>OW387134.1:41505667-42705667 GCA_936440205.1 Lepidonotus clava
ATCTTGATTCAAGAGTACATGTAGTTATGGAATGCACAATATAGCCCATAATTCAATGATAATATCCTCCATTCATCTTTATGTAATTTCTGCCATGTTGAATATATAAATAATTACTACCTTGCAATTTAGATGCATATCTCAGATCACAAAACGTGGCATCTGTCAGCGCATAATTATTGCATTTGAATCGGTTTTATAATTACATATCAATACTAAACATTAATATGGCCCTACCATTATAAACAGAACCCCATTATAATTTACACAATTATGATCTCATGAACCAAAAGTATCACTCTCCTACACATTTTAATCAATGCCATAGACAACAGGAAATTGAAACCGTTGAGGGTGAAAGACATGTGTTGAGCATCCTGGTGGGTGGCGGGTTTGGTATCCATGGCAACCAGGGGCGCATGCTCGGTGAAGCCAGCGCGCATGCGCAGCGAAGCCACGGAGCATGCCCAGTCAGACTCGTGTCAGTCTAGGATAGACTTTGATGTAATGACTAGACTAGAACGGCTCTCTGTCCCATCTCATCTCACCCTCATCATGCCTAGGGGTACCAGCAGGACAGATAGGGAAAAACCTGCACAGTGATTAACTTTAAACATGTTCAATGATGTTTTAGTTTTTGCAGTCGTGTGCTGACAGCTCCCGGGTGGGCAATAAAATCAGGTTACACGCGACTAGACTGTGCGTGTTGCATTCTGGGATCGGCACAGAAGTAGGTCAGCTCTTTTAGGTTAGACCACACCGCACAGGACTCAATTTATGTTATTGATTGTTTTACATGGAGAAAAGACATAGACGATAATTTGCATTTCGCTGTTTTCGGAGATAATAATATTATTATGAACAAAATACCCACGACAGTCTGTCCTCAATCCTAATCGATTATTAAAAACACCTCTTGCTATGTCATCTTATGGATCCCCTACCAAAATGTACTTGTATATATAGAAGTGTACACAGTCAAGTTGTTTGGGATTGGAATAAAGTAGATAGAAAATTATTTTAGAGATACAAGCTCACTTTTCAACGTTACAAGGAGAACTCCCCTCGAGCATTAACATGATTGACAATCAGTAATTGGAAGTAAATTCCCATAGCTTTAGCAGGCAGACAACACACTTCTCGGCCCCCCGCACTGCAACAGCATACACGCCATGAGCTGCTCGCTGGGTCTCCTCTTTTACTCACAAACAAGGTTTCCTGAGAACGAGCAGCTCATGCCCTACAATGTTTTCGTACAATTAGAGGATAACTTGACCTAACGGTGATATTATTGCTCACCTTTTGAGTCGCTCTTGCTTTTTATCTAAACAGTTAGGAATGCAACGAAATAAGGAAAAGGTAGAAAAAGTATGTTAAAGTAACAAGGTAGCCGGCAATGCAACCTAGGATTGTTTTAGTAGGTCGGTTATGACATGAGAAATGTAGTAACTGTGTCTCTTGGCAAGGGAAAGGTTGAATTCCACTACCCGATTTTACTCACAATTTCAGAATTCGCCAGCGCAAATAAGTATTAAATACAGACATGACATTGTACAATTATATCTATATGTATAAAGAGAGGGTACATTTCGCATTCAGTTTCATACGGTATAAAGCATCCAAGTGTTCCTTTCCTATTTCTATTAAAAATTGCCAAATTCTAGATGGTAAAAATCGGCTAGTGGAATATAGCTTTACTGAAAATAAAACAGTTAATTATTGGAGACAGTTAACTGGCGGGTTTATCCCTCGATCACTGCCCTGGGCATTGAGTGTTTGACACACTCGGCCACCGTATTTGAAGACTTAATTATACTCATTATTCATCCAGAATTCCAATCACCAAGCTTGTTTTCTTTTAATATTCTTTTTCGTCCTATGGCGGGGAGCGAGGGGGTAGTTGATAAATATCAGAATCTATTTTTGTACCGCCTCCCAGTGTTATGTCATTATCTTTGATGATAGCAATAACAGGATGTTAGCATAATGTATTACGATGATAACAAAACACTGTTGCATACAAAGCCTAACTTTACAGGAATTCTAGTAAGAAACCCCAAAGGAAGAGAACGGCGTCTCATGAAAACAGGCTGGGGTTCACATCTCCAGGCAGCTCCTCCCAGGAGTAACTATGACAATAGAAACAGCAATTCCAAGAAACTTCCCAAGAGACCTTTCGATAATGAACAAGAGTCAATTTTCTGTGAAGCCAAACCAACAGATAATGACAGGAAACAATTTTCCATGAAGCCACAGAGAAACGATAAACCAGGATTCACACTTATAACAAGTTGACAAGTTTTGAAACAAAAACACTAAAAATAGATTAAATTTGATCTCCTACCTTCAGGTAAAAGGGATAGTAGTTTGACGTCAGCGTTGACCGCAGATACTATTGGTAAGAGTTGCACCTGTAAAAAGGAGATTATGTGATTGAGGCGCCTCCTTTTGTTGTTGTCAAGCCCTTTATAATAATGATACTGAATATGACCAGAATCACGCAGGTGGGCCATTAGTGCAAGGTTGTGTGGTTACAGAGAAAGTCCCCTTGTTACATAAGCCTACCTTCAATGAGAAAATAACAGTTCCACGTCATTTATATTTGAATATTGTACAGTTTAGGTCAGTACTCCACTACTTTCCAACAACAGTGTGTTATGCATCCTAGTCAAAAAAAAACGGAACTAAACTCGAGAGTATGCTCTGCTTATAGAAAAGATAGCTTCGTACTTATCTTCAATGAAGAAATGCGGTGCTACCATTCTAAAAATATGACAAGCAAGTTATTTGAATGCTTTGCATTTTAGGCTTATAATTATTTCTCTTTGCGATGTCTACCTGTTGAATGAGATGTAATGAGAAGGTTGTGATAGCATTAAATACAATTTTCATCTACAGACAGCACAGGACAAGTCACCATAGTGGTATTTATGATAACAGCATTATTATCTATCAGAACCAGTGTAATGTAATGATTTATTTGGCATAATGATACTCCTAATAGTCTGCCCGCATGCTACAACTGCATTTATAAATCAACACTGAAAAAATTATTTTGATGGCCGGTTTTGATAGCAAAAGAAAAACAACCTTTAATGGATCGATGAACATCACAAGCTTGCATCATTTACTCATTTAAACATAAATCAATTATCAATCAATATTATCACTACCATTATTTTATCATAATTATTTTCTCGTTTAATTAATGATGATAACCAATTG
Organism: Lepidonotus clava; assembly: GCA_936440205.1. Classification (NCBI taxonomy): domain Eukaryota; kingdom Metazoa; phylum Annelida; class Polychaeta; order Phyllodocida; family Polynoidae; genus Lepidonotus; species Lepidonotus clava. The sequence continues at coordinate 41,508,893 of OW387134.1, forward strand.
CTATTTAAACAATGGATCAAATTTTACATTCACAAATATTATGTATTTTCATTGGTAAACAATACCTCCCAAATTGGTATGGTATCAGAGAGCCGCTGTTCAAACATAATGCATTTGCTTCAAAACTCCAGATCGTTATGACTCAAGTATTGTTCTTTATATGACAAATGAGTGAGAGAAAGCATAATGCATCAACTGCTTGACACGTGCTCACTGTCCAGAACGACCGATCCGGGCTCAGCGGATCGCTCATACTGCCATACTAATTGACAGGTACCTTGTAATAATTATTCCTCCCAAGGCTACATCCAATATGAAAACGCATGGCATGGTTTATTGGAGGGTGTGACTGAGGCTGGGGTTCCACAGGGTGGTGGATTCGATGGTCTTTTGTAACCTACCCTGAGAATAGCCGGACACGTGCATAATACTGATGTACTGTGCATAATGGTGAATTTCCGTGCATAACTCTTATTTACCGTGTACAACCCCGATTTACCGTTTTCTTCATTCCCCTTGCTTTTATATCACTGTTTCTATATCTTTTCATGTGGTTGAGTATAACATTTAACAAGTAACATTTAACTGAACGTAGTTTCCATGTAATATTCCTTTTGTATGAAAAGGTTTGAATTCAACAACAGACAGGGTCAATGTAGAGGGAGTTTAAGGGACATACCTCCGATTCAGCATTTTTTTCTTTGGCCCTGGTAATAATTCATTAAAACCCTAGGGATTGTGTTAGAACTGCTAAAGGATGGTAGGTATGGAATTCGGTAAATTTGTTTATATAATAAATGATTTAAAAAATGACAGCAGAAACACGAATCAATCAATGCATGGTGGCTTCATTTAAGTTTTATGCACACTGCCATTTAGGCAATAAATGACCAAAAACTGAGGCATTTAACTAATTTCATGTCTACAAATCAATAAACCTTCATTGTGGCTGGATATTATCATGGGAGAAAAAGCTGTTCTGAGTCACATGTTCTTAGAATTGTGATGTAGCGGGTACTTATTAGTCTGTGTTAACTCTATCTTGACTTGGCCCAGATTTATTTCCCCAGAGATGTTGGAATGTTTGAGCAGGAACTGGTCAAACCAAATCCTCTTTCCTCCAGACGCACAGTTCCTATATCCCAAAGTAATGGCCTCAGTGTCCAGGTGCTCCAGGCATAAACTGACCCAAGGTGTTGGAGGCCACTAAAGCTGTCGACACTGGAGGAATCCGTTTCACAGCTCCTCCGTTGTCTGGACTCCAGTCCAGACCCTCACTGTAATTGCTTGGGCCTGGCACCAATGATTGGCCTTAGTTTTACCTCACAAAAAAATGTCTTATACAAGGATTTACCCAGATTTCAACAAAACATTTGTGAAGAAAGAAATTTGAGGGTAGGTCTGTCAAAGGCTTTTTCACATACCCTTTGTGAAGTTTTTAAGTGCTGCTAAGAAAATGAAGATTCAAAGTTTAGTTCAACATAGAAAATAGTGGTCTGGTCTGAGAGGTCGGTGACTGGTCAAGGGACCCATTTAGATGGTCACTGCGGTGCTGCAGGTGAGGGCCCATCTGGGAGATGACCTTAAGCCTAAAACAAGTGGCCAGAAGCCAGCTGGTGGTCAGACTGATCTATAGGGTAGTAAACATTGGACAGGACTAAAAAGGAAACACACTTGTCTGCAGAGACAACACTGACCAGTCACAAAGAGAAAAGAAAACTCTCTAAAGTAAAAGAACTAATAGTCTGTTTCTGAATCATAGCTTCAAACTTGAAAAAGATTCATCGTTTTGGTGTGTAGCTAAGCATCTAAGGAGGGTTTTTAAGTTTGACAGAAGTATGATTATATTCTTGATGTACCTTAATTCCAGGTCATATTACTGCATGTCCCCTATAGAAATGTGAGTTGGGTACTCTCTGTGTACATTAAGAAAGCTGATAGTTATTTGATCATTTATTGATATAGATTCTCTAGTATAAAGGGACCTAGCTGTGCTAAATCTGAATGCATTGTGGTGAGCACACAGTTGCACTGAATTCCATTCACACCAGTAAAGTGCTCTATCGCGGTTGCTGTGAATAAATTTCAGATTCGAATTCAGATAAAGGGTGGACGTATTCAAGAGTAACAGCCATAGCTAGAAAAAGGTACCTCAGCATTATTCAACTATAAACTAATCCATTCTCCCTTTGCAATATTCATTCCTTATTGTCAATAGGTACTACTATCAACCTAGACGATAGCCTAGTCTAGGTCAAACCTTATCCTTGCCACGGTGCTATTTCTATACACACAACTAAGCATTTTAGATGAAGGGGAAATAGCTAGGGATCTGTGTCGACTTTCTGCTGATGCCAAGCTCCTCTCAGCCTTCACCTCTCTCAGGTCACAGGGTGCCATAGCCGCAGGGTCATACATTCTACTAAAGGGGATGGAAAGCTGGCAGCCTTCTTCGTTATAAAGCAGCTGCAATTATTGTTATTAAGCACCTTCCATTATTACCTAGCATCTGCCATCGTTTCCAAGCAGCTTCCTTCATTACAAAACAGCTTCCTTCATCACTAGGCAGTTTCCCTTGTTACCAAGTAGCTTCCCTTATTACCAAGCAGCTTCCATTGTTAAGAAGCACATTTCTTCATTACCAAAAAGCTTCCCTCATTACAAAGGCCCTTCCCTAACCTAATTATGAAGCAGCTTCAAGCAATAACAAGCAGCTTCCAATGTTACAAACCAGTTTCCCTCATTATCAAGCAGCTTCCTTTGTGACCAAGGAACGTCTCTCGTTACCAAGCAGCTTCCCTCGTTACCATGCAGCTTTCCCCATAACCAAGCAACTTCCCTTGCAACTTCCCTTGCTACCAAGCAGCTTCCCTCATTACCAAGTAGCTTCCATCATTAGCAAGCAGCTTCCATCGTTACCAAGCAGGCCCAAGGTGGTGGTGCTAATGAGGCTGGAGTGGTGTGTTGTAGGAGGGGGGACACATCTGAGGCAACTAAATATTGCCTTATTATTTCCCTAGGCATCTTCACCGGTCTCCCACTCAGGTGGTTTATTGCCCTTCTCCTTTTTTCTTTGTTATATCTCTGATTACAAGCTGTGCTCAATACTAGTTGTTTGGAGACCCATCTGGCACATTGATGATATTGAGTCTTCGGGCTAATAATGTGTAGGGATGGTACCATTGGGGAATGCAACTGTTCCAGGGGAACCAAGTTTGGATTCTAAAGAGCATCGATGACTACTATAATCATAGTACACACCAACACAAACGCATGTTCACGCACCCCCAAACATAGGCCTACTTATATTTCTAAATATCGTAGATATGATTATTTAAATTTACGTGCATATAACTTAGCTGGTTTTTTATTGGCATTCTGCAGATCATCTTGAGTCTACAGTTATTTCATATATCTTGAGAAATGTAATATTATTATAATTATGATTGCTGGTAATCTTTTGCAGAACAAAGACCTTTCCTACCATAAAGATCACCTTTGGAGAGTCTGAATCTTACTATCACTTCGCAGCATAGGTTTGCACACACACACACACACACACACACACACACACACACACACACACACACACACACACACACACAACACACACACACACACACACAAAATCAGTGGTACTGTAACTAAAGTAAAAGGTAACTCATCATTGCCAATTCCCCTGCTTGGTCTTCAGGTGCTGGAACATTTAACAAAGAAAAGTTGCTTACCAAGTCTCCCTAGCACTATTCTCGATCCATCCTTCACTACCTGCTTATAGCCTAATTCCATGAGTTTTTGGCCTAGAATTTCCAAGATGTAGGCTTAGACTTCAACAGATAAAGAAAAATGTTGCTTGTGGAAACTAACTCACATATGGTCCACCTGGCATAGGCTTCTTTCAACAACACGGAACATGGTTACGACAAGATCATGATAAAACTGACATATACGTGCGGTAGATGCCCCTTGAAGTGGAAAGGATTGGCTTTCTCAATCTGCTGAACGTGTTCAATCTGTTAAACATGTTGATGTAAATGTGTGATGTTATGGAGCGTTAGAAAACAAAGAAGGAACCTAAGTAGCTTTGGCTGTAGATAATCTTTGCAGCTACTGCGTCTTTGAGACAAACTGCTTGAGGAATGTTTTTGCCATTCCGTGACTTTGAAAGCTGTAGTGTCACTTGACAATTCCATAATCCGTGACAATTGATAATTCATATGAAACTGAGTAATATAGGAAGGGGTCTATATGACTAGCAGTATATTCCTTTGGAAGCATGGGATGCTAGCGCATAATCACACAAGTGGAAAGACTGACTGCCGGTTTCTACTTTGCTGACTCAGCTAGTGGTAAAGGTACTAAGAATAAATAATGTTTATAGGGCCTATCATCAGTGTCAGATTTCAAACCACTTCAGAACTATCGAGGCATTTAGTGAATAGGTAATTCAAGATAACAATCAATTGCATCTTTTATAAACAGTCTAACTTCAGTGCAATATTTTTGAATTTTGCATATATAAACGTACATCCACAATATTTCTTTATACATTTTTGCTGGGTATTTTGAAAATTCTGATAATATATGAAGTGGAACAGACCGAACAAAATAATTTTATTATGTTGAATATAATTATAGGGTCCTTTATCCTCCGACGGCAACCAAATTATGTGTTGCAACATCGAACATTTTGTGTGGAATTACGCACGTTCAATAAAAAAAGTATTCCAATATAACCAAAGCATTTCAGTAGAGACACAAGCTAGTGTAAAGGGCACTGACCGATGCCCATTCCAACGTACATGAACCAAATCACTCAGTCCTTTTTACACTACACACTAACTATGTACCACCCAGTGAGTCCTACTCCACTCTATCTTTACTCTACAAAAGGTCTCACAGCAGGAAAAAACCAGCCTCACAGCAGTACAGACCCAGCCTCACAGCAGGACAGAACCAGCCTAACAGCAGGACATTGCCTCACTCCTTTCAGGAGTCAGGTATTGGCAAGCAGAAAGCAGAGGGTCTACTCACTCCCATACTAATAGACTGGGGGCCTGGGCACTGCCAGTTCACGATGTATTTCCCTCTGGGTTAATTAAAGCCAGTCCGACTAAATACGCGGCTTTGTATTTAGCCTACTTGGTGATAAGGCTTATGACGTAGTCAGTGACTCTAGAGTAATGAGAAAGCCTCCTTGGATCTATCATGGTTTTTAGGTGACAAGTTGTGGTTTGAATTTGCTACCTGGTAATTAGAGTGAATAATCTAGTAATTAAGCCAATTCTTATTACATCTGAGGGGCGCTTTCTCCTCTTGTGTATAATAGCAGGGGTAGTTTAATTGACCAGTTACCATTCATAAGGGAATAGCACGACTTTGTTATAGATGTTTTGGGTAGAAATGGACATTTTCACATCTTTTATAAAAGGTCAGTTTAACGTCCTGAATATATTAAACGTTGATTTAAAAAAAACATTTTCCATCTATCAACTTTTGTTGATCAAATCTCAATGATCTCTTCTTACAACTTTATACGCCTGTAGAGCACAATAAGCTCCTATTACTGTTGAAAGATCGCACTTATAATTTATAGGGCTGGGCAAAAACTTAACTTACCAAGATTAAAGGGACTGAGAGCGCCTACTGCCTTAGGCGTAGTAGAGGAGGCAAGTAAAAGGCTAGTGCAGCCGTTCCTAATGTCTATGATCATGCCAATGCCTGTGTTCAATGCCCGACTCAATTACTCCATCTTTATACAGTGTTATCTCTCTAAGCATAGTGTTGGCATAAGTTAAACATTATCATTGTAATCTTTTTTTGTTTGTTGAATACCTTCTATTAAGTAGGTAACCTGTAGCTCTGTAACATGACATATTCAGGGGAATAATGCTTAACCCTTTCAAGACGCCTGCAACTTTGTCGTGTAAAGTATAACTATGAGCCAAAGCTCTTCTAAATTTGGCTGTTCAAAACCAAAGTATGGTACTATAAAAGGCTCAGGTTACAATCACTTCCTTTAAGATATTCCTTTACCAAAATAAACCCAAAGACTCCCCTTCTCTTTCAAATCTGACTATCTTTATATTAAGATATGCGGCGTCTTAAAAGGATTAATTATATTTACTGAGAAAAAGTGTGTTAATTGGGTAGTAACCACTTAGCATATATTATATATAATCAGCATAGGCCTATCTTATATATAATTGATAAACCTCGACATCAAAACGGTTAGCATTTTGATTTATGTCCCCAAGATGTGAAGACACTCCTGAGGTGCAAATCCATAACTATCGTCGTTCCGTTCGCTAATCAAAGTTCCATTCCACAAGCCCAAACTGAGTCTAAGCTTGCCTATATTGCCATTGAATGTCTTATTTTAGATCTTAGACAGATTGCGTCCCATGAACATAAAACGTGTGTTGTTAACTTATTTCCCAGGGCTGACACCCATGACGTTTTATAATTTCCATACAGCCAATTTATTGTTTTATTGAATTTATATATTTGGTATAAGTCATTGAAATAATCAAATCGCACGTGTTAGGAAACAAAATGTCAACCATCAATCTATTTGTTTATAATTAGCTGATTAGGCTAAGCGTGCATTGTACCTTGTCCAGCAAAGTTGTAAGTGATAAGAATTCCAGAGGACACATTTCTGTAATATTAATCCTGAGTATCACTCCAGAATGTTGTTGACCTCCAAATTATGCCACACATCCCTTACAACTTCTAAACGGCCTATAAAAAACATTAAACGTTACTTATCTTTTGTCACCGGGTCAGTGAGCACTTTAACCTATACATACCACTTAGTATTATAGTGTATGTGCCATATGCAGCTTTATGCTCTGATAAACTAGAAAACAGCCCAATTTATTATCGCTATTGATACAAAGTACCCTAGGCAAAAATTAAGAAATCATAATGGTTTTTAGGTGATAATGATGAACATCTGCAAACTAATTATGAAGACAACCGCACATAATTAAACTGTCAGAGCACTGTCTGTCAAATCTAACTGGTATAAAACAAACACAAAGTGTTATATCAAAATAGTTTTCGCTTTGGGTATTGCATTGCTTAAATCGATCGAACACAGGATAAGTAGGGGGAAGGGGGTGTCCAGGGGTCCTGTCAAAACCCCTTTTTGGTAGGGACCTAAACCCATGTGGACGAGTGACGGTTTGAATATAATGAATTCCCCCCTCCCTTTTTCAAAATCCTGGTTCTACCCCCGGAAGCATAATTATCTATACATATCCGAATATCACGATACACTGATTTGGTGTTTGGATCCCTTTGCCCTAGTTGTAATAATGAACAATAATAATGGAGTGTTGGGGCCGCTTCACTGTCAGTCCTCACAACGTTCACGTAAAGAGTAACTTCCCCCTTTGTCGTCTTGCCACAATGATAGACACATCACGCAATTTTGATATGCCAACGTCTATAAGCCCTTGCAATGAGGTTTCGTCTCCATCTACCCTCTGCTTCCCCAACTCCCCAGATCTCTCCCCCGTGCTTCCCTCAATCCCCAAGCAACCCGTCCACGCTCCGTAATGTTATTTGATCCGGAACAAATTTGATTTTCAAGGCAAACCAGTCGAACACGAAGAACGCCCAACGCCGGCGCTCGCCGACGCCCTCCCATGTAGGCTAATGAAAATTGATAAGATCCTGAAATATCATCTTCGTATCAGTCGGCGGGAAGCGGCGGGTGGCATAATCGAACGCAGACCTGGCTGGATGTCGGCCTGTCGGTCCAAAACGGGATCCAATATTTGGATCAGTTGCAGTCCCCTTTTGGAGTGGATTATCTACCGCTATCCTGGCGCACGGGGACTTGGATTAACGAGAATCGTTAATTAATAGGTTCTGAGGGAAAATTAGCTGGAGGGGATAAGCAAAGATCATGCGCGCCGTCTTGATCAAACTCCGCTCTTTTTACCTTGTCTCAACGTTTCTTCGTAGTAAGGGGTGAATTTAGATCTGGCTATAGCTTTTTCTCTCAGTATGCTAAATTAGGGCCACAGAAGTGCAAATTGCTAGTTAACTACAGGATGTTTTATGGTATTCCCGCTTTTTGGATAGCCAAAAGAAGTACCTTATATGGAATCCTACAAAATGGAATACGATTTAATGTTCAACTGATAAGTTGCTGTATAGAATCTAATACTGCTTTTTCAAGTATCAAATAGCCAACCCACTTAGGTTATATAGGCCTAACATATTAATACAGATAGCTATATCATGGACCTAACATACTAGTACAGATAGCTATATCATATTGTTTGAAAAGGTAAAGGTTTAGTAAAGAGGAAATTACTCACCCTTTGTAATAATTGTCGGAGCTTGATACTCATATGATTCTAATCTCTCCTTGGCATATATATGGGTGTTAGAATAGTGCCCTATAGTCGATATACAAATACCGACTACAGGCTATATACAAAGTACATATTCTGTCAATAATAAAGATAAACCGATCAATTAAAATACAAAATACTGCTAATACAACTGGTGAAATCTACTCGTCAATGTGCAACACGGAAAACAGCATACCTTATCATAATCATATTCGTGTGCGTGCGCGTGCGCGTGCGCGTGCGCGTGCGCGTGCGCGTGCGCGTGCGCGTGCGCGTGCACACACACACACACACACACACACACACACACACACACACACACACACACACACGCATATATATGTACACACATTATACGCATTTATATATTATAAATCATATATAAAAAAAAGATCTGAACGCCAACACAACCACCACCTTTACGCCCACCTAAGACCCGTACACCTCACCTAATGAGTGCACGTAGGGCGGGTCTAACCTAGAGGGGCCAGCAGCAGGCGCTGTCAGACCCAACGAGTCGATGCGAGCACATGGTGAGCTGCTCAGGTGATATATGGGTTAATTAAGACATGTACCAGAGACTGGCACCATGGCAGCCCTTGGCCACCTTATCAGGCCAAGAGCAACTCGAGGTACCACCTAGTCAGTGAGCAGATCCGGAGCAATTTGTTATTATACAATCTTTTCTTTTTTCATGAATGAAAGGTGGGCGGTTCCGATGTTCCGATATATATAAGAGGTAAATAGCACATGCAGCGCTATAGGCTTGCATTGTCTGAAATGCACTTGTCTGCTGGCCCAATCGTCTAATGTTAAATCTTAGGAAAAGTTGTTGTTATTGGAAACGAAGATGTGGCCCTACTAAGTTAACTTGTTAACTAGTGATGGCATTCTTGTCCTGCACCGAAAGACACTCGTGTATCACGAGCAAAGGAAACAGTGTTATCTTATTCATGCATTCAGTCTAGACTTGGATTAGAGTTAATTAAGTCTGGCAGTGTTTCACATGAGAACAACAGATTGCTGGCATGTTCACTATACAATGAAATTGTGTATAGTCATGTTCTGATTCCTGGTTAGATATTGAGATATGTCCTGTTTCACCAACGTTAATAAAACTCTTAGGATAATATCACACTGTGCAAAAAATAGACATTTAAGGGTGTTTGACATTTACAAAGTTCGGATGTATCTAAGGTCACATTCAGTGCTGTGCATTGGGATAGAATTGAGACAGATCTAGAGTAATCTTTAGGAATTGTGATGATGACCCTTAATGAAAATATATTATTGTGTTAGAAATGAAATCAGGGTGTCTACAAATATAAGGAAACTTAGGAAATGCAAATAATCTAAATTATGCAAAGACAAGTCCTATCGTCATTACTTTTATTTTGACAAATGGAAGTGCACGTGGCGAGACATACTGACTAAAACAGGAAATAGTTTATCATTGAAGTGACAGGTGTACATTAATGAAATTTGAATTGTAATAATAATAATTAGTCATACAAATTTGATACTCCTCAGGGAGGGTGAGGCACTATAGGTCATTGTTCTCATGTCTGTATCTGGCATGGCATACTTCCTGTTACGTAGCGTCTAAATGCCCTACATTGTATTTCCTCTTCCGATTTTTCTCTCTCTTTTTTCTGTATAATTATTCTTCCCCTGCCAGTGACTCAGCTGCTGTCACCAGCTGAAAGAGCTATGCCGATAGGTCAGGCGGCCCACGGGAACAAGATGGGAATAGATACAATAGAGCACTTCCCATGTCATCTCTTACAAAGTAGGTGTCAGTGGTGTCAGTGTGATGTCAGTGGTTTCAGTATGATGTCAACCCAGATACATAAGACAGTATAAAAGTATCAATTTTCAATTGTATATACGTAGGCATCACAGCTTTTGATCAGAATAATGATATTCGCAAATCAAAGATGGCAGCCAGAGTCAATTTGCTTACATAGCAAACGTATTCCACTTACAGTCATCAAAATGAAATATAACACGACGCGTACGGGTATTATATTATGACTCAGTCGATAGTTTTAAGTTGGCCGGGCAACATTACTCTTCTCAGACTCAGAAAGTTGAATGTGGTTCAAATTCTCCGGAAATTTGGTATAAATCATTTTAGTATTAGGGTAGAGGCAAGTTATGGCCTAAATTGATATAGGCCTACACTCTGTCAGTCCCATGGCTACAGTGAAATAGAATGACATTGTCTCTAGACACCAATAGTTTCAAGATAAAGTCTTAACGAGTAATCTGAGTCAGTGACATTTTTTAAATCTTTAAGTAGTGTGAAAATAACTTACTTTCACACTACTCCTTTAACCCCTTCAACCCTCTATTCCTGAGAACATGAGGTAGAAAATATCTGTAGACAAGAGAAAGTAAGCTTTCAAATGCTGCAAACCTTTTTAAAATATTCCTTTTAGAAGCTAAGATATGGTTGTATGAAGTGCCCTACCTCTTGTTTAATAGAAACACCCTAGTCTTGATTATCATATTACTTTCCATGTTACGGCAACTTGAACTTAACCATATTTAGTGAGGAAAAGAAGGCATATCTAATTATAGAAAATGATAGAAATGCAATAACTTTTGATTCAGACGGTTATTTCTCTACCTGTTTGAATTATCAGGTGAACAAAGATATTTTCTACATTATCCATGACAAATGTTCCATTGATCCTTAATATTCTTTTTTCGGTAACCATGGTAACATAACGACCTTTCTTAAATGTAGAATTTCCCAGAAGAAACATTCCATTGCAAATTTCCCATAATGCCTCATTCAAGAAAATTTGGTTATTTCTGCAAATGCCATTGAATTCTCTGTAAATTTTCATATAAGTCAAGTTTTCACCCAAAATTACATAAGAAATATGTTTTTTCCATATAATTCCTTAATTATTGCAATTGAGAGGGTGATTTCGAGGTTTTGCCATATTTGCCCTAAATTGGGCAGGATGTCCTGTACTTTAATATCTGTTCTAAAAGAACTAATTATCTTTGAAGGATAATATAAAAAGCTGAAGATTCCTTGGAGCATCAGGAATATTTTGATATTTACTTTTTGACTGTAGGTTAAATACTCATTTTGCAATTAGAAAATAACTGTAACATTAGGGTCCAATTTATGGGTAACAGCCATGTGGTGGCCAAATATGGCCTTATGGGGTGGAAGGGGTTAAATTTTTAAATCATAATCTACGAGGTTGAGTTTGAAAGGCGAATGTATAGCCACTCCTTCGACTATACTATAGTGCTCCTATCGTATCCCTATAATGTTATAGATGTTGTTGATCCCTCATTTCCTTGGATAATCCTGGTACTTCCACGCAGACTGGGTAATCCATCTACCCCGTCGCCATTCCTCCAGGGTTTGACATTTCCCACGGCTGGCTGCTGGAGGGCCGGCAGCCACCAGCCGGGGGCCTGGAGGAATGATAAAGGGGAACAGGTCCTCCAGGGTTGGCCACACCTGCTGCTGGAGGAGCTTTAGCACTGATTTAATACACTTATTTCTGATATCAATATGACTATTAAGACAATTATGATAGCAATAAATAATATTACTATACATCATTATAACACATTCACTGTCAATAACATCTCTTATAATACACATAGCAATATGGCGGTAATTCGAATAGAGGGTTCCGAATTCTGAAAATTATAAATAGGAAAAAATTGATTTGATTTCCCGTAAAGAATTTTGGAAGAATCTTTGCAGTGAGACCGTTCTGTATTGTGCTAAGATAGTCGAAAATTAAGTCCTAAAAGAGAAGAAAATTTAAGTAATCAGAACCTAATATACATTCAGACTACTAAACAGATGCCCAACACACATATTATAATTATGTCCGCATGACATATAACTTCTGTGTGATTCTTTCATCCCTGACTCTGAATCTGGGAAAGTTTTCACATTTCCACCCAGCCATACAAAACCTAACAAATCCTAGACTCTCCAGCCTCCTCCTGCCCCTTCCTCCAGTGTCCCTTTATATCTCATAGTCGGCGCCTTCCTCCTGTTCCCCATCCTTTACCTATTGCCGGCGGCTCCTCCAGTCTCACCCTGGAGGCACTAGATGGATTGGAGACGTTTTTGTTCTCGATAGAGCACATTGCAGGAATATGATCGCCCTCCCCAGACACTGTCTTCCCGGATATTCTAGCCACACAATCATATTTTTGTACTAGGTTTTGTTCTGAAGGGCACGGTCCAATCTTGCCGAGGCATAGAGTGTCCTTGTGGCTGTGATTTCGTAAATCAAAGAAAATTAGATTGCATATTCATTGAAATCGTTATGTTACGTCGGTGGTTGACTGTAGATATTTTATACGCTTCATATTGCATAACATATACGAACGGGGATATACAGAACGATGGTCTTCTTGCCTAGTAAATAGTTGTACATCATGATATCAAAAAGGACTAAAAACAAAACACAGAGCTCTCAAGCCCTCATTACTAAGATACACTGATCTTCCCTAGGGCAAATGCAAAGGGGCTGGGGGGGGGGGGGGGGTTCCAAAGGTCCCCTTTTGTGTGGACACAATGACAAATATCATTTTTATACCTTTAGAACTTAAAGGCTCGTCCCTTCCTTTTGAAATCCGATATTCGCTCCTGTGGTCAGGTATTGTGGTCAGATTGTACATAAATTTGAACAGATAGATATCAAAAGATTGATTGAAACGTGACAAAGGTCACATTACATATTTGGAAAAAGAACACATAGCTGTTCACCTCTGTGCACAAATCAAATTTCTCCAGTCTAACCTTTTTGAACTTCAAAGCTGTTTTGGCTCAGTTACAAGTCTGCTCATTTAGCTAGGCATATCAGAATATATATATATGGCCTATCGAATGAGATAAGGTGATGGCCTTGGCCGCTTCCGTTGCCGTTACCGTGGCTGTTTCTGTGGCCATGACTGTGTCTGTAACTATGGTAGTGGCCGTTTCCATATAATAGCCGTTACTGTGGCAGTGGCCGTTTCCGTGGCTGTAAATGTGGCCGTGGCCATAAACGTGGCCGTAACTGTGCCGTTACTGTGTCTGTAACAGTGGCCATGGCCGTTTACGTGGCCGTATCTGTGGCCGTGCCCAAATCTGTAACTGTGGCCGTGGCCGTACCTCTGACTGTAACTGTGGCCCTGGCCGCGTCCGTGACCAGTAGCAGGGTAGCGCTCCGAGAGGGCTATAATCTGCACTTGACGTGACGAATGACCATCAGGGGGGCCAACAAGTGCTGGTCACTGGCTGATGACCACCCACTGACCACCTACTGACCACTGGTGAGATGACAGGGACGGCCCGTCAGGGTGCCAGCCACAAATCGCCAAGTCAATACTACTCACAGACCAAACCCAGTCACTGAACGAGCGGTGGGGATACTGGTTTGGGCTTAATGTTGGTGGCGATTTAGTAGGCGTTGTAAAATATATGGGTTAACAGGTCTTTGGTTGAATAGGTTATTAGTATAAGCCTAGGATGTATCTTAGAAACGGATGCAAGATAAGGGTATGATCATTTTTAAAGTCAGGATCTTGACCGATTATTATGTGTAGTATGCGCGTAATTTACTATAATTTTATGAATCTATGCAACCTCTTCCCATTAACAACATATTTTTATCTTGTGTCAAACGCCAAAGTGAGGTAATTAGAATCAATTTATTCTTAGTAAATTATATATATTAACATTTTTAAAGCATGGCTTGGGCCATTGGCAAACCCATGGAAGTTCAACGTGCTTCCATAATGGAGAAAGCCATTTCAAAGGCCGTAGGAAATAGTATACACTGCTCGGGGAACGTCTAGATAAGATGAGAAAAAAGTGTATACCTGAAGATATGATACGTGTATTATGTATTATATTAGATGGATCTTTTGGGAAACGACAATATTAGGTGCAATTGCTATAATTACGTTGTATAATACGCTCATTGCTTCTTTAATGGGTCATTATGATAAAAATTAGGAATATCTACCGGACTTAGGCCTACCACAACAACGTTTTTCATCCGCTTAATTCATTACCCTCATAATCCCAATTGACTCCAATGGGTCAATTTGCTAAAAACAGACTTGATAGACATTTAATATACTGGTGTGAGAACACCCTAATTTATTTTGTTGGTGTCAAGCATCATTGGCTTGACGTGGTGATAAATTGCTTTCAGTCCTTTGGGACACTTATCCTGACCGGGCAGTCGGGAGGGATGAGCGGTTGGTCAGTTGGTCGTTTGGGCGGGTAAGGTTGAGGGAGGAGGGAAGAGGAGGCCTGGAAGGAGGGTGGCTAAGGTTTAGGGAGGCCAGAAGGGAGGATGGGATGAATAGGGATGGAGGGATGGGATCAATAGGCGCCCTTTTATACCCATCTTCCCACCACACCAATTCCCCTATTCCCTCCCGTACTTTATGATCCCTAGACATGACATGGGATCCTAATGTAATGACCATGCCCCGACCCTGGAGGTAACCTTTGCCCAGGGAGGTTTATACACATACAGTCAGCACTTAGCTCCTCCTGCCCCACCCCCTACCCCTACAACCAGGCCTGGCCTATCTCACCCCAACCTGATACCCGCATCATCCATTTCCACCTATCCTATGTCATGCCTTTTGATAGATTATGAATTTGAAAATTAATATAACTTAACGAATGTTTTTTGTGGAAAATATTATCACAGAGTGTGGACTGTTCAGGCCTCACTTTTTTGTCAATGGAATATCGTGGATGTTGTATTTTGAATGGTGACGTGTTGAAAACAATAATATATTGTAACAAGCGTGTTGAGAAATCAGATTCAGGTGTGTTGAGAATCATATCGTAGATCTATGGCAAGAGAAAATTCACAAACTTTGTTTGTTGTAAATTAGTCTTAACAGATTTCGACTTTAATCCAATGAAATTTCAAACCCAGATTCATTTTAGGATATGCATTATTTCACACAGAATTGAAAATCCCATATCCCATATAGGCCTATAGTCCCATCCCTGGCCGTGATGGTGGTGGTCCGAAGGCTAACAGGAGGGGGGAGGAGGAGGTATACCTCTGGACACCCCTCTTCCACCCCCTACCACCCCTCCCCGCCTCCTCCAGCCTCCTCCAGGGCCGTCTGGGCGGTGGCGCCGGGCCTTTGACGTGTGATGGATCACTTAATGGTTCACTCCAGCCCTGTCCCAATTGATCCTTCTCCATTCCTCCATGGTCAACACGCCTCTACCAAGTCCCCACCCCTCCCACTCCCACCGCCTAGGTCTCCATGGCCCAGCCTGATCTTCTCATTAAAAGACAGGGGGCTTTATCAAAACCAACCATGGGATTCTAATAGGGGTGAAGGAATGGGCGTTTCTGTAGTTTCACTGACAGAAGATGATATCGAAATTAGGTAGGATTTTTTGGGGGTGAAATTTTAAAAACGTTTATTTTTTAAGAGGAGACAGAATAAGCGTTTCCATAGCGTGCACTAGTACTGTTTCACAATGATATTGAATTTAGGTAGGATTGTTTTGTTTCATCAATTTCAAACTATTTTATATAAGGGAGACAGAATGGGCGTTTCCGTAGTGTGTACTGTTTGACGGTGATACCGAAATTGGGTAGGAATGTTCTTATCTTTTTCTTTTGCAATATACAATCTATTTTAAAAAGGGAACACAGAATTGGTGTTTCAGCAGTGTGCACTGTCTGAGGGTGATGCCAAAATTAGGTCAGATTGTTCTTCTAATTTCTGTTGAAATCCCTACTTTTATTTTTGCGATCTACTCCTTGTTGAATAGGTCTACAAAGGAAATACGGAACAAATTATGGTTATCTAAGTGATCTTATTATAATAACACGAACACTTAGCACTTGTTATTATTAGCACTTGCTACTTGTTTTGATAATTGATATTATTATACTTAATTATCAATGCGTCAGGAGCAGTAATAACCATAACGAAGCCTCAGGTAATGCTGATAACAAATCTGATTGCGCTCATTTTGAGAGGCTCCAGGTTGTCTGGGCGCATATACTCCTGTCTGTCAAGTTTGAATTTAATAATGCAATGCTTAATACCAATGAAGGTTTTTGCCAATCCAACTTTTGTCACAAAAAGAGGCAGGTGCGCCTTCGGGATAAGATAAGTGTAAAAACGTCCCATTCGCTTTGTCGTTACGACAAATTTATATGGAAATGACTATGAAGCTTACCCCGTCCTGAACACTATAGGACATAACTGAACCCCACGTGTGACAAGCACCAATCCGCCATTATGGTGTCAATCCATAATGACTTACAAAACGCAGCCTTTTAACTACCCACCCCTAATGCTGCAGCTTTCAATGCAGTTGTCACACTCACAAGCCCTGTCACCTAGATGGGGTTAGGCAGATTACTTTTATATCCGTTTAGCACGTGGGGTGAGTGGTTTTCCTGTACAGGAGGCTTTTGTGTAAGAAATGCCCGCTTTTCATGTTGGCCGTGCAAAGCACTCTTGAGGTGGTATCACACTACACGACATGAGCTCTCATAATCATAACGACGTGACAGAGAAATTGCCTAATCCTTTTGTTACAAATATGTAAAATACCTCAAGTTTTGAATTTCAAGCAATTATATCACTCCTGCCTGCAGACTCTTTGTACTTTCATCATATCATGCCGATGTCGCAGCTTAAAGTCGTGTAGTGTATTAGGGCTCTTACTGAGGTGATTCCACCAACTGGGGTGGGCCTGGGAGAGAAGACCGACAACCAAAGGAACCAATTTATCCTGTCTTTGAAGTCCTGCAGGCCATCAATAGATGCCAGTCATCGCTTTGGCTCGCTTGGATCGCTTAGGGTTTGGCAGTTTGAGCGGAATGAGGATTTAGGGGGCTTTATTACTAGGGAAGAGGTTGCATTACACTATGCGTCGTTGAAAAAACCCGAATTGGAATTGTTATAATTATATTATCATTTTGATAATTTTCCAAAGTGTATACGCCTAATTCCTGTTTTTTCTTTGGAAATATCGTTTATATATCACATATGATATGCTGTATTAAAATATGCGTTTTCATATATTTGTGTAGACCTGTACATTTTGTCCAATACGAATAATTCACGTTTTAAAAAATTCTAATGAAAAAATAGGAAAAACTGGAATGACAATGACCCTAAACCAATACCAAATTGATTCAGTGACGCAATCTGAATACCAACGAGACTATATTTCTTTATCAACATTGCAATTCAAGATGGTTGCCCAGTTTAGCTTTACTATTCCACGGGTCAACAGGTCAGAGATGCAAATCAAACAACGGACCCCCGCCCCCTAAAATAACAAAACTAAACAAAACAAAAACGAAAGCAAATAACGGATAGTGTGATAAGGCCTAAACGCCCGGCTACTTAGTGGTGCTTTGGGGGTGAGTTGCTAGGGACGTGAGGTTGTCGTTGCCTTGATGTTTCCAGGGGAATGGGGTTTATCACGGAAGGTTGGCTGACTCCCTCATGAATTAAGGTGTGCATTAGCATTCCTACTTAACTCATTTTTCAGAAGTTGTAGTTCAGATTTATATGCAATTAAGCTGTTAGGATCACCGTTTGAAGGGAAAATAATTATGAATGTAGCGATTATCATATTATAGTTTAATTGTAGGAGGGGTAATTCCTATTAATTGCATGAGGAGGGCATTGAATATAGCACTTTACTTTATGACAGTATACATTAAATGAAAGGCAGAGGGTTACAATACAGTTTACAAGGATTATTAACTTCTTAGTGTTATTCAATGCAAATATGATTACAAAGTTATGTAGTGCATGTGAGGTTACACACATAATAAAACAATAGAGGGAGATCTATAGGATGGGATCAAACAAAGTGTCGTTACTGATCCGTAACACAAGTTATAGCATGTTGTATATAGACAGTATCTTGATTATTACACATATTTATCTGCGATATAGGCCTATACAAGAGGTCATGAACCTGGATATAGGTTACCCACTCAGCACAATTTATCATCACTCTTCCATACCATCACATTATTGTGATGTCCTACCCACTTTCACACAGACCCTTAAGTCCACGCCCAACATACTAGGGAGTTTTAGCAACTCCAACGAATCACGTAACGCAAACGTAACATATCTTTTATCTCAGCTTTTATAAATCATTTCAAAATTCCCCCAATGGAAGTATGACTTATTTTAAGCTAATTAACTATCATCTATTTCCATCATCCACGAATTGTATATTTTGTCCTCTAGAATATCATAAAGATTTAGAGATATGTTGACTATCAAGATGCGTCGGGGTTACTAAAACTCCCTGCTATAACAGATGACAGAAATGCCTTCCCATACTTCAAAGCGGTGGCAGCAATTAACAATCATTATTTACTCTTTCAATTCCTATTTGATAATTTTGGATTCTACGAATGATGCTATTATCTGATTATGTTAACGATATAATGAATTTAAATCATGAGTAACTTTATAAATGGCCCTTAACTATGTACGCAAGTAGGTAGACTGAGGTAAAGTACATAATAATACAATTAGATCTTCACGAAGATCGACTCAGAGCTCAAAACATGCATATTACAGAGCTCAAAACATGCAGTATTCTCCACTAAATGGAACCAACACCACAGGTCTTGCCTTGAGTTCAGTGTAAACTATGAATATAATACTTATTTCAACTCTTATATGAGCCATGATCCCTTCCATCTACAGAACCAAACCCAAAAAACACTGAGGATTGCATGCTCAGGCCTTGACCGCACTTACACTTCTACCCCTGCCTGAATGCTAATCTAGAAATTACCAGTCCCTAGTACAGAGGTGATTCGAGGGGGTGGGGACGAGTTATATATTCATTGGGACCAATTGCTCAGTGGGCCACGAGAGGTGAAGCATGCATTAGAAGTTATGGGGTAGTGCGGTGGTTGTTTTTGACCCGGTGACAACGTACTTTTTACGAGATACGTACGTTATTTGTTTCTACAAAGAACGATGGTGACCGATCTTTAAACGGAGTTTGCAATAAGCTTTATTCAATTATGCGTTAACGCCGTAGGATTTTCATAAGTTTACCTATTCCTAATATAATGTTATCATAGTATAATATACTATGATAGAATCACATTAGGAATTATTACATCAAATAAACATCGCTCTTCCAGTGTTCCAATGACTCCCAGAAGTCTTTGATCCTAGTATAATTATTTCCAGCATACGGGGATCAAGCATGATAACCCAAATAAATCACCTTGGGTTAAGGGTGGAACACACCCACACCCTTTCCGTGACACCCAACATTATATTACCCCAACCAGTGCGAATGACCGGCCTTGATTGCACTTGATGCAACTCACCCACCCAACCACCAGGCAGTCAAAGCGTTTGTTTTAGCTGGAGTGATCAATAGTGCAAGGCGCAGGGGTTGGTACAAATACATTCCCAGTGCTATCAGACCTTTAATGATGGTACAAGTGGCGCCGGCTCTTTCAGACAAGTGGGCCAAATCGCGACATATCGCCGGGTTATTGACGATTGTTAATGTTACAACTTTTGGAGACTCTTCGTCATTGTTGCCTGTAGTGAGTCACTCAATGATTGTGCCAAGTCAATACAATGAGATGAGCTGCTCATTTGGTATATAATGTGATAAAAACAACTTTTCTAGCTATAATTATAATTACATGACGTTCAAAAAGAAGAAGAACTTTCATTTAGAATGACGTTACTTCAGGCAGGTTTATTTAGTTAAAATTGGAAAATTAAAAGCAAAGTTCCATAACACATCCCACTTTTCCCACTTGTCCCTGGATTTGAGATACTGAAACAGAGTCATCAATCAGGCTTATCAACGGTGAATTAACGACTAAATCAAGGTTAAAATAAGCTTAAACTCATGAATCGAGTCCTGTGATCCTAATATTTATTTGAGGTGCTTAAAGAAAAGGAAAAGACAATTAATCAATTTTGTGAGCTGATTTATTTGACGTTCCATCATTGACTGACCCAAAAACGGGATTTTCTAGATTTCCCCTTTAAACTCCTCACCTGTAGAAGCTTTGAATAGTGATTAATTTGAGAAATTAAAATCTTTAAGGTAAGAAATTGTTAAAAGGGTTCTCCAATTTCTGTCAGCCTAAGGTCAGTATTCCGACAGGCAATTGACAACCATGCATCCTACATACCATTTGAAAGTAAACCAGAAACCCTTTCTAATGTATAGACCTTGTGCAGACACGGTCACGTGACCAGATCTTGGTGATCACCACATGGTTCTCAAAACCTCGTGTTTATGAAACGAACAGAAATTAATTAAATATAAATCATTAAGTCTTAGATAGTAATTTTCTGAGAGGATGTTAACTAATTTCTTAGAGTTGTTACGTAATCTGCACAACGTATCGATGATTAATGCATATTCCCACTGACAGTGTTTGAAATTGAGAGTTCAAATCACCCAATTGAACATAGCCCAGCTTAAAGAGGTTTAGGATGGTTATTTGGCAAAGTAATTTACCCTCGATCGTAAGCCATATTTATATCTGATATCTATCATAGCACAGGCTAAATCCTATGAATTTTTTATTCAAACTATACTCAATTTACATAAATTGATCTTCTGTATAGGGTTAAAGAAAAGAAACATTTGTGCAATAAGTTTCAATAAATGTCATAACATTGTGTACATGTAATATTAAAGATTACAGTATCAAACAAATAGTCATATAGATAGATAATTTCAATTAAAGATGTCACCCCCTAGCTAGTATATAAGCATCAGGGATTTCATCATTTGAGTCATTAGAATCAAAGTAATATAGTACATACAAAAGTCAGTGGACTAGCACAACTGTATTACCAGGTTGGGGCTACGACGGGAAAAACGGGACGTCCCGTTTTTTTCAGGACGCAACCCTGTAGATCCTATAAAAATATTCCATTATTATTTTTTCAATTTCAGAATATGACCCTTTATGACAAATGATTATTTGGTTAAATTAAAATCGAATTTCATTTTTAAAATAATGGTTTAAATGGGTTTTAAAAGTCTGCCTGAAAAAACGGGACGTCCTGTAAAAACGGATCACAAAACCGTCCCGTTTTTTCAGGATGGTCCATTTTCTTGGTATGATTTTTATAACTTTTAAAAACTAAAAAATCATAGAAAAAAAATGCAACGATAAAATTTGAAAATGCAATGATCATTTTTATGCAAAAGATGTTTACTTTCATAACAAATAATTTTTGAATTTAGCAAACTCCTGATTTTCTAAGCATTTTCATTCATGTACAAATATTAATTGTGAAATTTTATTTATGAAATTGTCAAAATGGAAAATATCATGTAATTCATGTTAAATGCAGAATTTCATATTTTTTGTAGTTTGGATATGCAGAAGTATTATATCATGTGTGTCTTGTATTTTATTCATGTATAAATTCATTTAAAATAGCCAGATAATACACTTTTTCATAATTGCCTGTTTTTCCAGGACGTCTCATTTTTCCAGGACGTCCCGTTTTTCTGTGGTGGCCCCAACCTGATTACTGTTGTTTGATAGCTCTCTTGAAATCATACTTTGTGTTCATGCGTTGTATATCAACTGGCAGTTGATTCCACAGTTTAGCACCAACATGATAGGGTGATTTTTTGTAAATTTCACTTTTCACCACATCTATTTTGAAGTTTATTTTGTCCGCCTGCCTAGTAGTTCTCATATGTCGCATGAGGAATTCATCCTGATTTTTGAAGTGGAACATTACCAATAACGGTTGATGATCTCTCCTAACATCAAGTGTATCAAGTTTTACATTGGCATGTAACTGTGCAATACTGATATCTCTCACATTTTGAATATTGAAACACATACGAAGAGCACGGTTTTGCAATTTTTGAAGCTTCTGCAAGTCATGCATTCTACAGTAGTTCAGAATAAAACTAACATATTCCACCAGGGGCATGATAGTTTGTTTGTATATCAGTATTCTAGTATTGACATTTATAAGGTTTTTTATTTTTCCCAGTTGGAATATTTTGTGTGAAAATTTCTTAAAAACAGAATTAAATTGACATTCCAGAGTTAAATGGCTATCTAGGATAATACCTAAATAACAGTACTTATTGCAATTTTCAATTTCAGTATTACCCAGTGTTAACCTAAATGGTTCAATGTTTTTAGTTCGATATGATGTACCATACAAACAATATTTTGTTTTACCAATATTTAGATTTATGTGGTTCTGACAACACCATGAATGCACACTTTCTAGTACTCCTTGAAGCTTCATTTCTATAGAGTCCGGGTCATGATGGGCATAGTAAATGACCGCATCATCTGCATATAAGCTTATTTGTACATTTTGTTTATTTGCAATGAAAATCAAATCATTTATATAACACAGAAACAAGATTGGCCCAATTACTGAGCCCTGTGGGACGCCACAGCATAATACACCTGGTTGGGACACAGTATTATTCAATTTAGTAGTAACAGTTCTATTGTGAAGGTAGTTTTTAATCCATTTCAACATCTGACCACTGAACCCCATATCCTTAAGTTTAATTAACAAAAGTTCATGGTTTAAAGAGTCAAACGCCTTGGCAAGGTCCAGGTAGACTGCCCCTACTACGTTTCTATTGTTGACATTTTCAGATAAAAATTTGCTATAATTAAAAATTGCTATTGATGTTGATAGGCCTGGTCTAAAACCATATTGCTCAGGACATAAAATTCCCTCCATGGTCAAATGATTCCATATCAACTTAGCACACAGTTTTTCCATTACTTTACCTGCTACTGGCAAGATAGATATAGGCCGCCAATTTTTACAATACTTCCATATAAATCCTTCAATATAAACGTTGGAAGAAACTCCAGTCCAGAACTCTTGTTTACATCAATTAATTTCAATTCCCTTATTACATCATCATGAGAGAACTCACGCACATCATTATCTTGAATTTTTCATATATCGGATCAAAATCTGATTCATTAATTTCCCCTTTGAACTGCTCAGCTAACTTTGATCCAATTGAGAGAAAATAATCATTAAGAAGTTCACAAGATTCCAATTCACTTACTTCAATGTTTTCATCATTCAATAAATTTGTGACACCATGAGATTTCCTTTTTATCAGCACGCTATTTATTATCTGCCAAAAATAAAGATTGAAAGGTGTAGTGTCTAACAAGCCCTCACCCCGGAATCATTGTCATCGATAGTAAAACACGTGTATATTAGGTACTGACCCAAAAGGCTGGGGACACATAGACTGAGCTGCTCAGAGGTTGCTCACATTCTACTCGTGAGCAGGTTCTACGCCGGGGGCGGATGAGTGAGCCACTGCAGGCCACTGTCAGGGTGCTAACTGATGTTTGACACCGGCCACTCAGAGTGGAAATAAAAGGGGTGTAACTACTTCAGGTGTTCAACACTAGGTGAGATTAACGAGACCCTTCATACCTGAAGGCGTACAACCAGTTCTTACAACTTGCACATTATTGCTAGTATGATCAGATAATTATGGGAACGATAGGATTTTTTTTAAAATTCGAATTACATTTTCCAGATGATCTGTTTATAACCCATGTCATAATTATATTGTTCTATGTTGAAAAGATTGCATACTAATTTAGAAAAAAATAAACTTGATAGAAAACAAACTAGCACATTTTCAGACATCTTCCAGGGGCACTGTCCCTTTTTAATCCAACAATAATTCGCAATTTCTATTGTTGCACACATTTTTGTTGTTGAAACAATTTCATTTATCCTGGGATGAATAGGATAAATCCTGTCTTCCCTCGTCTCCAGCCATGACTATTACATGACTATTACAATAGCTTGTAGGTGGGTCTTTGAGTCAATTCATTTTGGAAATCCTAGAAACACGTCTGCAAACAAAAGTTATGAAAAATACATCACAATATCGATTGTTTCGGAAATCGCCAATCGGAATAGGTACTACGTATAGACATGTATATATATCATTAGATAGAAATTTAGATTATCTTTTGAGTGGAATGTATTTGCAAGGGCTATAATCCGGGTGTAAAGCGGCGTCTACGCTCACATTTCTAATGAAAATTTAAACATTCTCCAATTCTCGACTGTCAAAATCGCATGGTGGAATACAGGCTTAAAACCTGTGTCAAGTTGTTGAAGATGTCCTTGGTCTAAGGATAGTGAATATGGGTGGTGACAGGTAAGGTAGAGGTCTCCTAACAGGATTAGCTTCATCCCCTCAATCTCACCTGAACCAGAGTATCCTACGGCTTCATATAATCACCACAGCCGACGGGCTTTTTCGTTGAAATAAGTTTTCTTGGAAAGGCTGGTTTGTGGATCTTATAGGGTTTTAAATTAGTTTCATGGAAGAAGAATGAAGTTGTAATTAGTTTGAAAAGCAGACAATTTAATGTTATTGGAAAGAGTGATATTCTGATTCTTCAGAACTGTGGTTTTCTTATTGGATAGAGGGTTATGCGGTTCGCTCAGTATAACTGGATGATAACGGATATTATTGTTGAATCGATCATAAACATGGTTTTACGTTTCTAGAAATATTGGCAAGCACTTTATATAAGGGACATCAATCTGTTTACTTGTGTTTTGCCAAGAATTCCTATGGAGAACAGGTCACATTTATTCATAATTATACTATTGTGAAGTCATTAAAGAAAATGATTAACCGTTTTTAAATAAATGTTTTGTTTCTTTCAGGTATGTGAACCCATTCCCTTTGATGTCCAAGATGTACCTGGTGAGTAGTCGATTAAATACACCATCGTTACCCAAACCTCACTGAATATCCAGATACATTTTAAACTATACATTTTAGTAGGGTTCAATTTGTTATTTCGGGCATTATATGTGTTATGAAGGAATCTATCGATAACCATAAATGAAAAAGAGGCAACAATGTGGCATTGGAAGAAGGTGTTTGACTTGACCGTTCACGATACCTTAAGCCCCATACCCACTAGGCCAGTTTTTGCTGAATCAGCGTCGGCGTCGGTGCTGGCGTCGGCCGTCGGCGTCGGCATCGGCCCACTTGGTGTCCATACCAAGTCGGCATCGGCCCACTTGGTGTCCATACCAACACACAATCGGCGGTCCCGTCGGCGTCGGCGTCGGCCGTCGGCGCCGACGGGACCGCCGACGGGACCGCCGATCCATATTAAGCATGTTTGATAATTTTATGCCGACGAGTAGGCCGACGAGTAGGCCGACCCGTAGGCCGACGCTGATTGCCGTCGGCCGACCCAAAATTGCGTAGTGGGTATGGCCCTTTAGTAACAGAAGCTCTGGAGTGACAGTGACCTCTTAATGCACAAAGACAAGAGTTCAAGAACATTCTATCTGTGTCAATTTCTATGAAGTCAACTCTTGTCACAAAGCAACACTCAAAAGCTCAGGAGTCATCCAAATAAATGAATTAACTCACAATCAATAATGCAGTCAAATCCAACTGTACATGGAAGTTTACATGTAAATGACAAATGGCCGATCAAGGAGTTAAACGTTTCCAATCCCCAGACCCCACACCACCACAACTACACTACTTGTCCATCCTACCAGGAGTAACTCCAGTAATCCCACCTGATCCCTCCAGCACACAGCTGGCCTCAATACAGGGGGTAGGGCGATGGCTGGCTTCTCTACTGGAGAGTAAGGAAACAGCTGGCCTCAGTACAGGCCATGGAGGAGTTTACAAGGACATGAAGCCAGGCGAGAAATGTAAGCACCCTGTGGCCCTGAAACATCTGTTTCTCACTCCAAAAGATTATCCTGAATAGCTTCTGTTATCTCCTGCATTTTGTGGTATGGTGCTACGCTGTTGCATAGATTCTTGGTGATGTGCCTGGCTGTTTCTTGCAGATAAGGGCATAAGACGTATCATATTCTGCGAGATTAAGAAAGTGGAAATGTATCTTGATACATCTTGGGGGAAAAGAAGCAGGTTGGGGAAAGAAGTGGGGGAAAGAGAGTAGACACTGTAATTAGCTAGCTGTCATAGGTAAAGATATTGGAAATCCACCTTTGTTTATTAGAAATGGAAATTTGCTACATTTCATAGATAGGAGGCCACAATTTGCCAAAAATCACTGTAACTCGTTTGATTTTACATTGCTCATAAATTGCTCATAAATTGTTCATCACAGTTCCAGAGTTCATAATCAATTGGCATGCACCTTTCACTCTCAGAAAAAAAAAGATGAATGCTGTATTCAAAGTTTCTTCAGTTGATCCGAGGAGGAGAACGTATTGACGTGCCTACCACTAGAGAAACCTTGGACCCACGTGTTCAGCTACTCAGGGTATGAGGTAATACGCCGAGTACATGTAAACGAATAGATTGGTGACCAACACCGCCATGTAATTGGAAATGTACCTAAGGGTTAGGCGGCTTTCCCGTGTAACGTCCAGAGCTCTATAGGAATGTTGAACTCTGTTGCAGGTCATCTGGTGAACTTGGATGATCTGTATTGAGTTTGATGCTAATATAATGTGCTAAGTCTTTTGGTACAGCATGCAGTATTTGAATGGCTTATATCAATATCTATTCCCTGAACATTATTATTGCGTTATAAATATTTTCCAGATTGTTTTCATTGATGCATCGCTTGCCATTACTAGTATAGTTTACAAACTTGAAATGGTGGCTGTGCTTGTTTAGAATACCACAATTTTATCGCACTAAAAGTCAAATATCGTCTCTAATCTTTGGTGCGCCTTTTTCCTCGTATATATATTTGGCGGGTGGCATATTCCGAAATACGTCGGTACAGCTATATGGTAAAACCAGTTGAAAACATGACCATGGGTTGCATCTAGCTTTCCGGAAATTTGAGAAACTACAAAATCAGAAGAATGGCTTTTAAGATGCCATTTCAGGGGTTCGCAAATTATTTAAATAGTAGCCCAAGACATTGTGCTCAGTTGGAACCAATATCTTTGGGCCAGCGGCAGGACAAGTTAATTGCAATATGTGATATATGATCGCGAATCGACGAGGCAAATTGACAAGAGATGATAGATTGCCATGGCCGTCGTGGAAACCGTAATTGGACACTGTGGGGCTATTGTTATGCAAATAGCGGCTGACTCTGCGTCACAGAGAGTCATTTGTGCAGGGGGTCGTTTTTGGTGAGAGTCATTTTTAGTCCATGCAGAAAAAGAAGCACAGTGCAATGAATGATTGGTTAAAGATGGGAAAGGTTCTGGGTCATTGATGGCCAATGCCTTAAGAATGTATAATATTAGGTGCAATATGTAGGTTTAGAAGAGCAATAGTTCTCAAGCGCTACTGGTCGGAACAACCTTTTAAGCGTCGTATACGGTATACAGCAATACATTTCCAGGAAGAGGTTTTTAATTGCTGAATTTAATTTATTGTTAAAGTCATTGATATGCATAGACTAAATAGAAAACCGATTTCAGTTTTACCCTATATCCAGGAACAAGTGTTATAAATCTCTTTTTAAATGTACTATATTTTAGGGCTTACAGACACACCGATAGCATAACATGAAACTCAAAGTAGAAACTCTATGCATTATTCACGTGGTCCCTCACCTAAGAGGATACAACAAATGTATATTTAGAATAACCAAAGTAATTTTCAAAGTGAATTCACCAAAAGTCATTATTATTTCTATAAACTCATTACGATCACTTAAAAACCTTTTTAATATTGTAAAGATATGGTGAACCAAATAGAATGGGGGAAAATCCACTATATCTGGGACTTTTATTCGGTTTGCAGAAGGGACCTACACGTAGTTTGATTTTGGCCCCTTGAAATCCGATCTTTGCCGCATAAAGTCCTTTGAGTAAAGTGGTCCATGCTTAGGCAGGGGGCAGGGCCAGAAAGAATTAGATAGTCCTGGAGGGAGCAGTCCCTGAAGGTGGCCACTGCCGCACTGTTTGTCAACTTACATCAGCATGCTCAGCTCACAGGAGCAACTCTATAAGGTCGGGCGAGCAGCTCACTAAGCCTACGCGAGCAACATTATAGGCCTAGTCCCAGCCTAGGAAGGAACCCTACCCAACGGTGACGCAGTTTGGACTGAAAGCTACGAAGGGAATGCTTATATTTAGATCCTGAAATATACATATATGTCGGTCGGATTTCATACCCTCGGGTATTTTGATGTAAAGTAAGTATGATGGGATTTGTGTGGAATTGTATGTCGGATGCCTCCAGGGGGAAGACATTGGTGAAGTTGTACACACATAATGTAGACTCAAACAACACACATGTTCTATGAAATTATGCGGGGATTAAAATGATTGGTACAATGTTTGGCCAATGTTTGGCCAAGGAAAGACACATATGGTTTGTGCTAACGTTTATCAAAAAACAATATCTCGGGGACAAAATCTCAGTTCTCAATTTCAATTATCTCATATCAAATGAAAGTGGTTCCTTTTCTAGTTCAGCTGAGTCACGCTGACTCAGGTAACTGAGAGCAAAATGAAATAAAGGCCAATGTTTTACAGTGTTAGAAACTTGCAAATTGTGAACGTCAAAGCATTCATTTGTAGGAAGCATCATTGTAGTTTGCTATTATGGACTCTGGCATTGGTCCGAGACTGTAAGCTCTGAGTATGGCCTAACAGATATTTCGTCTATTAGGCATGGTGTGGCCGCAGAAAACGTAGTGTTTGGTGCGAGTTGCTCGTTTATGGGAGCTGCTCGTATCGGGAAATACTGTGTTATCAACCCTCACTCTTATCACTCATCACATGGGGGTCGGCCAGAATCCTGTCTCCCAGAACCACCCAACAACTCGCCACCATTTTTCTCCCTTCTCTTTCTGTCTGAGATAATGTCCTTTTAGGTTCTACCGTCCTATGACTGTATGAGCAATTCTGAGCGGTTCTTGTTTATACCGACCACTCTGTGGGATTCTGAGCGATTAAAAAATAACCCACTAATATACAAGGAACTCTGAGCCCTTCCAAGAGCATTGATATGTTCTGAAAAATTCTCATGCGATTCTACAGCGATTCACCGAGCGACATTGGCCGATTCTCAGCGATTCCGTCAGACTTTGAGCTGCTCATATTCCCTCCTCAGAAAGTCCAGCTCATGAGCTCAGCAATAATTGACTATTTGCGCTAAGTGAGGTTTGGGATGGAGCGGTTATTGGGCTTTAAGAACTAATATCGGCTCATTGCGGGAGCACATCAGCAAGGCATCCCTTTAGAGGACTAGGTAATGGAGGAATATGTGACAGCCCTGACTCCTTAAAGCTGTATTACCCTAGACGACTTTATTTGCGATTTCGAAAATCGCAAGTATTAGGGCTTATTTTGGGCGTATTCCATAATAATATTAGTATAGCTAGAAGGTATTTTCTTTTTTCTTTTAAATGGTATGTGACAGGCATTGGGGCCCATCATATTCGTAATGGAATCTTTCAAATTACCCAAATCGTAATAGCCAAAGATCGCCTCGTGTAATACAGGCATAAATGTCTTCCAAGTCGCAAGTCTGAAAGTAGACTGCCATATCACCCGGAGGGCATTTCCATGATACCCAATGAACATTTTCAGTCACCCAATGAGCATTTCCATGTCACCCAATAAACATGAATTTCCAGTCACCCAATGAGCACTTTCATGTCACCTTATGAGCATTTCCAACAAGACTGGCGGGTTGCTTAGCCATGAGAAAACTACACTCGTCACGCATCTATGTCACGCAAAAAAAGAGAAATTATAGATTCTGTTTGCTATGCTGAGTGCTAAATGTTGTTAAATTACTCTCAATAAACATTGGTTTCCCGAGCAGGATAACCGTTTTAAAGGTTTCTTTTGGACCTTTGGTTTCATACTTAGAGATGTGAAGGATAGCGTTATTCGTTAAGTGTTCATTTGACAACCTGCCTTCAGAGCTGTACAATGGAAAACTTGCCTATACTTTGCATGTTTGGAATCTCTCATTATTCACTTATACTCGAGTCAGGAATTTAAAATGCGCCGTTACTTGTATTGATCCAATGTCATATTACATTAAAGCAATGGGTTGGCATGTCTAAATGTATAGGTTAGATATCCGTTAATAGGAACTTAGACTCAGCATTTTTGCAGTTTGAAATGATATCATGCAAGACTATCAAAGCAAAACCACCAATTTTCTGCGTAACATTACAATTGCATTAATCAGTTAATTAATACTAGTGCATTAAAACTCCGGCACTAAAAGGGTACCATCATGATGAATACATTCACTCTCCATTGTAAACGTAATATTAAAAAAACAATTTGCTTGGTCTGAAATGTAACATAAGAGTAGAATGTGCGATTAACTATGCACAAGCATCTTTTTCTAGAACCCGCAAATGATACCAGTTCCAATAGCCATGACATGTAATTACAATACATGTAAAAGTTTCATGTTATTAATGGCGCAACACCTTATCTAACTCTATCTATCTATCTATCTATCTATCTATCTATCTATCAAGCGATTCGCTCTGTCTATCTTCATTTCTGTCTGTTCATTATATGTAAGAAAGGTTTCTTATAATGTCTTGCGTAATGTTGAATGAATATATATATATATATATATATATATATACATACATGTACTTACAGCAATTCGAATTTTTGGAAGTGGAGTACCATTATTGTAGAGCAGGGCAGAGGGCCAGATAGGCAAGGCCAAGATGACCCACAAGAGAGACAGACAGACACAAGGTATGGCATGCCGCTCACCCCTTCTACCGGGAACTAGGCTATCTCTATAGGGGGTTCCCGGAAGGGAGCAGCTCGCGTTGACCGCATTCTGACAGATGCTCGCGAGCAGCTCAGGCCGGTTTGCATTCCGCACACATTTCTAAATGGGGCTTATGTTACATGTTGGTGTGTTTACTGAGGTAGGTATAGGGTCAGGCAGGTATACAGACCCCTGGTCCCTCTTACCTGCTCGTGTGAGCTGCTCTTTAACCCTGACCTTTGGTTTAGTCAGTGTCCCTGAGCAACTCATGAACAATTTATTGCATCAATTCTGTCTAAGTGGAGGTCATCTGGCTACTTCTTTCTGTTGCTTTAAATAAGCATGGCTATGAATACTTTGTTGACGATCAATTAAGTTTCTCTGTATTGTAAATTAATTCAAATGTTGTCATTAAATATAATAAGTATTTTATTGACAACAAGGAGATCATTACAAACCTGTGTCAGAATAAAAAGGCATGCTTACCTATTGAAACCCTAATTGCCCATGACTTGCTGGAAAGGTATGTGTCTAAAAATAGATGGTAGGGAGTACTTTCAGATACATGTTCTTTGCTTATGGCCTCAGAGCTATAAAGTTTAAGCGAGCTCAGTATCTCAACCCCTAGCCTCCCATATCTCCCTATGCTTATTCCCTGGAGTCAGCCCCTAATCCAGGTGGTCCGCCCATGCACCTGTCACCCACCCAGGAGGAGGGAGCCGTATGAACCCCCGCCTCCAGGGTGCCGTGCACGAGCTGCCATGGAGGTGTCATGGCAACGCCACGTTAAGTGGGTCATCCTTAGATGTTATGTGCCTCAATACCGATAATGACAAACGAGCTGCTCGCTGTTATAGATTTGAGCTGCTCTTTGTATGTACATGGGCGATGGCGTGTAACGCATGGGTGCATATTGACGGTTTCTCTGTATTTGACCAATAAAAGCCAAGGGTCGGTTAGAAAATGTTATTCGAAAAAAAAAGGTAAATTGGTATTATTTTGGCATTGAATGAGCTGCTCACTTTTTAACATCAGAACTCACGGTGCATACTAAATCCCAGTATTGCAAGTACCTATATAAAACCAAATGATCTACTATTCATATTGGTCCATAGAAACCAGTTGACAAAGGCCTACAAACACCTGCTCCTGATTAGACTCATGGCCACTGGCGTGGAACTTGCTCATGAGCTGCTCCGAGCAGGTATAAAGCTCCCATTTACCTGGGGGTCCCGGGAGCTGCTCCTCCTCCACCTCCTGCTCCCCTCCACCTCAGGGCGGGCCTACTCCCCTCCAGGGCGGCTGTCAGGATCCGACGAGCGCGCCCCGAGATCCAAACCTGGCCGTGATGGATTCTGATTTGCCAGCTGCAGTCACGTGGTGGGGGAGGAGCCGTGGGTGTGTGGGTGGGTGTATGGGGGGAGGGGGGGGGGAGGGGGAGGGGTGATGCAGACAGGCAGGCAGGCAGGCTTCAACGTTAACAGCAGCAGCAGCAGTGGCGTCCGTGTGGGAGTTTTACCATTAGACCCTGGAGGAGGCGACAGCCGCAGCAGCCGCAGCAGCAGTAGGCGTAGCAGCAGCTCAGAGATTGGAGCCGGCCAAAGGTGCGTTGTTGCCGCGTAGCCGTCCGCCACACACCTACCACATACAAACAAACATACATACGTCCGCGAGCCATTGCCTCCAGCAGCCTCTGGGATAACCTTATCAGGGTTTGTTAGCAGTGCCAAAAAGCAGCATCAGCAGGAAACTGCAGTATCATACAGGAAGAGGACAATACCAGCGCACCAACAACATTGCCACCTCTATCACAACACTGATCTTCCTCCAGTAGGCGTCTGATCCAACTGCCCCATCTCTACCCACACACCTGGTGGTCAGCCTCTCAGGTAGTTACAGGAGTAGTGTCAACACACCACCCCAACCACCGCTACTGGAGTGACCTGTGCTTAGATCTACCTACTCCTCCTGTGTCTATAATAACTCATACTCCACGTGGGGCAGGTATAAGTATACACCCGACCCTGGAGGACCTTACGTGTGTCACCTGACATCCACCCGTCAGTCGTTCTGTTCGTCAGACCGGCCGCTGTTGTCCATCACTCCACAGCCTATTAATATTTCAAATACCAGGCCACCCTTTAATCCTACCCACCTACCGTTGGACTCGTATACCACAGCTACTGGAGCAGGATTACAGTCCTTAACCCGTCGGCACACCAGTACATGATAAGGTAGGCAGTCACATAAATCCGTCTTAACGCCTCCTCCGTCTCTTTCCTTACGTTGCCATGGTGACAGAATCTCCTCCAGGGCGGAGAGGTGACACCCTCCTGTTAACGACGACACCTCCAGGGCTTGGTCGTCGCTGCTACTTTAGCACAAAGCTTTGTTCAGGTTGGGCGCAGGTGGAAATTCGAGCTTTTCTGATAGCGTGGAATTGATTGATTGATTGGTGGCCAAATAAAGGTAAATTTGCAGTCCCTTTGTGGCGTTGCCACCACCAACCCGCCCAGGACGAGGTGGGATAAAAACGGCGTAATAATCCATTGATTTGATTGCGACGGTCGGGGCTACGGCTGGGGTTGGATAGGGGGATGGAGCTGGTGCTGGAGAAATGGCGGGGGTCGGAAGGGGTACGCCACTGCCCATATCGTTACTGGGGAAACAGCAGGTATGTGATATGGCAAAACTGACATGGAACGACCTTATTTAATTCTATAATTTTGATTAATTCATGTGAGGGGTTGTATGTATTGTGAAGGCTGATTTTAATTGATTGTAGGTTTGTATTAGGAAATCAATTATATCAAAATAAGTAAAACCATTTAGCCCACTTCCTCATCAGTGGAGGTATGCTTTACTTTGCCTTGAAGATATTTAATTTCCGAAAATTAGCCTGATGTCTTTGAGATCAAAAAGGGGTAAGCTGCCATCGCCTTGCTCTCACCACCATCACCACCAGAACACCCTTCCAAGCCACCAAATGACTAACAAGCCGGAGGGGCAATCAGCACTGATAAACCAATCAGGAAATGATAGGAATGGTTCAAACGGTTTGCCCGCCGCCCTGGGTAATCACATCCTGCCTGGATGTGGCGTCTGCACTGGAGGAAGGGGAGGTGGTGGTGGTGGTGAGGTGGTGGGGTGGTGTCGGTGGGAGATCAGCCACCCCTTGGTACGCTGCATGCAGACTCAGCCCTTTTCGCTTGCTAAACATCATAGAAATGTAAAAAAGTAAATCCATGTGATTGATGAGAATGTGAAAAGGTATATTAGGATGGTAGGGGAAGAGCTGGAATTATCAGGGAAGAGAGGAGGCATCCAATGGTACTACTAGAATGGGGGATTAAAAAAGGGGAATGGCGGGTAGGGTCTGGGTGGTAGCCAGAGAACGCTGTCCTCACCTCCTGTGTAAATACACGTTGGAGTGTCGGCACTCCAGGTGCTGGCTGCGGGCCCAGTCTCCTCCTGGGTCTGCCTGGAGGATGAGAACCTTAAACCGCTATTAAAACCCTGCTCCTATAGGTTCTAATAGACACACCTCCCTTAATGACCCTCACTAAAGCCCTGCTTCCTCCAGGGTGACGTTTTCTCACATACAGGTAAATGAAAGGGGAGAACATTTTAACTCATTACTTTTGAGTGACCTGAGTCACCACCTCATTTGACCCACCCTGAACCACGCATTTCTCCTCCAGGGCGGTTAGGGACACTGGCGGTTAGCCAGAGGTGAAAACCCTGGAAAGAAGGGAAGACGCAGTTCGTTTGACATGCGGGAACACCTATGGCCCTTTCTGAACCCTTCTTGATTGCCAGTAGGCGAAGAAAAGGGACTCTTTCTTTTAGACAACTGGTAAGATATATAAAACCAGCCCTTCATTTTATTGTATTACAGCGTTCCAATTCCATCTCTATGACCTTCCATACTATCTTAATGACCCTAGGACGCACCTTTGTCACCAACTCTGTAACTGACCATTCATTTCCAAAGTCTTCAACTTCAATTTATTCCCCAATTGTTGGCCATCCACCCATCCCTGTATTTCTATTTTTAAGGCCCTTTGTTCTTTTCAGTTGTTTCTCCATCCTATCCCTATGACCTACCATCCCATCCCTAGACTAATACAGCTCTCAACTCAATAGCAAACTCCATGACCATCTATGCCTCGATCCCGTATACCTAGGGTATACCAATATGGGCCTATCTATAACTGTTACTGTGTACCGTACTCAACTGTGCTGCTTGGGGATTCCCTACCCCTTCAGGGTTTGGACGTGTGACTCCACGTTACGCCATGGAGGAGACAGTCTGCCCACCTACTCAGACAGTGACAGTAGTGATTATTAGCTCACGGCAACCACTGGAGGACTTAACAGGTCATGCCAAGCTGAGTGCCTTTTCTAGCCAAGACGGAAATGGAATTGAATTGTTTCTTTTTTTCCATTAAGGAGAAAACACTTTAAGCTGTGAACTTTATTTGGAAAGCCTTATTCGATCTAAAATTGAAAAATTAGAGTTGGTTTGGAAAACCCAAATTGAGTTTGGTATATTCTCGTTTGATTTATAGGCAGAATCTTAATTGCAGTGTAAATGGAGGCAGGCATTATATCGACAAAGGCTTGCAGCACCAAGCCATACACCTTCATTTTCGATCCATTTCACATGAATTCTTAATGAGACGTCGGTAACTGACACTAATAAGTGTTATTCTAAACTCGTTTCTGGTACAGCCATCCATTTCCCCTGTCCTATGCTATCGATGGGTTCACTCTTAGCATGCATGTATAATATCCATTATTGTACATGGAAATACGATTGAGGTCTCTATACTCCAGTCCGGACTCTTCGCGTCTAGAGCTGATCAAAATAATTCATCTGGTTACCATGTTATTCTATTTAATCTGATCTTCATTTACAAAATTGAATCAGCGGTAACGTCATTCACTTCCTCCGTTGCGATTTATACCCAATGCCTTTGCCGATAAACTGTCAAACATGTGCAACTGATAAGTCATATCTATGTATTAGATATGTCCCACGTTAGGAAAGTATGAAGTATGATAAGCAGAGTACATGGTAGTACAAGTAGCAGTACTAGTGGCAACACCCAGTGGCTACAGAAACCATTATGCTATCCCTATGTACATGTATACACACACACTGGAGGAGACGCCCACCCCTCTCCCGAATCCCCTCCTGGCTCAGCTTGACAAATTGCTTCAACCCTTGCTTCCTGGGGTGTCCTATGTACGTATGACACCTCCCACTATATATAAACCCAGCAGCTCCGAGCAGCTCGTGGGGGATCAAAACCTCCCACGGCTGTTGCTCTCTCCTGCTTAGAAAGGGGCGGCCCACTGGCCCCCGGAAACCAATGCAGGGTGAGTGGAATTGATCCAATATGAGGACGGACACATGTTAAAAGCCTGGGAGTATATGGTGCGCTGCACTTACTGAACCAGGAAGAAAAATAGCTATAGTGACCCGATAGTTGTTTGCAGAGGTTCAGTATTATTAAATAAATAATACTAAATTCCGGTAAGCAAACTGATATTTAGTTTAGGCTTGCCGTACAGCTTAGTGTAGTTCTGATGGATATGATTATTCTAAATGCAGGCTGTGCAAGCCATGGTAATTACATATTCTGTTTTTCTACATACAGTTTTTGTGTCTTGCATCTAATACATAACCTTATGAATAGGCCTGCATAATAATCATTGTGCCCAGGTTTTGACTGTATAATCAAACTAGTAATTATAATTAAGGTAGCGGTATTGCAAATCGTGATATATATAATATTGTTTATGGCTAATACATAATGTACGTACAAGAAAAGGTTAGCAAAATTGCTATATAAGATTATTATGATTAAAAGCCAGGATTAAAATCCAAATGACGAAAGTCATAATAGGGAATAATAGAAAAGCCATTTCACTCGCTTCCAGTTATGTTTTTTCAATTGTGGAAATTAATATAGATGGCTGTCTTTATTGTTGAGTCGTTGTGAGGACAGCGAGCAGGACTGCCAGCACTTACTCAGAGTATCAGGCATTGGGAGCTGTTCAAACAAAACATTGGTTTGATTAACAGAAGCTCGGAGATGAGATAGCTACACGCGATGAGCAGCTCACTGACAACCATTAATTCCCCGCAAATGTGCGTTTTGTGCGCCCAAAATGTGCGTTTTGTGCGCCGGGCAAACATGACAGGCTTTGTGGGCTGGAGATCCATCAGAGTTCTTCTGATCGTTGTCGGATATTAAACCGTGATCGCCAGAGCACAGAGAACAGCAACCACCACCGCCCACAGCCCTCGCCACCGAATCCCAGACCATCAGAAAAACTAAAAAGAAAAGAAAGAAAAGAAAAAAATGAATGGCCTAGCGCTGCAGCTAGAGTGGGAGTAATGCGTCATCATTTTCGTCTCTAGTTTGTATAATGATAGGCCGAATGGGGCTCTGATACTATGGCTGGGCGCGTGTAACATTGTGCAGTGGGTGCTTGTAAGGGAGGAGAATTTAAAAAGGCCGTATTTGGTTGGAGATTGCCCTAGGTGTTCTCCCTTTGGGTCGGGGGATCAGTGGAGGGCGTGGGTATTGACATTCAATAACATGGTCACACCGTGAGACTGAGAACGGTTCAATACAATGAATGATGCTCCCCGGCTCTTCCTCGCTATTTATAATGCCTCCCGGTCTAGGACTGGGGGCAGCATACCCGCGCCCTGTCTCTTTCACCCCTGCCATCCTATCTATTCCACCGACCAGCCCTAGTCAGACCTATATACCCATCCTCATACACATACTATCCTCTTTGCATCTACACACGGACAGCATTACTGGTGGCACGGATAGTTTTTATTGAGATTAAGGCTCAGAGGTTATTTACCATTTTTGAGATGAATTACATGGTGGTCATTAATATTATTATGTTCAAACAGGTAATTAAATCACTAAAGCATGCACACTGTTCCAAAATTATTAGATACCCATTCACTGAAGTTAAGGTGCTAGAGAATAATGTAGGCATATAGAGAAGCAACAATAAAATGGAAAAGAATATGGCTAGTTATCGACATTTGCCCACCTCAAGCAACATGGTACTGTTATATTAATATCTAGTCCCATCATAACACAAGGGAATTCATTGGTTATTTCCTGCACCGAAAACCCCTATGAAAAAAACTGTAGAGCAATAAAACCAGATCCATGTCCCAATGTGCATGTCACGGTAAGCCAACTAATCAAACTGAACCTCATGTATGTTATGGGAAGCAGTTCACGTACATAGTGGGATTCATGTGCTCCAGGCTTATTTAGTCTGTACACCACAAGCTGTAACATTACTCCAAAGACTTGTGATAAAACGAGGAGTCATCACTAAGCCGTGTGTAATATGAAAAGCACGTGGCGCCGTAGTCGAAGAGAAATCAGAAACGGTTTTGGGTCGGTGCCAAGGGGTGAAGCGAACATCCCTATTACGTCAGTGAGACCAAGTTCACACTAGGCGAATTTAGTGGACTGATTTCGTCAGATTTGTAACAGAAATCACCGATAGTGGGTCACGTGGGCATCCCTGTAGCTTCAGCGCAGTGATATTGGAAACAAGCTTCCTTTTGGAATTGCTATGATTATAATCAAAATGTGTGTGACCATGCATGTATGTGACCATGCATGATATAATATTGGGTCTTAGACCCATGTCCCACTAGAAACATTTCTTGATGGATTTGACTTCCAATTGACTGTTAAATATACTTATAACAATAAGCAAGGGATAGATGTACAGCTTTCAGGTAAAAGTGACTAAACATTTACTTCTTAAAAGGCTTGCATATAATTTTATATAGTATACACGTACAACGACCAAAAGTTGACTTGGTGATCCAGCAAAGAAAATGACTCTTTGATCAACAACGCCTTTTTGACAAGTCAAACCAAACTGCTCAGAAATATGGCTGAGGAGTTCATCTTGTGTGAACTGGCTCAGGACAGCTGATACCTCGTGTGGGGTATACAGGCAGGGGTGCATGATGCTATAGTGGTATAGGTAGCAACGCACTAGCCTTGCTGGTAATGTTAAATCCTTTCATCTTGTCAATAAGCACAGCTGGTCTGCTATCCGGCTCGGGATACACTTGTATATATGTACTCAGGTACCCTCTTGCATTTACATATTGTATTATGCCCAACGGTTGCATGACTAAACATGATATACAGTATACAGTGCGTACCGTGGATGGGGGGTGGGGGGTACATGAAAAATGTTCTACAACAATTCGCTTCAGACCTCAGGTTATCTAACATGATGTTGGATGACAAAAACGTTGTCTTCATAGTGGCTCTACGGGCATTTGATATTATAGTATAGAAGGCAATTTCCTAGATTCTAAAGATTTTGCTGTTGCACATGGATTGCAAATCATGCAAGACCTTGATCCCTTCTTTAGTCAAAGGTGTCTTCATTCAAGATCGTTTTGCCTTTCCCAACATATTAAGAACTAAATATTTTTTTCTGATGATTGCATATCAGTTTCAAATATCGTCAGGCTTTCAACAAATAGCATTCATTCCGTTTTCAAATAACTCAGCCAATATGTTACAATTTCGGTATGTGAACTCAAACTTGAACACGTGGATTATAACTAAGCATGTTACATTATATGTAGGAAGGAACAAATAATTTAGCATTATAGTTATTAGAATGCCAAAATCCTTGTTTTGTATTGAGAAAAAAGACAATATCACAATTTCGCAAAGTGAATTAATCTGACAAGAAAGACTTTTGATAACTTTCTTTAGCGTGTAACCCAAGCTTCTCTTAATGTAAAAGGTTTTTTTCATAATTAACCACAAATTACGTTTTTAGTTGAGCACAGGGTCCATTTATTTTGATTCAATGCAGAAGATGTCAAGATGGCAGTAAAAAGTCCCTCCCCCGAGGGGAGGATCTTAAAACCTGCCAGACATGTGAATTATGCCCATGGGTACTCTGCATGCAAGGGCAACTTTTTGCCGCCCCATCTATATTCCTTCTTATGCTACACATGTTTTTCTCAATTTGTTGCATGGTGCTGTCAGCAGATTAAATTCTACATCACCAATATGTAGTATGCGATCACCAGACTCAGAGCAAAGCCATATGACTATTAGTGTAAAATACCGAAATGATGCACACTGTACCAGGGCATCAATAGAAATTTCCAGAGACGCCAAATGTTCATTTATACACAATCAACATTTAAATGTTGAAGGTATATAATGTTGTAACTTTACATGACGATAGGCACATCAATACACAACAACGATGCCTATTGAATGTATGTATATGAACCTTTCAAGGAAAACCATTGAGACATTTCTTGAATGGAAGCTTTCATCTGTTTCTGACAGTAACAAGGATCCTATAATTATGTTTTTCCAAACATCCCATAGCCTAAGAAGCTTTTGCGGGATAATGTATCGTATATCTTATCAGTGTCAATTATAATGTTTGTCCATGTGCCTCATATGATTTCCCTTCTCTTTTTTATATATATTTTCCCACATCTTCTCAGGGTATAGTGTCCGAAGCCGATTCTCGCTGCTCAAACACCCTTACATGATACGGGAGAGATACTGTGACTCAGGCCTGTAGCTCGTGGTGATAATAAAGGAAATGGTGTGGGTAGAGAGGCCCTCTCCGGATCACTAATAACTCACCCCGGGCATAGTAACACCAACCGACCTGGATTCAGGCCAAAAGATGTACCACTTTTCCTGAGCAGCTTCCAGGGGTATCTATCATTTGGGAGAAAGGTGAGTGGGTTGGTGGCATAGGGGCCAGGGATAGGTGAGGGTGGATTGTGAGATAGGGGCCATAGATTGGTGAGAAAGTTGGTGGGATGAGAGCCAGGGATAGGTGAGTGGGTAGCTGGGATAAGGGCAAGGGATAGGTGAGGGTGGATGTGAGATAGGGGCCAGAGATTGGTGAGAAAGGTGGTGGAATGGGAATCAGGGATAGATGAGTGGGTAGCTGGGATAGGGGCCAGGGATAGGTGAGAAGGTTGGTGGGATAGGAGCAAGGGAAAGGTGAGGATCAAGATGAGGTAGGGGCCAGACTTTGGCGATAAAGTTTGTGGGACAGGCGCCAGGGATGGGTGATGATTGGTAGATGGAAAAGGAACTCAGAGGTAGATGAGGGTAGAGGTGAGACAGGGGCCAGAGATAAGTGAAGGTGTAGGTAGGATAGTATAGGGAATATGTAAGGGGGTAAGTAGGAAAAGGGCCTGGGATAGGTTAACTGGTAGGGGGAGAGTATAGATGAAATGGGTTGTCAAGTGGGTGCGATATGGGCCACGGCAAGGTGGCAGGTAGGTCAGATAGAGGTCATGTTAAGTGAGTTGGCAGGTGGGAGAGGGGCCAGGGATAGATCAGGGGTTAGGTAGGATGGAGGCCGAAGAAAGGTCGGACTGGAGTCGGAGATCAAGTGAGGGCACGGGGTTATAATTTGTCCCAACCAGATATGATTTTGATTTCAAAATCAAAGACGCTTCTACACATAGAAACTTCCATTTGTGGGTCAGGAAATGAAAGTAGAGTGAAGTGTAGAGAATTACTCCTTTCATAGTATGAGAAGAAATGTTTATACCAATGGCCATAATAAATATAAAGTTCACTACACGGTTGCCGTCTGAGAAAACAGGACCCTTGTCGTACACCATCAATACATATATACAGCTGATGTATTCTGCTTATCTTGTGATACAAGTCTCTACAATCATCATCCAGGTAGGCTACTAGATTGAATAAAGATTTAGTCAGCCTAACATGTGCAAAGCATTCAATTACTGAATAAACCCTAAAAAGCTGTGTAAGTTAACAAGTATACCCTGGCGGTTTTGTATTGCCAACATACCTGACAGATGTAGAATAACATTAAGGATTCCATATCTGTTTGTCCTTTGCCAATAACCCAGGTTATATGGCACATGTATCACTGTATCAAGGACATGGCTAGAAGGAAGACGACCCAGCCGTCTCCATGCCAACAGTATCACAGCCAGCCTTGACTAGGCTTACAACATAACAACTCCTCCTACCTTCAACCATATTGCTCAGATACTGTGTCTTTTTTGTGCAATTTTATGTATCTCCAACAGCCTGGACAGCTCTGAGAACATCTTATCTGTAAGAAGGGGATAGTGGCAGAAGATGGTGTCTTTGAAGAGTGTAGGTTATCTAAGTATAATGTGAGAGATTATGACCAGCATCTGGCAAATGTTAAGGATCTTGGGCTGATAGGTTGCCAGAGATTATGGTTTTCGCAAGTATTACAAAGTTGAGGCCATGCCTCATAGACATAGATTCCATTTACATGGAGTGATGTTAGCTGATAGTATAGGTTGGTGTAAATGGCTGTTTCTATGTAAACTTCCCATAGAATACAATATGATATCCCGATCATGATATTGAATCTCAGTTGAATTTTATCGACGTCTTCATGTTGCTTACATGTTCTTTCAGATGTCAGGGAATAGGTAATAGATGACATCACAAACACATGCAAATCCAGATAGCTATATCACTGCATGAAATCTGACCTTTAATGAACACAAAAATTATTTCAAATAAAGCCATCGCTTTAGGCAACGGAAAGACGTTTTTGGTGACCTTTAAAATTTCAGGAAAGTCTTGTAAAGATGACATTTCCATTACCTTTAATATACTTCATCGGCTCCAAACCTCGAAGGTCATTACAGATCTTTTTCGATATTTTCTATAATTCAACCTTTACAATTATGTAAAAGTATAAAAAAAGGACCCTATAGAATATTATTTACCAATTCAATTTCCAATTCCCTTCTGGTGCACAACCATGCTCTCCACCCTCCTGCACTTATTATGGGATGGGAAGTATTGACGTCCACTGGGGGTGTTTGTACGCCCCCTTACGGTTGACAGAGGCGGCTGCCCCTGGTCTCCCCCTATCACAGCTGGCTATGTCTGGCTGTCTGGCCGTTGTACCCCCCAACACCACCTGACCCCAGACCCCAGACCACCTGACCCAGGAGTGTATCATATGACCCCTGGGTGTATCACCTGACCATGGGTACTATCTGACCCCTGGGGAGACTCACCCAGCGCGTGATGTGATCCACCCCAGCCCTGCTGGACGTGCTGACCCCTCTTGTGTTTTTTGTTATTATCGCCTGTCTATGCTCTACTGGTTCGTCCCTGTTCTGCC
Organism: Lepidonotus clava; assembly: GCA_936440205.1. Lineage (NCBI taxonomy): Eukaryota > Metazoa > Annelida > Polychaeta > Phyllodocida > Polynoidae > Lepidonotus > Lepidonotus clava. The sequence goes on from OW387134.1 coordinate 41,552,237, forward strand.
TCCTCATCTTGCTTTCCAATGATTTGCCTTTTTGTTTTTTCTTTGATAAATAAAAATCCAATATGATTTCGGTTTTACAATCCCTTTTCTTTGCAATATAGGCCTTCCATTAAAATCAACCCCCGGTATATTATCTAAATAACACAAAAACTAACTTTGGTAGAGAAAAGTATTGAGTATTGCCACATTGAATGTCCTGCCTGCCTGTATCTCTCTCCTGCTTAATTATGCCTGTTATTGCATACTATTTTCCAATGATTAACTCTTATTCCTTTTCAAACATTCCACCCTCTTACATCTCCTTCTTTTCAATCCATTTTATTCTTAGTTTCTTCCTCCATCGGCCTTTGCTATCTTCATTGTTCCCATTTAACACTTCTGCTCCCTCAGTCCTTTGTTTTCTCTGCTCTTGCTATCAGACCCTGTTCCCATCATTATTTACGTTTCAAAATGTCTTATTTTCTGAAAGGTTACATGTATCGGTTCTTCTAAAGACCCTTCTCCTAGCCTTTCCCGGTTACATGCCTCTGTTCCTCTTCAGACCCTACCCCTGTAGCCCTTCCTGGTTATGTGCCTCTGTTTCTCTTCAGACCCTACCTCTGTAGCCCTTCCTGGTTAAGTGCCTCTGTTCTTCTTCAGACCCTACCCCTGTAGCCCTTCCTGGTTAAGTGCCTCTGTTTCTCTTCAGACCCTACCCCTGTAGCCCATCCTGGTTAAATGCCTTTGTGTTTCTTCAGACCCTACCCCTGTAGCCCTTCTTGGTTACATGCCTCTGTTCTTCTTCACACCCTGCCCCTGTAGCCCTTCCTGGTTACGTGCCTCTGTTCTTCTTCAGACCCTACCCCTGTAGCCCTTCCTGGTTACGTGCCTCTGTTCTTCTTCAGACCCTACCTCTGTAGCCCTTCCTGGTTACGTGCCTCTGTTTCTCCTCAGACCCTACCTCTGTAACCCCTCCTGCTTATATGCCTTTGTTCTTCTTCATACCCTACCCCTGTAGCCCTTCCTGGTTACATGCCTCTGTTTATACCTGTTGTTTTCATTTAGGACGCAGGCTAATAGGATGTGATTTCATTACACGTCTCATTAATCTATTGATCCACACCATGCAATGTATCGGTTCTTCTAAAGACCCTTCTCCTAGCCTTTCCCGGTTACATGCCTCTGTTCCTCTTCAGACCCTACCCCTGTAGCCCTTCCTGGTTATGTGCCTCTGTTTCTCTTCAGACCCTACCTCTGTAGCCCTTCCGTGCCTCTGTTTCTCCTCAGACCCTACCTCTGTAGCCCTTCCTGGTTATGTGCCTCTGTTTCTCTTCATACCCTAGCCCTGTAGCCCTTCCTGGTTAAGTGCCTCTGTTTCTCTTCAGACCCTACCCCTGTAGCCCTTCCTGGTTACATGCCTCTGTTTCTCTTCAGACCCTACCCCTGTAACCCCTCCTGCTTATATGCCTTTGTTCTTCTTCATACCCTACCCCTGTAGCCCTTCCTGGTTACATGCCTCTGTTTATACCTGTTGTTTTCATTTAGGACGCAGGCTAATAGGATGTGATTTCATTACACGTCTCATTAATCTATTGATCCACACCATGCCCCACTTCTGGAGGGGTGTCCCATGATTGATGTTCCCCTAAAGGTTGGGCTTCCCCGCATTCCATTGGGCTGTGCATTGTATTATGTGGTAATGTACAGTATGGAAGCGTCCGAACTTCAAATCCACTTTTAATACACGCTACAGTTGTTTCCCAGCACTCTCCAGCTGTTTTAATACAATGTTTAAAAGGTCTATATCGGTTGATATAGCTGTGTGAAAATATACGATGATCTACATTAGTTATAATCTGATATGAAATATTAGCTGATTTCTTCAAGTATGATGATAGAAAGTTAGCCTGACCTACTGAATATGATATCTTAGAAAGGAGAATTGTATTTTCTTTTGTATATAACTCATGACGTTTACATGGGCAAGTCTTTAGTGCAGTTGCACAACGGTACAATTACCTTAAAACATGTCTTTATCTCTTGCAAAATGACTTGCATCCCTTGCAAAACAAGGTGTATCCCTTGCAAAATAGATCGATACTGTCAATACACCTATTATACAGTATTGCAATTTCTGCTTGCCCAAACCTAATGACCTGCTGCTTTGAATGCCTCCGAGGAGCCCCGAGGAGCTCCAAGCAGCTCTGAGCAGCTCCGAGTCAGTCTAAGGGGCTCCTTCTGTACATGTCAGGCGATGCGAGCAGCTCGCCTAGGCGACGAGCCAGGTCTCAGCTGGTTTAAGGAGCAGCTCTCTGCTACCCCTATCCAACCCCAAGGAGCCAAGGTTAATATTTAAGTAGAAGCCTATTGGAAACGGCTTAATCGTGGCCATTGGAATTTTGGCAACCAGGACAAACTAGATACCAAGAGAATAGATCCTCCTCAGTTCCATGTATCAAAGTAGTCTGATTGACCTAAATTCCAAGTATTAGAGTAGTTTGGGTGACCTGTTGAATATTTTATTGACTGCGCTTAAATGCACAGTGCTATAGGGTACTATATGGATTGGATACCGATTGAGCCCAACTGTCATTTTATTTCACAATAATTATTACTACATGTAGAATGGAGTCCATTGAGAATCAGCCAAGCCGAACAATCTGCAGGCTTATTATCTCTGTGCTTCTCCAATTGTAACCAGACATGACTGTGCTGTTGGAATATACTTAGAATTCGCAATTGCATTCAGAATGGTATTTAATAATAGAGACCAACATAACAATAAATCTATTTGTTCTATATAAGCCTAGAGTATCAACAGAACCTATGTAACAGCTGTTTCCCTCTGGTGCAACAGTTTGTAACGCATTACATAAGAGATACATACAGCCAATTACCATTACCCCTGAACATTAACAGACTAGGTATCCACCATTAGTATAGATGATATTGGAACACGGCCCACAACACCTGCCAAAAGCAACCATTACGTAACACATTCCTAAAAGTGATGGGAGACCCCAACCCTCTTATATTCATAACATACGGACTACACGAACGCTCACATTTCCGCAAAGGCCATTTAGGTGATGGAAATATGAGTGAGATCCGTTTTGGCCATTTAGCCGATGAGAAATGTGGGTAAGATGGGGTGTCATTTTAATGCAGCCATTAAAGGTGGCTCTCCTCTAAGGCCCTACTCCTCCAGGGTGTTTGTGTGAGATGGCAGTCTCCTCCTGCACTCCTCAAGGCCGGCCCAGGAGGAAAGTACTGTGTGGAGGGGCAGGGAAGTCGAGGGGGGATGGAGTGAGGGGGGGGGGGAGGTGCGTCAAATATTTACAGGTCTCATGGAAGGCGAGGATCACTCAGTCTAATCACACACTACAGGAGGACGCTCTTAAAGAACGCCTCCTAAGGGATACATGTTGCAACTATATGTGTATGTATATCTGATATTCGTGAAAGAGCCTCTCCCGGCTGTGCCAGATATGGTCGTGGAATTATAAGTAAAGATTTAATCATAACAACAATCTCATTTTTGATCACTAACGTTTCTTAATTCTCCCTGTCATTTCATATATAATCATAAAATGAATTTAAAACCTCCGAAAATTATACAGAAATATTGCTTATCCCTGTTGAATTATAAGACGGATGTCCTTGTTGACTACGTCAAGGTGGCGTGCTGCAAAATCTTGGAAAGAAGCGCACTGGTTGGCGAGGTTTCCTTGGAAACTGATTCGGAGATTAGTATTAACGAGCACCGGCAGCCTCATGCGTGGTTTTTGCCCCCTGAATGTAAAAGACGTCGACAATGCTAGCCAGAAGAAGGTGAAAGCAGAGCAACGAGCATAAGGTGACATTTTGAAACGAAACTCTCGAAAATGTCAATGTCCTGCGTGCAGGCCCATCCCCACGACCTCAGTCTGCATCTGTATCGTACGTACTAGCCGATTTTGATGGAGATCTAGTGATAAGATAACTGCTGGTTGAGAGCTAGTGATAAGATGATTTGTGTCATATACGCATACGGACCCTGAATGTTATATATCATTTGAAAGGTAATTTAATGCTCGTTCTAGTGGTGTCAACAATATGCGTGTCTGTCCAAAATTGCAAAATCGTAAGTCAAAATCGGCCGGTGAAATACAGCTTTCATTCCCTCCATCCCTCAGCCGAATTTGTATTCCATCATCCTAGACGTTTACTTAATTGTACACAAAGGAATATAATGTAAAGAGGAGTAAATTAAAAGCCGTTTTTCTTTCGGGACGTAAAATGTGAGCTCGTGTTATCCCAGGATTAATGTGGGTGGAGTTGAAACAAGCCTGCTACGCATTAGCTTAAATGAGTTGGGATCAATAGGAAAAAGACGTAATGGTACATGGCATTATAGACAGCTGACGCAGCATGTTTTTCTCTGTAAAGCCTTTCTCATCATCGATCGGCGTAATAGCGAATACAACATTATGACACTTGTGCTTATTATCAGTCTCGTCTTTAGACGCTGTTTATTGAACAAAAGCCGGATTATGGCGCCCTAATATCAATATTCAATTCGAAAACGAAAAAGCTTTTTAATCCTACGTTATTATAGTGAAACTTAATTACGACTACTACCATTTCAGGAATAGTATTTTATGAAATTATGAAATAAGATAATATTATCAAATTAAAAATCTTCTTTCTTTTCTATAGCTTGATACAGCTGGACTAAGTCTATATTTGTCATCAAAGGCAACGTGAATATCCTAAAGTATAGCACCTAATTTGAGGTCGGTCATTAAGATTTAAGTTTTAGTGTGTCATTTTCAATTTGAATAGATGAATGCAATTCTGTGTCAATGTTTGCATATCGAAGGTAACCTTTTCCTCTCCCCTGCCCTTGAGTAGTGTTGAGGTCCGTACTTTTACCTGTCTACCCTGTAGCAGAACCCACTACCGTTATCAGGTGCTCCAGGGCCGGGCTATTAGGTTATCAGGCATCAGGGTAATCACCGTTTGGCAGGTGGGGATAATTTACCTGACCATTATCATGACTGCCTGCCTGAGGGCTGCTGGTCAGCAGCGGAGGATGAGGGTCAACAGCGGTCAGTGAGGGTCAGCAGTGGTCAGTGATAGACAACAAGGGTCAGTGAGGGTCAGCATTGGTCAGTGAGGGTCAGCAGTGGTCAGTGAGAATCAGCAGTGGTCAGTGAGGGTCAGTTGTCGTCAGTGATGGTCAGCAATACCTCTATATCCCCAAATTTCAATTAAGTCAAAATCTTCTTCTTGCCATGATATGACCTTATAAGGTCAGATTAAGTCATAATGTAAATATATGTAAGTTCATATTAATGGAAGAAGACCTGTTGGTGCAGGAGCATAGTGTTTAACTCCTACAAACTACCAACCTTCTTGATATTTTTAACCTAAACCACTTTTGGAAGACTGATTTCAACTTATTGCCAACTGTAATTGTCATAATTTGAATTGTCCCTAAGATCCCACACCAACAGCAAAGCATATAATTTCAAACAGTCGAACAATATCTAAGACTTGCAAGACTGGACATAATCCTGTTCAGTTATATTGATCAGGGAGGTGGCAGGTGGTCTTTCTGTGCCCTACAGGTGTGTGAGTAGGCCAAGAGGGTGGTAGTTCCCACGATGACCCCAGTTAGGGTGGTGGTCACCCTGGGGGCCCAGCGGTCAGTCTATTGGTCAGCCGACTGGTCAGCGATTGCCTCCAGCATCCCAGTGGGAGAAGTCAGGAGAACCTTTTAGAAGGCTGGGGTGTGAGCTTTTTACCAGAGGGAGGTTGTTGGGAACTCTTCCGGAAAATGCCTATTGCACAAGGATTGCTGTAAAATATATGTATTTTATGTTACAACTATGAAATATAATCATTTGATCAATACCGTGTGTTTACAACAATCGACTCTGGTCAATCTGGCTGTCTTGACTAACCCTTTGTAGAGTTTTAGTGTTTATTTCATATGATGAGCCATAATTCATATCTAATCATTACGTTGTTTGGATGGCCAAGCATAAAGTAGCCGCCTGCTAATTGTTGAGAAAACAAGTTGGCATATTGAATACCCAATTTTACATTAAATGATTAAGGATGAATAAAACAGCCGTCAGTTTAAAAGAAAACTGTGTGAGTAACATGAGGGCGACTTGACTGATATACATGCTGGGATGTGTGTGTTTGGGTTTCGAAAATGGATCCTTTTGGAAGGTCTTTGTCTATCCAAAAAACGTTCCCACAATGAAGGGATCACACATCAAAGACATCCTTAGAGAAGGACTATAATACATAATTTTGAAAAAGCATCCTGGAGCTACAGTTCTGAAAGCACAAGTTTGTGATGTTTATAGTAATAAATAAAATAAAATGTGACTCTGAACAGCATGGCTAATTTGACACTCATCATGATTGAAAGCATTGCCACTCATTTCACTCTCTTGAAACTGAAAAGGGCAGGAGGACGACCTTTGTCCTTCACTTTTAGAAGCACAGATCAGGGAAGACTTAACATGAAGTCGCCCCCTCCCGCTGGGTCAGTAATAACAACTGGGGCATACTTCAAAACATAAACACCCTTAACACAAGACTGTGAGGCACCACCCTACCCCCATCCCCACCCCACCCAACCCCACCCTAGATGTCAATGGATATTGATGACCCACAACACAGCAGCCTGGCATCACGTATTAGCCTGCTTGTACCCAGGGTTGATTGGACCAGTTTCCTGGATATTAAATCATCCATCAGAAGGGACAAGGCGTGAATGTTAATGATACCCTGGCCACAAGCCATGGGCCAGGCCCATGATGCAAGTGTCCATTTGTCTATCGATAGTGTCACCGCCGCCCCAAATGGATGCTCACTTGATGAGCTAGTGGCGCGAGCTGCTCCATTTGACATAGTTATGTAACGATTAGCTCAGTTGGGTAGTTTGGTGCGGGGACATTGTGTGGGGGTGGTAATATACTGTGGTTGTCTAGAATGATGTATTGCCAACCGCCAGGATTTTGCCATGATCAACTTGGTGTTTCTTGCCAACCAGGTGCAACTGATAGGTGACATGTAATAAGAATACAACAATGAATCATTAAGTAAACTTTAAGAATAATATGTCCAACTACATCATTATATTGGCTTATCAAATCCTTACAATAACAAATATACCAGATTATATTTTGATGAAGTGCTTACGTTCCAAGAATATAATATTAATTAATTCATGCCTTGGTCAGTTAATGAGCACTGACACTGTTTCTAATGGTTTACAGGTCTTCTGTATTGTATTTGCTCCTTATCTGCTTATAGCGTAGTCATATCCACGGTGTAAGATTTGACGTAAAACAATAAAGTATTTCCATCACAAAGTCTGGAGATAATTTCCATCAGTTCAACTAATAAAATGGGGTTTCTACCTTCCTCGAGATATGTATCTTATATTTAAAAGAAAAAGTAAGGCTTAAAAGTAAAACAAGATCCCCTCTCACCTTATATTTCCCTTCATCTCCTCTTTACTCAACGTTAAACAGGGAGAACTGCGTGTCTCCTGTGTATATAAATAAGTCTGAAGCACCCTTACACAAGGCGTCCTCAGCCCTGACCCTTCAGCCGTGGGCGGGGCTGGGGTGGCCAGGTGTGTCTTTGATACAGGCAGTGCAGTGTCAGAGATCAAAAGTATTGATCCACATAGCCAGGTGTTTACCTGGAGAGACTGGGCCACTGATCAGTCCACTCCCACCTCTACACCCTGGAGGAGGTAGGAGGGGTTAAGGATAGAAGGGGGAGGGCAGACTGATGGTCTATACTTGGGTTAAGGTATGTAGGGGAGGCTTTAGTGTTTGTGTCATTGACCTTTTGATGTATTGATTGTTTTTTCCATTGATTAGAGTCAACTTTGGTTCGCTTGATTTTGTATTGAGTCTTCTGAGAAAGTTAATTGGTTTCTGCTTGAGATGAGGAAAGAGTGGAAAGGTTACTACTTACGTTGAGTCAGGTTGTTCGACTTCCCATTTAGTTCAGACTGTTTTGGAACTTTATGTATTTTTGGCTTAAGTCCGTTGTGGAAATTTGGTGAATTGTCCTCCAATTGGATCAGTTGGACAAGCAACTAGAAAAGATGAGTGGTTCCCCCTTGATATTTGTCAGTGCTAAAAAAGACATGGGGGTCTATGCTTCTCTTTAACTAAACCAGTGGTCTAGAGTACAACTTTATTACATCATTTAGTACTTGGCTACTCATTCACGTCTACTTTAATAGGTATCAATGAATTATTTATAACTGCCTTAATTGTAAAGGGCACTTGCACTACACATCCCCTTTATGGATTAGGTTTACATCCCAAGGTCCCTTTACAGACGATTGGGTGCACCACAGGCCCTTTTATAAATGGTTTGTGCACTCCAGGCCCCTTTATAGATGTGGTTCCGGCCAAGGGGCCTGTTGGCAGCTGCCATGTGACTTGCTGTTTGATGTACTGATGACCCTGAGTGATTTATGATGAAAAAGGTATGGACCAATGCTTTTGCCATACAAACATTGATCCTATCGACCATGTATTGATTGCTTCCCTATTATGGGAACAATATTCTTAGATCGCAGAGCTGTGTAAATGCCATCCAAACACAGGTGATCGTAAGTGATCAAAGTGGAATAGGTAGAGAAGTGTTCTTTTTTATATTTCCAAGAATCGTTGCCAACTCCTGGGGATAATTATCCCTTTTATCATCTTTTTTTAAAATCAATATTCTTATTAATAACTATCTAGTCCTTGTCTTAAATCCTTTTTAAACTACCTGATAACTTTCATCTATGTCAAGACCTCTTTCATCAGATATAGTATACATGTACTTTTGAAATAGCTATTATTTAATACTGCGAAAAGAAAGTTGAAGTTTAGTATCGGGGGATGACAAAATGATCGTAACTTGTTATTGCCCAGACTAGGATACATAAAATAATAGCTTCAACTAAGTATCAGGTATAGACATAGTAGCTTTGGTTCAACACCGACCATTAATAAAAGAGTTTGGTAGTGGACCCCCCTGCCCTCCTCCTGCCCTCCCCCTGCCCTCCTCCTGCCCCTACCCCTCCTCCAGTGGCGTGTGGGCCGTCAGGTGATGACAGGTGTAATAATGTAGGTAGGTAACATACCTGTGTGAGAAATGAGGCCAGCAGCAGCCGCCAGACTGACCCACCTGCCATGCACCCCAGGAGCATGTGAAAGGTGGGCTCTGACCCATACAATTCACCTGGGGACATGGAACATTGCTTAACATGACTGCAACATGACGACATGTGATTTGGTGATGCTTACATGTATATTCATATCAATGTATGTTTATGGTGACTGGCTATATGAAACGTCTTTAAAAAGATATGGGTATCTTAGTGGGATATGTAATGATATTTGAGAGTGTTATTTCAAACTTTGAATTTGACATGGGATCTTCCCCGCCTAGAGCCCCTATGTCAGTCTGTGTACTACGGAACCCAGCAGTGAGGTATAACTCACCGCCAGAGTCAGCCTAGCCCTAACTAGATTATAAATCATAGGCCTAGATAATCCTGATTATTTACTAAAATTGTAATTTCAATCAGAAGTTAGATTCTTAGTGTTTATCAGTGATGAAACACTGCATTTTGTAATGATATTTGTTGCGGTTGTGTGTATATTTAGTTGGAGGATATAGTTGGAGGATTTAGCTGTGTTAGAGCCAATTTGTGAGTCTACGTGGGATACTAGGATCCCCGGAAATTCTGGGAATACCACCTACATAGTGTTTTTTGTTACTGCAGGTGGAATAAATACGTATGCATGCAACATCCTGTTTACCTGCTTCAGAGAACCTAGAGTCTGGTCGACTAGCATGGTTTAAGAAAATTTCGAAACTGCTTCATCTTGATTTACAAAACAATGAAAAAAGCCGAAACATCTATAAATGAAACACCTCTCGTGCTTCATTTAAGCAGCTTTATCAAAACAGGTTACCTAGCTCCTTTTGGAAAGAAAACATTCACCTGGGAGCAATTACCTGACTAACACAATTCTAAAATATACCTATCTGAAGTTTTATTGCTTTGCACTCAATGATTTGTATGGCGTCTTGGTCAATAAATCAGTTTAACCTTTCCTTTATTTTCTGGCCGAGCAAGGAGAAAACGTGTTATAGCACGTTACCTCGTACGTTAGGTCCTGTGGGACTATTGGAGCTTCACAACGAAGCAAACAACCTAAATGAGGACCACCTCTTTTACAATTTGGTGAACCAAGAACAAGAATCAAATTCCCGAAGCAAACATAAAACGCTTGGTTAATTTTAATGGTCCTTAGAATGACAACAAATATTTCATTGCAGCAAATAACTCCACAAAAAGCTATCCCCAACATGCACCTGTCAGCTCATTGGCTTGTCATACAAAACAACCAAGGCCTCGGAGGAAATTGAATCTTGGTTTCCCAGGGTTGCCCGGAAAGTGCGGCCAAGCCGTGGTCCTCAAAGAATGTTATCTCCAGACGAAAACACTTTCCCCTCACTAAAAGAACAGCTGGGATATTAACCTTGTTCTGCCTGGGGAATCGACGGCGCAGTGGTACAAACTGAAAGAAACAATGGTTTTGGAATTAGGATATTGTAACGCATGGTGTAAGGTAAAAAAAAAAAAAAAAAAAAAAAAAAAAAGAAGGAAAAAAAGTAAAATGTCAGTAATTAGTATGGCGGTGCTGGGAGTGAGTGCACTAATTACGTACTGAGACCGCCCAAGTTGAGTGACCAAGTGTTCTACTCTGTTCTATTGAATGGCACTTGGGTTAACAGGCTCAGGCTTAAGGGTCAGGGAAAGAGCTTGGGTTGTACATATGGGGTGCCGTCTGGAAATGCTGAATGAAAAATGTGTGGAATATTTATGAAGGTTAATTATGTTTTTTTTGGTAGCTGTATGACAACCCAATCGAACCATATTGGATAAGGCGTAATTTGCATGACAGGCAGATTTAATAGTTTTATGGGACGCCACTTGGTCTGTTAAAACTGTTTTCCTTAACGGCATGAAACTATCCCCCCCACCACCAAGTAAATGTGCTATCCCTGGGGTAGTTGTCCCTCGCCTAATTGTCCATAGATACTAAAACGTGCGCTAAAACGAGTTAACTGATAAGACACCAAAATAACCGGCAGTTAGAATCGCCTAGTGGAATATAGGCTTGAACACATTCTTTTTTTTTGCCAAGAATTCCCTTTTAACACCTAGCACCCCACACGTTTATAAAACTCTGGGGCTGTTGTTCGGACCAGGACGGGGGGAGCGAGGGGCACGATCGTTCATTGGGTTTGGAGTCAAGCGTTAAATCCTGGTCTAGCAACCCCAACCCTCTCATCCCTCACCCCTCACCTCTCACCCCCTCACACCCTCACACCCTCACCCCCTCACACCCTCACACCCTCACCCCCTCACCCCCTCACACCCGCACCCCCTCACACCCTCACACCCTCACACCCTCACCACCCCTCACTCCTCCAGGAGGTCCTCCTCCAGGGCGGAGACACCTTCTATCTCTGTCGCCGCCAGCTGTCAGGTGCACCTGGGCGCTCCTCCATGGCACCTGGAGGGTGCTCCAAGGTGGCCAAAGGTCAATGGGCAGCGGAATGAGTGCCCTCCACCTTGTGCTCCACCTGAACGCTGGTCACAATCGACGATCTGCTAATGGAGGGTACTTACACGGTGCTGGAGGAAGGTTGGATGGGAGGGGGCGAGCGGGGAGATGTGCGGTTGCTTCAGGAAGGCTGATGGCGCAGTGGTTGGACACTAGTCTGCTTTTTGTCCTTTTCTTTTCCAACTATCTCTTGTACACTGTAAAAATGATGTTTAGACTTTAAACATGTTAAGGGGCTAAACATGTTTAGAATCTAAACACAAGAAGTCTGATGTATTTAAAAGCTAAACACTTGTAATTCCTAAACATGTATGGATTAGCTACGTTTAGAATATAAACACATGAAATTGCAGGTGTTTAAAAGCTAGACACTTTAAACTCCTAAACATGTATTGCATTGGATATGCTTAGAATCTGAACACAAGAAATTGCAGGTGTTTAAAACCTAAACATTTTCTACTTCTAAACATGTATTGTATTTACTATGTGTATAGTTAAACTGCACTCCACCAGGTGACACTGTATGCCAACGCTGTGTAGTTCTTAGATATTTCTTCTCAATGTTGATATAAATTCATTATAAAAGAAAGAGAATTTTCTAGGTACTGTAGAGTGTTTAAGAAATGTATATGTAATACATTAGAAGTATTTTGAGTTTAAGGAAAATTATCTTGTTCAAGGTTTGAAAATGTACTTTGTTTAGACACCTTTTGTGTATGCAGACAGACATAGGGACTAGGGTATGGGTCTAAAGGTTCTGAGACCCACTAGAGGTGGCTAAGCCCTACCTCAGTTCAGAGGTCAATTCTGCATTTCTCCATGCAAAATATTGAGAGGGGTTCAACTCTATGCTTTAATTTTACCTCTTTGTTGATCAAAAAAGATCAGGAAAGATGTTTTCCTCTCTGAGTTCTAAGTACATAAGAATAAAAAAAAAATATTGGCGAAAATTACCAAAGAAATTGGTTTTATTGATTTAAATCCCATGCAGTCGAAATAATTTGAAGCGTATAATTATTTGCTAAACATCAATTCAATCCTAAGCATTTAGACTAAAACACATTGAAGACCTAAACACTTCAAGGTAAACACCTAAACATCACACATTTCTGAACACTTTACCCTAAACACCAATAATTTAAACATGTTTAGAGAAATAAAGTGTTCCAAAACTGGATGCGCCGAAGTGTTTAGGAAAGTGTTTAGGTTCTAAACACTTGTTTTAACAGTGTATATACAATTAAGGTTCTTCCGATACTATAAATGCAATGCACTGCATGAAATTTGACTAGGTAATGGAAACTTCACCTTTCAAGAGACCTTGACAAGAGTCTTTCAGGTGACCTTTAACATTCTGGAAAGGTCGCCATTAGAGGATCTCTGCATGACCTTTAATGTACCTTAATCAGCTGTTAATGGCCCTTTACAAAACTCAGAGATTATTAAAGGTCTATTTTTGTGCAGTGATATACCTTATTTCTCACAATCACTGTTCTGAAAAGGCAGCTTCCACAAGAAATTCTAAACCTACTATTTGCACTTGGTACTACAGATTCAGAAACTTAATTAATTTTACCTGGATACTCTCAAAAGCCTAGATAGCAAGCTCTAGAAAATTGAACAGCCACCAAATGCACTGTTGTGAACATTGTTGGAGACAAACAATTGAACTTGGCATCTAATTTACAGGAATAGTAAACAAAAGAAGAAGAATTAAAAATAAAAATGGGTATTGGCCTAAACCTTAATTTTAAGATAAGAGATAAAACATAAAACATAAATGATAATTGTCAGAACATACTTACATTCAAGTACAGCATTCAAAGGCCATGCTTTCCCATTTTATCGGCCGTATTCTTTAAATTTTACTTTTGAACTTTCAAATACAAGAATATTTCTTCATGATTATTATTTTTGTTTGTCATTAAGAGATGTAAGAATTCAATTAAAATTGTTATCCTCGGTTGCATACGTTACTTTGTTTTTCTCTTTGATCTTACCTCACGCCCCTTACTTTCCAATTAACTTTTTGTGTGGCATAAAACAAAGGAATTTGAATAATTGATTTTCAGTTAATTATGATCAAAGGATGTATGAGCCAGGATATGCTATTTAGGATCCAGTCCCGCTTCAGAGGTTTTGCGGGTATATCCTCTTTCATCTCACTGACTTATATTTTCTTTGGAGTCATCTACAATAATCCATGGTAGTGCCAAAGAATTATAAGAAGCATGGTACAAATCCCTACTTTTTGATAGGCCTAACAGATTATATAAATCATCTAAATACATAGCTAGATATGCATAACAACACCAAAACAATTATAATGCTATACACAAGTACTTCCGCTTCTGATTTAACCATCTCCAGGTCCACACACACAATTAGCTGGCACTCTATTCCTCAAATTCTCTACAAACATTGACATTGCACCCCCTCTCCATCGTCGGCCAATTGCCGCCCTCAACCCTACACCTCAGCGTCGACCCTGCAAACCGCGACGGCCTCAGGACGCCATTACTTCCGGAACTCTGATTTCCGGCGGTAGGAACGTCGACGACGACGGCGGCGGAACAAAGGCCACCGTCGGTCGGCCCTAACTTCCGCCGCTTGCTGTCGATGGTAAATACCTTACTTAAGCCCCGTACCCACAAGGCGATTTTCACCATCAATTCTAAGTATAAAATTGGCAGAATGACACTAAAATAACTAGCCGAACCTACCGTCTATTTACAGCAAGCATGCACATTTCAACGCAGTATACTTACATGCAGTCATAAGAATCGAGTGATTTTAGCACTGCATTGTTGGCCGATGAGGTAAATATCGAAGAGTGGATATAGGGCTTTAAGTTCCTACCCAAGTCCTCGTTTGGCATATCGACAGTTTGCGCATGCACAATCTACGAGTAGGGGTGGTTTGGGACCGCTGGGGGTTTGCTGTCTATGGTTGAAGTATATAGGATGACGTTCTCTTAATTTCTTTTTTGGCTATGCCTCGTGATCTGGAATACAGACGTTTCTGGTATGTCTGAGTACGTCCCTCATTATGAGCAGTAAGGCGCTGTATGTAGAAAACAGATCAAATTCAATTACTGGTCTAAAATCACAGACATTTACATTACATTTTAGACTTAGGCCTACTCAGTTGTTCTAAAAAATCTTATGACTGAAGATGGCTTTGAAATAGGGTATAGGCCTAAAAAAAGAACAAAATAGGTCTGGCAATTAAATGAGGGACGTCATCTGCCACAAGCCTATGCATGTGTAAATGTAATGCATTCGTGCTTTTTTGATATAGGAATACTCATCTGGTCCAAGAATATATCTTATAAGAAAAGAATCTTTGAAGTGTCTACCAACAATTAAGCTGGCAAACCTTTAAGTTTCATTATGCTGGGAAAGGATGTTGAGAGATGCTCTTGACATATCATATGCTGGGAGAAGATGTTGGGAGGTGCACCTGGTACATACAGGTGCACTTGGTGCACCCCCATCCCAGACTACATCCCCGCACCCCACACCCTCCTCAAACAGAATTGAGTTGCACATGCGCAGTTGGGGTTTGCCCAAAGTAGTGTTGACCGAGGCGGGGCGACGCGCGTTTCCGCGACGACGTGATTTCATTCGGCGCCGTGCGGGCAAATAGAAGACCCGGCTTGGCAGAGGTCTTTTAATGCGTTTGCAGCAGTTATCAATGTCCTCGAGACTCCTGATTGGATTGATCTTTGGATATTTGTACTCTCAGGAGGAGCTGTACTTGCTGGCGGAAAGTGGGTTAATCTTAGGATCTTGGATGTAGATTGAGAATCTGCTGTTTGTTTAGTTTGATGGGGATATAGTGGAATTGCATCGGATTTATTGGCTTTTCTTGCTCATTTCGGTTGTGCCAACTTAGGTCCAATGTAGCAACAGTGGCTGCTCAGTATAAAACAAATTATATTTCAGTATCGGAGTATTGAGTTTGTCATACAATTCCCTGAACATGTGGCAGAATAATAATAATTATTCTTGTTTCACTGGAAATAATTACATTATTACGACGCGCCTATTGACACTTTTAGTATTTAACATGAAGAGAAAAACGAAATACCATAGGAATCACAGTAATGCGCATTCTGTGGTGCATAGTGAAAGGGATCTAAATCAAATGAGGGGAAGTTGAACATGAACACTGTCAGTATTTTAATTACTTCAAGAGAACTCATGAGAAAAACATCTTTCAAAGAATATCTCGAAGCTGGCTCCTTCTAGGAAGCAAGAAAGTAATATTGCATTGGCTGTTGCTGATGGCTCACCTAAAGTAAAGCCAATGTTCCATAGGCCGATTTTTGTGCTGCCGATTTTATATTTGTTTGATTCTTGTACAAAAATATTGCATAGAACCATACATCCTATATAATTTGAAAGGGAAATGGTACTCTTTTCTTCTGATACAAAACAAGTCTATGCTTAGCATTACATTTTATCTATCCCTTTATTTCTTCGATTTTAGAAATCGGCAGCAAATCGGCATGTGGAATCAAGGCTTAAGGCTAAAGTCATTTGTTCATTTTGTCTCAGCACAGCCGTTCAATATGTCCAGGGTATTTCCCATTAACGTTTTTCAATTTACTGTGCGGCCTGTCTCATCTAGACAGTGAGACATAATACCTTTTGTCACAAGGCAGCTGGGGTGTATATTAAAAAAAGTTCAAGAGCAAGGGAGAACATCTCAACATTTTCTTTTATTAATGTAAAATATTGTCTTGGTTATTGCGTCTCTGAGTAAAGGGTGGACGTTTGATGTTTAACAAGATATAGAAATTGAAGAAAGGGGAACTAATAAACACTTTTATATTTATCCTCAGGTATGATTCATATTATCTCTTTCATCCCAGTCGTCTGCACCCACATAATATCCTATATACGATTCAAAGACATAAGTATTGCATTCTATGTTTCATTCTCTTCTAAGAATTACCATTTTGGAAAACTATAGATCATGTCAGCTCACCAATGAGAACTTCCTATCAAGGGAGAACATATTATTCTGGAAATGCGATTGCTATTTCCCATTAAGAATGACCAATGAACTCCGAAATGCTATTCAGATCTTAACATGAAAGCAATTGCAATTGGCCACCATAGACAACTTCTCTATGTATACCCATCATAATCCTGATCAGTGTATGCAGCACCATCTATACATGCCTTGCAAATCCCGGCATATCTCTCACAATGAGAAATGCCGCAATGCTAATTCCATCTTGACGCATGTTATTCAAGATAGTCACATATTATTCAGGATAGCAACACAACTGAAGCCGCTGACCCAACTGTATTATCCATAAGCAAGTCCGCTGACACCCTCCTGAACCTCGAGTGACTCCGGCCCTGCAATGTGGCTGATAAACGGATGATCCGGCCTTCTGAGTCGCCGATAAGCACTCGGGAACCATGTGTTCTAATGCTTGAATGTCAAACCATTCTTAATCTAAAGCCTTTTAAAGCTCACCCCACTGAAAGCAAAGCAATTGGTGAGGACCAATAGGATTAGATCTATACATATTCAGTCTTGTCAAAGCTCCAAAGTTATTAGCGAATGCCAAGTTATTTTTCTGAATGAGCCAATGGAAGCTTTAGGGGATTGAATTTTTACAAATTGGTAAAACTTTTGCGAATGGAAATATAGGTCAGGTTATCGGTAGTATCTCTGCCCACCACTCCACATTGCCAGAAACGTGCTGACATGGCTTTCTCCCTGGATGGTTGTGATAAGTCGGAAAGTTAGCCTATTGGGGCCGGTCCTCTGAATAGGCGTCACACGGTATGTGCCTCGCCAAAGGCAGTGCTGATGAAAAATTGCACAGAAAATCCCCCATGTAATAACCAGGCCTGAGAGATCTGCCCATACATACTAGACCCCTACCGGCTCAGCAGACAGCCTAATTGGTTCCGCTGAGAGATCTAATCTGCCAAGTAAGATGAGTAAAGAATCGCAGATTTTGTAGACGGGTATAAGCCGGAGTAATGATGTCAGCTCCCTCCTCCAGGGTCTCCATTGTCTACGGCTGAACCCAATTGTTATAGGGGATTTACTCCGGGCAGGGTCTATGCAATCTCAGCACAGCTGCAGGACAGTGCAGACCCATATATAGACTATTTTTGTTCAAATAGCCGTATAATCGCTTGACGATTATAAAAATCGCCCGGCAATCCGTATCAGGACTAACGGTCCAAAAGTGCGTGCCTCCAAATAAATAATAGACCTCAGCATGGTTCATGATTGTTTCATTTTGCCATAGATAATTAGGGGAAATTATGTAAAGGTTTCTCCATTTTATTTAGGACTTGCGAGATGCACCCATGTTTTTTCTCTGAGAATATGACGTGAAACCATATTTCCAATGTACCGTTCGAAATGGAACAATAACCTTAGCCTTAGGGAATATAGACTTAAGTATGATACCTATGAATTAGAGTAATTGAGGGAATGATGCTTTGGATGATAGGTACACTTTGTATCTTTAACACTATCCATAAAAGTCTACCACTGCCATACATTTGTCTCCTGCGTTTCATAACCAATGTCAAAGAAACATCCAATAATAGATTCTTGGCCTTTACGAACCACCCTAAAAAGCTCTGCTACAAAGACAGGTTGTCAGCACTCCCTTCACGATCTGGAGTAACCCTGGAGGAGAGACAATCGCTCTGACAGCTGGGGCGGGCCGATTGTGGGCGGTCCGTTGGGCGTTACTGGGGGTCCTCCAGGGCCGGCCTGGAGGAGATTGTCATCTAGCTGGGCGGGTTGCTGTCATTGCGACGTCTTGGCTGCTGCCAAACGGAGGACGGCCGCCGCCTACTGGAGAAGCTCTAGGATGGGTTCTCCTCCAGGCGGTCTATTGACGGACCTGTCATCGCATAGAGAGAGGGGAGGTTTGGGATAAGGATACAGATGGTTTGGTGGGATGAGGAGGGATGTTTAGGATGAGGATACAGATGGTTTGGTGGGATGAGGAGGGGTGTTTGGGATGAGGATACAGATGGTTTGGTGGGATGAGAAGGGATGTTTGGGATGAGGATACAGATGGTTTGGTGGGATGAGAAGGGATGAGGATACAGATGGTTTGGTGGGATGAGAAGGGATGTTTGGGATGAGGATACAAATGGTTTGGTGGGATGAGGGGGATGTTTGGGATAAGGATACAGATGGTTTGGTGGGATGAGGGGGGAGTGGACGAAAGATACAGATTTCTAGAAGAAAGGGGAGGGTTTTTTTTTGTTGGGGATGCTGATCTCCAGGAGGAATTTGAAGTCAGGTTCGGGAGATGCAGATGGTATGGAGTCGTAAGGAGATGTTTTGGGAGATACAGATCTTTTAGAGAATGAGTAGGGATGTTTTGGGAGATAAAGATGTCTTAGAGAATGAAGAGGGATGTTTTAGGAGATACCGAGGGTGTGGTAGGATGAGAGACAGAATGGAAGAGATGGGTTGGAGGATGAGCAGGGAGGTTTTGAGAGATACAGATGGTTTGGAGAATGAGGAGGGAGGTTTGGAAGATTTTAGGGATGCAGATTGTTAGAAATGATGATGAGGGAAGTTCTGGTGATACAAATGTATATAGGGATGAGAGAAAATATGGTAAATAAATCTCCCAACCTACTTCCCATCATCCCTTTATGGTTTATAAATAGGATTTAAACGACTTTCCCTCCATTGCCTAGACATTTTTGGCTATCCTAACTACTCCACCCACTAATTCCCCACCTCCACCCTCCCACCGTCAAAAATGCTAGTTGAAAAGCTGCGGAAGTCAGTGTCATTTGAGGCTCAGCTTTGGCCTGCCCTTCGTTGTCGGAGGTCCATCAGTACTTCCCGACGATATTCGTGCTTGGACAGTATTAGAATGGCGAAGTGGTGGGGGTGGAAGACGTGAGGAGGGATAGACCATCTGTATATGAGAGCATGCTGAACACAATCATATGGTTAATAAATCCAATTATGATTATCAATGCCACTTCGACATAATTATAGAATTTTAATTCAAACAGACGAGGTATTCTGTATAAATGTGTATAACTTTCAAGTTATCTATTCAACACAATAACATTTGAAAGGTCCAAACAAGTCAACATTTGGCATTTGATATTTCCAATATTGCATTGTGGGCCTCTTTTGGCAGTGCAATTAAGGAAATGTTATCCTCTGTGGGCCCTATTACTTGGCCAATGATTATGCATCTTTCCTAATTTAAGATCTATATTGGAAAAAAATAATTATTATAGATCCTAATCACCCGTGTTCTTCATCGCAATCACGTAATATCACAACACATTATTATTTCTTACAGATCTTTCAGGTTTACCCTATTGCAAATAGCCTATAGATGGTCAGGACATTGGGGTTGGACTGGGTGCTGGCTTAGCCAATCTGTCGCGTTGCAGGCGGCTTGGTCGGGCGTGCCAGGTTAACATGGGGTTCGGGAAGCAGGGTGTGGCACGGTTCGGACCTGCCACTTCTCCCTAAGTGACCGCTGGGGTCTCCAGCCGAGCTAATAGAACCTGATGACCCACAATCCGCGTGCTGTGAGCTGCTCATTTGGAGCTGCTCCAAACATCTATAGGGGAGGGCCCAACCATTCTAGTCAGCGTTTTGTTCTTGTTATTTTCAGTGTTGGTACGTATAGAAAGGGCTTGATGTTTCTTTTATAGGTAGAGGGTAAACTGCACGAATTCGGCAAACATACCTTTTTTAATATACAATATTGAAGATACTTTAGATATATAGACTACCTGGAAAATGAATTCTTTAGTGTCGACAATTGTTATCTCGGCCAAGGAGCGACGTAACAGTAACATTCTGCGACATTTAATAATATTTTGTGAAGTTCTGATAATGTGATGTGACGTTCTTCAACGTCGACGTCAGGTATACGAACGGTCTGCGACATAACATTCTTGGCCGGGATACTACCTATTTCTCATCTATAATATAACACAATTTAGCCATGATACCTGGATGCATGAATTATCCCATGGATGTAACAACGATAGAAAGGTATCCACTATAAATGTGTTTATGTTAGCAAGTCTGGTCTTGAAGACAAGCCAACACTTTTAGTGCATGCATTACACTGACGGTTTTAATGCTGTCATAAGTCACAGCTTATTTCCAAGTCAAGGCCAACTCCATTATCGTGATTCGCTTTGGGCAAGCTACATAATACGGTTAGGGGATATAAGTTGATGTTCTTATCACTTAGCGAGATGAAGCAGGGTCTTAAAGACTGCACAGAAGAAAAATGTTTGACCTTATACCTCAACCTCCTCCTCAGTTACCATACTTATTCAACCTTCACACCAAGACCGATGCACACGCATCTACTTTCCCAGTCCTCTCATCCACAAAAATGAAACATAAATCAAAGATTTTATGCGAGGTCGAGTGTTTTTTGTTTTTACTCTCTTTTTCATAATCGTGGGTTATGACAGCATAATATATACATACAATGATATTTAATCCATTGCTGTGTACAGTCTAATACTTGATTAGAAGAAAAATCCCAAAGTATAGTTAATAGTCAATACATACATAAGCAATATACATGCTTCCTCGGAATGCATATAGCATTACAATAACGGCTGTTCCTTCATCCATACAACACCTTCTCCCCATCCCCATCACCACGTTGACTCCAGCGACCCCACCCGACACCTCACCCACACAACCCAAATTAGATTTACCGCAGGTTAACACCGCCGCCGGCCAAATCCAATTTCTCTCAGAATAAACACCTCTCCTTGGCTCTCATGGCTTCTCTTGTTTACCGGCGTCTCCCCCGCACCGTACCCGAACTAAGGAGTGTTCTGTTGGCGGCGTCCTGCCTTGCCATGCATTGTCTCGCCTTACCATGTTGTGTCATACCTTGTCATATCTTGCTGTGAACTGCCATACATTGCCATACCCTGCCTTAACTTGCCATGCCCCATCATACCTTGCTATACCTTGCTATACCTTGCTATGCCATGGGATATTATGTTCCACCTTTCATGCCTTGTCGTATCTACACAGGCACATTTTCAGTTACACAATGAAAGTCCTTTTTCATAGCTGATAAATAATGTTTCTAAATAGAAATCAAATGAAATGATGCAGGTAATTCCCAACCCCTTTTAAACACTGATAACACTTTTAGTGCTATTCTCAATGCAGAATTTCAGTAGCTAATGGTGTGGTACATGATTACGTTCAATATCTGCCAATATATATATATTATATATTATATTTGCCAAGAGCAGATTCAATTAAGCATTCTTCTTGAAGTAAATTGACCAGGCCTCACAAAAGTCGCACAGGTGACAATGTTTACGAGCAGTTCCCACCTGAACCCACCAAGACAAACGACAGGGAGTGGTGATTACCACTGATTGCTAAGCCAGGTCTATGTCCGAGCAGGTAATAAGGTGGGAGCAGCTCAGGGGTTTGGTGTGCAGCTCATGAGCAGCTCGTGAGCAGCTCGCCCTCTGAAAAGTGACTCTACAGGGGGAGGAGCAGCTCAGTGGAGACGCTACTTAGACCTGGGAAATGAGAGCGGAGCAGGTGTAGGAAACAACTCAGACCTGCCGCGGGCAGGGGGAAGGGGACCTGAGGACGTCACGGGAAGGATACGCGAGCAGCTCCGAGCAGTTCTGAGCAGCTCAAGCTACGTAATTAGGGGCTGTTGTTGAGCAGCCTAACGAGGTGATGCAGTGAAAAGGCCCTCGGTTACGGATTAAGTAGCACTGCTAGGTATATTGAATTTACTCGCATTAGTGCTGTACATCATAGATGAGCATTATACTCAATACCCACTTCCAAGTATATATTAACGTTATCACACAGCTGAGAAATTCAGGGCAAAATATGAACAATTCAAAGATATCAGATTCCTGGGGATATACCATGGGTTGCGGCTATTCAGTCTGAAAGCGGAGTTTCATCTCGTAAATGGACAGAAATAGATACCTTTGGATATCACATGTACATTTATAATGGACCCCCAGGCATTAGCCAGGCCTAAACTTACGGTTCAAGTAACCGCCATGGGCAGAGCTGGTAAACAAGTCTATCGGGTGTCCGCTCCGATCCTCATCTACAGTAGTGGGCCCTTTTTTCAGTTGTCGTTGCCTGGCAAATGAAAAGTACTCAAAAAAGGGAGCGGGGATTGACAATGGGGAAATGTAGTGAACATCGTTTCTGGCTTCCCACTGGAGAGAGCCGACCAGGGCTCCGTGTAACTATAGGTGGGGAGTGTGAGGGGGGAACGAGCTGGCAGGTTTCAACTGGGAGATTATTCTACCCTGGTACATGTACCATTAACCATTAATACTTCGTTATTTCATTGATATATTTCTATTTGGTTTCTGTTTAATTTCGCACTGCACATGTTGCGGCAACAATAGTATTAATCTAATTTAGGATGGGGCCTGATGTACCTACAAAATTGCTTCGGGTTCTGAGTTTAGAATTCTGATTCATACGCATACTATTACGTGACACAATGCATTATCCAGGCACCGTGCATATTACCAGTAGGCTACATGTTGGTTGCTACAGTAAGCGGAAAACAATACTTTTAAAGATGAAACAAGACTTAGCCTATTCAAAACAAATTTATAAATATCATGGCTAGTCTATGTTCCCTAATTATGCTGATTTGCTGCTGATTTAAAAAAGACCAGAGGAAATTAGCGTTATCATAGACATGTTATACACAACTAGAGAGGTTTTACGAATCTCCATTAGATAGTAAAGGATGTGTGGTTTCATACCCTCTTCAAACAGAAAATCAAACAAATACAAAAGTCGCCAGTATGGAAATCAGCAGGTGCAACTCAGGCTTTAATCCTCAAATGCCAACCAGTCCCTGTTTGACGGTGGATTTGTGCACGAGTGGCCGGGGCGGGCAAACAATAACAAACGGCGCTTCACGGGAAGTGACAGACAATCCATTAACGTCGACGGAACACACAAACGATACCATGCTCGGACAAGTTCTCTAATTCTTCCCCCTGGGTGCGGCCGATGGATTTACACTACAGCAGCAACAGAAAAAAAGGTTCAGAGGTGTTCTGTCCCTATTAAAAACAAACATTATGTTTGTGTTTAACCAGCCGAAACTATTGCTCTCGAATGAAATGAGTCTAAATTGTTTTGTTGTGTGCGGTTGGTTTGTGTTATGGGTTTTTGATCATCCATCTGTGAATTAGCAAACAAAAAGATAGGCAGAGATGAGCAGAAAATCAGTTTTTAAACCTGAATTAAGCAATTGATAATTATGGAGGACACGTTGGGCCATCGATTTTATTCGGGTTAATGATGACAGTAGCAGTTAAGCATTGTGTTACTTATCTTACTGGATTATGATAATATTCAATATTTCTCTGACAGAACATTCTAACTAACATTCTTTCTTCGTATTCTATTACTTGATCCTTTTACATTTTCTAGTAACACCTCACACCTTATACTTAATGCGAGGAGAAATAATTCCTAAAAAGATATTATCCCTTGAGACAATTTAACATAGCTATGGTCAACTGCTATGTTTTATCCCATATAACTTAGAGATATCCTATAAAACAATGTCCAATTGGATTGAGTCCAAGGGAAGGAGTAGTGATGAAAGAAACTCAATGGTCAGTGGTAAGAGTGGGGCACACTAGCCACACTGAAGTGATGACCACCCCATGTTTACAGCAGTCGATCAGTGGTATGGGCCCGGTGATAGACAACCCTGGAGGGCTCCAGGGGATACCAGGGAACTCGAGGGGATAGCAGGGGATCCACATGCCGCCACACCTTTCCTCTAGGGAGTACCACAGGCCAAACCCTGGAGGAATAACTGTCCACGTCCCTCCAATTCCCATTAATAACCGTTCACAGCCACTGTTTGCCAATAAAATGAAATGGCACAAACACACGATACGAACACCATATTTGGCACCTCTATTAATGTACCATTTCGTTCTGACGCCACACACTACTGAAAAATCATTTCCCAACGTCAGCCGGCAGGGCTTCGGGCCGCCTACAGTTTCTCTAATATAATGGCTGGAGATGACTAGCTGTCATTGGTTGCTGGAGTAGTCCTACGGGGACGTGGTAAATACAATTCTTGGCGACTATGAAACATTGCAGTGTTTTGTAAATTATCCAAGTCTTCTCGATGTTACTTGAAACCTTCCACATTGACAGTTGGCAGTATTGGATTTGAGCTCATGCCATGTTTTTCGACGAAAGCTGCTATTGTACACGTATTTGTTTTTCTCGGTTTCATTACATTTGCTGTAACTATTGGCTTTCATTTCCATTCCCAGTACAGCATCAACTTTAGCTTTGCATGTATTTCCAAGAAGTGTAACATTTCATAATATTATATTTACGAACGAGTAAAGATTCAAGATGGACGATGTATATTTACAATGCTCATGAATTGTTTTTCATATTGCAGGTACGTAACGCTGCTTCTTACTTGAGTGTTCTTCCCTGGTAAGTACAATAATCATATGTACATTATGATCATTTTTCAGCTAACGTTAAGTATATTGAAAGTGTAATTGTACACTGATAACCAGATATGATAAGTGGATTGAAGTCAGGGTGATTAATAGAGGGACAAATTGATATGAAGGCTGTCCCCATACCTTCCAGCATGACAATAGTATGTGCTGATATGCAATTGGAAGGATGTTCATCAAGAATTTTAGATTCATGTGCCTAATGCCCAATATAGTATAATGGTTTACCATTATGTAATATGGTTCTATTGTCTCAAATTGATAGTGGTTTGGCGCTTCTCAGATATGTAAGTTTTCGAAACTTAGGGACATCCAAATGACCAAAATATCAAGATGGACTTTGTGTGTGTGTGTTTCTGTAGCATAATTTTATGAAATGCAGGTATGCCACAAAAATATTACTAATTTATCCATTGTATAGAAAGTATTGGGGAAAATATCAAATGTAGGCCTATGGTCCGTCAAGCCCAACTATCTAAATCATTGAGTGAACAGTTATATCAAGATAATGATAAGCAGCTCGGTATATGTAAAAGTGTGTGAAGAGCAGATCTTGTGAAACAGGTGGGTGTCACCTGCTGTAGACATCTTATCTGACCATAAAAGGTTGAGATTCAACACGCTATATCCACCAATGTAACGACTGTTAACGTCAGTAACAGAGTAGGACGTCGGCCAAAGAGTAGGACGTCGTCAAAGAGTGAGACGTCGATTGCAGACTTCCTGAAGCTTTGTCTATGACTCCAAATCTCCATATGCTTGCCTGTGACCTTATTATGAGTGCTGTCAGTGCCAATCTTCTATTGTACATTTGTCTCTGAGAATACATGACATTTGTAATTATTCTGGGAAGTGTTATCCACTCCAAACCTCCCCGATCTGTTGACCAATGTCCAATGAATTCCGAAAGGATACATACATATATATAATCAGGTTTCCAAATTTCCCCTCACATCTTCTCGTGCACACAGGGCAGAAAGCAATCCTTTCTGTGAATTGAAACAAAATTGTTTTCCAATAAAAACTAACTGAACTTATCCTGAGATTTTCCCGTTGATGGGGTCTGGCTTAACTCAGCCCTATCCTCATTTGACAGCCCCAGGTATAAAGGCTGAAAGATGTTTTTTATACTTATTTTGGGCTCGATGGTGACGGAGGATAATCGTGATATGTCAGGCTCACCTCCTCCTCCGCCTCTGTTCTGCCTGATATAACACGTCTCCAGCAACCCCCCCCCCCCATACACACACATTATCCTCCAGTGCTCCTGCCCTTTCTATGAGGCGCCACAGGTCTGTAAACTTAATTGAATGGCTGGTGGTTAGTTTTCCTCCCAAAACTGCCTAGGTAACATTCCAATATAATTCATGAATACTGTTCGCACGAATGCAAATTGTTTGACAGAGTAGTGATATTACAATACCTGAGTCTGAATTGCAAGTATAAGCACAAACACCAACTGAAGCACTTTGAATAATCTATAATGATTTACATTTCACATGCAGCAACATTTAATTCTGTATACGCTTTTATGCCTAATACATCGTTACATACAATCTCCCCCAACCACCGCTACCCATACTCGACCTTCCTACTTCCACCGCCCACCACAGGCTAAACGATGGCGCCACCAGTCCTGTACGGCCATCCCATTTCCCGCCGTTAGCTGCTCATACACCAGGCGGGTGGCAATCT
Source organism: Lepidonotus clava (assembly GCA_936440205.1). Classification (NCBI taxonomy): domain Eukaryota; kingdom Metazoa; phylum Annelida; class Polychaeta; order Phyllodocida; family Polynoidae; genus Lepidonotus; species Lepidonotus clava. Next base: position 41,579,115 of record OW387134.1, read on the forward strand.
GCTCCGAGCAGCTCTGAGCAGCTCGGCAGGCTACGACTGCAGGTTATTTTTGTCTTTGATAACTGGACGGAGATAATTGCATTGATGGGCAGTTGATATCTTCAGCCTCCAGCCCAAGCAAGCCAGGCAAGTAACGATTGCTTCACAGCCATATTTTCTTATGGGTTAGGCCTGGGGTGCATGGGGCTAGCCGTAGGAGATTGCAATTGCAAGCCATTCATACCATTGCTCAACGGTTTAGCTCGCTTAAAATGCAGAGAAATACGATTTGAATAAAACATAAACACAACTGGGGTAGGCTTTAATCCGCCATGAAATTGTTAAATATGGTTCGCTGGGCAAAGCCTAGCAATGTGTTTTCAGGGAGAAAAAGAAGTTTATTTCTTAAAGTGCCCTTTTCCGATTGCTGCGTCCGATCACAGAGGTGCAACTCTCCTGCAGTATTCCATATGAGAGCAGCTCTTGCACTAATTTCACGCCTTCTCCAAGGGATCAGTCTGTTCACAGAGTACCACCGAGGGTTGTACGGCAACCAACCTCGAGAGTGTTCATTATGTTTTAGAGCAGAAGGGAGTGGGGTGTAAACTATAGGTTTTATCATTCGGCAACATCAAATACGGACGAGTCTTATGAAAAGAAAGTAGGGTTTGAGGCATGTAACCAAATATAAAGTTCGGCACAGGGTTACTGAGCCATTAATTCTGTACCTACTCATTCCAAGTTTAAAAGGTGTATAAGCGAAAAGCACCAGTCTGAATGTCGTGATATAGTAGGAAAGGGGCCTTCCGTTGATTACGTCTTGAGCACATTTGTATCGGGTTAGATCCCTTTTTGCACTGCATCTAAACGAAATGTACATATTTAGAATTGATAGTGCATGTCGAGCTTCTTAATTAATTAGTCCGAAAACATGATCTTATTTTATAATCAAGCTCTCAAAAGCATGTGTTCTGAATAGGGTTCTATTCAGAGAAAGCGTCACGACCGCGAACATCAATTTTGCCCGGTGCAAAAACGACGTCTTTTTCCTAATTCGTCTTTTAAGAGTTTGATTATCTCTGGGAAACTTGTTTTTCCCAAGACTTCCCTTTACATGCAATGTTTTTGATTTATCGATGAAAACCCCCATCGACCATCATAATAGCTCATTTCAATCATGTAGTTTGCTTTAACAAGGGCCCTTTCGTGCATGACGCATATACAAGTCCTCCTATGTATTGCTGACCTTTTCCTTATTCATAGAAGGCAATTACCCATAAAGGCTTCTCAGGTTTCAGGCACAATGACGTATCATATCACACACTTTGGGATCACGGACCGTTGTACCTGAACCTTAGGCCTACCCCCTGGAGCAATAGTAGGTCACATGCTCCTCCACGGTGCCGCCAGGAGGCTTAGGATCACAGCACGAGGTGGGATTGAATTATAACCCGGTGATCATGTATGCCTTGAAGCCTTATGGTATAATGCCGTATACTGGTACCAATTATTGACTATAATGACGTGTACAAGGTTGTTAGATTGACGTCATAATAGGAGTAGATGGAGGGGGTTTTGCCCAGGGACAATGATGAATAAACGTCATCGCATGGTAGAACTGCTCATCCCGCCGATCATTGGGAAGGAGACATGATATCATATTGATGACATTTCCTTGATCAGCTGTTGATATTCTATTGTAAAAGGCCCAATATTGGGAGTAGGCCTATAATAAATGTAATAACATGACCATTGTATTTACGAGGCTGCTATGCATATAATTTTATGTTGACATGATACCTAAAACGAGAAATGGTTGGTCACTAGCTCTCTACTGTACAAAATAGTCTTACCGGTGTCACCGTTATTATGGTAAAACACCAATGAAATTGTTTGTATATTAACAAGGTAAATTCATTGACACCATCCACAAAATTAAACTTCTAGTCACCAGTAATATTGCCTTTTATGGAAAAACAAATATGGCTAATATTGATTGCTCCCCCAAGAGAGTGGGCCCTGGTGGGGGAAGTTGGATGAAAGTGTTGTCTAATTAGAGTCTGGCCAATTCATTAGGATATTGGATTGGGCAGATATTGCCAGCCTTCAATTAAATAGAGATCAAAGTGGTAATGGAAAGCATGCCGGTTTGACAGGAAAGGTAGAGGATCAGAGAATCGCAAAATTGAGCTGTTCTGCAGTTGGTTGGGGCAAAAAGTTCTCCATAACTTGTCTGCTTGATGGGAAGCATGACTTTTACTGACTAAATTGGGGAGGTGATTTAGATTGCAATTAGGTGGAGCCGTTCCCTACGCGACAGGATTGCCGTTTTAAAACAGTATTGTGTGCGTGATTCTAACTTTGGAATGGTGTTTAGAGTGGTACTACTTCAGCCAAGAACTCTTTGCTGTGATATGCAAATTCATACATGTATAAAATTACTCATATTAACAAATACATGCCAATTTGTACACGTATATACATACGTACGTTAAGATGTTGAGACCCATATTCGGGCGGCTGACCGGACAGGTAAAGATTTAGGTGGGGCAGACAAATCTGAAGACACACTTCACCAAAATTAATAGGCAGGTACATTTCTGCCCGCCACAGAACAGAATCTGGCCATTAATATCTTATATTCAGCAAAGAGAATATTTTTAAATCTTGGACAGGTGAATCTTTTTCATAGGACAGGTAAAACTTGAGTCTCACCTGTTCGAGGGGAAGCCATACATGTTGAAACATTTTTCTTCATTATTTGAGCCCTTTGGAACACTATTTGCAAATCGGCAATCGCTCGAAAGGCAATTGCGATAACCCTATTGCTACATTGATTACTTGAACCTTAGCCAAGGGGTGTTAAAAGTCAAAAGGGCTTTGCTAAGCCATGATAGTTATATTTCTGCCAGATTTCTCTAGCCGCAGCCAACTTTCGGCTTATCGCTGGCCCTTATCCAACTATTAGTACGTTGTGAGGGCCAAATGAGGCAGTTCACAATGAAAACAAATACCAAACAAATTGATCGAAAGATGTGTTTTGTAAATTGTCTAGTACACATGGATGAAAAACGATATTTTTACATTTTCTTATATTTACTAGTATAATATTATTGATTATTATAATCTGATAATGTACAAATTATTATCATGATAGGCATTGGAGGCCAATCCCTTTCAGGTTGAATTGCATGGAGTTAAATATGTAGAATTAATAGTTAATTCATTTTCAGAGCTATCAATGGAATTAACGTTGAAAACAGTGCATGATGATATTTCAAAACTGTAGTGGAGCAGCTAAGTGATACATTGCATGCTAAATAGTTTAGTATGTCATATGTGAAGACGAGGTTAGTACTTACTGAGCATCAACAATACAGATATTCTCTTCCATCTTTTCTTCCATCGAATATACACAATATAGTTCTATATAACTCCATTGAATCCACCATCAGACATAATATGAGAGAGTAATTGTTAACGGTAAGCGGGACAAACGTTAAGCTTTCAGGGAAACAATATCTTGCAACTGGATGTTCAAATTTACATTTACATAAAAAGTGCACGCTAGTACATCTGATCATAATACTTATCTCTAATGTACCGCCAGCCACCGAACAATGAGAATACCGAGAATCTCTCATGCAGAACGGACCGGCTGAAGTGAAATCGTGTTATCATGAAAACAACCTGCAATTCTTTGTTAATTTTGTCCTGATTCATGTCAGAACAAAAGGGATTAAGGAAAATACACCGAATGGCACTCTAGACCTCTATTAATTTTACATTTCACTGATACAAATTTCTTTCAAATACTCGAAGGTAAAAATAGTGAATTCGCACTAAACAATAATAGCTCTACATATTCTCTGGACATGAAGGTGCATCAATATCTGTTAATTAGATGTGTACGAGGTGTGCTGGAACTATTGAGAAACACGTATCTAGGGGATTCCATAGAAAGCATTGTACTGTAATAGAGATATGAGGAATAAAGTGGTCTAATCTACTTGTGTATCTACCATTTAGATCGATGTCGACATGCAAACCATTACCTGGATTAATTGAATCGTGTGTTAGAATATTTTAATAACAGGTGATTTAACTGGGAAAACTGTTACTGATTCAAAAAGGAGTTGCTTCATCTAGGGTTTCCATGAAAAAGCTAGGATTTTTGAGCTGACAGATCATGACATTTAATTTCAGGATTAAGACACTGACTGTCACATCTATTTTTAGGGCATCATCCATTTTGTCTGCTGCGCAGCCTGTGGCAAAATGTTGAACACACGCTCGTCAATGAACCATTGGGACCACTTCAAAACATAAGTCTTTCGAGAAACCACAATTATGTTTTACAATATCATAAAGATATTATTTTTACTCATAAAGGGGACGGATCTAGAGGACATGTCCAGAGAGGAATGAGCAATGTATAAGTATGTATAGCTACACCCTCCCAGTCCTTCTGTTCAATATCCAGGATTCCTGGATCCAGATTTAATAGGGTTAATTGAGTACACAAAGGTATAATATTGATTGGCCTAATGGGAACCAGTGACTCATTAGCAGAACGTTTCTTTGTGTACTTGAATTGTTCAAACAAGTTGATTGTGATGACTCTTAAAGTGTTTTAGTCATGCAAGAACACCATTCTATGAAGAGTCCAACAACAGAGAGACAGGTATTCAGCGTATGATTAATGCTGACTTTGCAGTATTGTTGGTTTTAACCCGAGCCAAATGAAGGTCATTAATGAGAAGTTGGAAAAATCAATGCCTTGTTAGGTTGCTAAAGGAAGGTTCATACGTCCTGCATGTAGGGTTGGGTGGGGGTAAAATACGTAAGTCCTGTTAGGATTGATGGGGGAGTGCAGGCGTATAATTGACAAGACAAATACCACGTGCCAGGCTGATGACCACTGCTCCTGTCTAAGCTGGATCTCGTAGCCTGGCCCAGCCAACCCTGGAGGAGGGTGAGCAGGTTTTGAGGCTCAGGTGGGCAACTCATTTGCAAAATTAATGCACCTGCTGTTTGTAGCTAGACCAAAAATGCCAAATGCTCATTAACTAGACCCAATAAATACTCCATTTTCCCTCTATGTTGGCTCTGACCTTTGTCACAATGTGAGCGGCTCATTATTCTTTTGTCATTTACTGAGCTGCTCATCATAATCGCCCTTCACAAGTTTTGCATGTATTTTTCATATAAAAGCTCAGAACAGCCATATTCCATTCAAATAGTTATACCACAAAAAAATACCCTCATAACTACAACCCGCTGACCCACGGTCGTGGGGCCGGAGTAACATCCTCATACGGATTATACAATACAGCGAGCAGGTCCGAGCAGTTAGCTGAGCAGCTGGTGAGTTTATCGCCGGCCGGCGGGGTGCCGTAATTGGTGTCTCGTTATCGGCCCTCTACAGACGGACCGAGGGCTGACCGGACCTTTTATCCCCTCCCCCTTAAAAAAAAGAAAAGGAACAAAAAACAGAAAAAAAGGGGAGGGAGGAAGGGGAGGGGGGGGGAGGAAAACAAAAAGGAAAACAAAAACAAACAAGCTGGGCTGAGTTAGTATTCCCTTTGACAGGTGCAGGTGTACCATTCATCAATGTAGTCTGGGAGGCCTGATCACCTATTCATTATACTCTGCTGACGACTAAGTTTGGAACCACCTAGGATCCTTGTATAGCAGTCATGTGGCTGTATAGGGACCTGTCCCATAATTTTAGACATAGGCCTACATATACTAAATATAAAAGGAAAATCAAAATGTCAATGTCAATGAACTGTATTGTAAAATACGACGGCAAAAGCTTCGTGTTCAGATCCTTCTTTTTAACGCTGGTTATGTTCCTATTCCAGTTATGTTTTGGATGTAAAATAGCATTTCCATTTGAAATGCTAGCGCTTCGTTTCTCATCATATCCGCGAACAGTCTACATACGATATTCTAGCACAAGAAGACTCAATGACATTTCCATTAAAATTATTTGTATTAACATTTTCTGAAACAAAGAGATCTCTAATTGACGTTCTATGTCGTGCTTTCCTGTACAAGCCCAAAGGGGCTCTGGGATGTCCACAGGGAATTTATAAGTTTCCTTTGTATGACATTTACTAGAGAAAGCACTGCATTATTCAGACTTCAGTCTTTATCTCCATTCCACACAAATTAAAAACACTCTATGCGTTTCGCAGGTGACAGCTGACATCAGACTTCTTGCCGGAAAAGAAGAAATTATGTTATGAATTGTTTTATGGGTGTCAGCAATTTCATTGAAAATTGATATAGAATAAGATTAACTTACTTTTGCAGCAGCCTGTACTCCTCAACTATAACCTTTAGGCATATCAGGTAAATTTATACCTATAGTATTCTGTTTGAAAATGGAAAAGGATGTATCTTATAATTTAGATTTCCTTCAGATGTTGCTCCAACTCCCCTTCAAGATTTGCGTTTAGTTTAACACAACTCGCAATGGTATTTTTTACCTTCCTTGTTGTGAAGGCATTTTGATTACTGACAGGATCTTCCCACTCTGATGAAGTAAAGAATTATCCCTATTTAAGTCAAAGACCAAATAGCTAGAACTTACCAGTTGCCGCTGACACCTTCATTTAATATTTACAAACAAGGGTTGTTATATTACTAAACATCTCCCCACTTTTACTCTGCAATGTTGCCGTCTAAAAGAAGTCTGTTCTATTAGTGTTCCCGTCTGTTTATTGGGATTTTTACACTACCGCCGGTTCATTTTCGTATTCAAACAACTGCTCCGGCTTCAGAGAGTTTTGGTACGCAAAGCAATTAGTTGGCCTGCTGTAAAAACTGATTCACTTAATGAAATTCAGTGACGAGTTGCTCAGAGAATGGCCTTATTCCGTGAGCTGCTCTCCTGAAACTGGAAAATGCATTTTAGAGTGGCTCAAAATCGTTAAGTTCTCCTTGAAAAATCATTTGACAATTTTCATCCTTTGTGCCATGTTGTGTCCATTTCCAAGGGACCTTCTAAATGTTTTCCATTGTTTTCCTTTGTTTGTAGCCAAAGAAATAAAACCCAGAAGTTCCTAATTTGATTGTAAACAAAGATCCCCAAGGTGGTTGTGAGCAAATAGGAGCAATTGATGGCAACTGCTTGTGTTTCTCAAACACATTGTTAGCGGTGACTTGTGTCAATATTCCGCTGTGAGCGCTAAGGGAAACCTCCCCAGTTCTAAGCTAAGTGTTGAGTGCAAATAAATAGCTTTACAATAGAAGATGGGGGAAATTGATTTTGGTGAATCTTTCTTGTTTCTGCAGAAGGTGATTGGCGCTTCACAACCCAAAGATTACACGGACGTTGTAATGCCAATGGCACATTTCTGTTCTTTTTATGGATATACATGTATTCACATTACACATTGTTGGATCCCGACTTGAATCTTTTGTTTGACATCGATGTTTATTAGATCAATATTGTATACGCACTGGTAGGTTATTATAGCAATACACACACCCCAGCAGCTTTTAGGGGTTTTCAATTTAGAACATACGTAAAATCCAGAACCCCCCACTACTCCCTAGGGCTGAAGTGCGCATGGAATTTGTACAGGAACGTACGCAAATATTCAAATATTTTCAGACCGACCCCACCCCATCCCCCTTGGTGCATACGTATTTAATGTGAAGGCCCTTACCTCCAGGGTCCATAGATCTCACCACCTACTATATTATACCACCCACCTGGCGAATCTCTCACCTATACCAGCACCGATAATGGCAGGTGAGACAAATCAATAATATTGAGTCGGTTAATACCCTTGAGGAGGTGGCGTAACGTACAGCTTAACCTTACGTAACGCTGGAGGAACGGGGGACTACAAGATCTGTGTAGATCTTATAATGGTGTAACCTATGAGGTTGGCAGGGGTAAGTGTGACGCAAGATTGGTTGTCAGATTAATCGCCATTTATTCACTTATAACGGCAACTTGCAATAATGAAAATGACACTTGAATTGAAAGCTTAATATCGATCATTTGGCATTCAATTTGTAACACGTGTACGCTTGTGACACCATGCCCTTGCTACCATGTGTATGAATTGTATGTGTCACGTATTGCCTTATCTTTTAAACAGATAGCCATGCTTGAAGAGCTTGCTCCTTTAAACTGCTTTTTTTTTAGTAACTTTCTTCGAAATCAATACATAATAAACGCCATCAAGAAAACACCCTCTTCCCTGCACATTTACCCCCAAGGACAATTGCCCCTTTGCCATAACTCCCCAGCCCAACCCCTGAACTGATTTTTCATCGAAACTCTGAGGACCAAAATAATAGATGTGCACCACGTCATAATAAACCATGATTATGATTTTAAAAAACTTCAAGAAAACAAACACACGAGACACTGCATTCCCTATCCCCCCAACACACCAATATTGGAATTTCGGTGCAAACAAAAACAAGTAGCCGGAAACTCAAGTAGGATCCGACGGCTCCAGGGGCGCTGACCCTGGAGGAGGCATGACGCAGGGCGCCCGGCCTGCCACCTGTCGATCCATCACCTGGAGGACAAGGGCCCCAAATCAAAGGGCCCGACCAGGGTGTATGGAGCCATTAGTGGGAAGGGCACCCAGGAGGAGGAAGCCATGTGGGGTATTTAAGGGGTTGGGTATCTGGAGGAGCTTGAGGACTGGGATATAGTACTGGTGTAGGCTGGGGCAAAGGAATATGGATCTATAGGGTAGAATAGTCTTCAGATATCTTTTGATTTGATCATGTGCTTCGGATACTGTGAATTGTGGTAGTTTTATTTGTGGCCACCATAGCATGTTTCGTTTTTTCAGTGATCGCACCGACTCTGTAAGTCCTAATGAGGTGATTGTTTCTTTTCACAGTGATGTAATGTATAACTAGTTTTACGAAAGTAGTGTAACTGAGAGTATTCACGTAAAACATAGAACATCATAAATATATAATCCTTAACGAAATGAAATCGTAGGTTCACCTAACAAAAGCCTAATATTCGATACTTTTTTTGTAAAATAGCTTCCAGCCCTTCTGTTTTAAAAACAACTTAACATCATTTAATACCGAACTTTATTCCTGAAATCAAGATATTGCGTATATAGATGTGTCGATGCAGAGTCATTTGTTTTTCTTGAAATATTGAAAAATCTGTCTAAAAACGTCTCAAAACACATACGACCTTCTTCAAACACCTGTCAAAAACCCAACATCCCACTCTGAATGGCCGCCCTCCCCGATTAATATCCACCAAACGCCTATGATGATAAATCATAGCCGCGGGACCCTATCGTCGGCACATTACCACATTACCTACCGACTAAGATCGGGCCCGATCGGCCGGGGTCCCTAGGGATAGGGGCCAACCTGATCACGCCCCTCCCCTTTCTCCACCCCCGGCAGGTCATAATCGGGCTTAATCGGGTTTGGGTGCCGCGCCCTTTGGAAGATGTGCTGTTATGGAAGAGCGCTCCCGTCTTGGTGCATTAATATTTCAACTCAACAAGGCTTTCCTCCAGCAGCTGAGGGCTTTAATACGTCCGTGATTTTGGTGTCTGGCCCCAGGAGGAGCCATAAATGAAGGGGATTATTTTTCTTGTGAGTTATTAGATTAGTAGATTCTTCTGCGTCATCCTGTTCAATTTCATCGTTTTGCAGGCTAGTTGTTTAGATTTACTGCAGATAACGTAATTTAAAACACCTGAATCTTATACTGTATGAGTGACGTTAGTTACATTGTAGCGATGTCTTTTTGTTTCCTGTTGTTTTGAGGATAGACATTGACTTCGCTATCACCCTATTGGCAAAGTGTAAAAGTGGCATTGTAGGAACTTCATTGTTGTCAGTCTGGATATTTTTTACTCTCTCGTATGAGCTACTCCTACCTACTTCTGGAGCAGCTCGTTCAGACTCACACCAAGTAGTGTGCCTCGACCGATTTGACATGGAGAAAATTGCAATTGCACCACCTCCTCTGTCTGCTGAGTGTTATGAGAGAAAAACGAATCCAACGCCTCCCTTCCTTCACAGTGCAATATTTCTTATATCCAAGCCTGGGAGGCGGATAGAAAAGGGAATCATTTCTTAACGTTTTGTGCGGCAGAAATTGCAATAGCAACACCCGGATGAACTCAAAGTACACCATCTGAGATATGGCCCATAGGTTGCAACTGTCATGCTATTTACGTCAAACGCTCCAGCCCTGGATTTCTTGTGTAAGAAATTGTCAAAAGATTCTTCTTTTTTATGTTCCTTTCCGGAGGCGAATGAAATAGGTGCTGACGCCATCGAGGCCACTGGTAGTGTCATTGGCGGCCAAGGAATGACGGATCGCCTATCATTCATGTCCCTTTTTATGTGCCATTGACGGCTGCCGCTGAGGGAAATTTGTCTCGCATTCTTGAAAAAGGAATAATATTCTTCCGGGAGAATGTCGGTTTGCCTTTGTGTGCGGTTTCCAGAATGGGTGTGAAGTTTTCACAACAGCGCGCCTTGGGACTCTGAGGTTAAAGGGGGTCCAGTCTGGTTGAGTGCACAATATGGAAACCTTTTTGAAAGTGTTTTTTTCGTCTAGATTGTCTGGATTCAGATGTTGTTGCAATATGTTGATACTATGCTATTACATTATGTTGTTACTCGACATTGCTACTAGATGCTATCATAGAATGTTGTTACTTGATGTTGCTATGTATAAGACAGTGTAAAATGTTATTTCAAGGGTATCTGGTTATGGTGTGGAATGCATAATCTGATAATGCAATGCAATGAAAATGTACTTGAGGTCGGGGTTGTTTTTTTTGTTGCAAATTGAGTGACTTTTACTTTTTACTTACCAACCTGCCATTTCAAACATGAATCAATAATTAATAATGTAGATTGATATCCATTTGCAAGCCTACTTTATAGATTAATAAGCTCACAAAACCAAGCCTTTCCAAATATATTAAGAGCCGCTATTAAGTTCTCCTTGATGTTGTCATTGCACATAACACTTCAAACGCAATTGTTTGAAGTATGGGAGCTCTAATACAAAAAAACGGGCAATGCCAAGTCACACTATAGATGAAAGTATAAGTCGTAAAGGCAAATAGGCAATTAGGGTATGGTAGCAGTAAGCCACCTACAAGGTACTGGAGGAGAGAGCGGATCATACATGGAGTACCTTCCAGCCCCAGGTACCTCCATGATCGTATCAATTGAGGGCCTGGAGAATCAGCTCACTGGAGGAGATCCAGGAGGAACAATGGTGCCCCACATGCCTGAAGCAATTCACTTTATTCTGGCCAGGTTTGACCTTCAGATGCCGAGATTTATTTATTTATTTATTTATTTATTTATTTATTTATTTATTTGTTTGTTTGTGGGGGGGGGGGGGGGGAGCCTTTAACCATATTAGAGACAAGAGCAGACTCTTTGTAATATAATTTGTATCATTTTATTGTATTAAGTGTAGTTCTTCTTGAGCCAAATTATCTATTCCATTTGCTTCTATATTTTCCTCAATTTAGGAATATAGACTTTTATTGTTGCTAAAATAGGTTTCATAGTCCTATCTTTGTCCCTACAAGTAAACAATACCTTACAATGTGACTTAAAGGTTTCGAAAATAGGCCTAACTTGCAATTTTACAACGCTGGCGAAGAAACGCAATCGAAGTTCCAGGCACCCCCTGCCATTTATATCCCTCTATCCCTAGTCCCTCGATCTAGCCATTAAGTCTAATTTGATGATTCGCCGGCCACGTTTGATGATTGACGGCACAAGGGCCAGCCAATGGTAGGTTTGCATGCTGATAGCATTTCCTAAGGGGAATTCCGTGTATGGAGCGTGGGCGGGAACAGTGGTGGGGCAGTTGGGGACCCATGTGGGGCTACTCCGTTTTTGAAGGTGTGTAATATAACTTAGATAATAGCAGCAGGGAGTCTATGCTGGTTTGGCTCCCATATTAAAAGATAGGTGGGGCTCTTAGAAAAAGTAAACCAACTTATAAAATTAAGCTATGTATTTTTCACCACAATATATTGGACAATAAGATTTCAGTATACAAATAATGACCATGAAACTATGAGCATGGAACTCATGCAAAAGATTTACTTGATAGGTTCATTCGATAGTGAACTATATATGGTATTGTTTATTGGACAGCTTAATTTATTTTAGCCTTTTTAGTGTACAATCATGAACCTATGGATCTATGAGCATAAATACATGCTATACATTCACTTGAAATATTGATTCTACAGTACCATCACTTTAGCAGAGATGAGTTGTTCTGATAAAGCCGAAACATTGCTGAACAGCTGTCACCTCCGACATCGCGCCTCCAGGGTTTGAGAACATATGGCGGAGTACACCCCCTCTCCTCCAGGGTGGGCGATGCTAACGGCAAATGGACGCTGTGCTCGGAGCGGCATCAAGACAATGCCGTCTCCATGTCGCGGGTCAATCAGTCAAAGAGCTGAGCCTACTTTAACAATATCCCCCAAGCGACCGGCGTCGGAGACAGCCAGTACGCACATCTAACACACACAGACACACACTCACACACCCACACAAACACAAACACACACACACACACACACACACACACACACACACGTGCACCACACGCGCTAACACACTCACACAAACATCTTTGCACACACATCAAACCATCTATAGGTGAGGTTTGGTGGACTCCATCTATGGGTCTATGTAGAATAATTATGTAGAATAACAAATTATCCTAATTCACCAACTTATAACGGCATATGCTTACTGGTATCAATTTGTCTGTTTAGTGTATATATTCAATGATCGCAGAGGCCAATGAATGACCCCTGAGGTCATTCACTTAACATTTACCCATTTATGTGACTTTTCAGCCAATCTTGCTTCGCATGCACACCATATAGAGCGACTCATGCAAAAGTAGTCCATTTCAGGAAAGGGACTACCCTTTATTAGCTACCGGTTTTAGTCTGAAAGCAGTATGGTGTGCCAATATCCAAGTTAAACACATTGTAGGTTGACTTCGTTTAGCAGCACATGGGAGAACGCACCACGAGTGGGACATTATGATAGGGCCATGTGGAGCAACTCATATGTATGGGCAAAGGGTCCGAGCAATTGGTGAGCAATTCCCGACAGGGTAGGGAAAGGTTATCTGCGGCCACCAACTGTCCCCCTGCTAACTGACCCCTCTGGTCAATTGACCGCCGTGTTGGACATCACAAGCCTGGTCAGTGGGAGTGGAAACTGGGTGCGAAGCCTGCCTCTCTGCAGTGCACCTTCAGGGTTAGTTCCAGTATTTTCTAAAAGGAAATGGGGATCGTATATGGTTTATATTTCAGTGTTAGCAATCTGTATTCTACAGAGTTTTGCCTGCTATCGTTATATATACGCTTAAGGTTTTAGTTATAGTATGCAATCTAGATTATTAGATGATAATGATTTGATGGGATGACTGATATTTGATAGTACCATTATGTGCATTATTGTATCATGTATATTATATTCTCATGTGGTTAATGTATTATGTATACTTACAACTTCTAGTATTAGTTACATGGGGGAAATGGAAGGAATGTCTACTCTTTCCTTCTCTCCTGTACGCATCGACCACCACCTCAGAGAAACTCCCAGCTTCTCAGAGCAGCTCAGCTCAACTCTAGATAGACCCTATTCCCCGCCTTAAAGGTTGCAACGAGTTTGAGCAGCTCGCCAAAGAGTTCTATTTGAGTTGTTCTGTTGCATGCAATGTCTGGCCCTACTTCTCAGTATCCCCAGCCTCGTGACTATTGATGGTTGACACGTTTGGGCCGGCCTGGGTTGTTGGCAACTGGCACAGGAGGGTAGACAGAGGTACCAGGACTCATATCAGATTGGATTGGCACTGCATGCGTTTCAATCAGCGATATATATTGACATGTCCTCACCACTAGTGTGCCACACTAAAGCTTGGGCAGGGTGAAATCTATAGTAATCCACCCAGTAATTTAACAGGTGCACTGTCTGGTGTAATTCATCAAGGGTGTTTAGAAGAGGTTTTCTGAGGTTGGGTCTATTGATACTAGGATATTTTTTTTTTTTTTTTTTTTTTATTATTCAAAACCACTTCACAGTTATAGTGTGATCTTCCAGCAGTTACAGAGATGGACGACTAACATTTACAATACAAACAGCAGGTGATATGTACAGTAAATGGACTGTATATATATATACAAATATACATATATGTACGTATATATATAAATGTACAATACACAGCCAGGTGAGTGGAACACAGGTATGATATTTACAGTGAGAGTGCAAGGAATAGTTATACAACAGAACTTTGACATTGTAAGAACAAGAATTGACATAGACATATATTTCTATATATATATAGAGCAATATATGGACTAATCCTTCTAGCCCTTTCTCAAGGCTTTCAACATAGCCTTAAAACGCTTTTTATTCTCAGCTCTGTGGTATTCTATGCTCAAACTATCCCATTGCTGTACACCTCTATACAAAGGGCTGGAGTGTATCTTAGAAAGTCGTGTAAAACATGATTTGAACTTAATCTTTCCATTACTTCGAAGACATCTAAGATCGGGAGAGGCGTCAACAAATCTATTATCATTACGATATCTGTACATAAGACACAATAGTTGTTCATCACGCCTTGTTTCTAATTTATCAATTCCATACTCTTGCATTAGTGCCTCTTCTGATTTCATTTCCTGTTTACTACTTTTATATCTAATCAATCTTATTGCTCTTGACTGGATATTGTCAAGTTTATTAATCTTATTTCTTTTACCACTATCATACAAGAAATTACAATACTCAAGCAATGGAAGAATCATCTGTTTGTATACAAGAATTGCAGTCTTGAGTGAAATAAACCTTCTTAGTTTCCTAAAGACAAAAAACTTGTTATTGGCTTTTTTATAAACATTATCTAGGCACTTATCGAAACTTAATGTACACTCTAGTTCAATGCCAAGATAGTTATAGCTTTCCACTGTATTAATCAAAATACCAGATATATTAACAAGATCTGGTTTTTGATTCAAATGAGAAACTTGGTTGTTTGTGCGACCAAACCACATCAATTTGGTCTTTTTTCTATTGATACTGAGCCTATTAAGTTCACACCAATTTGAGAGTACATCCATTCCCCGTTGTAGCTGTGTAGTGATTTCAGACCAATCCTTACCAGAGTAGTATAGTACAGTGTCATCGGCATACATAGTAATTGAAACATTCATATTCAATAGTTCTTGACAAATATCGTTAACATATATGATGAACAGAAGCGGGCCTAAAGAGGACCCTTGTGGAACACCTAAAGATACAACCTTTGAAGATGATACCGAAGAACCCACCTTTGTTTGCTATATAATGGGGCTTCGGGTATCGTAGAAGTGGGTATAATATTGGAACGCCTGAAAATCATTTCCCGAAGTTTGGATTTCGAAGCTATTGTTACTCAAAGTAATGAGGTAATGACGTGAGGAAACGGTAAACGTCTTCAAAACGATTGTCAGTTGACCAGTACTATGGCGTCCAAGGCACTTATATCGCTGTGCGACTTATCCTGTAAAAAAGGTATATTAGTGTTTAACCCATAAAACACTCCTTCTTACACCGACTTCTCACGTTTGACATACAATTCCTCCCGGACATACATCGGCCAATGCTCGTAGATTTATAGGAGGAACCCCAGTAAACAGTGTCCTAGAAAAGAAGAACCAACATCATGCATTGCTACTCGGACAGGAAGGGGGTGGATTGAGCATGATTCAAGTTCAAACCACCAGGTATGTGCATTGACCATCCTTCTGTCTATTCAGCAATGTGTGCCAATTATTCCAGCATTCAGGGTTAGGCAGGCGCCAAGAGCCATGCTGGAGGAGGGAATTAAGTGGCCCAAGCGAGCTGCTCGCTTGGTGGCATTGACCCCGGCCACCCCAGCTCGAGCTGCTCATTAGAGCTGGCCGGGAATCTTTGATGTGAGCCCTAATGAGCGGAGACCGAGTGGTGAGCAGCTCGCCCCTTATGGTGGGCGAGCAGGTCTTGAGCAGCTCCTGAACAGCTCATTTAAACAGGACAACAGACGGTATAACATGCCCCTGGGGAAGGCTATTGCCACCAAGTGGAAGCACTATGTAGGATGGCAAGTACATGTAGATCAAAGGGATGCTATCAACAGGTTAGATAACAAAAACTATTACTCGACTGATCTGACCCTCAAGAGTTATCACATTGCTTAGGATGGAGGCCAGGAATTTGGTGCACCTTCTGATCATTTGCCTAAAAGCTTGCAACTAGGCTACTCTATTGATATTAAACATTTTCTACTGATATAGAAGAATGTTTCATGCGTGGATCAGCCGCATTAATGATAAGAAAACACGTGGTGAGGCGATAGCGTCGCCCTGTTGGCACTAAACGCGAGCTGCTCAGACGATAAACCCGATGACCTAGATATCTGCTCACCCTAGCAGCTCCCCAACAGAACGAGCAGCTCAGAATGGTCGCGGGGTGAAAGGGCTGATCGCGGCCAATTCAGGTTAAGTCGGCGGACGAATCCGCCTCAGGTCTCGGCAGCAAATGAAATCAGCGAATCTGATTGGGCGAGGCAAAGGCAGGGGTGGCGGGGTGGGGGGCAAGGAGGGGTGTCGTCGCTGATCTGATTGTAACGCCGGACGGTGTTCCATCAGCGAAACCCACCTCCTACCTACAACCTATCTTCACTCGAAAGTGGGAGGGGCGCGCAGGGCCGTCCAAAGCCTGTATTCTACGGGGCCCTTTTGATTCTGGCGATTTTGTACGTGCTGACTGTTCTGCAAAGGCATACGTACCCTGCTTATCGTTATTTTTTGAAGATAATTTAAAAATCTGGCTAATGGTGTGTAACATTACTGTACTTAACAGTTATTCCTACTGGCAGTGGATGAAATCGGCAATGAATAAGGCTAGTTGAATACACTCTTGAGGCGCGGAAGAGTACAACGGGTCCGGGTTCGAAATTGGTTCTGGGTTCTAGTCGCCCACCTTCCAAGCAGTATGGACATTGCCTCATCAAATACACGTAGGCCTATTTGTTAAACTACCCTTGTGGTGGGGAAGTGAAAGAACCCCGCTCTCAGTAAGTGTGTACAGGGAGGGTCTTCTTATTACCATGACTACTTATAAGTTAAGCCTGGTTGTAAAGAAGTGTTTGAATAAACGAAGTAACAATAATCTCCTATCCAAGCAGACTACGTTTGGAGTTCAGGCTGACATTTAAGAATTTTAAATTTACCGACTGAAGGATCAAACAAAAACATAAGTAAAATAATTATATCTATATCAGAATTAGAAAAAGGAAATGTTGCTGCAATAGAAATCATAACCCTGATAATAAGCCCCATTGACCTTTGAAATTTTGCTCAGGAAGGAGATTTTAATTTGTTTTTTTACCTGTGTATCTTTCCGAAAGCACTTTCATATTTTGGAGACAATCCCTCCAGTGGTCCTACTTTACGGCCCATTTCATTTCTTCCGCCTTTTTTCAATCTTCCTCCTTTACTTCTTCCTCTCTATCTTTTTATCCAAATCCATTTTTGCTTTCCTTCTTGCTCTTTCTTCTCTCTTTTCCATTAGCCTCCATTTATTTGGAAATAACACTTTCCATGACAAAAATATTAGGTGGGTCATTTTGGGGATTTAGTGGGATCAGGCACACCCATTCATCAGAATTTGGCAACATTGCAATTTTATGTTTTTTACTTTTTATTTTTATTTTCATTTCTCATTCCCAATCTCCAGTTCCATTTGTCCACTTCTCGGACCAAGCTGCCTGGTTATTACAACCAATTCAGCTGCAGTCAATTTAAATTGCCTTTTCTTGGGCCATTGACCATTCAATGCCACAAGTGGAAAAACAACAAGTAGGCCTACCAATCAAAGGTCGTCCTAAAATATGTTTTGTAATGAGCCTAAAATGTGATGGTTCAAGGGAGTAAATATAGCCATGAGTTGCTCTCATTTCACGCTTCCAGGTAGTATAAGATCGACCGTTTGCTGAACGTTTAATGATGAACCAAATGACCTTCTGCTTAAAATGCCGAGATAGAAATAAAAAGAGTAGTCCGCTGTCCAAATTAATCGTCCTTGAGATCTACTCTGCTTCACAATCCATAAGGCTTAACCAGTGATTGATTCATGTGTTTCATCAACCGGTATACTTCTAATTTTCTGACTTTTAAGAAAATTGTGATTTTCACCCAAAATATGAGCACGCTTTTAATGTGTTGACACTTAAGTTATTTTGAATAGCTGCTATTAGCCTAATTGAATTATATTATCGCGAGTAGGCCGATAGATAGGTTAAAGCATAAGCCATATCCTAATGCCTTTTTGAATTTGTTTGTCTGGGAGTTGTTGGCACTGAACGCGTGGGCGTGGCAAGGGCTCGTATGTAAGCTGAGTTATATTGGGATATTGTTTCTTTTTGTATAGACACCTCTCTCGGTACTACATCATCCGGGAGGTAGATTGCGTCTGTAGGTGGCTGAGTCGGATCTATGGACTTGAGCAGTGGCCCTCATATACCCCCACCTGTGCCCCCACGAGCCCCGACGTGCAACACGTACCCCCACGTACACATCAGCCACGTACTCCATGTTCTCCATGCCCTCCCAAGTGTACCGCATGCACCTATGTAAACCACATAATACTCACGCGCGCCAAGTGTACCCAAGTACATCATGTATCCCCACGCACCTCACGTACGCCACGTACACAGCGTATCCCCACGTACAACACGTACACCACTTACACTCACTGATGAGTGTACTATATATTAATAATATGTCTATAACATGGGGTGTTGATGTGTTTGTATCATGTGCCCTAAAGGAACCACTCTATATAATTATTATGTCTATATAAACTGATAAATTATATACTATTCAAGAAGAAGTTAGTGTGAGTTGCTATTTGAAAGACGTTATGGAAATACTATTACCCTTCTGAAACGTCTAAGTGAGGAGCTTAGACAAAACTAGATAGAAAGGGGTTTGTGTCGGAAATGATTATACGTTTGCATATGACTGTCTCTGTATTCCACATCCAAAACAGACACGGCGAGCTTGGTTCCAATATTCACCCCAACGCCTCCCTAGCCGTCCCTTTACCATCACTAGCCTCACCCTTAAACCCCACCACCTCTGTCCTGACACCATCCCACCACCCCCCTCTCCCCATCCCTCTTCTCCATTGATCTCCAAGACCAGGTCATTCACCCACCCATCCGTTTCTCTCCCGTCGGGGCTCCACATTTAGAGACCCTGTCTCCCCTACCCCATCCCTCCTGATCTGTAGGGGATAGGTGACGATAGATCAGGGCGATGTGCGGGGGCAGCTCCGAGCAGTTCCGAGTAGCTCCGAGCAACTCCGAGCAACTCCGAGCAGTTCCGAGCATCCTGAGAGGCCCCCGACTGATATGGTACCAGTGCCTCACTTAGCACTTCCTCAGTAACTCCGAGCAATTAATAGAAGAGCTGAGCATATCCGAACAGATCCGAGCATCTGAACAGTTCCGAGCAGATTCGAGCAGTTTGGGACTGGTTCAAGTTGGAACAGCTCCACTCCAGGGAGACGGAAGCACGAACCCCACTTACTCTTGGCCCTACGACAGCCCCGACAGTATTGTGGGCTTAGGGAGGTGAGCTGTGACTGTCCTAAATCTAACTGGCTGCCAAACCTGTCTTTGGTTGCTGGATTTAAATGGGGGTTTCCAAAAGGATTCCAAGCCGTTTGTTTAATGTGACAAGATCAATCTAAAAATGTTGTGACAGTCTTGAGAATATCGAATAAAGAATCATATAGAGCTTACAAAATGAAAGTGATATGTACATACAATAATGCACGGCCTACAGAAATGGAATGGATACAAATTACAAAATGAAAATGATATTCAAGTATTGAATGATGTAGTTAGTTTCATAACAATGGGAATGGCCATGAAATAATCTAACAATGAGGCATGCTTAGCAAAAAAAGCTAGTGTGGCCTTGGAATAACAAACTTAGGGACTATAGAGGAATTCTCCAGTCTAAGGCAACGCCATTAACAGATTAATGTATCAAATTGCTAAACATACGGGAGAATAGAAGAACGTATCTTTGTTAGAGGGCGTAGTCTCCATTGTCGGAAGTCTAAGCTTTTAATGGCAACATACAAAAAACAAGTAAACGGATACGAAACCATCCTATCTTTTAGGCCTAGAGCTATCTAAATCGATGGATCGAAGCTACTCCTATTCTCATGCCTTAATCGTACAGCTTGTCATGTATGTTCAGGTTCCAATTGGGTGTCTATATGCCTTGTGACCTGCGCCATGATGATATCTAGATAAGTCTTGCCTTCTGTGCAGGTTCTATTTAGTACATACCTTGCCACATATACATTGCCACGTGTGCAAGTAGCCATGAGGATATATAGACCTAAGTGTCCTGCCATCTGTGCACGTTCTACTCTGTATAACCTGCCAAATATATGTAGGTTTCCATTGGCTATTAAACTACCTTGCCACCTGTGCAAGTAGCCCTGGTGACACCTAGATCTTGCCACCTGTGTAAGTTCATCATAGCGTATCTTTACAGCTTGCCACCTGTGCGCTTGTCCCTATAAATAAGGCGTGGCCGGCAAACCGTATCCAGTATTGATTTCACCTCACACAGGTAAAGGTAAAGCCTTGTATAAGCCAATATTCCACAAGCCGATTTTACTCGCGATTTCAAAAGTCGGCATTGGGAATATTGGTTGATCCATAGAACTGTAGGGAGTTTGCGTACAGTTCTATGGTTGATCATAGATATGTGACATTCTACATAAGAGCAGTTTATTTCTCTTTCAAATGATATGTAGCATGTATAGTCGTTTGCCATATTAAGAAATGTTAATAAAAACAAATTACTGGTGGTCAAAATTAGCTAGTGGAATACAGCCTGAAGAGGCCTTAGTGCCCTCGATCCCATGAAGCAATAGGCCTACGTGGCCCCACGCTCAAGGCAGGGTCGGCTGTCGTGTATACATAGGCTGAGTGCGCTGAGTCTAGAACAATAGGAAACCTTAGAACCCCAGACTCTGAACGTTACACGAGTCCACGGTTATGGCAATCCAAACTGTTCAAGATTTTTTAATAGGAAATGACAATCATAGATTTAGGATAGACGAATAACCTTTTACCGATTCGAGTAAGGGCGTTTTCATCTGGTTATAGCTGGAACTGAAGTCCCTCTGAATTAACGCTGTTTTTAGACATCATAATAATATAATATTATTATAGTTTTGTCAAATGTTTGGTAAAACATGGGCGTCATAGGCATTTAAAAGAAATTTTATGAATTGCTAGTTAACAGCTGTAGATTGATATTCATGAGTATTTCGCCTATATTTCCTTAATTTTGACCTACGTTTCTTTTTATATTTCTGTAAGTTCCAAGAACATAGTCTTTCTCAAACAAACTTCTTTTTCAAAGTATTTTTGTCCAAGTCGGCTTGCCATACACCCCCACATAAGGCTGCACAGTAGGTGGTCCGTGTATAAGGTTGCCTTATCTCCCACCGCCTATTGGTTGGCTTCCCAGGCCGGCCACCTCGCCCATTGTATTCACAGTCTTCACCTCATGACTATTCCACACCATTGATTATTATCATAGGCGGCGGCAAGTGCGTTCTTGAAAATGTAGGCCATGGCTCCATTACGCATCTACTTTAACAATGCAATAGCGGGGGGCTTTAATGTGGCGAGGAAAAATGGATCGGTGCCATACATTATGTATGGCATATTGATGGTATGCTGGTTGACACCCATGGGCAGGGGCGATGCAGCATAAACTCAGATTCTTTTGAACTTGGATTACTGGATGTTTTCCTAGACCTAGTGAAGAACCTTGGATTACATTTAAACGTTTCAGATTCTGAGAGAGGATTGAGCCTAGGTTCTTATGGGTAGATGTCTGGGTTGTACTTTTTCCAAACGTTTTTAAAACATTGGTATTTAGCGTCTTTATTTTTCACAGATATGATTAGGATGTTCCAAGGATGTATTTATAATGTTATTGAGGAGAGTACCTTCAATAATATCATGTAAAACTGCATTTCATCTACAAATTATACATATTCATATGAATACTACTAATTGTTAATCAGCTTCTCTGCATATCATTTACTAAAGCGAAAGTTCTATGGATGCTTACTTTCATTGACTTTCAGAGGGTGCCAATATAGGTATACCTCTTAACCCTCAAGAACTGAGACTCGTTATCCATTTGCCGTATCAAGTACGCTAAACTAAACATATTCTTCCTTCCGCAACATTGCGTTTTAACGCACGTATGTTAATGAAGAGCGATAATTAAACTATTATAAACTCAACTGAAATTTAAAGCACAAAGCCCAAAATCTCATAACTATAGTTTTTTTTTAAATTGTCATTCCTAATGGGTACTCAGATAGAAGACAAACAAGGAAATCTACACCAATCACACACACACACACACACACACACACACACACACACACACACACACACACACACAACGCAGCACATGTACACCCTAACCGCCCCCCCCCCCCCCACACACACACACATACACAAAATACAACACAGTATGTGAAGCCTTAACAAAATCACCAAACGCTTGCTGGCCTGGGTAACGTGTGAATCGGGGTACGGCCGGGCTCTTCCCTGGGGCGCTATTGATAAAAACATTGACTCCTCGGTGGAGTCGGTGGGCGTGGGGCCAGCAGGCCTCCCCCTGATGTGGTCGGAGGCTTTGTGTTGGCGTTATTACAGTCCCACAGGCCGCCTATGGATTCTGGCATAGATCAGATTATCAAAGCAGGGAGCCGCCATGCACTGCTGAGGGTGATGGTATTTGTTTGCAACGATATGTACAACGGATCTTTTTTAGAAGGGTATGTCGGGAGGGTATAGTATGAGAAATGTGGGATTTATAAAAATAACCAGAAGATGGGGGGGGGGGGGGGTTAACGAGTTTGTGTTTTTTATGTATGTAAATGGAATAGTAAGTACACGGTTTATTACAATACAAACCATGGCTTATCATAGGACGAAACAATACACTATTCCTAGGCTTATTCCCAGGCTTACGATATATTTGCTATTGTAACCCTATCTATATGACATTCGGAGTTTGATACGGTGATACTCAGATGTGGTGCATATATAATATATAATCCATGAGAAATATAATTATACCTAGTCTTAAGACAGTATGATAAGAAACCTATCAGTCCCACAAAAGGCATTACAATCTATGAACTTGTAAAAATATTTCGATTAAAGGTGGAAATTGCAAACTTCACTTTTTGAATAACAGTCACCTTAAGAAATACAGATCGACCAAATAAGCGACCACCTGGACGCCTTGGCATCTGTCAGTGGGTGAGTACTGGGCGGGAATTAAAGAGAGGACCGATTATTGGAGGGTGTCGGCGGTCAGTGTCAATGACTTAATAAAGACGGAGCACTCTACCCACTGCGCCACCCAGACCCCCCTACCCCTACCCCTATAGAACTGCTAAGCAAGAAATAGTTTGTTTACTATTTTTACTTTCCTGAGGACTTAAGAACGGTTGCAGTTTTGTTTTGATACCATATTTTACAGTTGGAATATTGTAGTATCCCTCTATGAAAATCCTGATATTGGTTTGTTGAAAACAGAAAAAAAGCAGTTTTTAAAGAAATTTCTGGTTTTCTTTAATTGTGAGTGGTTTCTTGCCCGCAAGGTCTATAGTCACACGTGATAACGATTTCCCACTGTCCACATCACGTGACCAAACCCCATTCTGGTCACGTGAGTGTTGAGTACACTGTCGGGGGTCTGGGGTGGGGAGTGTTGGGGTTGTGGGGGCCTAGGGTAGAGAGTGTGAGGTTTGTGGGTGTTGTGGGGGTACTGGAGGAGTTGTATCGAACGCTGGAGGCGGGGGTAAACACTGGCCACCTCTCCGACAACTCTTCATTCTCCTCCCGGGTGGCTGCAACCTTGTACCCACTAACCCTTTCCTCCTTTCATCTTCTTATCTTTCCTATATCTATAATGCCAGGAGCCTCCCTCGTCTTGACCATTCCCGGCTCTCTTTGCTATGTCCTTCATAACTTTCCACGCTTTCTTTATGATGACGTGCAATTAGAGCACTCGATTTCATATTATAATTATTACCCAGTTCAATTTTCTTTCCCATCTGAACATGCCATAATTTTTCACATGACCATTGCCATCTATATTCATTACGTCTCAGACTTATAGATCTACACCCACGCTCTCCTCAATACACGTCATATTAAACTCAGTTTATCTAGGCAACACTTCATCTAGGAAGCAATAACCCGTCACCATAACCACCCTTATCTACACGTAGGTATACATTTCCTCGTAAAAGATGTAGATGAAAGTGGTTATCTTTATAGGGGAAAATAAAATAAATCAATCATTCCCATGACATCAAAATATACAGCGCGTGTGTACATCCGCAATGCAGGACACCGTCAATCGGCATAAGGCGTGGTCATGTTTTAGCCTTCGAGCCGATGGGAACATTGGGTGATGATGAGTAGTCATCTTTTCACCCTGGAGTCACACAAAAGCATTGGGTGAGTCTGAGATGGCAGCCTTGCATGTTGCTGAGTCATGAAGCAGTGTGTAATCCTGCCCTCGAAGCCATAGGACTTGACCACCTATCCCTGTGTTCCCCTAGAGAGGATGATATTTGCATATTACTGGAATATAGCGGTAAGCCAACGCCCATGTGGCTGAAGCCTTGTCTGCTCTTAGCTTTATAAAAACAGCAATTGCCCGAGGCAGTTTGCACACGGTCCACTGCTTTAATCGTTAGTTTATGTCATACTAATGGTATGCTGTTTACCAATTGGTTCACTGTAGCTCGAGTGGAATGGCAATTTCATTGGCATATAAATCACATTCATAATGCAATGAAAAGGAGCATACTAAAACAGGCATAAATAGGTTTTTAAAACATTGCCTCATTTGCGTTCGGTCATTCAGAATAAACTGACGCTGACTTGGCAAGTAAAGGACATGGACGTCCCAGAGCTCAAATAAAGCTCCATTGTATTGGAAGGTCGTCAAATAAAGCTGCATTATATCAAATAAGGTAGAATATTGGGACCCGTAGAGTTGTATTCTTGTGTAAGGGAAGAATCCTCCTTTACTTATCTGATCCCCAAAACAGCCTTATCATCAAATCGTATGCTTAACTTAAAACTGGCTTCAAATGGAATGCTTAACTTAAACCTGGACTTCAAATGGTATGCTTGATTTAAGCCTAAGCTTCAACTGCAACGCTTAACCTTAACCTAAGCTCCATATGGTATGCTTAACTTAAAAGCACACATCCTAAATCAGTTGATGACCTTTTCCTATACACGACTATTTGCAATAGGGCGCGCCTCCCCACTTTGCCCTGACGTAGAGCTCGACTCTGCCATGATGTAGTGCCGTCGTCGTAGTCTTTAGACATGACGTAGATTGCTTATCCGGAGATGGCGACCTCCCATTAGCTTATCACCGTAAATCAGATAAGACTTTGGTCTTGGGGGAGGCCCCTGTGTTACCCCAGGCCCGTCGGTGATGCGTTTCCTAATGCTCCATAAATAAGACTGGCGTGTAGATTATGAGTAATGCACGCCTTGGCTGGCTTAGACTTGCCGCCGAGGAAAGTGGGCTATGAATTAAGGCTTGCTCTATGTTCTGTATTGCCTTGAGGTGCTCGTATTGGAAAGCACAATGAAGCTTAGAATAGAGTCTCGACGCACAAAGTTTGTCTTAAAACTCCGAACAATATTGGTTACCTCTTCCGTGAAGAGGTGAAAAAGGTATAGAATGCGTTTAAGGACCACAAAATTGTGAAAAACTATCCTCATGGTAATCCTCATGGTTTAGTGTCACATGTATACGGATGGTTTTATGGATGGGTTTTTTTTAATCAGTAAATTTACGAAACACCTTGTTCAAATCTGCTGAGATTTTCTGGAAGTAGAATGTGAAATTTCTGAAGCAGATACCTGGATCTATGTGAGTTGAACATGGAACGTGGAACAAAGCGCAATGGGAATGATATGATGTACATGTATTTCAATGGATTATAAATGTTCTATTTGAAAACCAGGATTTTGAAGGGAAAAAAAGCAAGATACTGTTAATAAGTGTTTAATGATCCGACCTCTTTGGCTTCAGTAAACATTAATGAACATAATTATTTAACGTCAGTTAGCATGAAAGTACAACCACAACGTGTTATACAGCGGTGTTACACAAGAGACAAGACTTACATTACCAAAGACCAAGATCGGGGTTATAGTCATAAAACATGAAATATCTAACATTTAAACTGTGTGCCGTTCTTTTCGGGCACGGCTACAGATTTTGGAAGGCATCTCAGTACCGCCTGCACGCAAGGCTCGAATAAATCTCTTAACGTAAAAGTGCTAGAAATGAAACATAATATCGTGGCTTACATGAGTACTGGTTCTGTATAAATATACCATGCAACGTTACGTATGAAACAGGTATACCTTAATGCGAGTGTTACCTGTATGAATATAAGTCATTGATGCTAGACATGCAATGCCGTGCACACAGGTCATAGCCGTTCTCTCCAAAGGTTCCCCTTCGTAATGTGTTCACTTTGAGAACCTTGGCAATACGTGAGCGAGTTGGAGCCAGAATGTCACAATGATTGCACTATGGTGCGTCAATGCGGTGTCACATTATGACAGGCGGCGTGGGGGAAGACTTGCATCATTGATGGCTGCTGGTCTGCTCATTAAGGAGGGTCAAACCTCAAAGGCCTGAGCTGCTCAGAGCTGCTCAGATCTGCTCACCGACAGGTTATTAAGGCGCCCGGCAGCAGGCTTTGTTATCAGGGCTTCCCCTCCTGCCTTCCCACCCGTCACGTCACCCTTAGATCCTCCCATTTACCTCTCCCTCCATGTGACTCCAGGAACATCAATCTTCATTTGGTTCCTTCCTGAGATGCTCCTGAGCTGCTCCTGACCTAAATTTGTCCTCATGACCTCATAGCTTATGTTTCTAAGCCTGCTAATCTTTATATTTTTCCAGTTGTTTCGTTGATAAGGTGTTTTTACGATAAAAGTGGACAGTATAGGGAGAAATCAGAAATATACCCTTCTTAAATTATTTAAACGTTAAAACCAGGTGTACATACTGACTTCCATATCAGTCCATATCAAGTAACCATTTTACCCTGTGACCGATTATTGAGCTATCTAATCTGTAGAGCTCTGAATGCTATCACAAAAGCTGGAGCCATATTGCCTTCTATGCTAACACTACAATTATGTTTCTACTGGGTTAATCATTATTTCCATGAACTGGAGAAGAGGGAAAATCCATGTCTCATTCCATATTAAATTTACACCCTTTGTTCCTCAAACTTTGCCAAATAATAAAATACTCTACTCCGAATTCCCACTATATTGTGCAAGAACTACTGGCGATTTTCTGAGAAAACGGGTCATTATTCAGAGATTGGAGCTTGATGAGTATAAACCAGTTACCCTGTCAGGTGATGTCGTTTTTGCCACTGCTTCAGCTCCTACCCATATTCATTATGGAGGGAGTTGTGCATATTCCATGGTCCCAGTTGCTGCCTAATGGGTCCTCGCGGAGGTAGAACCGTCCATAATGACCACCTATTGTAACTGGAGGAGGCTGACCAGGGGGACACACACTGATCTGCAGGGCATCTAAACTACTAATAGCTGCCGTTGTTCTTTTGGGATGCGAATAATATAGCAATTGCCCAACGCCTGCCCCCTGATAACATTAGCATTGCTCTCGGTGGCGATGCAATCGCTTGGTGTTATCTAATCGCTTGGAATATCAAAGTTGGGGCTTGTTGCATTAACTATGGCACGTCGACCCTTCTCCCTGGACTAGGTAACTTTTAACAGCAAATTTAAGCATCTTCAGTGCCCATCTTCAGTGTTTTTCGATAGCACTTCTAATAGTTATGCAGCACAGTGTGAGCAGTTTTCGAGGAACTCATTCTGCAGTTCTTACGCCCAACTGTCTATTACAAACCAGGCTATCGTAGCATTGCCCTCTGCGACCTCACACAACACAATGCTCTTGCCATAAGCCACAAAATACCACTGATGGTTACAAAAGGGATATAATAATCTCTGACCAATTGTTCCCGGACCCCACCTCCACGCCCTCTCCATTCACCACCCTAATCCAAT
Organism: Lepidonotus clava; assembly: GCA_936440205.1. Lineage (NCBI taxonomy): Eukaryota > Metazoa > Annelida > Polychaeta > Phyllodocida > Polynoidae > Lepidonotus > Lepidonotus clava. The sequence continues at coordinate 41,607,382 of OW387134.1, forward strand.
ACAACAATAGAATCCACTCCAACACATCCTTTTTCTAGCCGAGCAGCTCAGTGGTTGCATAGAAGCTGGGAGCAGCTCACCAATCTGGCTGGCAGGTGGAGGGGGCCTGTATGTCCAATTTACAGCCGGACGTGGCTTATTAGGACTGGGGCTGCACGCTGTGGTCTCTGACCCCACGCCACGTGCCTCGTGTACACGCAGTTTGTAGGATGTTCCAAGTGTCAAATAACGAACCCAGCCAAGCTTAGACGTAACGTTCTGCAACTATACTTTTTTAGTCAGTCTGGTACTTACTAAGATGGCAAGTAACAATTATGTTATTTATGGTTAGGTCGAAACCTTACCAAATCGGAATGTTATTAAAACATTATTTTTTGGTGAGGTTAGGATGAAACCAAAACAGAACGTGATAAGAAGATTCTGTTTGGGTTGAATAATGTAACCAGAATGTTATAATAATGTCGCAGTGCAATGTCACAACAGTACATTGCAGCAACGTTATTGGGAGCCATCAAAATAATGTAACAAGAACCAATACAGAACCAAACAGAACGTTGCTGCAACGTTATAGTAACGTCACATGCTTGGCTGGGAAGTATGTTACTATTAATTTTATTAGATGCTGATTCGTAGCCGAAATGATGAGATGGAGAAAGTGTGTGTGTCCCTTTTAGGTAACAAACCTCGATCATTGAGCGATCTTCTTTCAAGTTGGTACACATGACAGTAGGCCTTCTTGACTGAATTTCTGATGTCCATGATGCATTATTATCTGTTGTAGACATCATCCACAGTAGTTGTGATTCTCTTCTATGACATAATAAATCAATATTACAAAAGTCAGCTAGACGTGACCTCGAAACATCAGTTTGACATGCAATGTCAAGGCATACTTTGAAGGCCCTAATTTGCATTCTTTGAAGTGAAGTAGGCCTATATATGCTTATGGTGTGAACAGATATGATTATAGATTTCTGATAGCGTAGTCCATGGCCACACCTGGTGGCAATACGAATTGTAAGGTAGCCTGGTTCTATCATTGATATGTTTATCAATTTTGACATTGACAGTTTCAAATTGTCTATGGATGAGTTTAAGCTGTTTGTCGTACATTTTCCGAATTCTTTAGGTAGTTAAAGCTATGACAAATACCAACTTTAATGTAATTCAAAATGACTAATGGACTATTGATATTATTTGAATTGTTTCTCGTTCCATTAATGCAAACATTTAGCTTATGTGCCTGAATGGTCAACCCATTATTTTGTACACCAGGTGTCAATATTTGTCACCGCAGTTTTATTTGCAGCGTGTAAAGAGGTTTCAATGTAATGGAAGTCTTTTTTCGCACTGCAATACCCAACAACATCAGCAACATCATTTCAATATTCATTCCCCCTATACCCTTAAATGAAATTATGAATGTAACATTATATGAAACATGTATGATATTGTTTGTTTCTTCCCCCACAAATTGTATTCAAATAGACAGAATGAGTTCCCATACCAAATAGGTCTTCTAAGGAAATGTTCCCTTAATAGTTTGATATTAAAACGTCAATAAACAGCAACTTCTAAAACGTTTTTGGTGGTGCGCTTAAAAGAAACAACAACTTTGGATGGCGGCAAATTTCGTTAATTAATACCGAACGAATTCCATTCCATGACAGTAGACGCACCCTGACCGCCTCTTCCTGCCGGAGGTCTGGCGGCGTGGCCATGGGGCATTAATCGAACCCGCCGGCAGTGAATAATACAGAACACCCCAACCCCATTGTACTCCCCACGGAGAAGGCTGACCTCCCTAATTGTGTTCGCTTGACGCTTGTATAAATCTTGTCGGGGCAATATTGACAAAGTGGTCTTGATTTACGTGGATTATATGAGGACCCTGGAACAAGGCCTATATAAAGTGAGGGTATATAGTAAGGGTATATATATTTGCTCCAGGGGTTGATTTCATTGTCAGGAAGTTTTCGCATGAAAAGTGGCTACACTACAACAGAACTATAACTCTCCGGGTACGTATATATGTATACATACGGGCTGATCTATGTGAATGAATAGGTATTTCACAAAGTTATTAATTTATCTAGGGCCCTAAATCGATAAGGAATTTAAAGTGCATACATTTGATACTACCATATGTACATCTTTACTTCCAAGCAATTATGTATGATCCTCCCTTTATAATGTCATACAAATTATTATTTGCATGAGGTCACCTTTTCTGTTAGCTTTCCATATCCTCTGTACCGTAGGAATATTAAATGTAAATAATTGCCTTTTAATATGCGCATCATCCGTTTGGGAATGTCGTCCCTTTCTCCGAAATTAATTTCCCTAACAAACATGTTTGATTGGCTACCTCTGTGTCAAGCCTACGCATTCCGTCTGCGCGTCTGCTAGATTTATGTGGTTGCTTATGATCATGCCTGAGATGTTAAGGTGTCTAATGTCCCAACCAGCATACCTAGGACCATACCACAGATATGGTTAGGATATGCCTGGCATGCGCTAGTGACAACAATATGAAAAGGCATTGGCACGTCATACAGTAAATCAGACAAATCTTGAATTCATATGACCATTAATCTATTCTATTAACATTTTAAATAGTGATATTCCGTGAAAGAAAAACTATTTAAATACCATCTCGCTCAATCAAAACAGGTAGTACATAATTTTCTTTATAAACTTAATAAAGATACAGAGAGGAAAGGAAAAAGTGAACGAAATTTTGAGTGACTCCTCACCCCTTAAGCTTGCAGAGTTGATCCCGAGCAGGTCAAGTCAACTCTGAGCTGCTCATTGATCCGTGACAAGCGGATGAGCAGCTCATTATAATACACAGTTGGTTCACTCTGTCCGGGCTGGTTGACATTACAGATGGGGGGATCCCTATACATGCTGGGCACCGTGTAGGTTTAATACTCGACCATCCAGGGGGCTGGGTAGACATCCAGGGGGTTGCGTGAACACTGAAAGACCATTAGGATCAAGGGCTGGTCGGCTTCCTGGCCGTTCTCCCCCGCGGGCTTGGCCAAGACCCTACATGCATATCGTTTAGGAACGCTAACCTTTGACGGTGGGGATGTGTGTGGAGGCCATGGGGAGCAGAATGGGCGAAATTGTGCATGACGGATACGCGTTTTTACCCATCTTGATTTCCATATGCACATTGAAGTAAAACGTTGGAAACAAAGAGTCAACATACCCTTGGGGTCCTTATCCTCTACCACCAATTCCTGTGTTCGTTAGTTAATTACGTTAGTTAACTACCGCAAAAATAATTATGTACAACGTGAAAATATCTCTCAATATACATGGCCTCTTTGGAAGGTTAAATAAAATCCATACGAATTTGTTTTTGATTCGCAAAACTTTACACTAACAAAGATAATTTATCAACATTTACAGTAGCCTATACCTCCTCGGCCTGGACTAGCCATCTGTCACCGGAGACTGGCCATAGGACCGCCCGGCTCACCTGCTAGGCCCATTAGCCGAGTTAATGAAGCCCTAAGTGATTAGATCCCAGCTACTCATTGGTCAGGGTGAGCTTGTTAGCACTCCACAAAGTGCATTGCACAACAGGCATTAGAATGCGCATTAAGAGTAAAGGATTAGGTGATGAGGTCGCAAAAAGACGTAGAGCTGTAGTGTATGATAGTGTTTTTTTTCTATTGATGAAGTTATGTTGTTTAAGGAAGTGTCCAGATTGTGGTTGTGTAATTATAATTATTATTGCCTATGTTTTGCCTACGTATTTGGTTCCTTCCCTCTTTCCTACCTTTCTAATTATGTATGTCCTCCTTTCTTCCTGTCTGCCATGCCCCTCCCTTGACTCTGGTATTCTGCCTGCCTGTCCACCTAATTGCATGATAGGAGATTGCAGGATATGCGCATACCTGAATTCCCTCGTTCTACCTGCCTCTCCTTTCCCTCTCCCCTTCCCTCTACACCCCTCTCCTCGCCCCGCTCCCCATCACCCCTCCCTCTCCTCCAACCCCACACCCCAACCTCCAATCCTACCCCACACCCTCCCCACCCAAACCCCTCCTGAAGCTACCGATGGCTAGGTCAAATTGAACTAATTGTTCCTATCGGAGAAGGACGTGGGGGCACGGGGTCCCCTTGTTTTTTAGGCCTTTCCCGCCTGATACGTCACTGTTTCCGTGGCCAGGGCTATTTCGGGGGGCCGGAGCAGCGAACAGGATGTCTACACCGCTCGCCCCTGACACATCCAATTCTATAATTGATGCGGCCTTTTGTAGGCACCAAACGACGGCCGCAGGTTTGGGAAAGGTATTGAGGTAAGGGCCTTGGTGGAGGGGGTCACTTTGTGATCATTGTAGACAGTGATACAACACAAAAATCAGATATGATATCTAATTAGATTGATTCCATGGGTAGAATTGTGGATTATTCTATCACCTGGGGGGCGGACCAAAAAACATCCACGAGAACTCTGAGCCACGAGAAGTTAAAATACCCACGATTACAAAACTTGCTCTCGTGAGTATTTTAATTCTCGTAGCACAAAATTCAATTCTTTCAACCCTTAAAGTATTCTAATGTCCTTCTAACACACTTTAAATAGTATTATCTGTAAATAAGTATATTATGGAAATGGTTTTAGTGTGATTTTTCAAAAAATTATTATGCCCAAAAGTTCTCGTGGATGTTTTCTGGATGGACATTTCTTCTCGTGGACATCAGATCATCCCCACGAGAGATCGTGGATGTTTTTTGGTCCGCCCCCCTGGAGTATGTAGAGATATAGAGATATATTGAGTTAGATAGATAAGTAAATACATGATCAATTTTGCTGATGAAAACCACAAGGAAGATTTTTGCTGGAGTATTTCTTATACCTGTAGAGCCTGCTCATTTAACGGGCTACGATAAAAAGGGAATTGTAGACAACATTAGTGCCCGTCGTTTATCTCTATGGAGGTAGGTTTTCAAAACGTGTACACATAATTTTAGTATGGCTGTCAGTTAAGTCCGAAAGGACAATAGTTTTCCTAATTAACGACGGACCTGTTAAATAAAAGTATCCTTAATAACTTTGACGACAAGCTATATCAGATATAGTTCAATTAAATCGCCAATTGCTGGTTTATCAAGAAAGTACAAAGTAACCTCCCCATATTCTCCGATTTGACTTTTCTAACTCTGTCCTGTCGGCCCTGCTGATAGGAAAGTCCATTGGGTCCCCGGCCACTTTCAACAATCAGGCCCGTGTTCTATATTTAGAAAAACGTTTTCAAGAGGCGTTTTATTTTCTTGTAACAAGTGCTGTGAATCGGTCCTCCACCGCTGTAGTCAAATTTACTCACGGTCTATTTTAGCCTTGATTAATCATGTAACAACAGTTTGTTCCTCATAATTGTTACCGCGGGAGCTTTATTGCCGCACCTTGTCCTTATGAGAAATGTTAAGGATTCCCACCAGAATAGGTGTCCCACACTGCTGCATTATAACTTATAACGATTTTTCGTCATTTCGGCGAGGATAATCATACACAACCTAGATTGAACAGTAACATAAAGAGGAGGAATTTCTTCTTTCATGTTTGAGAGCTTTAATATCTGATTTTAATCTTCTCTTTTTAAAACAAAAATCATTATAAATCAAGTTCCTTATAATATATTTCCTTTTTTAATTCCTTAATGCCTGAAATGAAATGACCTGTTTTTATGAGTAATCAGCGCTGGTACAACAGCTAAATTATCTTATTGTAAAACTGTTGTTACTATAAAACCCTCCCATAAAATAGCCAGCCAGCAGGAAACTATTCTAAGATAGAAGTAGCAGGTATCCTGAACCTCTCCCTGTCCTCTGCACCCCATCAACTACATTACATTCTGGACATGTTCCTGGCAATGTATGATTTCTGCCCCCACCTCCGGCGGCCTACGTGTTCTCATTAATCATCTGCGAGCTGCTCGCCCTCGCTGAATGAGTGACTCTGAGCAGCTCATTCTGCTCAGACAGACAGCATCCTGCCCCCAGCTCAGCAGGCCTGATGAGTTAAGGTGTGCCAGGAGTGGCTTAATTTCGTCGGCAGCTTAGTACCAGCTGACTATATCCTGTCTGAAAGCAATGTATGTAGAACAAGTTTAAGAACAGCCCTTGTGGTATGATAACATTAAAACATGTATAAGAGTTGTATGAGTAGGATAGCATAATTATGATAATATTATTATGATTTTATTCTTTCTAATGGTATGTAGCGTGCATGTCATGGGTTAGAAAGCTTCAAATTACCAAATTCATAGTCGCCCATTGGAATACAGACTTCTGCCTATATTCCACATTATCTTAATTCAAGATTTTGTTGCGGATTATAACTTAGGAAACAAAGGTTGAATAAAGGTATGTCATCTGGTTATATATGATTAGAAAGTCTTTTTCAAACGTCATGATAAAATGTGTGGTTCCATGTAATATTTTCAGCAAAAATAACAAGTGCAAAATCGGAATCATCAAAATCACTCAGACTTTAAGTTGAGCCTCCAGCGTCTCTGCTGGAGGAGCTGTGGCTAGTATCCCTCAAACAATACAGTGGGAACCCAGCCACCTGGTAAGAAGACCACAGTCCCGCAGTTATTACAAAAGGGTGTCGGCGCTGGAATGACGTTTAGTCCCTTCCCATTCCCTGCATGCGAAGATCGCATGAGTTTTTGATTGGCTCATTTTTAAGAATTAACCGTTGATTGCCTTGGGACGTCGGAATAGCTTTTTTTATATGGGGAAAGCATTTCAAACGACCGTCCAAGTTTTGAAGCTTCCCGAAGTAAATCCGGAAAGATATAAGGGGTCGGGACCCCAGTCCATCAGAACTAGACGCTTTCCTATGAAATATAGCCTTAATGCTTCATGCAAAATGACCAGGTTGTCATCCTTGGAAACTCGCGTGCCGCATAAGCTTTAAGCTTCAAAGAAATGGGTTAGGCTTGACGCATGCCCTGGAGACTTGAAAGCTGAAGGCAGTCTGAACCCTGTACACAGAACCCTGTGTTCTGACAACATGTCGCCCTCTGGGAGAGGTGGGGCGTGACCTCGGCCCCAGCGTCCTATGTTTACCCCTCCTCCAGGCTAACCCAGGAGGAGGGCTCCAGTCCCAGGCCATTTTCCTCCAGCAGAATCCTCCCAGTGTTATACTTCCAGGGACTTGTATGTAGTCTTCCAATTGAGTCGTATCTACACACATGAGCCTTTAATGAAATACTAGACTTGCTACAGAACTCACACTTAGAAATCGATTCTCCAAATAAATAGAGAACGAATTAGACTAAGTGTCATGTTTTTTGCTCTCAAAGTCTGAAATATAACGCACGCCATACTATTTTATCAAAAGCCAACTTCTTAGAATATATAGGAACACGGCCGCGTGTGGTTAAATGGAAAGAGCCACTATAATAGCATTTCCTTCTTGATACTTCTATAAGCTGAATTCTCGTTTGTCCTTCCAAATACACACAGAAGAATTGGAGACAATGAGCCACTATTTTCCGATGTAGATGCATTATCAAGGCGTCCATCTAGTTCTTAAGAGGGATTATATGTTGGACACATAAGTAACAATTAACCCTCATGTTAAGTATCTGTATGAGTCATTTGTATAACTGATAGTCAGAATTGTGACTCCAATAGTGGGGAACTCGGAACGCGTTCTTGTATTCACAGCGTACTACTACGTTCGTTCTACACGTATTTGGACCTTATAATCCTGGAATCAATCATAAAAATGTGATATTGCCATTTTGATTTAATAATATTTACTATTTTTGTGTAAAGTACTTTAACATACTAATAAATCAAAGTTTCATTACATAAGTAGTATATGGAAATAAGGGGTATATGATGGCAAAGTAAGAGGCGTGCGGGTCACCCATTATATCCGTGAGTAGTATATGGAAAAGGTCACCTGAGACACCCTCGTGCAATGTGCATGATCAGATTATATCATGAGCTGGGAAAAGGTCAGCGTCTCCAGCTGTCCACCCTCCCTCTCCTCCAGGGTTGCGGATTGTGGCCAATTATTGCCATGGAGGCGGGCTGGCCTGATACCGACGACACTTAAGGGGGATTTCCAAGAGTAGGATTTGAGGTACTTGTATACCACTTGTTGTTTATTTCATAGCATCAACGCCTAAGAACCGGTACTTAATACGAAGCTTGTTCTGAAAAAAATAGATGCAAGATAAGAAGTCGTCCATGTTGCACAATTTAGCTACGGTGCAAATTAGCCACCTTTGCTAATTTCAATCTTGTCCCGAATCTGCTTAGTGAATCCACTTATCTCTCATGTATTGCATAAACCATTGGGTTGTATACTGTCAATATTTGTATGGAAATGTTCAGATGTCAGACATGTCTTAACATAGCCTGTTATTATTATTTTTCTTTTGATTCAGTTCTTTATTCAGGCAAAAATTAAGTTTACATCAAACTTGTCTCCCATTTCTACCTGAGTTACATCGAAATATAAAAATATTATTATCATCTACTTTGTGCAAAGTGTTACACAACCGCATTCCCTATTGTATAACGTCTGGAATACCAGGGGGTTACCCTGATGGTTTTAAGGTAAGGTTCCTCACGCTTGTGCCAATATGTAAGGGTTTGCCGTTCGTCTGGGTCAAGCCCCACCAGAAGCCGTTGTTTCCTGCCTGTTAGCGTTCCGTGGTGGAGAAAGAAGGATGGATTAGCGGAACCAGCCTGGCTTTGACATTGATAAACGACACACCCCTGTCTGGCCGGCCATAGATATATCGTTAAAAAAACGGCGGGCATACTAATTAATTTCCTATGCTGTTAGAACGGCCATCTGTGCCTATTATCGCCCGGCCACACTTTGGGTCTCCTACTGCATTAACAGACTGGCCTTTTGCATTATGAACCGCCATCTGGAGGTAGTTGTATGTGGGAGATAGGCTGGGTAATTATTACATGGTGATGGGCAGGACGTTGGTAAACTGCTCATATAATGAACCCTGTCGTGAGCAACTCAAATAGATGGGGACTATGATATGGTAGTATTGATATGACATTGTAGCCTGTGGGGAGGCTTTGTATAGAGATTGCTGGAGTTGAGGTGTTGGTATACTAGACCGGATTCATCTGTTCAAGTCAATACTCAGAAATTAGAATATAGATTTTTTTGAAATGCAATATATATATTTGTGAATATTGAACATATCTAGAAATATAACTAGAAATAATCATAATATAGAAATATGAATTATTATCCATATCATCTTATAGGTATAGATATAGTCCTCATATGACATATGAGGGACTATATTTATTAGATAACATTGTTATATCACGTCGTATGATAATGTTGCATCAATGTACTGTATAACATAATTATCCTCCCTGCAAGTTTTGACTCACACTCACATGATGCTATCATTGAACAGCTAGGTAGAATTCCATGCAGTCACCCACAATTATCTCCTCCTGGATCTACCTCCTTCCTGTGCCACGGCTAAAATTGCCCACCGCGGTTTCCTCCCCTAGCTTACCTTTCCTCATTTTTTTCTCTGTCCACAACATTTTATGCCACCATTGCCAACAACCTCCGGTGGCAGCCTGGCCCTGGGTGGGTCCGAGGTCCACTAACTCAATTGGGGCTTAGGCCTTTGGCTCTGACCACTGCTGACCACTAGTGACCACTGCTGACCACTGCCTCGTAAAAAGGCGCCCGGCATTGTCCACTGACAGCTAACTTGCACATCGTCTGGCCCCCAACATGTCCGTCCAAGGCTAACTGACCACTGGTCAGTTTGGTCAACCCTGTGCGTGCCAGGGATAGTGACACTAGAAATCTATTTGAATCATTTCCCGTTGTAATTGTGTAGAACCCAGATGCCGTTGGATTGTAAACCGACGACTATTTGGCCGTCGTCCCACTGCAACTAAACAAGCTAGATTAAGAACTTAGTCTTAATACCCAACCAGACTCAAAGGTAGATCTATTAAACCCCTACTCTTCCACTAGCCGAGTTCTCCTTGTCATGTCAGAAATGTTCCGCAAACGGGATGATGCCTTATTATACACGTTATTATATCGTTTAAACGTTGCAAATGGCATGAGGAATGAATGGGCTCCTGTCATAGAAAAAACTTACAAACTACGCAAGTCACGGTTATCAGAATCATATAATGCGAAACAAGATCAAGTATGAAATATCCCTTGATCACCCACATCTCTATGTATATAAGGGACACCATCAACTCTTATACCCAACTGTAACACCGCCATAACCCAAGCAGTCGCAATAACCATAACAATTACGCCAATGTCTACCACAGATACCACCATCCTGGGCATGGTGGTTTATTCAATGCCCACAGCGGCATGTCAAATAAATGCAACACTGGTTTATCTCCGAATCCTTTTTCTTGTCAGTGTCTGCCATCCCCATGGGGACGCCAGCAATGTATTCCGAAGCATCATTAAGATGCATGTGCTTAAGCCCCATGCCCACTAGGCGAATTTGACCAAATTGGCCGACTGAACGGCGCTAGAATCAACATATATAATTGGCCGAATATACCAAGATAATCAGCTGATTTTTGCACCCAATCAAACCACCAATGAGTATGCTATAAGCGGATGTTTAATATTAATCGGCGCTAAAATCGGATGATTTTTTTGGTACAATCGAATGATTTTAGTAATACAAGTCGGCTGATTTTGTCAGAATTGCCTAGTGGGTATGGGGCTTGAGTCCCAATGCAGTTTGGCGACTGTCTATGAATAATGATGAGACGATGGATTAATTCAGAAGCCTCAGACCAATTCCCCATTATCTTGTATAGCACAGAGGGTGGCCTAATCCCAAGGGCCTTATGTTTAACTCCATTTGATTCATGTTAATCCGTCATGCTATCAGGGAATCAACGCAGGTCGGCTGGCCGAAAGATTAGCCAAATCATTTATAACAAGCCACCCAGCAAACCCAGCAAAACTGCAAAGACATCACGATGTGGTCTTTCCAGTGGCAACTACACCCAGTCAAATAGTCCAAGCCGCCTCCCACGACTTACCACAATATGCCAGCAAAGCAACTATTGAGCCATAAAAAAGTTAATAGATAATAACAACATAGTTTGCTCTTTGTTGCAGCAATCTAATTATGCTTTCAAAACTGGACATTTTAAGTGATAATTTAATCGATATCCTGATGATACCGTATTTTTGGCCGCCTCTCGATCTGTTTTTGAAAGTGCTTCGACCAACCAAAAACACCAAGGTTGCCTGATTTTATATTTAGACCGAACGCATTTTCACACGCGCGCCCACACCTTTCTTCCTTCTCGGTTTCCTCCGTTGTGTCGTGACTTGAGGCAATTGGACCGAGCACCGAAGGGTCGCCAAGTCCGAAGCAAAATATCGCCTTTCGACTGTGGGCGTTTCCAAGCTGGGTCCCAGAGAGCAAGTTCTTATTGCTGGTTTACCTCTCCCACCACACCTAGGTCTCACTATGCTGTTCAATTAGACCTGCATGCTCTGACGTTGGTAACTTTAAACGTTGCCTTTCACTCAGATTTCTCTCAAGCCGGTCACCCCTTGAGATTGCCGCTCGTGATATGTCAGATTCGTTTTCCTGTGCAGACCTGAAGGAATCAATGGTTTATAACTTAATCTGTTTTTCCCCTTTTAAACAAATTCGTTCTATTTAGTTCCCTTTCATGGAATTCCCATGTTATTTTATGTTTCATAAAAGCATCCTCGCAGGAAGGTCTGTTTCGCAGAGGTTACTGCTCTGTTAATGCGTCTTGAATTTACTCAACAGACGTTTTAGCCCCAGTAACTGAATGTACGAGCCATTTTCGTAGTTTTCGTAACGTCATAAGAATTAGGCTTAATAACTGGACAAATCCCATGGATAATCTAATTTTCCATATAAAATCCATATTTGTGTTCCAGGCCTATCTATACCTTCGACTCCCATCCTAACCTTAACAGTTTGATATCAATCCTTCAGAACGTTTCTTTTTACAATCCTCAGGTGAAAACTCCCCGCTTTCACCCGCTCTCCCTTCTCCATCATCCAGGAGGTAACATTAACGATCACAATCCTGTAGACTGCTCCTGTAAGGCCCCATACCCACTCGGCGAATTTGAGCAAAGTCGGCAGACCTATCAGCTCTAAAATCGGCTAATTCTACCAGAATAGTGGGCAGTTTTTAGAACCAAATCATATGAAACATGTATATTCCAATACCGTATACTATTTTGGGAAACATCGGCTGAGCATTTTGGTCATAGTCGGCCGATTTGTGCGCCGATTCAGCGTAGTTAGTATGGGGTTTAAGGCGCCAAGGAGGAGCAAAGGAGGAGGTGGGATGGAAACATCAGCCAGTCGATACACGCACAGCTTGCCTCCAGAAGTCCTGGGCCTGTGTTACTTTGTTGCCCGTGTGTGTTTTAGGCCGGGGTGATTACATGGCAAGGTTTGAGATTGATCCCCAATTGCAGAGGCTGCTCCTGCTGTTCTGAGCTGCTCCGAGCTGCTCCGATCCGAGGTTCTATAGACCTTGTGCGGGTGATGTTGAGATATTGCATCAGCGCTTGATGATCAGATGCTGTGTTAGTGTTGTGGTCATTTTGGAGGGTCTGCTTTTGAACAAGAGGTATCCCTTGCGTCAAATTTGAATCGGCCAAGTAATGCTTTACTCTGATCTGTGCATAGATTGTGAAAATGCACAGCTTAAAAATAATTTTGAACTCGCTAAATGGGTTTTCTGGCCATAAGCAAAATGGTCTATAGTAGATTTCCTATTCTTATATGTTAACAGTATTCTACTTAGTCTATAGTAGATTTCCTATTCTTATATTTTAACAGTATTCTACTTAGTATTTTAGGTATAAACGAAATCACATAGTGATTAACTTCGAATTTCCTCTTTATGACCTTATCTGCAAATGGCTTGCTTATAATGGACCCTGGTCAACCTCACAATCACCGCCACACCACCACCACTACCACCCGATCTACAGATCTAAACAGGATACAAACACAGACCCACCTCCCTGTCATTTAAGAAGGGGCTGAGATGGTGTTCTTAAAGCTTACTAAGATTACTGACTCTGCAAGTACTACCCCCATTTCTGTCTAGTTCACTTACCGGGGGCTGTCATCTCTCTGCTGAGCAATCCATAATCTTCCACTACATTACACTGGTCTACTCTACACAATGAAATACTCCTGTTCTCAGATGTATTCGGCTATGCAGGAAGACAAAAAATGCCAGGGACGTTCTATACAACCTTCAGTATCAATGAAGCATTCCAACCAAATACCTTGATGTGGATTTGAAGGATTTGAGGAGTTCTTTTTGGCAATGTAAGCAAATATCGATTACTATCATTGAGAGGGTGTGGGTGGATGGGATGAGAGCCATTGCAATGCAATCATGTATTCCAGCATCATGTATACACTGATAAACATACCCCAAGCATAATAACCATCATAACCTCGCATAATAACCACACGCCCAGTATCACTATACGCAGTCTGTGTTGACAGTGCATAATGCCGTCATGAATATAAATACAGCTAGATAAGGGGTTTCTCCATACACACCGATTGGTACAACCTCAAGTGAATTGATTAACATGAGAGGCGACTGCTGTGCTATTGCGCATCTGTAAGTATTGCCATTGCGTATCTGCAAGTATTACAATAAAGCCTATGCTATCTGCACTGCACCCTGTGGCCCCTGCCCCGTCCTACCCAACGCCCTGCTTACATAACCCTTCCGCCCTGCCCGGTCTAATGCACTGCTGTACCAATATTTGACTGGCTTGAGTGACACTTGATGGAAGCAGGGATTGACTACAATGCTACATAGTGATCCCCTTTGATTCAGAGCACCCGGCAAGATCCTGTCAGAACGCAGGTGGCTGTGTGGGGTCGGTAATGGAGCAACAAAAGTTTAATGTAGAATCCAGCCCGTTTTAAAGTCAAAGTTGTCCCGGTAAGAGCTGGAAATTAATTGGAATAACAAAGTAAGCCTAAGACCGTTCCTGTAATTACCTTTATGAAGTTTAGAAAATACTAGGTTATCGAACTTTTCGTAAAGCCTGCATTACACTCTTTTCATCACTGAGAATCATTTCTAATTATAAATATAATTAGCCTCAATGACGAATTTCAAAATTGGGAGTTAAATCGGACCATAGAATACAGCTCAAAGTCTTCTATTCCGCAGCAATAGTCCTTTGATATAGGGGTCAATACTCTCAAGGAAACCTGTCGCTCCAGGGCAATGAATTCTTAGAAAAATCTCTGCATTTATATCCAAAGATGACCTTGGTCCAATCTATGTATGTGCTAACCTTGTGGCGGTGACTAAATATAAGTAACTTTGGGTTATTGTAGGTAGGGCCAACACACTACATTGCACCTGTCGTCGCACTTAATGTCACTATCTACTAAGAAACCTTGACACAACACTTTCTGAATAAACGGACCTAAATACTGTCTCCTCCTGGGTGCTTTCGTCCTGTGATGGCCCACCTAAGGGACAAGTATAGAGGTTCTCTGGGTATTCAGATGGCTGGTTTTAGTGTTAGTCTTCCTCAGAATCAGTGGGGTTCAAAGGTGCGTCGCCACGTCGATGTATAGACGAGTGTCATCTCTTGGGTCTTTTGTACTAGGATCTTGCACCTGGGTAGCAGTAATAGTTTGACAGTATGCGGGATGGGGATGTGGGATGTATGTTTTGGGGTTATGATTATGCGGCAGCTGGTCAATATTATATCGTTGCTATTTTTGTTAATGTGGTGGAGCTCACAAAGTTACAAGGGTAGTTCACGGGGTCGACCAGACAATGGTATGAAGTAGAGGCTGCTTTCAAAGTTTAGGATTCTGTTTTTCTGGATTTCAATTTATCTTTTATTTTTGGTGATTTAGGTGGTAAATGGTATAATAATGTGGATGTAAGTAGTAAACATATTTTTTAATTGGTGTTTTGCTTTCGTTACCCTTGGTACTGCGGAATACACGTTTTGTTGGATCTATGCTAGCTTGCCCGCCTACATACATTTACATACGAATTACTTTCTAAAACGCTGACCTTTCATTCATTTCTAAAGGGCTATATATGTTTATTAAACATAAAACGAAGCGTACACGGGAGATTCTTATTCATATATTCATTATCGTCCTATATCTATGTCACAGCTGTTCTTTAGTTTGATAAAACATCTCTCCATATTTTGTGTTTTGTACTTACATTCGTGTCAGTACAGTATTTCTATACACATACTATGTACTCGTTGATACACTCGATTATACTATTCTATCAAAAGGGTACCAGCTGCAGATGATGCAATTATCTCATTGTCGTGACTAATACGACCACAGGACGAAATGAACTCCAGCATAGTTAGTGTATCTAGGTCCCATTTATTAGCAAATGGTAGGCCTAGGTCAACTTGAAAAACAAAGAAAAAAAATTATGAAACGGGGTAATTCGCCATAAGAAATATGATAAAAAGCTCTATGGCAAAGGGTGAAGGTATTTGCATGTTATAGAATTGATCAGCATTGCCTACAAAAAATTATTTCCCCCTACTTTCTTTCGTTAAATAAAGAGGAAATGGATTTCTCTTTCACCAAAGATAGATTGCGAAACAAGTAATGAAGAAATATAAGGCCTATTAAAAATGTCTACAGCAACCGATTCCTGTTTCAATGTAAGTATAGGCATGGACTACAAATAGTGGACCTCTTCATTATTATAGGACACCGTTTTTCAGGCATTAGTCAATTGCGTTTTCCCTTCACATTTTCATTCCTGTACACTTGGCTCCTGATAAGGGTCCTGGTGATTTATGCCTTATCTTCGTGACACTTGCTCGTTATCAGGACCACGACGTCAGCCGGAAGGAAACCACCCCAGGACGACAAGCGGGCCAGACCGCCAGCAACAACGATTTTCATTGGCTGACAGACGGACCAATCAGAAATCGATCTGAGGCGACATTAAAGGACCTAGCTTTGGGGTCGTTTGAGGGCGGTTTGGGTATGAGAGAGAGGTGGAATGTGCTTCAAATATAGGTGTCGGTGGTCGTATCTTCCCCCACCCACCTATACATACCATACTCATTATTGATACTATAGGCTATAGTGTGACGTGTATAAATGCGGCAGTGTTATACATTTGCGGGGTATGGGTGATATTGTTCAATGTAGTATGAGAACATGGGGAGCTTGTAAACGACTTACAGCTAGACCAACAGCATACTAATCCCAAAGAGGGTTTTCGTTAGGATTGTGCTCTATCTCAATGAGTGAGGCGACCTCAAATTTCCAGCCGGTATAATCGATTCTAACTATGTAATGATAGGTGTAACCAAAAGCCTACTGTGGCGCATAGTAATCACAACTACCATGTAGACTGTCCCATCCAACCCTTTTTCACACACACCCAATCCCCCTCGCAATCACCTGTCACCCTGTGTGAAATCACCTGTCACCCTGCCTGAAAATCACCTGTGCTTCAGGGCTGGTGATTGATGACAGGAACGGATACACCTTTTTCATCCTGTATCAATTATCCATTGGCTCGGGCTTCATTATGTCTGAAGGCTATTATTAATGAATTGTTTGCCAGCATAAAAATAAACAGGCTCCAGGACTGGAACCCAATGTAGGTCAGGGCATTTCCCCCAACGGCCTTAGAGGACAAGCTCTCCTCCTGGGTTTTTAACTGGATGTCCTTTTAAGAACTCCTCTTAAGGTGGATCATTAATTCAGCCCACATACGGTTTCTTCAGGGCAACACTCGAATTTGATACGTCATTAGCCACATAGCCGCTATTCATAGCAAGATGGGAACACATGCACGCACACGTACATACGTAGACACATTCCTACAGCACACACATGTATACACACTGTTTCTTTTGGGTACCATTAGAATTTGATACGTAATTATCGACATAGCAGCTTCAAGGGTTATTTATAGCAATGTAGGAGTCTTAACACACATAAATGCACATACAAAAATGTATGTATAACATGTACATAACACACACGCGTATAAACACACATATGATAGGCTGAGACATATCATTGTTGTGGTGACGCACTGGGTACTCATCAAAGTTTCATGGGTCTATTATCGATGTGTTTGCTCACTGTGGATCTTAGCATGTAGACCACCCTTATGTGGGACTCAAGGCTGACCCCCTTATGATAAATACAGTTCGGCGAGCTGCTCCTTTCGCTTCTTTGCCACCTGCTCGTGTAATTTCTTCTTCTGCTTTCTGGGGTTTGTATTTTAATCCATAAAGCAATTACTTATAAACACACATTATCAGAAGTGACGTACCTCAAGCTGAGAGGCGTTTCTACAAGATAGGAATAAAAATGGTGAGGGGAACACAGTCAACTGAACGGTAATTGGGATCTGTGAATTGATATAAAAGTGGAAGATGATCCCGTTTTCTGTTTAAAGGAAAGAAGGTTATACCTCATCTATCAAACGCATAACGGAACTGGAAGGATATTGTTTGTACGCTTTACATGTTCTGGCACTTTTTGTCCTTTTTACAGTAGGTCATTATTCTGTCAATATTATAAAGGACATTGTCTGCGATTCAAATCAACGTAAGATGATGCAATTTTCAACGTACTTCAACTACCGCTTGACAATCTGTTTATGAATCTAAATGTCAAGTCCCCCTTAATCCCATCATCACATTTGACTGTTAATCCCATTGGTGCAGCTGCTTTTGCTGCTGATGCAGCTGCTGCTGTTCCAGCTGCTTCTGCAACTGCTGTTTCTACATGCAGCTGCTGCAATTGCTGCTCCTGCAGCTGCACAGTGAGAGGCTGTGGGCAGGCTGGCAGGGACCACTCCCAAGTGCTGCCGCGCTTCCTCCAGCTCCCCCTCAACCCCCACCACCCACTACCACCACCACCACCCTCCCTCCTCCTCCAGCTCCTCCCACTGCCCGCACAGCAACGGACGCGCATTCAGTGCACTGTGGGCCGAGCGAATCAGTCGTTCACGAGGGCTTCTGAGCATTAGAGGATAGTGTCTGGAGTACCCGCGCGCACCATCCCCTGAAACACACACACCGTCCGTGCTGGGCTTACCGCGGATTATCCCACCCAGTAGTGTAGGATTAGTAGCAGGATTATTGTAGGATCTTCTTTATTGTCTTCGTTTTAGTGGTAAGTGGTTTTCTTATCTGGGTGGAGAAGTGATGGTGGACGTTGGTGCTGTTGCCATAATCGCGCCTTTTGGAAGATCGCACGGTTCAGCCTCACTTAATTGTGAGGGCGTCATATTATAGGTGTCCACTGTTAGAGCTGAGAAAGTTAGTTGTTGGGCGCGGGGGTAATGCTTTCTTTCATGTGTGGAGCCCTGATTTGGGTAGACTGCAGTAGGTATATGATTTTTCGAGGAAATGTTTATCTAGTCACCTACACAGTATTATAAGCTGGAACATGTACAGTCACCTGAGGATTATACATCCTTTCCATGAATACAACATACAATTAAAGGTGATATTGTCCTCGAAGTCAGCAATAACAATACTTTGCCACTTAGTAATTAAATAACAAAGGGTAAAATGCTACCCTCATATTTCACATACACACATAATGCGTGTGCCCGGAGTTTGATGCTGTGTTACAACAATATACTGATACAGCGAGCTTTGGGAGAGAGTGTGGCCCGGGATGCAGGTCGGGCAGAAGTCGCTGTACCAACACACTCGGGCGCCGTAAATGGTAGGGGCTGGGCGTGTGTACATATATGTTTCATGTCGGTAAATGCTGGCCGCTGTCATACGGCCAACAATGTCCACACAGCCTCCCCCATCGTTTTGTATTTGTTCCCGATGGTCAGGGTACAACAACATATCATATAGATATGTGGGATGCTACAAAATAATATGGTAGGCAGTGAGGGGACAGAGGTAACCATGTTAGTAAAAGGAATGGTTAATTGAGCAAAAGATCTAAAATGTTTATTTCATGACCTGGGTCAGGTTTAAGAGTACAGCAATGAATTAATTATGAATGTTTTGTACAGGTTTAGTGTAGACATAGAAAAAGTCCACAATGTACCAGAGGATGGGATGTATTACGTCCTAGTGTCTGGATTAACGTATACGTAAGTGTGGAAAAAACCAGGAATATCATTCTGACTCAGGTTTTCCTGGCTTTATTATCCCTATTCAAACAGCCCGCCAATTTATGTAAGCTGTACAAAACACCATTAGGAAAACTTACAGTTGAAACATGAAAAAAGGTCTATTACTGGTTTGGTTGGGACATCTGTCTGAAAATGAACAATAGCAGAATCCACTTTGCTCATCACTTAAGGACCAGACATCTCAGTCATCTAGGTCTGGACCTCAATACTCGGCCCCCCATCCTAAGGCCCTGCTTGAAGCTCCATATCTTACATAACCCCACTGGTATTAGGCCAACATACTTGATACTCAAGCGGCCATATTCGTGCGGTATCAGACTTCGGGGCGGATCCGGCGTTGTGCAACCTCTCAGTTAAGTGCCAGACACTTATAGTTGAATTATAGGTATATGATTTGTGGACTCACTGACCACTGAGAGGGGTCACATTATCAGTGATAAATAATGCATTATATATAGAACAGAATCAATAACAAATAATGCATTACTTACTGAACAGAATCACAAAAAGAATAATGCATTACTTGGAGAACGGAGTCAGCCATAGTGATGAATCATTTAGTTAGATCGGAATCGGATTTGACTGTCAGGGTTTTTGCTACTTCCACTCAAATGTTGGATTGGCAAATTAATCCAATTAGATCAGAATCAGGCATCCTCTTTGTCAGGAAAGTTCATTGCAAGTCTACTAAGGATATGCAGATTAGAGAAGTTTTACCTTCTAATAGGCATAAAGTGAATTCTGATCATGTAAATTGCCGAAACGCATGAAATACAGGTACTTAGAATGAAATCAAATGCGGGAGCAGGTTCTACTGGCGGAATTTATGTAAATCGTTTACCAATATTAATTTTACAATAAGTATGATTTTGCACAACAATGAATAGTATAACAGCCTATTACAGATACAGTGAGATGTATTGCAGTTGAATTATTCTACTCTTGAGGCAACAATTATCAATTTGAATTAGTTAGAACAGCACTATGTTCGCGTGGCCGGATATGACCGGATATGACCGGGCTATTTGTTCTGTAAATATATCATAATCCATATTCAATTAATTTTATTCTCGCTTATGTTTCACTAAAATTGCTTTCTAAGAACACAGTGTATTTTATCGACACATCTGTGCTCTGTGTACACAAAGTTAAAGTGGCACGCCATCCCTACTTTTTTCTACAGTATCATAACTTTAAAGTGTATTTTGTTGTGTAGGTAGCCTAGCTATAGGTAGTATAAGGAACAATATGAATTCAGTTCTTTGATTCATCCCTTTTTGTTAAAAGACAAACTCTCTTTTTTTGTAAAACGGCGTAAATAACTTGTATTTTCATCGTTCAATATTTCTTTCATTAACATTAAATTTTGGTTATATATTTTATTTTGCTTAATTATAAAATATACAAACGGGCAATGTTACCGTACCCAGGAGTACCCACTGCGTATCACGAGAAACAGTCAAAAATAAATTCTAGGTTAAACCCTATGAGTTAGACCCTAGTTGATGTTTCTACACAAAAAGCAACCGCCATGTTCTTCACTCCGCATCCCCCCATCGGTTACCCTATACTCCCAGTCACAATGCCACACGTACCCTCTCCATTATTTACATAGACCGCAGGAAGAATTGTCACTTCTATGGAGACAGAACGGTGGGCCGCCGTTGACACGTTCCCGTCGTGTCGTCGTGAAACCTTTCTAAGTGGCCACTGATTGATAGGCCCGTCGTCCGTAGACTGCTTCACAGCTGGTAAGGTTCCATTTAAACCCAGTTCACACGACGCGATTTTTATGAGCGCTTCTGGTAAATTTAGTCTAAAATAACTACTGGTAGTGCATGAAGCTCGCTATGTGAGACCAACATTATGCGATCAAAGGAGGTGGTTAGTTGACTTGCAATTGGGCCTGTTTAGTTGTGATCACTCACCGACTTAAAAAAAAAGCCAAGTGTGAATGGGGTGTCAACTGGTCTTTGCGTTAGTGTACGTTGTGCCCTGCATACAACCACCTTTGCAGAGTACTACTTGGGTGCGAAAGCCAACGAGTGAGTGGGGTTGGTGCGGGGGCGAGGGGTTGGGGGGCGCAGGATAATGGGGAAAAGATAGGGCGAGAAGTGGAGAATTGGAGCGAAACAATGATACTGAGATCATTCTCCCCTCATTCTCCCCGTGGTAAAGTATTGGTAGGAAAGTGGGGTAGGAACCACTGACACGCGCAAATAATTATGCAACTCTAAAACTAGGAAACAGTGGAAAGAAAGAAAAGGGTTAAACTATAAAGCAAATTTCCTGTAAAACTATAGGACTCACACTCAACAAAATAGGTAAACGTACTGGTCCGATGATTTATTAAAAACTATAAGATTTCATGAAAAAACGATTTGACTCGGTCACAACAATGGAATAGGCATCCTGACACATTACATATAGGCAGACAATAGGCAATTGACAATACCTTGCTTGTGAATGCCAAAGAAAATGGCTTTAGTAGGTCCCTACGCATATAAACGGGACGTCAGAATGGGAGAGTATAGGCCACGAAGGGGTGATAGGGCATTTACAAAGGTGCAACATCACCCTCCTGAGAGCAATAGCCTACAGACCAACTTAATGATTATACGATGCACATTGTCGGACACAATATCTTCTCTCGCCCTCTTGTCCTGTCTCTTGTAGGCGTATCAGTGTGTGGAGTTGCTCCAAGCAAATGATAGAAAAGGGATATTGTCTTTGGTCGTTCTGAAAATGCTTTCTTCTTTACACTTGTAAGGATCTATCAAATACTATGTATGGGTTGTTTGCCAAGGAAGTATAGGTACGGGGAAAAATCGCCGGGCAAAGTTTAAAAAAATCGCAAGTTTATTGGTATGATTGTCTTTGATCCTAAATGAGAGATTCAATGTTTGTGATGTATATAAAACAACTGAACGTAGTTTGCAAGTCTTTGATTATCAATAATTGTGCCATATCGTAAATATTTTTGAAAAAAGAATTACCCTTAATGGAGCTTATAGATAAACCCAATTTAATACGATATCATTGCTAAGCCGTACATGACATGTTGCTTTAAGATGTTGGTGATTTATGGTTGTATCTTTAATTGTTCGCAACACAAGTCTGAAGTTGGAATTTTACTGCATTTCTCTAGGTCCTCGAATTTATCAGCAATTCTATACGACCTAGGAAATGTAAATTCATTAGTTTTTACAATGAATGGGAGACATTGGATTTGACATTTAAACCTCCTCCATTTTGGCCACCAGCCAATAAAACGATGAAATCCGTGATGGCACCAATTTGTATCTTATAAAAATATTAATGGCCATTGTAGGTGGAGGACAAACCATTGATGCGCTCAAATGGGACCACATCATTTTGATGAGAGTGGCCCCGTGTACGTACTCCCTTGGTATAAATGTGGATATATTGACAGGTAGAAAGGGATGCCTGTCACACTAATGAGATGGCATATGCTCATTAAGGGCCGTGAGCTGCTCCCATACCCCAGTACTCCCACCTACATAATGTGCGGGATTGGTGAACACCCCCACTCTGCTAAAGTATGTTTTCCACTAACGTATTTTTACATATATGATTTTATAAATCACCAGCTCTTACTCAGGGCAATATACTCATGTTATATATCATTATAACAGACTTTAATTGCTCTTTCAAATGATATATGCATGCGTTCTATTAATATAACAAGTAATTATGAGGTCATGAATTGCATACCCAATTGCCATTACTCCCCTAGTATGGCACTAGTACGACACAAACTTAGGTCTCCATACCCCCATTATTTTCTATCTCATCAACACTCTATGGGGACTGTAAAGCACTGGGAGTAGTCAGCAAAGTGACAGGGCCCCATCCCTCAATGTCAAGCCTCACGGGTTAGAGAAAATGAAGAAACTGTCCTCTTACTGGCAATATGTACACCTGCGCCCCACAATCAATTTATTGTGCGCTTTCATTAAATCCCATAAGAGGCCTGTTGAGCGCTAGGGCCTTGCCAATTTTGTCAGCTTTTGATTTTCCTGAACATGTTCGAATATGACGAGTTGGATTATTGTTTGTTTGCTAAAAGCAAGAAATGATAGTTCGCATTTTATGACATCTTACGACACAGATTGAGATATGATGTATTATTCCAGTCACTTAAGATATTATAGATTATTCGGTTATAACTACCATAGAATATTTAGAAGCAGGTCGATCCTTTCAGTATTATTTTATTGGAGTCCACACCTATCTGTAAAATAATTATGGTTTCATATAAACCTATGTGGCTCTTCCAGACAATCTACCCTTCGTTGGCTAACTTTTTCCAGACGTTAACGATGAATTTGGATCAGCCATAAAGGCGCATCCTCGTCTTTTTAAGTATAATTAAGGTGTTTTGATGTAAAAGGTGCCACATGAAATTTCACCGAACCCTCTTTTTGTTCTTGCAGGTCGTAGGAGGGCAAAACACGCCATAATGGGGGCCAAAGGATCAAAGAGCAAGAAACTCACCAAAGAGGATTTGGACTTTTTACTTTCCAATACGAATTTCACGAAAAGACAGATCAAGCAGTGGTACAAAGGTTTTATGGTAAGTTCCTAATTTCTTCTCACTTTTGGATGAAAAACTACTTTTTTCTTAAAGAGAATGTATTTAGTAGAGCTATAACCTGATAACGTGTCCATGTATGGCTGTGTAGGGGAAATTATTCTACACGACAAGAAGTTGCGACCCTTGGGGGCCAAAAGCATCAGAAATAATCAGATAGATTATACACGTACGGTTGCTGACTGAATACATGGAATTACCGTCATAGAGGGCTATGCACGGATAGAATAGAAGAACATGTTCTTGTATATATTGTACCATACACAACTAATTTCCATGCAATGTCCATTTGTACGCAAAATTCCATGACAGCCTAAATGATTTTATCAAGATAGGAAAAAATGAGCGCATCAATAAGGAAATATCCTAGGATCTTTTCAATTACAACATAGCATGTCCCTGTCCAGCAAATGGACCTAATTTTATATTAAGGTAATGAGATAATCGTATGCAGTCAATCTATATTCATTGATGAAATTATAATAGTACGCGTGTACATACTCCATAATGGTAGACCCTGAGCAATTACATATGGGTATATGTAGACAAATTGACGACAATAGGGTTCATTAATCAGTAATTCCTGATCTCCGGGCCGCTTGTACAGATCAGGGTCATGAGTACAAAAACAAGACAACATCTTCATGCAATTTATACAGGAGGACTGTCACTTAATGGGTACGTCAATGCGATAAGGTCGTTTCTATTCTAGCCAAGCAGGCTACAGAGTTAAGGGACTCAATACGGCGGATTGTGTTCATTGAATTAACCATCGCCATATCTGTATATCATTTTTGTATATTATTGATAACCATGAGGCCTTCAAGGGACAAGATGCTAACATCTTCATAACACTTAGAGGATAGTTATTTATATTTCTGAAGACAGGGGTCCAAATAGGTCATTGATCAGTTCCCATTATTCCGGGCAAAATAATGAATTTACGAATAATTCATTTTCTTCATAGTACTATACAATACTTTTATAGTAAGCTGATGAAATAGGTGCGGGTTCCCCTTGAGATGAACACTAAAATGAATGTAACTTTATTTAAAAGTAAGGACAACTATACATAGGTCTACCAGGTAAATATGTTATGTTTAAATATATGTGATATGTTCATTCACCATTACCAAGCAGTATGTGTAGTGGGACACCTCCGGCTCCTTTAACATTTGTCCAGACCCTCACGTCCATGTCCCATACATCCCTGAGCAACTCGCCTTATCTGAGCTGCTCCTTCCCTCTGTCAGCCCCACCACTCAGGTCAGGCGAGCAGCTCACTGATAGCCTCCTTTATCTGTCACCTCACCTCACAGACTGCCGTCCAACCCCATATAAAGTCTCCGTGAGAGGAAAGCTGCATGGAAATGAACAGGAATTCCCCAACGGCAGCTTTTTCTTTGCCTTAAAGAGACTCCAAAGGCCATGCTTTGGGAGTTTTATGAAGCAACTTTCATAGTTATGACTTTTGCAATTACACAATTACACTGGACTGGCATCTGGGAATTTGTTCTTTAATCGCCTTAAATCAACTTTCTCTGAAACTAATCAGGATTCTTGGAGAAAACCCTGGATGTTATTCACTTAGTTGGCGGAGGGGGGATCGGAGGCAGTGAGATGTTTTTAGCATAACCATATTCCACTCGGCGATTCCGAACGGCTGCAATTTGGTGATTATCAACATTTCTTCAGTAAAATAACCAAAGATCATGCGTCCTAAAGCCCGTTGGAATGGGAATATAATAATCCTTTCTTATAAGATAAAACAGGCCTATAAGTAAACTGTGTTCCAACCGGCGATTTAAGAAATCGTCTGGGAAATCGGCGTGTGGAATATAGCTCTTATGGGATTTTGGACAGTGGACTGCCCGTCCTTGTTACTACCCTCAGGCATCCTTCTCAATCCTCCGTTTTTACCCTTCATCCCTTTGGCCTCTGATATTTTTTTCATTCATTGTATCTTCTCCTGCCTCCTTTTTCCCCATCCCCTCTTTGCCTAGGATTCTACTTCACTTTATATCTCGTTATCAATGTCTGTTTTTTGTCTCTATCCTCGTCTTTTTCTTCCAAATTAAAGCTTTTTAATGTGTAATCCTCTCATTTCCTTCCATCCTGTCTTGTTTCTTCCTTTTACTCATCCCCTTTCGTCTCTTCTTCCCTTTACAACTCCATTTCCCTCCCAAACGCAGTCCCTTTCTTTTACTTTTCCCCCTCTCCCATCTTTTCACTGTCTTCCCCCCCCCCCCCCATCTCTACCTCCCTGTATCTCCCACCATAATCTGCATCCCTCCCTCTCTTCGCCTATTCCCACTCCTTCCCGTCCTCTCTTTCTTCCCCGCCCTACCCACATTATCCCTCCTCCCCTATCTTCCTGCCCAAAATCACCCACCATCTAAACCCTCTTAATGCCAAACTATATATCCCCGCCTCGCTTCTTACAATAGAACCTTCTTTATTTGATCTCCCCTACCGGTACCGTCTATCTTGACTATTGTCTCTCACCTCCAGGGGGGTCCACATCATATCCCCATCCCCCGGCCACCACCCCAGCCACGTAATCCGTTTTGAGCAGCTGGCGGCCACCAGATTGATAGATTACCTGAATTTGGTGCACCCTCTGGGTAAAGCCTCAAACACACTAGGCGATTTTGACAAAGTCGGCCGACTGATCGGCGTTAAGTTCGGCGAATTCTATTGGTATGATCGGCCGATTCTACTGTTATTATAATCAGCTGATTAATATTTTAGCACCGATTCATATCAAACAATGTAGATTTTAATACTTTCACACTGTTGGTGATCACAATCGGTGCAAACATCTGCCTTTTCCTTTGGTAATAATCGGCCGATTTCTGTGCATTTTCAGCTTAGTGGGTACGGGGCTTAACCCCCGGTACATGGCTGCCGGGCGCTTCTGGTTTGGCTTATATGGGATACACACGGCAATATCCTCGGGTCAAAAACTGGGAGAGAAAAAAGATGTTGTCATGTCATATCATATGATATGTGCTCAGATGATGGATCATTTGGATTGAATGATAGGGAGGTTAAATGGTTGGTAAATATGGACAAAAATATCGATGTATAGATAAAAGGAAGCTGGAATTGCTGTCACGATGGCAATAGTAATTATCCTATTGTCAGAATAATGCAAAAAGGACAACAATCCATCGATATTTTCTCATCTTCAGAATATTGCAAAAAGGAAGACCATGTTCCTGGTTGGATGTCATGTGACAAATAGATCTGTCTGAAAGGAGGAATTAGGTACCAGATTATAGATAATAACATTGTACATGCTACTTAAATAAAAAAAATAATGTAGTTGTGTCAGTCTTCATGTTGTGTTACCAAACAAACACCTAGGGATTAGGAAAACATTAAATTTTGTCTCTAGAAGATGGATTAGAAATGAAACAGCGTTTCTATGATCCTCTTATCTCTCTTATCTACTGTATGCTACTTTGAAAGCGTCCGTTATATCCCCGGACGCTTTGTCTCGTTAAATTCATTGGTTGAAGGACTGCCTTATAATATCCTCAATTGCACCGGTAGGGAATAATCCATTTCAGTAGGCACAGTCCTAAAAACATTTCTAATGATTGCTCTAACAAATCGGACATGTAAGATATAAGAGGGGATGTACTAGTTGATGCCTTCTAACACAATTGATGGCTCCTAATAGAAAATAGATGGCTTCCCATGGTTAAATACTAAAGGGAGAAAGAACTAGTTCTGCTAGTAGGCGTCTTCCTGCACATGGTATAGATTGATGGCTCTGACCTTTCCTATGGCAGCCTCCCCCTCCTCCGCAGGGAGGCACAATTCGTTTGAGTTTATAATGGTTGGGGGTTATTTTTAGACTTGTAGTTTTAGCTTCATAGGTCACTCATTGAATTGGGTTAGAGGACAGTGACTGTGTTAACATTTACATGGGCGGAAGGCTGATACTTTGAATCACTGGGGACTGCCTCTCTTCCGGAGACATTGTTCATGATGTCCCAGCAATCTAAGCCTGCATCGCCCACTCTATGAAAGTCCCATATCCACTTGGATGAATCGACGCACAAATCGGCCGATTTCTACCAAAAGAATCAGCCGACTTGGTCAAAATCGTCTTGTAGGTATGGGGCTTATATCTGAACATGCCCCAGGATTAACATCGCTTTCCTGTGATATTTGTCACGATTCTCTGTACATAAGGATGGAGAACCGAAAGCCTTTCCATCATGCTCTCTCTTCTGCCTTCCTGCTTTTCATAACCGATATTGTATAATAAAACCACTTTCCTCCAGCTATAGACGTGCACCATTGGCTTATATTAATACGGTCTGCCTGATCAAACAAATAACATGGCCTGAAGCTACCTGGCTATATCCTTCTCGAGAATGGCTTCCTCTTTATTACAAATTCGACAGCTGTCATATTATATATCAAGCTTTTACTTCTTCTTAAACCTTTTTCTCTGCCTTCCGTCATACGACAGGGTTACTAAAAGTATAGGAAAGCCATAGAATTAGTTTTCAGTATTGAGGGAACTTGAAGTTTTCTTTGTCGGGATCAAAATACTATTTCCACGGTTGCAGCTGAAAGGTCAGACAATCTTTAGATTTCATTTGAGGAATTAATAATGATAAGACTACCTTTTTTGAAAAGCAATTATCATGGAGACTTTTAATCCCAGAAGGGAAAAAAATCGCAGAATAATAGCCCTCATCGAATGTAAAAGTTCTACGGTGTTTTATGGCTACCGCGTGTGTTTGAAAATAAATGTTGGTCGATCACAACCTAAATATGTGACCAGGTCCACAAATATACTGAGGATGAGAGATAGTTACAAACAATTTTCTTTCATGCTAAGTTTCTAACGACCAACTCTTGTGCTTTCTCTCGGTGTTTGTACCCCTCAAAAATAGAAAAAAATCCGTCAAGGCATTTTTGCCGTTTTCTCTTTGTGGCCAACCTTGTACTTTGAAACACAGTGGTGGGAACCAGAACCTGTGCGGGCTGCCTGGACCCAGGTGTGTTGTGCAAAGCCTGCCTCTCACACCTGGAGATGGAGCTTACCTTCAGACACCACACCTGGCGCCCGGCTCACTGGAGGCACAGGTGAAAGCAATTCCAGGTAGTAAGCGCAGCGTGAATGGGGCTAGGAGAGAGCCTGGGAAGATTGGGTGGGGAGGCCACAGGAGGGATGAAGGGGCACTGGAGAATGGCGTAGCATAGCCTTAGCCTCAGTCAGGGTTCGGTAGAACCTAAGTTCTTCCAGGGTTTAGGGGGGAGCGTGCTGGCAGGGGATAAGATGGGATGAGACAGTGAGAATGGTGGGGGTTGGGGGAGTTGGAAAAAATAAAAGGAAAGCGTGGGATCTGGACGATCAGAGCTGTTTTGTTTCAGGTGTAAGATACAGGTCAAATGATCCACCAACAACACATGGAGCTGCTCTAATGTTAGCTCTACTGAGCAGCTCTGAGCAACTGGAAAATGCTCTGTTTGTGCGACCCATAGTGTGAGAATCCGGCCATTTCAAATTAAGGTGAGATAATACGCCAATGAGAGCCTTTATGAAACTAGTTTACAACCATAAGAACCCCCAAATGACTCACTGTATCAAATAGTGAATATATAATTATGTTCCAGATCTTCAAAAATAAGCTTCTTCCAATCTCAAATCTAACATCACAAGAGAAACCTTTCTTTCAAGAAGTCTAATTCACCTCTATTTTCCTATGCCTCCAGAGCCCATCGTTTTGTTAAGATTCAAAAACTACAAATAAGATTATGATAGCACAATATCCCATCCTTCACTGGTACATGCCTTTTCATTGAAAAGAGATTTAATACTGATTGAAGTTGTTCCATTTCCATAGTAACTTCTGAATAGTTGCAGAAAGGGTTCATGTTCAAGTTGTGGCTTTGAAGTCCAGACGAACATTCCTGTCCACAGTGGGTATGAACAAACAAACCCCACATTGCCAAAATTGACAGTCCAAACATTGATTATCTAAATATTGATCCTCCAAAGGGTGGAGGTTTTCCATACAAGAGGTTCTATTTGCCTTGTGCAACGGTGCAAAAAAAGCACCATGTCATGCCTGGCAACGTTCATGAACTGAACAAAGCATACAATTCCTTCATGTCATTGGGCATATTGACTAAGCTTCTGGTATGCATGGTTAACATCGTATTACACAGGATTTTGCTAAAATTCTGAGATTAATCATTTCAAAAATATTGAAACACAGTAACTTTACAGACCTTCCTTGTAGTGCAAGTAACTAACGCAAAATGCAACGGGATAGTTGAGCTGTTGAGACCTAGGCCTGAGTGATCATAACCTTCAGCCAGAACCATCGGAGAAAACAGATCCATATAATTGATCTGCTATGAAAACAGACTCTGGTTACCACACAAAAGGTCACACAAGGTCGTATGTATAAGGCTAACATAAATTGGTAGTTCCTCTCAAAGCATAGCGTTAGATGTATACCGCCGTTGCAAGTTCCCCATCCAGTCACTTTTGCCAATGTATTCTGAGTCATTTTTGACCATGGAAATAGCAATGTGTACTGCCCAAGGTGGTAACGTCACTTAACTTACCATCGATTATCGATAGAATTCTCCCAATGCACATTCCCAAACGGATTCCTGTTACTCAGGTGCAAGAACGAAACAGTTATTAGCATAAGGAAAACTCGTTTCCAGGACACGTTCTATCAGATCATGGGCTTTCCTATTTGGTACGCTGGAACACTAAAATGTCTAATACAATATGTTAGGCAGTGTCGTGTTTCTTTTTACGTGGTTTTCTAATAGCTTTAATCATAATTATAGTAACAAAGTGTGTTAACCCTGCGATACTATAAGGGCGAGGTCATGAAATTACCAAAGTAAACCATAAACATGGTTTACTTCATTCTGTAAAATGGCATTATACGCCTTGTACAAGTGATAAGCATCTTATATCAGGATCGCATTCACGTTTTCAATTATATTAAATACCCCAGAAAATGTGAAAGATTCAGGGTTATTATTCTGAAAATGTTCATATCATCTCCAATTTACCAATTGGAAAGCAGCCACAATCAAGTACAACATTATTTTGAAACATAAGCCTCGAGGGTCTGAGACCCTACGTAACTTGGCAGGTCTCAGACACCACCAGCCGTCCCTTTATAAGTACGTCATCGGTCTCTGTGAGCCCCCATGTCCTTGGATAATCGACTGCTGGTGCCTCCTGCGTAGGGATTATCCTCTTAATCTTGCCTGGAAATTGTCAGATGCGTTGCCTGTCCACACCCAATTGGGACCGTTCACGTCAGGGTGGTGAGAGGTTTGGAAAAGTGCCACTTGTGG
This sequence comes from Lepidonotus clava, assembly GCA_936440205.1. NCBI lineage: Eukaryota > Metazoa > Annelida > Polychaeta > Phyllodocida > Polynoidae > Lepidonotus > Lepidonotus clava. Next base: position 41,638,562 of record OW387134.1, read on the forward strand.
TTTAGTGGTTCTGTGAAGGCCTTCTGACTATGGTGCATAGAACATTTTATTGTGATGGCTAGGATTTCGCACTAAAATGCATAGAACATGCTATTTTAATGGCCAGAAAATGGATTTTTTTGGAGTAGGCCTATAGTCCTATAAGTCAGCATATTTTACAGGCTGGGAAAAAGGTTTCATATATTTTTGATATATTATGATGTTTATAGGATACCGTGCAATGTATTCACGAAGTCTTACGCCAATGCTAGCTAAAGGATTATCCCTAACATGGTAGCTTTCATGTGTACGCAGTATTACTCAATATGGATCAGCCATAATTGTGTCTCATTCCGTGGTGAAGCCAATTATCAGAATATGAATACGCAGTAATCCATATACAACCGTGCAATACACAAAAATTGCTAACATTAGGCTGTTGGCGTTAATTGCAAAATAAATTCACAATTGTTTATTTACCAGAAAGCTACCAATCATACTTTCCTGTAGGGGTCCAATCATACTGCCTCCATTGAGATGGGACATTGCCCCTGATGCTGGGAAATGTCTGCGGATGCTTAGCAAAACCTTGATCTAATCCAAAGACCGGCAGAGAAGCCATACTACACCCACAGATAGGCCATACTACACCACAGATAGGCCATATCACACGCTCAGATAGGCCATATCACACCCTCAAAGTCCCTGACCTCATGAACAGACACAGATCTCCAATCGCAGGCACTCAGTTAAGGCACCAGACCGAGCTGAGCAATACTGGGCAGGGGCATGATGAAAGAAAGTTGAAAGAGCAGCTCAGTAGCTTCAGAGAATGTATCTGTCTGCCCTAAGTACACTCTGCTGGTCGCCCTCCCTCAGAAGTCTGAGTGGGGCAGATTTAAGGGTCCAGGCAATGACTGCTTGGTCAGGTATCATTACTGAAGGCCTGTGAAGTGTATAAATGGTGGGCTGTGGGCGGAATAGCAACTGGTGATGGTGCCCCTGATAAAATGGTCAACGACCTAAGCTTGTTTTCCATTAGGCGATTTTGACCAATAGTTTGAGCGGTTGAGCAATTTCTAAGTGTTCATTAGGAGTATTACAGGAGCCGTCGCATACTAGTTACCATCTTGAATGAAAACTCAAAACTCTGGCCAATGTTATGTAACATTTCTGTAGTTCGCCCTTATTCTTTCCCATGAATTCACTAATCGCAAGTAAGATCGGGTAGTGTTACACAACCTTAAGGGTAACGCTTCCAACTGTCTAAGGGTAAGTACCTCTTGTCCTGGACAACCCTCATAGCTAGCCTGAGATACAATGTGAAATGAATTACAAGATTGTATTTCAGATTTGAATTTGTTTTTTTTTGTTTCAGCTGAGTTCTAATTCCCTGTAGTAAGAGGGGTAGGGCTCTTTAATTTGTTTCTTCACACCTTTTCTTGAAATGTTGTTGATGTGTTGAATCCCATATCAATGGGGAATAGGTTGGACCTGAGTTGGCCAAAACTGCCGTACTAGAGCATCTAACCATCCTATCACAAAAACTACCCCATAGAAGTGTTTGCAAATAATCATGCCATCAGTGCCAGTGGGATGCAAAATGATCCACCATGCCCACTAAACACATTGGAATGTTGGTACAAAACCAATTCATCATGCCTGCATACCAGGCCTCATCAAATACCAGTTAATGGTTTCTCATTTGGTTCTCATCTGCCCTCACTTTGTTCTCATTACTCCAGTACCCCCGTGAGTATTGGGGATGGAACAGTAACAGACTGGGTTTGTTTACTGGTGGTGACAGTGGGGACAGGGACAGGCATGGTTTCATCCATCACGACCTGTCCATAGTGAGCTGCTCATTCCATGTTAAAGTATAGTGAGGGTGAGTTGCTCATGTTGGTAGGAATAGTGGCGCCGGCCACAGGGGATCTGTCATAGAACAGTTAGGGGCAACATTCTCCCGAACTTGGCAATTGAATACCCCCATGCAAATTATATGATTGCACTCCAATAACAATTGTCAATAATGTTGGCAGCAATTTTCTATGCAATCAATTACCAGATTACCTATTTATACTTTGGTATTTTCATGTATCATCATCCTATCATCTGCAACTATTCATAACGTGTAAGCAATAAACTTCTCTATTATCTAGACATCTTTTTCTTCCCTGACTATTGGAAACGAATAGGAACGAGTAAACAGGACCCATACTGTCTTTTTCTACTTTTGTCCTACTAGGTAGTTCTAATGATATAGAACTTTGAGCATACCCTGGGAACCATATTGTGTTAATGTGACTTGTCAGGAGTCTTGTTTATCAAGCACAAACACCTTAACTTATGCAGTATTTCCTTTATGCCATCAACACTGCCCTCCTCCACTCTCCTAACTAACCCTCCCGTCAACATGGCTCTCTCTCGGCCCAGTCGGTTGTATTTCTCTTGGAAATGACTCCTCGTCCCGCTACCATCGTTACTGCACGCCCCATCGGGCTCAAATCGTGGTATAATCAGTTAGAACAATAGACAGACCCAGCAGCTGAAAGGTTGGTATATGGGGGCACATGCAACGATTCTGCCCTTACCTAAGGATGCCACACTTTGGATCTAATTCGTGGTATAATAAGTTAAAACAATAGACAGAGTCACCCCCTGAAAGGTTTGGATGGTATGGTACATGCATCGATTCTATACTACCAAAAGATGTCACACTTTGGGCTCAAATTGTGGTATACTAAACGGATGTAGAATCTTTATCTGGAAGCTTTTAAAATTACTTTAATTTCTTTTACACTTAGGATATGTCAAAACGTAACAATAAAACGTTTATGCAAAGTAATTTTACATGCAGAAATTGTCTAGTTTATATCATGCGTTCACCTTAAAGAATTCATTTGACATTTTATTGTCCGTTAGTCTATTTCATCGTCTTTGATAATGAAATATTAGTTTGTAACAGCGCATGGCATGGGTTTTCCAATTATAAGATGCAAGCTTTAAAATGTCAGTATGTACATCGATCATAAGGTAATATTGCATACTAATAAGATATCGGGACTCTTGTACAATCTCAGTGCGGTTCAATTGAATTTGAATTAAATTTCATTCATAGAATGATAAACCCTGTTACTACTGCAAGGTTCCAAATAGCAGAGTATTCTAGGCTAATGATATTATTACTTAGTTCCATGGGGACTGCATTTTGGAGAATGAAGATCTCTTGTTAATAATTATCACTTAGAGACAGACTTCATATAGATTATTACCGAACGAATAAATCGTAGAAATGTCAAGTAATTTCTATAACAGAGAAAGATGTAAATCAAATTGATTTTCGACAAAGAGTGACAGGGGAACCCACGCAGACCCTGATTGAAAAGGCTAGTAGTTGGCGTGTGCCCTACGAATTCAATTTAGTGCCGAGCACAGGCAATATTTTACTTAAATTCCTTCAGTTTTAGCTATTTTTGTCTAAATTTGCCTTGCCTTATCTTGCATTGCCTTGTCATATATCATACGTTTAGCTAACTGCCTTGGTGAGGATGAATGACAATTGTCCTCCATGCTATATATGGTGTAAATCAAACGGCCCTAGATGGATCCAGTAGTCCCTTGAGGTTACATGCCTCTGGAGGCGAAAAAAGGCCTGTGTCCCTGAGTCTTCGTTGATTGAATTTACATAACGGTCTTTGAGTCTCCGACTGGCGGAAGGGAACTTGGGGAAGTGGATTACTTGCTTTTGTCTGCAAAAGGGTGCAGAGAAACTGCAAAATTGCATTTTCCATGAGCCGTTGCTGCCACTGCAACGACTATTAACTTGACTCAATATGATTAATAAAAATGGTTATTTCATAGAGGAATCAATCCTATTATAGTTATACCAATATAATATCATAGATATTTTCTCAGAAATTGCTACTTATCCAGACTTAGAAGGTTGGTTTATTTACGGTCTGAAATTCCATTAAAACAATTGGCATTAGCTTATCTTAGTTTTTGAACCTTTTTGAAATGATGGCATGCACACTTTAGCCACAAGGCATACTCCTGACCTATGTCATGTCCAAAGTGAGTTTCAGCTAATTTTGAAAATTATGATTGGGACTAAGTTTAACAGCTTAAAGACAATCGCTCCATTATAGTTCTAATATTGATATTTCCTTTAAATTTTGGGAAGTACAAGTTTAGGGTCTATGGATTCCAGAAATGAAGAAAAATTAGGGGGTCACCGTGCTAACTTTTGAGTTAAAAACATCCCAAAATTAGCAAAAAATGAAAATTTCAGCATTTTCACAAATTAAAATAACTTTAAGAAATTCCTTAATCACATTAATGAAAACCATTGACAATGTTTTTAACTCATTTGGATATGAAGCCAATATGCTAATCTTTATGATGTAATGAGTATTTGCCAAAAATTCGAAAATACATTTTTTGGGGGGAATTATATTGGACGAATTTAGTGATAAAAAAAAAGAAATTCTTATTAAATTGGTAATAAATACATTGTCAACATTGAAAATTACTTGAAAAACCTACATTTGATTGGAATAAGTGTTGGCTATCATTTAATGAAAAGAAATTAGGGGGTCACCGTTCTCACTTTTTCAGAAAATGCACATATCCACTAATAGATTTAGACACAAATTTGGGAAAAATAGACAAATTAATCAATTATGATTTAAGCTTATCCATCATTTCCAATACACATGGAACCTACCATTATGAACCTAAACATATAATTCTTTATACACATTAATCAGTTTCATGATGTGCATTGCAGAACCCATGCCACAGAAGCTCAAGCAGGGGCATTATAATTGTCAAAATTGGAGGGTAGGGTCGAAAATAACACTTTTATTACAAATAAATTCATAATTAATTTACAAATGAAGACCCATTAAATCTGAGATAATATACGGATTGCTAGGGTTCTGGACTACATCTTTGTCACTTACTGTTTTGCAATTGGATAATATCTAAGAGAGATATGAGCAAAAACCCATTTCACCCCCATAGGGTTCTATAGTTAAGGATTTTCACTCATGGTCATGGTCCACTGCACACCCATACAACCAGGCTGCGCAGTATGCGTGCGCACTAACAAATAGCGCGATTGCCCTTAACAAGTGCCATTCCAACAGGTCACATTTCCTTGAAAATGTCAACAGAACCGAAGGTGTGTTAAAGAGACCATAGGTAGTCGTCATACGGGGCAAAGTCCACGGCGACCTTTCACGGAATGCAGTAGGGCACAGTAAAAGTTTCCAATGACCTTTCTTACAATCCGGACTAAGCAAATCAAACTCCTCTATACTTTCCTGTGGTACAGTCTTCATGAAAGGTTTTTCATTGTCCTTACACTAAGCAGGGACGTAGCTAGCCTTGGAATTTCCAAGTAAGTATGAGGGTATTTAAAGTAAAGTGAAGGGGTCCAATCCTAATTTTCTTTACCATGTTTCCTCATTATTTTTCTTATACTTTGGAAAATCAAAGGAGGCTCAAGACACCATGAAACCCCTCCGGCTACATGACCTATAAATTACCAATGAATTCCTAATTCTTTGGACCTCAGTATCAACTATTTCTTTAACTTACATTTTCAAAATTACTCATGAGCCTTCATGAATTGGCAGAGACACTGATGCCGAGAGGTATCATCAATCCTGCACCGAATACCTCGTGTCCTACTTCGATCCTTCATTAACCCCAGCAGCGACTTCATTAAGTTGATCTGAAGATTTACACTAAGCCCTTCCTCCTGTGTTTTATCGGCTATCACTGGCGCCATTTCCTACGTTCCTGAAATAATGATCCAGAAACATGTGGCCTTCATGGCTGGGAGGTTGAGGCAGGGGTGGTATTAATAAAGTTTTTGTAGGCAACGGCCTGTAGTGTTGGTTTGAAGAGTCCTTAATCTTCATCAGCATTAATGTCGGCTTGTGTCCCTGGGGTCCATTTTGTTTGTGTTTGAGGGTAATAGTTTTCCACAGTATTGAATAGCAGCTGGGCTAGTAGTGTGATGAACGGCTATTCAGCCAAAAATACATAGAGGTTAAAATAATAGAAATAAGGTAATAATGGAAATAGATGTAAAGAACGAATAACGAATATGTAAAGAACGAAGAACGAAATAGATGTAAAGAACGAATATGTAAAGAACGAATAACGAATATGTAAAGAACGAAGAACGAAATAGATGTAAAGAACGAATATGTAAAGAACGAATAACGAATATGTAAAGAACGAATAACGAAAACGTAATGGAACGAAACCCGGAAATATGTAAACCGGAAGTGAAATGTAAACCGGAAACGGAATATATAAACCGGAAGTGACGTCAGTTGTAGGTCACGTGACCGAAGGCAGCCAATCAGGGCTGACCTCTCTAGTATATAAAGGGGCGGTGAGGCCCGAATAAACAGAGTTCTTTAACAGTTCTCCTGGTGTCCAGACGTGTCCTCTTTCCTGAAACAACCACTAAAGATGAGCCGAATAGAGTAATTAAGTCGAAGTTAGGACAAAACAGTCGAAGTCCGAGATAGGTAGTCGAAACATAGGGTAAGGGGCCCGAAGGCCCGAAGAACGAGGAACGAGGGAACGAGGTAGGGCACGAAGGCCCGAAGTAGTACCGGAAACCGAGGCGTAGTATGGTACGAAGACATGGGGAGCGGAACGAGGGAGCGAAGTCCGCGGGGACGAGGGCGCGGCGCGCTCGGCCCCACGCTACCAAACAATAGGCGACCGTCGGCCCGTCGCCCCCGCGGACCGGAACTCAGGGGTGGACCGCCCCCCGGCCGACCCGTACCCCTACCATAATTTCCCTCCCCCGCAGTCCTCCGTCGACATCGAGTGCCGATCGATTCGCTCAGCCCCCCCTCGTGCGCGAGGCACGACTCTAGAAACACATCTCGGTTCTTGGCCCGGATTCCCCGTCCGCCCCGAGACCCGAACAACCCCCACGTTCCTCTGTCGTAAGAATCGGCAACCCCGACTTACCAGAGAACGTCACACTGGTGGCAGCGGTGGTGCTGAAATAGGCACATACGGACTTGTGGATCTTGGGTGTTTCATCGGTATTGGATACTCATGGCGACTGCGGCAGTCTTCGAGCAGATGGATTCTGACGTCGCCTTCAAGGAAGGTGGGGAGGAGAAAGGAGGTACGAAAACCGAGACCAAAGGGGAGGACACGACCATCATGGGTAGGCAGTTTAATTTTATGGGAACGTCCACCCCGACGGATGAGCAGAATGTGCGGGCTCAACAACAACAGACTGGTCAGGAAGGAGCGAGTTTGAAGAAGTTCAGTTTACGACCAGAGAAGTATGACGGTAAACCGGATTTCGAGGGATGGATCAACCAGTTTGAGGAGTACGCAACATTGGGACGCTGGACGGCCGAGGAAAAAGCGGCGATGCTTTTCCTCTCGCTGACGGGAACGGCACGAATGTACTTTGTCGGACTCCCGGACAGGGAACGACTCCGTTACTCGGCGAGGGTGGATGCGTTGCGCCGGAGGTTCGGTCAGGAGAAGGACACGTGTAATGCTCTGCAAGAGTTGGCGGGCTTGAAACGTGTAAAGAACCAGACAGCGAAGGAGTTGGCTGATAATGCCCGGCGACTGGCATCGAGAGCCTACTTCTCCAACGACTACGCTAGCCAGGAAAAAGCAGCATTACATGCGTTCCAGGCTGCAGTTGGGGAAGACCTTCAGCTGAAGTGTGCAGAGAAAGGATGCAAGACACTAGAGGAGGCGGTAGAGGTGGTAGAAATACAGGAACGATACTCACGCCGCCTCCTGCGGGCAGTGAAGCCCGAGGAGGACGCCAATATACAGATCATGGCCTTAAACGGTAAGTTGGAGGAGATGATGAAAGAATTGGCAGAGGAACGGGAAGCTAGAAGACAAGCAACAGCCCGGAGGGAGGCGTTTAAGAAGAGAAAAGAAGATTTAGAGTGTCATCACTGTCACCAGAAGGGCCATTTCGCAAGAGAGTGTTCTCAGCGTCAGGGAAACGGACAGTCGCCGTCGCAGTAAGCGCGGGGCCCCCTTCGGGCGCGGCGAGAGAAGTAGTAGGCATGGGAGAATGTGGACTTTATGTGGCCGGGACGGTGGGAGAGAGTGTCGTCCGTTTTTTGGTTGATACCGGATCTATGATCAGTCTGCTGTCGGAACGCCTCTGGAGAGAGTGGGGACGAAAAAGAGAAGAACTGGATGGATATGAAGGACGTCTCTGCTCGGTAGATGGTAGTCCGTTGCGGTGCTATGGATGCACGAACTTGCCAGTGAAATTGGGAACACGCGTGTTGAAGTGGACGTTCATGGTGGCAGACATCGGTAGAGATGAAGGGATCCTGGGAAACGACTTCGCGGTGAAATACCGGCTGACAGTTAAGCCCCACGCGAGTGCCATCTTCCTGCCCGCCGAGGGGGAGGGAGAGGGGGAACGAATCCCGGGAGTAGAACAGAGAACGGATGGGATTCGGGCAGTTACCGTCGGAGGACAGGTCGTGCGAATCGAGAAAACGACGGAAATACCCCCACTCCAAGTGACCCGAGTAACAGTAGTAGCGAGAATGGACATAAGACAGGGTGGACAGCTGGCTGTCATCACCGGCGCTGGGTTACCTATGGGACTGGAGGTGATCCCAGGAACGGTGACATTGGGAGAAGAAAATGAAGTTTGGGTGGCCAACCGAGGGACTGAGAGCGCGAAATTGGAAACCGGCTGGGTACTCGGAGAAGCCACCTTCGTACAAGAGGTACGAGGAGTAGGAAGTGAAGCAAAAGAACCCCCAGGAGCGCTCGTTGAAATGATAGGGGAGGCTAAGAAAGACCTGACCACGAAGGAGGGCGAAGAGCTGGAGAAAGCCATCATGGCCCGGGAACAAATGTTTGCGACCTCGAAACATGAGCTAGGACGGACAGATTTAGTACAACATCGAATTAAAACGGGGGATCAGATGCCGATCAAGCAGAGGGTCAGACGGTATCCGGCCACCAGGAGAGAGGAAGAACGAGCACTGGTGGAGGATATGTTAAATTTAGGGATTATCCAAGAGAGCGGGAGTGCGTGGAGTAGCCCGACCGTTCTAGTCAAAAAGAAGGACGGAGGAACGAGGTTCTGTATTGACTACCGAAAACTGAACCAGGCTACGAAAGTGGACGCCTATCCGCTCCCGCGGATAGAGGACAGCCTCAACACTTTGGGAGGAAGCCTATTCTTCTGCAGTCTGGATCTCGCAAGCGGATATTGGCAAGTGGAGATGGCACCGGAGGACCAAGAAAAGACGGCCTTCGTGACTCAGGGAGGATTGTATGAGTTCAAAGTGATGCCATTCGGGCTAGTGAACGCCCCAGCCACCTTCGAGAGACTGATGGAAAGAATCCTCAGAGGAATCGTGTGGGAGGAGTGTCTGGTATACTTAGATGACATACTGGTCTTTGGACCAACGTTCAAAGTGACTCTGGAAAGATTGGTACGGGTTCTGGACCGACTGAACGCTGCAGGACTGAAGTTAAAGGCGCGAAAATGTAAGCTGTTCCAGAAGAAGATTCCGTTCTTGGGGCACGTTGTCTCGTTTAACGGGATCGAACCCGACCCCGAAAAGTGTCGGCAAGTAACCGAGTGGCCGGTCCCGCGGGATCTCCACGAGGTACGAGCCTTCGTGGGATTATGTTCGTACTATAGAAGGCATATAAACGGCTTCACGGAGTTGGCTGCCCCCTTGTATGAATTGGCAACGAAGGAGGAACCATTCGTGTGGAGCGCGAGACGACAAGAGGCATTTGATGCGATGAAGAAGGCGCTAACGGAGGCCCCGGTGTTGGGATTCCCGGAGGAAGAAGGACAATGGTGGCTTGACACAGACGCCAGTGACGTGGGAACGGGAGCCGTGCTATCACAAGAGCAGAGAGGGGAGGAACGGGTGATAGCTTACACGAGCAAAACCCTGGAGTCGAACGAACGAAAGTATTGCACCACGCGGAAAGAACTGTTGGCGGTGGTGCGAGCTTTGAAGCATTTTCGGTGCTACATCTATGGTCAACGCGTGATAGTCCGGACGGATAACAGCGCGGTCAGTTGGCTGCAGAGAAGTAAGGAACCGATGGGGCAGGCTGCTCGGTGGATTGAGATTATCGACTCGCATGATGTGTCGTTCCAACACCGACCGGGCAGGAAGCATGGGAACGCTGACGCGTTGTCCCGGTATCCGTGCAAACAATGTGGAGAGGAGCACGAGAATACCGAAAAAGTGAGAGTAGTGACGCGGGCCCGGGGGTACGAGCCCGGATGGTCCCCGCAGGAGGTGAGAGCAGCGCAGAGGAGGGATCGAGATATAGGGCCGATTGTCGCACGGATGGAAAAAGATGCGGACCGGCCAGGTTGGGAGGCCATATCTCCGGAATCCCGGGAAACAAAGATCCTATGGAGGCAATGGGAAGGATTAAGCCTCAGGGATGGCGTGCTGCATCGGAAGTACTAGGAACTAGAAGGACATGGTTGGAGGAACCAGTTGGTCGTTCCCCGAGGGGAACGGGCCAAGCTGGTAAGGGAATACCATGGAGGCGCGGCAGGAGCGCATTTAGGAGTCGCCAGGACGACGGCCCTGTTGGAACAAGGGTTTTACTGGCCGGGACTCCGGGAAGACGTGCGGAAGGAATGTCGAGAATGTGATTGCGCGTTGCTGAAAAAGGGAAGAGGAAGACGGGAGCCGCTACATCAGTACATAGTGGGGGAGCCGATGGAACGGCTAGCCATGGATGTTTCGGGCCCGTACCCAGTCACCAAACGAGGAAATAAGTATTGCCTGATGGTGGGATGCTATTTCACCAAATGGTTGGAGTGTTTCCCGATCCCGGATCAAAAGGCAACGACAGTGGCGAACAAACTGGTTGAAGAAGTAGTAGCACGGTACGGCGCGTTTCGGGAACTACACTCGGATCAAGGCACGAATTTCGAATCCGAGGTGGTGGCTCAGGTCTGTGCACTATTCGGGATTCACAAAACAAGAACGACGCCGTACCACCCCAGGAGTGACGGGTACATAGAACGAAGTTTCCGTACTTTGGGGTGTTGTTTGAAAGCCAGCTGCCGAGCGACAGGTCGGGAATGGGACGAGATGGTCCCGCTCGTGATGATGAGTTATAGAGCAACGCCGCAAGCCAGCACGGGAGTGACACCGAACATGATGATGCTGGGCCGACAGACCATGATGCCGCGACAGGCGATTTATGGGAGACCTCTAGGACCAGAGGAGGAACCCCGACGGGTAGGCGACTATGTGGAAAGCCTGGAGGAAGGGCTAGTCGCGGCCTATCGGGAGGCCCGGACGGGGCTGAAACGAGCCGCCATCCATCAGAAACACGAGTACGATGGGAAGGTGACTCGGCGGGAATACCACGCCGGAGAACTGGTCTGGGTGCACGATACGGTAGTGGATAGGGACAAAGGAACGAAGTTGCGATTTCCATGGATAGGCCCTGCACTGATCGTCAAGGTGCTTGACCGAGGACGGGTGGTAGTACGGAAGAAACGAGGGAAACCGGGGGGGGTGGTCCATGTGGACCGCCTGGAACCCTACCGAGGACACGCTGCGCCAGCTTGGATGGTAGCTGACCAGCAAGGATACGAGGCTGCACAGTAAATGCTTGGGGTGGGGCGCGCTAGGGCACGTAAGGAAACGGGGTACCCCCTTTTTGTGATGAAGTCGTTTTCGTGTCTCGATTCCGCAGGTGGAAGAGGACCAAGGGAACGACCAAATCGGCGCTACACAGAAAGGCTTTGGCCAAAAAGGACTGATCAACCTGGGGCCATTGAGTCGGGGCGGTGCGTTGACCACTACAGTAGGAGTGCAGGTCGTTAGGCTGTAGAGATTCGCTACCTAGCTGAAGATTGGTTCTCTTGCGGATGTAATATAGGTGGGAAATGCGGGGTTGGAACGAAAAACGGCGTTCGGGAGCCACGACGGCCCGAATGTCTAAAGTAGTCCCACGGAGCCGCTTTCCGGTCAGTTCGGAGGAACCACAGCGTGGAAAAGATGGTTGGATTACAACGGAAGACAGACCCGGTGGCAAGCTGGTGAAGACTTCTGAAGTAATGCCGACTTGGTAATACCGCTTTACAACGTCCAGGAGACCGGAGGAGAGTAGATGCGGCACTCTCGGGAACGCCGGAGGAACGAACGGACGGCTGTAAAAGGCGAGGCCTGAAACGAGGACGGGCTTTAAAGTAGGTCGTAAAAGGAGTAAAAGAGGACAAAGAGAACGGGGCGGCGGCGAGGAGATGATAACGCCGAGCCCCTGTGTTCTCCGGGAAGTGTGCGGAAGCACTGTGAGGGCCAAGATGAAAAAGGCAAGAAAAGGCGACGAGGGATGAAAGGACCGAGGGCGTCCGGTGGGGCAATAAAAGGCCTAGGAAAAACGCGAGGACGGGCGAAGGGCCGCGAGGTAAAGAAAACAGGCGAGGCGGTGACCAGCGGCGGGCCCCGGGGACCGGAAAATAGTAGGGGGCGCCACCGTAGAAGTGGATGGTGAGTCTGACGCTAGGGGTCGCTAGTGCAGGCCACGCCCACTTCCGCCTGCGGCGGCTATAAAAGGCAGAGCGCTCGCCGGAGCAGGTCATTCTGGTCAGCCGACCAGGATTCATCGAATCGCAGACGAGCAGACTGAGCTAAGGAGAAGAAAACAAGAAGAAAAGCAGAGAAGCGAGACGAGCAGCATCACCACGAGACAAAAACGGAAACGGCTGACGGGACGAGCTTCAAGATTGGAACGAGCCCCGAAAGCCCGGAAAACAGACACGATGAGCGGACAGTGCTGGGAAGGACATTGTCACGGAAAGGAGTTTAAGCACTTGGCCAAGCATATTAAAGGCCAGCACGATGGATTACGGAAGCAGTACTACATGTGCCCGGTGTGTTCGAGTCGAGCCTATTCGACACACCAGGACTGGAGAAAGCACATGACGGACTCACACGAAGGGAACCTGCAGAGGGGGATGCCGAAGCAAGACCCCCTTCTGAGGCTGGAGTATGCTGCGGCGTTCGCCTTGGACCCGAAAGGACGACCGCCGTACACCAGTTTCGCTACTGGGGATGAAACGGCGGCCCGGGTAGCCAACATGGAACGGGACTACGCGGTGCGCCATCCGGAGGGGTTTCAACCCCCTGAGAGGGCGGTGGATAAGGAGGCACCGGAGAGGCCGCGACGGCAGATCCGCATCCCTTACTACCCGAGGGCGTCAAGAGGATCCGAGGACAGCGACGCCGAGCAGCTGGAGCAGGTAGCAACCGAAGAAGGATCAGAGGCCGACGAGGCCGGCGAGGGAGCCCAAGCAGCCAAAGCGGCAGGGAAGGGACCCCTGGCCGAGGTGGCGGAACGATCGACACCCACGCGTCGTTCCCCTCGGAGGGCCGCGAAAGGAGTACGGAAGGAAGACACCGAGTCGCCGCGAAGCGCGAGCCGGGCCGTGGTCAACCCGAAGCCACTCCTGACACCAGACCAAATATCAGGGTTAGTACAAAGCCGAATTAAGAAGTTAAACGCCCAGGGAGAACCACGAGAACCGAGAGGACGAGGACTCCCAGGCAGAGGAAAAGGACGGACATCCACACCCACCCCGAAGCCGGGTTGCTCAGGAATACCACCGGGGGCTGAGGTGGTGGAATTGGTGAGCTCGTCCGACGACCAACGACCGAAAGTCAAAGAAGAAGAGGAGCCGCTCGCTTTCAAGAGGCCCCCGACGCAGGGATGCCCGACGGAGGAGCCGTCGCGAAAGAAGAAGTGGAAAAAGGTCAAGAAAGTCCCGAGAGAATTGGAGGAGGGAACGAGTTCGGACCAGTCGGAGTCAGGCAGGAGTATGTCGGCCCGAAGCGATCGGTCTTTGATTATCGCTGAGTCTAGCAGCACGGGAGAGCTGGGACCATCACAGCCTGAGACCTCGACAGGAGTCAAACGGACCACGGGACTAGAACCACCTTGTAGCGACGCACAATTTACTATGATGACAGTTCATAAGAAATCGGTGATATACGAATCACGACACCCGAGGTACCCCGGGTATTTAAAAGGAACAATGAACCGGGAGGGATCGTTCAGGGGTTACCACGAGGCGAGATCCGACCGGGAGCTGGAGGACAGCATTCGGGAAGCACAGGGAGGCCGGCTGGTGGAAAGAGAAGCATTGTACCTAGGGAGGTTTCTACGCGAGATGGCAGAAAGGCAGGGACTCAAACCGTCGGGGCGAGTGGAGAAAGTAAAGTATGTTCGGCATGCGGCCAGGCCGGAGGACACGGCGTCGACGGCCTCGACACAGCCGCTGTTCTCTACCCCTACCCCGACGAAAGCAGATTCACCCCTGGAGAAGATGGTATGTAAGCAGCCGATAGTGCCGCCCCCAGGATTGAAACGAATGAGAGACATTACGGTAGCACCAGACACGCCAGAGACACGGGCGGCGGTTGACAACCTGACTCGGGCCAGTTTGGGGAGCTCGTTTTTCGGGTCGCAAGGATCAGAGGAGACCCCGGGACCACCGTCGCCCGAACGTATGGGATCGCCGCCAGGACCGGATACCCCACTCAAGGACGAGGACAAACACGGGCGGGCGCTACAACCGCGGGTTGTGATACACAGATTACAAATACCGGCTGCCCAGTCCATGGACGAGGAGGTGGAAGACTCAGAGGACATGGAGTTGGGGCAGGCCGAGACCAGAGGATACGAGCCGGAGAAACAAGAATTGGACGAGTCGGGAGCGGATTCAGTGTTCGGGTCTATCGGAACGGAGATACCGACGGCAGGACCATCTAGGGAAACACCGAGACTCAAGTTATTACGGACACAGGCCGTTCACCAGGTCTTACAGGGGCACTTTCCGGTGACGGCGCGAGCGGTACGAGACTGGGACGCGGAAAAGGCCATTCGGGTGCAACTGACGTGGCCCCCGAGAGAGGTGCGAGGAATGACGGCCAAGACAAGAGCAATGGCTTCGGCGTCTATGGCGTTCCTGATGGCACTAGAAACGGGCCGCAAGCCAGAGACATTTGAAGAAGCGATGGCGCAGTTCCCGACGGCGGCACTGGGGCCGTTGACCAGGGAGTTCCCGGGGGTCGACCAGCTAGTTAACGAACACAACCGGACCGTCCAATTGGCTCAGACCCTAGTGATGCACAAAAACGAGGATCAACTGGATGACTTGTTGAAAGCGACAAGAGAGGCGGAAAAACAGAGCGGAATGGTGGATCAGCTTCTCGAGCTCCCCGCTAGGGAGGAGAGACTGTTGCTGCCGATCCGGCGCCAAGAAGAAGGGTGAAGTAGATGCTGCTCGAGGTCTTGCACGGAAGAAAAACAGCGCGACGGAACCAGAGGCGGAAGATGGCGCGTCGCGAGTCGGGTGGGGAGGGATTACGGGGCGTTGGCTCCTCACCCATAGTGTCAAACCCCCAGGGAGAGAACCGGGCCGAGGCAGAGGTACCTGAGCCGCACAGGAGGCCGAAGCCTGGATAAAAGACTCTCCTGGAGACCGCTGGACGGGCCCGAAAACTTTACTTAAACTCATCGGGAACGGACTGGCGGGCTCGAACATTCTTATCTTAATTTATTCTTATTAGTTTCTTTATGGAAACCTTCTTGCGGAAGTGAACGAAACCACATGTGTTAGGAGGTGTTGAGTGTAATCAGCGAGCTGGAGGGTCCATGACTGGAATGAACTTACCAAGCCTGCGGGGCGAATACGGGACGGAAGGAGGCGCTAGGAGGAAAAACAAGTTTGTAGCTGTTCCTCTTCTTCCCTGGAGCCCGCTGCGTTGGTTGGGACCGAGCAGGTGGAACGGGATCGTCCGGTCGAGGAAATGGATAACGGGCCGGGCGACCCGGGAGCGAGAGTGAAAGTTGGGAGGCGGAATCGAGGAAAGGAAATCAGAAAGGACAGATAGTGTTGTCATTGTAGTCTTTGAGTCGACGGTCGTGCCGGGGTAAATAAGGTACCGGTGGGCCGGCGACTCGCCGCTGGAGGAAAGGCTGGCGCGGGCCAAGACTGAAAACCCTTCTCCCGCGCTGCCTTGAGCGATCTGGAGGCGAGGAAGAGACGACCTCTGTCCTCTAGCGGCACTTCTACTTCCTGCAACTTTGTCTTCTTGATTTTGGATGGATCGATCAGAATGTGGATGAACCCGGATTCATGTACCATCATCTTCTGAGTTTCCTTGTCTTCAGCCTCTTACCGCATACGAAGAGCGGCAAAATGGAACTTCTCGACCTGAATGCTGGTTTTATCGTGCCAGAGTTGATGCAGCGAGTCGTGAAAGGATTGCGGCGAGTCGTAGATGTCTCCCGGAGGACCAAGGCACGAGCAGGGACGATAACTTAGGGGCCCTGGCTCGTGACCGACCGTGATATATAGTAAAAACAATACATGAACGAGAAACGAAAAAAATTTTAATAGACTTACTAAAACTTATATTAATCTCTTACCTGCTGTAACGACAGAGACTCCTTCCATGTCGTATTTCCTGATGTCTTCTTCTCGAGGAACGAAACAAAATAGTCTTTGAAACATATAGGGAAGTAATCTTTGCAATATACAGGGAGGTGGTGCTTGGAACGTCGGCTGCGGATGCCTTGATAGACAAATCAAGAGGTCTGCAAAGAGCAACGAGGAGCGATCCTTCTTGGAGTTCGACATCGGATGAGTTCTCTATACATGCTATTTTATTGAGAATGGGCCCGTTCCGGATCTCAGACGTTGACGTTGGGTGCAGGTCCCAGTTGATGTCGTCCATCTTCACTTTCTACGGCTTCTTCTTCTCCTTCTCACTAATATCTTCAACTTACCAACTTCGAACCGTCGTACCTAGGAGCAGCCCGGAACGGCTCGGAGCTGTTGTCTCGGCGTTCGTCATAGGCATAGTGTCTCCATGCAATGTGACATGGCACCGTGGACGACTGTGGCCTTACTCCAAAATCAAACCAGACCGGATCTTAAACTTACCTCTATTAACGAACTATTTGTTGGTATTACAGTCTTACGAAAATCGTCTATAAGCACGGTCCTCCGGGAGGACGAAGAGAAAAACTTAGCAAAAGGAGCGAGGCCCGAGAGCCTAGGAAACGAACGAGGGCCCGAGTGCCCGAAACAGGAATCCTCTTCTTAGGAAAATCATCTCATCAGTAGAACGAAGGAGCCTCCCTCTCGCCCCAAAGAGGACTGTCTTCCTGCCGTTGCTTACGGGGGGGGGGAGGGATGAGAGGCACCGGCTCCTGTCATCAAAAAGAAACTTCATCAAAACTATCTTCTTAATCAGGTCTCCGTCCCGGTTGTTGTCATGCCACTTGGGCCCGGAACGGTGACGGAAATACTTTACTATGGTGGACTCTCTCCGACATCTCTTTCTGAAATCCTGAAATCTTCAAATGTGTCGACGTGGTCGAGGACGGAACATCTTGATGCTGGGTTAACCACGAGGACATGTGTCGTAAAAGTCAAACTTCAGTTCCTGTACGGAAAACGGACACTTCATCGATAATTAATGATTCTAATCTTCTCAGTCTCACCTTCACCCGAACTCCATCTCAAAGCTTCACCGTGACAAGTAGCACGAAACCCGCGACGTCGTCTGCTGAAGCTTCCACTCTAAGCTTTAATGAATGAAGTTAAGTTCCTTTCCACATACAACGCCATCTTCTTCTTTGGGTACCTTGGCCTCTGGCTCGAACATGTTGTCCTTGCCAACCGTGAAAAAGTCACTGGGGGGCTCTGAATGCCGAGGCGACCGAGGGTGCGAAGTCCAAAAAGAACATTCTATCTACAAAAGCTTCAGTCTTTCTTCTTCAACTCATCCTTAAAATCATCATCATCACCTAAGAGAACGCAGAGAAGAGTAACAGTTACGGAAGAACGAGGGGTCACGATCGACCGGGTAGGAGAATCACGACCGATTCTCTACCCAAAAACAAGGGAGAACGTCTGGACGACGGCAGAACGGACCGAGGGTCGAGAGGACTAAGGGTCACGACCGACCCTGGCCTCTGGGTGGGAGAGTCGCGACCGATTCTCCACCCGAACTAGGGGAGAACGTCTGGACGACGAAAAACGAAGGGAACGGGGGCACTGCGGGTCACGACCGACCCATGGCCCCGGGCAGGAGGACCACGACCGGTCCCTCTGTCCTAATGAGGGTAAAAAGGCGAGGAAAAACGCGCCGAGGGGCTAAGTAAATAGAGCCCAGAGAAGAGGAGCGGGGGCGACGGGGTCACGACCGATCCCCAGTCCCGGGTGGGAGAGCCACGACCGGCTCGCTCATCCTAAAAGACGAGAAAAACAGGAGGTCCTAAATAGATCAAGGATAAGAGAACTCTGACGAAGATAAAAAGAGACTAAGATATATAAAAACGAATTATATGAACTTTTATTAAGAAGAGAGAAAAACGAAGAAAGAAAAACGAAGAAAGAAAAACGAAGAAAGAAGAGAAATAATAATTAGCCGGATAGGCCCCGGGGGCCCTCCGAAGTAGACCGGGGAGGACAGAGGGTGACACCTCCTCCTCTGCCGATAAGGAGCGTAGGATTGAAATGTTTCTGGTTCTAGAGTATGTTCTGTTGTCGTTGCTGTATGAACTGTGTTGAAGTTTTGTATAACGTGTTTTCCCACCTTTCAAGAAGGTGCGGGAGGGTGTGATGAACGGCTATTCAGCCAAAAATACATAGAGGTTAAAATAATAGAAATAAGGTAATAATGGAAATAGATGTAAAGAACGAATAACGAATATGTAAAGAACGAAGAACGAAATAGATGTAAAGAACGAATATGTAAAGAACGAATAACGAATATGTAAAGAACGAATAACGAAAACGTAATGGAACGAAACCCGGAAATATGTAAACCGGAAGTGAAATGTAAACCGGAAACGGAATATATAAACCGGAAGTGACGTCAGTTGTAGGTCACGTGACCGAAGGCAGCCAATCAGGGCTGACCTCTCTAGTATATAAAGGGGCGGTGAGGCCCGAATAAACAGAGTTCTTTAACAGTTCTCCTGGTGTCCAGACGTGTCCTCTTTCCTGAAACAACCACTAAAGATGAGCCGAATAGAGTAATTAAGTCGAAGTTAGGACAAAACAGTCGAAGTCCGAGATAGGTAGTCGAAACATAGGGTAAGGGGCCCGAAGGCCCGAAGAACGAGGAACGAGGGAACGAGGTAGGGCACGAAGGCCCGAAGTAGTACCGGAAACCGAGGCGTAGTATGGTACGAAGACATGGGGAGCGGAACGAGGGAGCGAAGTCCGCGGGGACGAGGGCGCGGCGCGCTCGGCCCCACGCTACCAAACAATAGGCGACCGTCGGCCCGTCGCCCCCGCGGACCGGAACTCAGGGGTGGACCGCCCCCCGGCCGACCCGTACCCCTACCATAATTTCCCTCCCCCGCAGTCCTCCGTCGACATCGAGTGCCGATCGATTCGCTCAGCCCCCCCTCGTGCGCGAGGCACGACTCTAGAAACACATCTCGGTTCTTGGCCCGGATTCCCCGTCCGCCCCGAGACCCGAACAACCCCCACGTTCCTCTGTCGTAAGAATCGGCAACCCCGACTTACCAGAGAACGTCACAGTAGTATAACATGGATATGGAATTCCAAGCACTTGCAGTCGGAACTCTATACTAATCTTTGTCATACTACATATTTGTGGATGTAAATTTAGGAATGAGAGTGTCAACGTAGGCCACAATCATTAATAGCTATGTAATGAGAGAAATATTTTGGTCGTCTTGCTATCTAGAACGTTAAAGTTTCAAATATTTAGAAATGTGAAAGGATATAACAGTTGGTACCAAACGTACATAGAGAGAGTCATCCATTAATTCTGTCAATAGGGAGAAAAGCGGCATTTTCAATATTTTAGAAATTTGAAACGTTTTTGAAACAGTGGGTACCAAACTCATACTGTAAGGAGGGTGCATTTTTAGTTAATAATTGTTAGAATAGTAGCATCCTATTATTAGGATTAACAACAATGTGAAATGTAATACAACAGCTGTGGTCCGCAAAGTGCAATGTTAAAGCCATACAGTATAACATCTGCCTGTGTGCCAATAAACCCAAAGACATACGGAAAACACTCCAAGCACCCCTTCACATTGTGTAGCCAATCGTCATAGTTGTAATTAGATCAGACCTGATCCGTTGGCATTGCTCTCAATATTATGTAGACACAATAGAACCTCGCCATTATTGGCCGCTCACCCATAAACTCTTTCATACAACCTGTCTCCTACTATGTCATTTTATTCCATTTTATTGCAATCGACCCTCATTACAGTGGGGTTCTATAGAAATTGCCTCCACTAATTGGATCCATAAGTATAATAGGATCTTCAGTATGTTTGCGGGGCATTTCTATAATTATCCTCCGTCAGGCAGTAGTTTGACGCGGAATTTTATACCTGATCCAGCGCTAGTTTTGCTTAATGGTGATTGTGATATCAAGTGTCGCAGTGATTAGTGGAGTTGCTGGGGCTGTGGGACCCCTGGGGCCATTGGATGCTATGTCAGAGAAGGCAGTAGGCGTCCGCTGTGGACTTGGGAGCTGTCTACCTTTGACAGCATCTAATAGTGGAGTGTGGCTGAAGACGTGTTCACACTGTCCGATATTATGACCAGAATCAAAGCGTCATCACTGGATGTTGTGATATATATTTGCCTTCCTTATCTGTATTGTCAAAAAGATACACTATAACATGTCAATATCCTTCCTATAGTTGTGTGATTTGTCCAGGTAGTAAACAGGATTCTTTGCTTCTTATTCGCTCGGTCTGCATATCGTGTATATTATAATCATACTATCATTTAAAAATACATAATTTGATACACATATTTCCGTCACTATCAATAGGCGATTTATGCTGATAGCAGTCCTATCAATGATATCCTTTTTGGATTAAATCCCTAACTCAATTAAAAGATAAGTTAAAATGGTTAACAGACAGCTAATCGAATGGATGGTTGTTATTGTTGAGTCCCAAATCGCCAAGGGATCGTTCAGAATCATCGCACGGCATAACCAGACCAAAAGCTCTGCTGTCAGCTTGAGGTTGACATCAACACACAAGGGAGAAACGAGAGGAGAGGAGACAGATAAAAAAGCCCAGGGCATTGGAGACTATTCAAACAGGCTAGGGTTGCTGACAGATGCTTTCCTCAGATCTGGCTGAAGTGTTTGGGTGGATGGGTTGTTTGGGTGGATGGGTTTGGGTGGATGGTTTGTTTGGGCTGGTGGGTGGGTTGTTTGGGTGGATGGGTTGTTTGGGTGGGCATGTGGGTGGTTGTTTTGGAGGGAAGTTGGGTTATTTGGGTGGAGGCAGTGTGTGTTGGAGAGAAAATAAGGGTTTATGAAGAGAGAGTGTAAAGGTAATTGGCCAATAAGCAATATGCAAGAGAAGCAAATTAGGCGAAAAAAGAAATGCATAATTGACCAAATTCTGTTTTGAAATGAGTCCTTCTGCCCACTGCACCACCCCATTCGATCTCATCCTTTTGAAAGACCACAAACCTACCTCTCCATAAAATTACATTTCTTGGTGATGCACCTACCTGCAAATGGCCTATAGAGAAGGGCCACACTGTAGGGGGACGGGGGCAGCGGCGGGGGGCGGGGGCCGCCACCAATTGGGTGTTGTCGGCTCACCGGGGGGTGGCAGCCGGGGCAAATGACAGCCGTGTCGGGCACCCACTCTATGGCCGTCAGATGCAATCTAACTGTTGGCTACCCTAACCCCCCACCACCACCAACTAGCCTTACTCAGCAGTCGTTTAACGCTGGGGATCGCCATGCCAAACTGGCCCCTTAAGGTTCGACCGATCCGGCTTTAAGTGAGCTCAAGCTAAGCGAAGCAATTGCCGGTGGAGCAGTCGCATTGCTCTGTGTGATCCTGCGGTGATGCTTTGTCAGCCAGTGTTGATTGTATAGTAAAGTAAAACGAAAGACTGAACTCGAAAAACGCCATAATACATTGTCGATCGATTACGTTATACAGTTATTATTTCCTTGGCCTATTCGGGCATAGATATTATTTAAGAAACCAGCTGCTCTGCCCCACGCCTTATTGATCTGTAGGTTTACACTCACTTTGTTTGGCCTGGACATTCTTCCCCATATCCCTACCATATACTTATTGTATGAAAACCAAAAGGGTGAGTGGAAATCCCCTGATCATAATCCATAATTCTGGTTTGTTTCGCTGGGCCAATACAATTTAAGACGGAATAGCCACAGTCAAATAAAAGATTTGTAGTAAAGTAATCTAGTCGTAATTCTCGTTAATGTGTCGCTCAGGACTGTGTACAATAAATAACAGTAGGGATATTCGGGGGTAACCTCTAAAGGGAGTGGTGGTCATGCGAAATATTTTGATAAATGATACTTGCCACTTGCCGCCACTTAATGCCTTAATATTTAACGCATTTCCATGCTGATTCATTTACAAAATAAGGTGTTTCTGAACCCTTACGAATTCCCAAATACATAAACGTACAACTTCAGCAGGAAGTAACATAACTTCATCATGTAAAAAAGGGTTAAATATAAAAGAGAGCCTAGGGAACATCTCCATTATCCCTGCAGGCACTTGCCTGCAGCTGGTCACTTATTGGTCGACCTCCTAACAGGGCCGGCCAAGCTGTTATAGTACAGGCACCATTAATGACATTACCGGTGGCCATAGGCGGTCACTGATGCGACCCCTCCCTTCCTCTCGCACCATCCTGGGCCAGCCCTGATGGCATGGTAGATTGGGTGGTGGAATTTCCCAGTGTGCATGAACATCAGTCAGATCACAACAAGATAGCCATTGATGTATTCGCTGTTTGCGACTGCTTGCATATATTTGGGTACTATGTTATCGGACATATCTATAATGGCACAGCTTGCATTGGAAATTCAATGAAAAGACTGATAAGATGGACTTGAGTGAAAGGCATGCATTTAATCTTATCTGGTTATCTGGCTGTATGTACCTGGTTATGGTCTTACAGTTATAATGTGGGATGCCTGGAAAATGTCTAGATGACCTGGGGAGCCACTGTACAATGGGATACACATGGGAATTATGTGTATACTAAAACAGAATGAACACACTTGCTGTACCGCCCTTTCATATCTAAAATAAAGCTGCCTGTGTACATTGGAATCCTAATAGAAACTACTAAAAGCATATGAATACGTTCTCTTTGTTCATTTATTGCTTTAGCATTGTGATACAGAACAAACACTGATCTCCACTCCATCAGGGATTGCAGCCTAGCTATTCTGCTACACACAAAAAGGGCATTCTATGACTCGTTAGCTTGTAATGGTGATTCATTACTCTCCCTGATTGAGACGTTACTCGCATTCCTTGTTGGCAATTTAATCAGGCGAATGGCAGCGTTACTTACCGTCTGGAGGACAAGGCAAACAATGATGGAAGGTCTAGCTCCAGGGTCCTACAAGAGGAGATAAAGAGCCGGCTAACATGCGAATCGTGTCTTCTCCACGCCCGCAGGCTTATCTGTAGGGGGCAAGGCTTAATCATAATGGATAATTGTTGTAGATCACAGGGGTTTTTGTCTAGTGCGTCACTCTTTATTTGGTCTATGATCTCTTGTTAGGAGACATTCACAGCAACTTTTGCATTCTATTATATAGTACTTGCACCTTATATGCCTTGGTTTAAAAGCCTGACCTGTGACGATAAATTTGCTGCACGATAGTTACATCTAAACTGAAATAGCTGGCTTAACACCATTGACGAAGCAGGTTCCTATGTTAGTAAATACTTTCATGTATAGGTGTATGTGTAGCTGCAAAACTAGGGTTATTTCGATCAATTGAAGCGTTCTTTCATTAAGATAAAACAGGATATTTTGATCTTATAGCAGTAAGAAGTGTATAGGGTTTATTAGGAAAACTCTTACACGCTTACTAATACAATTATTCAGAGCCATATTTTTCTGTTACTTTTTATGTAAATTAAGATCCAAGTGCTTCACAAATAGATAAACCAAATTGGCTCCCACCTTTATAGAACTTCTTACAAAGGCTGCTAGGAGCTGTCGGATTCTTTTCTTAAAAAGATTCATACCTGTCTAGGTACCCTGACAGGCCTTTGGCAAGTCTGGGGCTCATGATAACAGTGAATGATCATAACTGGGGCTTCGGGTAATGCGGGTAGATCTACTTATGTGGTTTGACTGAAGCCACCTATTTTTTCTTCTTAGAGCCATGTTACACTAGGCGATTTGACCATATACGATTCGATAGAGAATGGCTTTAGGATTTTGCACCTTATTGCCCATGAAAGGAGAGCAAATCCCCACATTAGAGTACGTCAGCTCATATATACATTTGAACCACTACATTATTACTTACGATCTGTTAAGGACATCTATAGTAAAGATTTTGTGCCGCAATTATCAGATTATTGGTATTTTGGAAAGAATTGCAATTGAAGCAATATTCTCGGACACAATTCATATCAATGTACATGAGAATATCCCCGGAGAGATATTTACTAAGGGGTACACATTCAAAAGGGGCCAGAATATTCAATATGTTTATCAAGTTTGCAAGCTTCTCATCTAAATTGTTTAATGTGAGTGGGGCGAAAGGCTGGCGGTGACTTGTACACGTTATGGCGGTGGCGGCTGGGGTAGGGAGACTTCCGCGGTCGGTGGTAAATCATACCTATACATTACCAGCCTGAAAGACTCCCCCGCGGCGGGCTCACTGTGTGATGTGGTTTCCCCGAGCAGCTCACTGCATGGCCTGGGCCTGCTGCCACCACGGTGAGCTGCTCGTTGTGGGTGTGGTATAGGCACAGATTTAAAACGGCATTCTTCTAGCTCATTTATGAGTAAATGTTTTTCTTGGGGTTAATATCGATAGAAGTTATACATGTTGCATACCATTTGAAAGGATATTCAGTACCCTTTTTAATGGTATGCAACATCCCAATATTGAACGCAGTGAGGTACTCTTTGCGAGAGTGGTGTCGCCACGAATTCCACTAGCTTCTTCATGAGTATTTTTTGTGTGGCTTTATATCGAAGGAAGCCATACATGCATTTGAAAGAATAATCAAAACCCTTTCTAATAATATCCAACATGGCTATGTTCAACACAACTTCCATCGCATCGGCGGAAATTTCAGAAATCCCGCTGAAAAATCGCCGAGTGGAATACAGCCTTAAGGCAGGTGGCTGAGCGGATGGGTGTGTGGGTGAGCTGCTCGCGCGGCTGTCAAATAGGTGGGTGTCAGCAGGGCGGGTTAATTACGATTGACTCGCGTGCCACGGCAGGTTATGAGAAAACAAACGCGTGGCGGCGGCAGGCGGGAGGCAGTGGTGTTGGCGGCGGCTAGGGATATGGGGAACACCTCGCGGTAATGTTGTACCACACCAACACCGCCAGGACAGCCCACGTTCATGGTATTTTTAATCAGACTCCTTTGTGCCTGAGAATTCGAGAAGGGGATTATCTTCTAGATTGTGATTAGAGGAAATTTAAATTTGTGATCTAAATGGTGTGATGAGAATAAGATTATATTGGTATGGCTTTGGAATCGGGAATTAGTAGAATCATGAAAATTGGCAATGACGCATCCGCTAATTTTGGAGGGAAAGGGAAAAAAACGTTTACTCCACACACATCCAGAAATACGATATAGCTGTACAAAATGGTATACCCTTAGCTATTTTCAGATCTGAAATATAACACGGCAAAAACCATATCTATCTTTCACAATTTAACATCGTTTATTTAGCTCTATACACCTACAGTCTCTTTGTTGTCCGACCAGGAGTCGAGTCCTGACTTTTGTTATATACAATATATTGCACCCCGACCCATTCCCTTTTGGCGGTAGTTGCATACATTGATTTGTAACGGGGACATTGGAGGTGGAAGCCGTACACGCCAAACATCACCAGCAGGACAATACCACTGGAGGACGGCCCAGAGGGGGAGGGTGATGGTCCGATAGATGGTAGTACGCAATGTTGATGGGTGGGTGATGTTGTGGAGTGGGCGGGGAGAGCACGAATTTAGGAAGATGTATATACCAGGTTGGGGATACTACTGAAAAACGGGATGTCCCGTAAAAACAGGACGTCCTGTAATAACAGGCAATTATGAAAAAGTGTATTATCTAATTATCTTAGATGAAATTTTACATGAATAATACACAAGACAAATATGATATAAAACTGCTTCATATGCAAAATGCAAAAATTATGAAATTTTGCATTTAACATGAATTTGATAACACTTTCCATTTTGACAATTACATCAATAAAAATTTCACAATTAATATTGTTAGATAAATAAAAATGCTCAGAAAATGAGTTTGCTAAATTCAAAAATTATTTGTTATGAAAGTACACATCTTTTGCATCAAAATGATCGTTGCATGTTCACATTCTATCGTTGCATTTTTTATATATTGATTTTTGATTTTTAAAAGTTACAAAAATCATACCGAGAAAACGGCCCGTCCTGAAATAACGGGATGTTTTTGTGATCCGTTTTTACAGGACGTCCCGTTTTTTCAGGCAGACTTTTAAAAACCATTAAAACAGTTATTGTAATGATGGGATTTGATTTTAATTTGACCAAATAATTGTTTGTTATATAGAGTCAAATTTTGAAATTGAAAAAATGAAATTGGAATGTTTTGAAATGATTTAAAGGGTTGCATCCTGAAAAAACGGGACGTCCCGATTTTCCCGTCATAGCCCCAACCTGTATACTAAGGATATATCGTGGAGGACCTCTGGATTCTTAGAGTGTGCACTCTAATAAAATACATTTACTTTATGGTCACAAATTTGAATTCTAAAAACTGAGTAGAAAAGCCGCCCACCCTATACTAAATACGTTACTTCCAATCAACCAAATAATGTCTTAACCAAGATTTGAGAATTCTCAATGTGTCCATATTTTCTTAAAGAACAGTACATCAGTCCGCAGTTCTTCTATCCATCATTGGGTGTGGACGGGGGCGGTACATTTTATGGCCTTGTTTTTGTCGTCCACAAGCCGACTGGCGGATTGATTGTGTCATATATGCACTGAATTATGGCAGCCGCAGGTGCCACGCCCATTTATGTATGCATTGTACTAGGTACAGGGTGACAAGCCGAATCGGAAATTGAGCTCTGTCCAATGCCGCCAGACTATATCTGTCCTTATAAAACGAACAAATTGTTACCGCACAAGTACCCTTTGTGAATAAAAATGTTGAATCTATCCAGACTATCTTTTTTTAAAATGAAAACCATGATATTATTAAGGGAAGCAGAAGGCAGTGGTATAATCTGGCAACTAACTGTAAGATCTCTGGAGCCTATATCATACAAATGCTACCTAAAGGGCTAAACATGTTAGGTGGAACAGAATTGAAATATGAAATAAACTTCCCCTGTTGCTCTTACGTCCTCTTAAGTCAGAGTTTTTTCAATAAAAAGAAAATATCAAAAAAAAGACTGTCCACTTTGGCCGTCCTGTGATTGTGGCCGTTTGAAGGCGGTCGGAAGATGTCAGTGATTCCGTCGAGATGCAGCCAGCAGATTGGAACCGCCCTTAGAGGCCGACCGCCCACTCTGTGACGCCCTTTGACGCCCTGTGGTGCCCTCCGACATCAAGCTAGAGCCCTTTGCCCTATGTTGGTTAGGTGGAAAAACTGGTCAATCGGGAGACGGCGTTAGGGGTAGGGCTGGAGTTAGGCTACAGGATATTAATACCTGAAGACCTGAGATTTGGAGGGTTAGGAAATGGTTCAGATGATGATGGTCTTTTAGGTTTTTAGTAGGTAGACCGAGCTAAACAATTGACAATCATATGAAATGGAGTGGTGATGGTGGCCGGGATTGATATGAATGGAGGTTCTAGAAGAAAATAACCGCTCTGGGATATTACTGGGACTACACGAGGTTCTAACGATATGTAAGATGTACAGAAATGGCATGTGTATGTATCCACAAAAACGAAACGTACAGTTACAAAACAGCAGTAGTGGCTAGAATCACCGCAAAGTAGAAAATGTATCTGACCTTATGCCTAATTCATGATAAGTGTGTACTACCGTAACCACACATGTATGATTACATGCCTTATACATGTGGCCATACATGGATGGGAATTGTAATCATAAGTGTGTGTGTTAATCCAAGTGTGAATAGAAAGTTGCTCGACGGCCAGTTTTCAGGTTTGAGTACCGACGGACAAGCTTGGTGGTGGGAGAAGGACACTGGGTGTGTGTGAAAATCTTTGGGGACTCTGGCGAGGTGGAAGGGGAGCGGGGAGAAGGGGAGAAAGGGCCACAAGGCGCCGGAACCTATTAGCATACACTTAGCGCCCAGCTTTAGAGCAGACCAAGACATACAAACGAGCTGCTCCTGTTTGGCCAGCTGCTCGCCTGTTTATTGGTGGAGCAGCTCACAACACTGCTCAGTGGGATGCATCAGAGGTGGTGGTAGATGCTACGCAAAGAATGCACCAGACAACACATTTAAATGTCATCCAAAGAAATGCACCTGCTAACAATTAACATCGCTGATGTCACTACTCAATTGAGGGTAGCGTATGTATACTTTCTACGAATGTCACTCATTTGGATGCACCAGACAAAACAACATTGAAATAGATGTGCCAGATGCTACCTTTAAATGCCTTATGAATGGGAACACAAATGCCCATCAACAGAGTGCATTCTGCCGACACTTTCTGAATTGCACCTGAAACCACTGCCCAGGAAGAATTGTAATGTATACTGTACTGTCATCGAGCCCCTATTCAAAGGGATGCATTAGAAACACAATTCTTCCCCCAATATATTCGTCCCACCCAACTACCAACTTACCAAACCACCAGCCACCCACCATCCAACCACCACCCATGAACTTTTAATGGGAAATATACATCCAGTTCTTTTCCCTCAGGTCTTAATTGTCTATTACCTTGGTAACCAGTCCCCATTAGTGAACACTTTGCTTGGCCATTCTCCCTGTTAACCACAACCCAAGTCCAAAGAGGAATGGTCTCTCAATGAGAATCATCCATTTGGTCCTATTAGGGGCTCTTGATGGGGAGGGCTTTTGTTCATGTGTCGCATGTCGAACTTGGCAATGTCCCCTGTCGTTTGAGTCCCCATACCGTATGTCACCTCTGAGATTGTGCCATGTCTCATGTCAAATTTAAGATATAGGCTGTGTCATGTCATTCATTTTTTAACTCATGTCACAAAACCTCATGTCGCATGTCGAATTTAAGAAATGGCCATTTTGCTGTGTCGAATTTAAGGGTCTAGGGCCTGGTATTACCTGACCACTCAGAATGCTAATCTCCTCCAGTAGGGGGCAGGCATGGCGATAGATGGTGGGATGGCCAGGCAGGTCCATCCAGGCGATTCCAAGGGGAGCAGAGCCAAAGGGGAAAACGCTGTTTTTGTTCCAGTACAATAACATTGCCATTACTTAGAGGAGCTCCCAAACGGCTTGGGCAAGGAATCCCCTGATGCCCTTAGGATTTCCTTTTTGTGACTGAGCTGTTGGGGATTGGGGTTGAGTGTTTAGGGTTTCTACATGGTGAAACACACCATTTAGATGTTTCCCTTTCACCCGACCTAGTTTAGGCCCGGAAGGGGCCCATTTAAAGATCCTTTTATCTACCACTCACCCTTTTTTCACCCTTTATAAACCCCTTTATTTATTCCTACACACATCCTCGCCCAGTGCGCATGCCTGGTTCAGTGCTTGACAACGTGCCCATTAGGTCCGGGCCCGAACTAGGTGGTGCGTGACCTAAATGTACAAGCCCATATTTTAAGGCTTTCGTTTTAGCCACAGCAAGCCCCTTTTCCTTGCTTGAGGCATTGCCCCTGGTCTATAATCCACACATCTTTTACAAAATCAATAAAAATGATCAATATGAATAATACCCCTAGGCAGTTATCGTTGCGCAGACTGAGTTCTTTGGGTAGATGGGGTTTGATAGAGATAACCGTGCACTAGAATTATAGCAGACATACCCAATTCAATTACGAGACAGCCCATCTTGTTTTGTCGATTTACAGCGCTTGTAATTTATCTAACAAATTGCAGTTGTTAGGAAATATGCCTAGGGGCAAAACCTGATCATATTTTCCCATTAGTCACTCATACTATCTACTGAGATTCTATTACTCAGTTCATTCGGTGTAATATTGAAGCATTGTAATTTCGATTCTTTTCGCCTGCCATTCTCCAATAGGCCTACAAAGTGTATCCAGGCTTATAAGGACAACTATTTTTTAATGAAAGTGTTCCAGGTCTGGGAAATCGATCAACATAAGTGTATTATAGGCCTTTGTGTGAACTAATAAATATAAATCTGGTACAAGTAAACTGAGCCGCTAGACTGTGCTCGATATGTAATGAATATTGGAATTTTCTCTGATATTCATCGTTAGGCTTCCCAAGGTAATGGACATGCACCATGCACACAATGCACGTAACTAATATAATATAGACCTTGTGTAAACAGGGTTACATGACCGGACATTGGGGATCAACGTCTGGTCAATGTATGAGGCCGTCTTTTAATGATAAGAGCCAAGTCATACATAGTATCAACACCAGTATATGATCACATGCCGCTGCTGTAATCATTTATAAACTAATAATCACAAAGCATAACACCTTTGTCCTCTCAAGGGAACGTGCAATATCTGCATAACGTCTATTGACACCTTCCCAAGCAAGTACATTTAACATCACAACATAGGAATCCAGTAGAAATCCGCTCTGTATTCCAGGCATCCCTTCACAGGTCCCACAAACCCCAACTCCGAGCCACAGTCCCCAACGAACCTGGCATGTTGTAATCGCACTGCTGCCCGTGTTTGAGCAGCTCCGAGCAGCTCCGAGCAGCTCAGTATAAACCCGGCCGAGTGGATCACGGCTGCCAGTCTCCACGTGTTTACTCGGCGACTGAGAGCAAGAATGACCAGTGGCCGGCGGGCTGAGGAGGGCCAGCTGGAGCCAGAGGTCCAAGCCCTCAACACCAACATCAATATTGACTGCTGGATGAAGCCATCTCTCACCCCGAGAAAAGCGGCTGCTCGTAACGACTCGGGGTGTTGGATTGAGCTGCTCGGAGCTGCTCGTTCATTCAAGCCTTGTGGGAAGGCTGTGTCCCTTTTGGGGCTCGTGGATTGGGTATACATGGGATTTTTTTCTATGACATGGGTGGGGCTTGTTCGATGATCTGCCAGAATCACCAATATGGAAGATCAGAAATCTCCCAAGACCCGAAACTTTTGTTGTTTTTGTTGAGGAAATGATTGTCGCATACTACTATGGAATTGAAAGTTGAACGAGGCTACTTTCAGCAATGGTGTGATAGCACACCCTTGTTTGTTAATTAGAAAATCTCCTATTCAAAAAAGTTTAAAAGTTGTTTCTTTTTAGCCGGTATGGATACAATAGTTAATAAGAAGGGTAGAAATGCCAGTGCAGTACAAATCAACCAAAGAAGGAACAACATTGAATGTATTCTGATTCGAATGTTTCGAATCAAATTGAAATCATTACTTGTGGACCAAACTTTAGTAAAACGAACCAGCAACAAAACCAATAACAACAACAGACAGATTAGCGATCTTCAGAGAAAAACAACAGTGCTGCATCCTTGAACTATTTTAATCAAGTTTAGAAACGGTCAGCTTCATTATAATTACAATAAGAACCCCGTTTCTAATTGAGTCAATTCCTGACTGATGATGACAAGAATCTGATACTTCAATTTTTAGTTAAACGTTTGTTTCCATGGTTACGGACGTCTGTTCTTCCCCAAACAGTCAGTTTGAATTAGCGTGAAAATCCACGTGCACGTCCAAGGCACGCTTTGTAACAAAAAGACAAAGTTTTGTTAATTCAAAATGGAAATTTCAAACGAAAGGCAGTTGTGGCTCCATGCACCAAGAGTGCTAGCATTCTGCACACATTTGATAATTGCCTTTGAATCAGGATGGAGGCTAAAATTGGAAAGAATGACAGCCCTGGGTAACTATAGAAAGTACCGAGAAGAATGGTCAAATTTAGAAACCATTTCAGACAGACTGTAGAGAGCATAGGCAGTGAAAATAGAGCACACATTAGCTATAATAGTCTGTGCATGAGCTATATGAAGTACATAAGCGTGTATATATGTATGATAATGCAGCATGCACACAAGGTAGTACACTAATATACACATGAA
Source organism: Lepidonotus clava (assembly GCA_936440205.1). Taxonomy (NCBI): domain Eukaryota; kingdom Metazoa; phylum Annelida; class Polychaeta; order Phyllodocida; family Polynoidae; genus Lepidonotus; species Lepidonotus clava. The sequence goes on from OW387134.1 coordinate 41,670,823, forward strand.
CTACATTAGCATTGTTAACGTTCGTAATCTCAAATCGTTCGATTAAAATAATGTATACTTGTTTATTTGTGATATGGGCATAACAGTTTCCCACTACAGGAATATGTATATTTTTAAATCAATCATCAACAGAGATAAGGGATACGTTGACCTCATGTTACGCGATGTTTATAGTTGTCATAACTCCCTATTAGCATAAAGATGAGTGACATTAGTGTGCACATGAGCCACAGTAGAATACACATTAGCTTAAATAGCGTACGTATGGATAGCGTATGTGTGAGCTATTTCTTCTCCCCCACATCAGTTTCCTGACACAATAACTCATATCTGAGGCGACACCAAGCCATTCCCACTCTATCACATCCCCAGCCACATTCTTTGATTTCTTGCTGTGACAGAGTGCCTCTTCCCATAACATATCATCTGTCATATCTGCCACTATCCACCAGCGCCCCCTCTCCTCTCCTCCCCACCCTCCCGCCGAGATTTAAGGAGATATATCACGATACAACAGAGTAGCAATCACCTGGCCAATAGCACCGGCTTTACCTTCTAAAAGATTCATAACCAGGTGATAGATGTTAACATACACATGTCTATTTAGAGTAGGCTGGCTATGAACTAGTGGGGTCGTTAGGAGTAGAGTGTAATGGCCTGTACTGGGTGCAACTCCGGCAAACACTTAGATTGGAGCTAAAGCAATCATTTACCATTAACTGACGAGTAAACTTTTAAAGTATGACATCTTAGTATATTGGCAAATTGGAAATAAATGTCAGGCCTTAACAATGGTTTACTCGGAAGTACTCCTATCAACCATTTTAGATTGCCAGTTGTAAACGTCTACGTTGGTATACTCTGTCATCGTTGATATTGAGTGTAAAATTACGTGCCAAAGGAGAGACTAGCCAGTGTCAATCTAGCTCCTGGCAATAGCCGTTTCTTTGGGGAATTAATGCTGTCAATTTGATAGAATTTTTAGGTACGATATAATCCTTCAACATTTTGTAATTCACAAAAGCACATCGAGAGTAAGAAAACAGGGCAGGCACACATATAGCAAGTATATATCCGAAGTACTGAAAACTACTCTATAACCTGCACATGGACAACATCATCTTTGTTTAGTCTGGGATCCTAACAAAAGAGGTCAGGACCCCTTGGACACCCTACATCTGACCCTTAGTAGGTAAGGGTCAATTGGTGTGGTCAGCCTGTAGTCCCCCACCCCTGCTGTGTCCACCCCTTTGCTCCACCCCATACTGCCTCACTCCTGGCGGGTGGGACTGTACATAATTAATTATATTATACAGCTGGTGTAAGGGTTCACACTGATCAGAGAAAACAAACACCTGACTGCCCGGTCCTCCAGCAGGTGGCCGCTGGGCCCATTCCTCCAGGGTCTGCGACTCTGGCACTGGTCTTTCTCTGGGCATCAACCGTATTGGCTAGACCAACAAACCACCATGGATGTTGTCAACAGAATAACGAGTATAGCTTTTACAGAATATGATAATTTTTTATATTATTTTTATAAAATCGGGGCTTGGTTAATGCAACACTGGTAATACTTGTATTGGTTCTTACCACGCTATTCCCATGGGGATTTAGGGAATTATTTTAATGTTGTACACTACTGAACATAATTATTAATTGTGCCGGTCAAACTGCTTAATCTATCATAAATATTTGAAATAATGATTATTTATAGATTAAATAATATATCAAACCGAAAGACAGAGGTTGGTTTCTATAGATAAAAATTAGAACATTTACAACAAATTAGGGGATTAGTTGTTTTATTTATTATGTGAATTCACTGCCTTAGTTATTTTCTCCGAGATGGAATAATATGTTACAAGAAGATAACAACCAATGGATATGCCTGGGAATAGGCTTGCTCAGCTTAAACCAGAATAGAAAAACAACCAAATGCTATGAACTGATAAATCCAAGTAAAGGGGCATTGGGAAAGACAAATGGCTAACCTAGATAAGTATGACACTCTACTTATCTCCATTAGATATACGAATCCCTAGAGAAGTACTTCACGTTTATCAGTTCACAGAAGCGAAGTCTTCCTCCTTTGATAGTTTTTACTGTCAAGTATTTTTTCATGCTGCCTTAAACGTCTTTTTGTATGCAAATGGTTTTTATAGTAAGTTGAAGTTAGTCTTGTTAGTTTGACTTTCTTTGTAAATAAAAACAGTTTATCATTTAATGGATCACCGTCATCACCGTCATCTTCTTTTTTCTGTCTAGGTATTTTGTAATAAATAATTGAAAAAGGGAAAACATGTGATAAGTCCTACAATATACGAAAGAACGTTAAGGAAAGTTTCCATGTCCTGAGCAAGTCAAAATTACTCTTTTTTCATTGAACAAACACATTACAGGTAATGCAATTAAGAGAGCGATGATTATCTGAAAACAAGTCGCATGTATGTGCCTGTCACCATGGGCCCTTCCTGCTAAATTACCCAATTTCCATTGACTAGTTTCACCCCAATATGAGTCCCCTGACTCAAGGCCTCGCTCCTAATGTCACCAAAATGCGAGTCACCTGACTCAAATGCCCCACTCTACTATAATGCCTCCCCGATGTCACCCAAACATGAGTCACCTTACTCAAATGCCCCACCCTACTATTCAGCGCCCACTGCCTCCACCCAACAGAACCAGTCCTACCGGAAGAGAGATCAGCCCGTCGGGGCCGATATCCCCGGTTCCTCCAGGGCGGGTGGGTCATGCAGGGGTAGAGCCTGATCTGCCCCCGGAGACCATGACCTGTCTGGGGCAGGGACCTATCTACCTTTATCGCCTCCAGCACCGTCTGTCCCCCACTGATGCCCCAATGGAGCCAGTCTGGGTGTATTTGAAGAATGAATTCAGATTATAAAAGTTCTGACCTGCTGCCTATACCCATTCTAGGCAGAGATACAATCTTTTTTCATAATGAGCACAACTTTATTTATTGACAAACTTTACACGGAATACGTTTAACAACCTGCTTCAATTTTTGTTCATTTATATACATATGTTACTTAGCATACTATCAACATGTCCAATTTGTCGAGGTTTCGAAATAATTATGAGAAAAAATCTTTAAAGGCTTATTTAAGCTTAAGCTAGCATTACTAAACTGCCACAGCTGCTGTCGATTTCCAATCAATATTTGCATCTGAAAGTTATGGCCTCTGGAATATTTTTCTACGTTGATATTGAACCACTGGGTCCAAATGACTTTCTGTCACTGACAAATGTTAAGTTGATCAAAGCTCAAATTGAATACGCTACCCGCTCGCAGCCAATGTCACCACGGCCGCCGATTCCCCATTAATATTTGCATTTGAAAGTTATGGCCTTGGTTATTTTTGCTCCGAAATTGAAATGCGATGTCATTAGAAGCGATAACGGGAGTTGTGTCTACGAGGCCCATCCATCGGCCAGTAACTGATTCATGAATTCTCCGGTAGTCGGCAAGGGCTCCCGATAGTAAATCACATACTGGGATGGTTTGTGGTAAAAATCTGAATTAGGATCTCAAGCGACTGTGTGCTACAGGCGCTGAGGTAAAAAGAGTAGAGTAAAACACATCGCGGCCAATCTTGGTACAAAGAAGATAAGCTTTATAGCCCTATGTCTGGTGGGAGTAAGGAACAGGAGAACAAGTATGATGCGCCGGGTGACATGTAACGGAATTTGTCTCTCACTAGCGGATTTCGTCCTACCACATTCCCAATGTCTGTCATTTCAAGGTATTTAAACAGCGTCTTATTTCTTCTTGAAAGAAATTTTATATATATGCATTTTTTTTCTTGACATGTGGGGACTCTTAGAAGATTCTCTAGTGGACAGATATCAAGTATTTGGTATTAGTCATGATGAATTTATATATTATTATTGAATTCCTTTCATCTTTGATACTGTGTGTATTTTAACTGAAAACCAAGAGAAAGCTTAATGTTTAGGCCTATAAGCTGCTGATAAGGAAATAAAATTATAATCATTGAAAAATCATAAAAGGTCACTGCTTGACACTCGACGCCTCCTAGGAGTAGTCGCTGACTCCACGTCGACCATCAGCCTCATAGCCACAGGAGGAAATGGGTGGCGGCGGCTGCCTCCAGTACCTTTAGGATGTACACCTGACGGGGCCAGATCCAAAAATGTAATGAGGTGGGACGCATGTATGGGGGCATCCATTACCGCCTGTCAGTAATCCGGGCGGGGGAAAAAGGCAATGAGCAGCTCGCCTGGGAGCACGGGCAGGTGCTGGCGCCGCAGTGATAGGAGCTGCTCACCGCTAAATACATTATGTTCTGAGCTGCTCGCTCGCCGGCCGCCGCTCTAGGAAGGGTAGGGGGTGTCAGACAAGCTATCCCACATCGAAAATCTGGGAAAAGGTACAGTGAGATTTTCCCCACCTTTCTATGGGAGTGGCTTGTGTTGTTGAGTTAGGACAGGTGTTGGGCTTTATAAAAATGGTGTATAGCTTGTTTCTTACCTGGAGGGTAGAATGTAGGATTGCTCTAATTGGAAATAGTATCTCAAGTATACTTCACCTATCTTAGCCAGGTAGTATTATTTCCATTTACAGCTATGTTATAATATGATAGATTATATTGGAATATATAAGACTCCTACCAGATCCCTTACGTTGTCTATCTGTATACTATCATATCCTCTGGTCTATTCAAAATCGAAATCCTAGTACCTATTCACCCTGCAGTAAATTCATTGGAAAGATTCACCTTTTTAGTTATTCGCCATTAACCCATGTCATCCTGAATGGAAATGACTTGGGATCGTGTTCATTTGATAGATTCCCAACAGAAAAATTCGCCTGAAATTTTTATGCGCCCATCAAATCAAATTGCTGTCTCAACACGTCAGTCTCCAGTGCCGCGTCCTTCGTCTCCCACGGCGAAAAACTCCATTTTATTGGAGAAATGAGCTCTGAGGCTTAATGAATTACCGCCATGATCTGCATTTTAAATCAGCCGCCGACTAACAGTAGCCTGCTGTGATTGATTATCCAGATGCCTGATTGTGTGTTTAACACACAACTTTGGACATCACTCCTAAAAGACAAACAAAGTTCACTTTGTCTTTGTTGGTGGATATTATCCCTCCCATGTCTGATATTCTTATTTAATTGTGATTTAGGTTTGAAAGTTCCAATTATGAATGATTTGATATTTGAAAAACTCATAATACGTTGCCATTTTAATATGTGTACGTCATTCGGGTGGGGCGAACCTTTTGTAAAGCTGAGGGCTATTCTTTCGTCCACGTTTCTGATTTCAAACCATAATAGATCTATCAAGTCTATGTCTGATAATTTAGCTTTTACAAGGGCCTTTTGTTCTTTAGGTTTAAGGGATTTCGGTTCAAAAAGTATTAATTTACTACATTAGAACTGCGTGGACAAATACCTATATTACAAACCCATAGTATACATAAAAGAATAAAAACTAACAATAGACAAATATGACCATTATTCTATTCATCCTACCATCTATACACACCCTACTTGGATGTTGTATTACTATTTTCATCAAACAAAATGTCATATTCAAGCAATAACTCTGTGTATCTGATTTCACTGATGACCGTTTCAGTCACCTGTATGTAAGGTTTCTGGTTCCATAATTATCTGAGGCAAAGCCTTTTAAAGTTCTATAGTCACACCAGGGAAGGGTGTATAATGGAAAGCTTTCTAGGCTACCTGATAGGCCTGACCCCTTCTCCCTTGGCCTGTGGCACCTATTGTGTGAGCCTATGGATTTCATTGAGCGGCTTTAGTACAGTCAGCATAGTTTTATGCGGCAGAGCTAAAAATAAAAGCCCTAGGGTGTAGCCAGAGGTTGTTTTGACACGAATGAACGTAGCAGTATTGTACATATGCGCTGTGATGCCTTATCTATAAAACTAAAATTGCAAGTAAGCGCACACCTGTGCAAAGAAAATGCGGTCATATTAAGAATACGACCCGGCACCCAGACTATTTTATCTTTATTGCGAAGCAGCTTCCGAAAGAACTATGTCTGTGATAAACATTTCCACAGATGAGAAATCGATGTTTTTAAATCTTGCCTATTCAGCAATAAGTAGAAATAGATTATGAGTTTGGAGGTGAAGGTAATGTCCATACCATCTTTCAACTTGGTGCACCAGGTAAAATTGCTTACACAAGAGGTATAGGCCTACATACGTAGCCCGCCCAGTTGTCTACTTCCCCTATCAGTGGGGAATTTGAGATGCATCTGGGGCGTGTCCTGCAACATTTACGTCCCTTTGTATACTGATGTACAGGTCATTAAGACAAGGGCGGATCCCATGCAGAATGAGCACTGGATGTGATCTAACAAAATTCAGTGCAAAGATACAATTAGTTTTATAAAGTGTTACAGCTTTTTGATTTATTGAAACAACACAAGTGCATCTTACTTTAAACAATGTATAAAGCATCAGGAACAAAACAATAATATATCAAGCGTCTGATCTATTGAACAAACTGTACATAGGACATCTGTAGGGATATAAACATAATCTTAAGACAGATGTGTACCCATACAATATACTAAACGTCTAAAGTTTAAATTAAGTAATAGCAAAATCCCGCCCACGCAATTATCTATATAGATACGAAATTCGAATGCACCGGCTCATTCTAAAGTTCAAACCAAAGGATAATAATGTTGAATCTGAAGTAATAATGTTATTACAACGAAATGTGTGGGTAGACAGAGGGCACGTGACTTTCTGACCGCCTCCGTCTGAAGGCTATGTTCCAGTAGCCGATTTTACTGCCGATTTCATATATCGTCAGCAGGAATACGGGTTAACTGTAGATTTGTTATACTTATTTCATTACAAAAGGGGTTTTATTTCGGTTTAAAACTATGTAGGATACGTGGTCTTTAGCCATATTGCTAGGGCATCATCATAAATTACCAATTTGCAACAAGGTAAAATCGCCTAGCTGAATACAGGCTCTACAGGTGAAGGGCTGAGTGGTTGGCTCCGTCAGATAAGGTCGTGTTTATTAATAGTTGCCCCTGGTATCACCACAGGGTGAGAAGATAACACAGCGGGATACCAGCTACCCACTTAACTGTTTGCGTCACTATTAGTCAAGTGTAGAGCAAACCATATGGGGTCTTAGATATAGGCTGTTGTATCTATCAGAACTCTGGAGTATATATCTGCCGGAAATTGAGTGGGTAGGGATAGCTCAACACAGGTTTCATATTTTACAAGAAGGAAATACTGATAAGAAGTCTCATTGCAAAGACAGCTTTTGAAAACATCTCATGCTTCTTTTCAGAAAGCTTGTAAGGCTCACCTGGCCTTAGGGCTGAGATACAGAGTCTCCTTTGCTGCCCATAGGAATAGTTTCTCTTTGAACGACTTTGCCCGTGGGTATAGTATATATCTGTTGGCCACAGGTTAAGTTCTAGGAACATGTTGGGCAGCAGCTTAGGATATAAGGCATTGCATATGGCTTAAGGACATCTGGGTCTACTGAGACTTTTACCTAATGTCCTTACCCTCTGCACGAACCCTCCGTCCGTATCCACTAACTTTTGTGCCTTCAATGAAAACAAAAAAGGGGATAGGACAAAATATCAATGAAACGAGTTATTATTTCCTTGGAAATATCAATAGGAATAGCTAACATACCTAAAGTGTAAAGGCGAACCTTCATGTTGATTATGAGTTAACGCCCAATATCTATTGGAAATATATGTGAGGGCCCGTTTTGATATAGTATATTATGCGTCGTCTTATACTTCAGGAAATGAAATCAAAGTCGATCTGACTTCTGTACCATTGGCATGCGCTTTGTGGTTTGGTACGACAATTGGATGTTATCATACATTGTCAGTGCAGTTTATGATCGATGCCACGCCTATTGCTGTTATGCTATGATTTTTTTATGGAATAGAACCTTTATAGTGCTTTATTTATAAACTTGATCTTTCATCACATTCATCTCGACGTTTATCTGAATGCAAGTGCTTTAGGTTGGTTTAAGGCAGAGAGGCATGACAATGCCTATTCCTGTTTAACCAAACAAATACATTTATGTTGTTCTACGAATTGTTTTAATTGGCCTGTTCATCTTAGAGCTGACGCCCTTAATCCAATATGATATATACTGTAAGGCACGCAATGTTTTTATCAGTTATTGGAAAGGAGCTGTAAGTAAACTAGACGCTTAGGAATAAGACAAATATACATCTGTGCCAAAGTATCGTTTGCATCCTCAACATCAAATTTACCAAACCATGTTCTATGTGTCGGAAGGAAAGTAGGGTTGCTATACTTCATCTTATCTGGCAACCTTAACGGCCGCCTATGTTGGATGAAGCCCCCTTGACTTCCGAAGCATATTCTTCATTTTCTAAATAATTGAACAAGTCCTGTAAATTGATCTACGCTTTCACCTTGACATAAACAACGCTGATCAAGAAAACACGAGCAATACATCGTTGAGCCTCGTATCCCTGCTAATCTTAGCATCCTTTCTATCGGCGTATAAAAAGGGGTGTCTTTATTTCTAAAGAACTATGTATGGTCTATAATAACTAATTATAGCAGCATAGAGGCACGTCTGATGACGCCAGACGGTTGTTTTTCTTTCTTAAAAGAATTGTAAGTAGCTGACGTTCAAAGGAACGATGAGGGATTTGTAATTATAAGAGATATAGGGGAGACAGAGAGAGGGAGGGGGTAGGGCGATTTAGGAAGAAGAAAGGGGAACGGGAGGCAATGGGGATGAGGATGGCAATTTAGAATAACTAAATGAATGGAGAAGAACATTTAGGATGGGAAGAACAAAGGAAAGAATGAAGGCAGGATGGAAGGCAGGGTACAGAATGCAGAATGGAAGGAAAGCAGGCAGGCAGGTTTGACACACAGGTAGGAGAATACAGATTATATTACTGATAATTATAAGGAAAGGCCAATATTATGAAAATGTTATGATAAGGAAAGGAAATCAAATAGAATTATTATGATAATGTAATTTGGAGAAAATAACATGGAAAGGGAAGGAAAAGGAGAACGGTAGGGATGAGGTAGGCAGATAGCGTTTGAGACATGCAGACAGGCAGACAGACAGGGCAGAAAAATAATGGAAAGCGCAAAGAAACAGTAAGGAAGACAGTGACATTTGGGTTGTAAGGGTGGGAGGAAATGGAGAATGTTTTCATTAATAACTGCCCCATTTTACTGGGAGACAGCAGAGGGCGTCTCCTCACAGCTAATCTCCAGCTAATCTCAGATTGTCTAGCTCTTGTCAGCAGACGACAGGAAACCTAACGGCGCAGACGACAAACGGATGGCCTCGAGTGGTTGTCGTCTGCCGTTGCTTTCCTATTCCCGCCAAAAACTACCCGAACAGGGTTGCCTCCTAAAACGAGAAAAGTACCAACGCAAATTACAGTAGAAACATAATACAGGCTCTAAGGTGGGACACTTAGGGAGTTGTCGATTTTTCCGTCATACCTTTTTTAATTAATCAATTTTCCACCATAGTATAGCGTCTCTCGGAATTGGGTAAGAATCCATCCATTATAGGCTGTCTCCAAGCGAGATGTATGGCACGAAGAAATGGATGTCAAATTATGGTCGGATGGACAATATCACGATTTCGTGCTGACTGATTATTATATTAGTGTTTTTGAACATAATACTATATGCATGGGGAAATTACTTTCACACAAATGAAATGATGGTACTACAATTTGTTTAACAGACTACTTTTTAATGCCAGCATCCAATAGTGCATGTTATTCACAGCGATATGTACGCTGCAGAGCGAACTACAATACATGTGTATAGTTCATCATCCATCATAAATGATACTACCATGCATTTTGTCCAACTCATTCGTAGGAATTTCCATGAAAAGTGGTCGAAAGACAATAAACGATGAGAAATGTTACGTGGATAATAAAAGCATGCCCATACCAAAGTGCGATTTTTACAGACTGTGCAATTCAGCCGTTTTAAGAGTCGGTGCCATCTATAATATTCATATTGATAATTACAGGTTCAGATACACCTCTTATATCCTCAGAAGTGTAGTTATTCTATTGGAGGACCCAGGCCTTTGGCCTTCCAAGACATACTATGCTAACCCGGCCCCGCACCTGGATGATTTACGCGAACCTAACGGGTCATTAACTAGGGAGAGGTTGTCGTGAGTAGCATACGAAATTGGGCATTAGTGACAGGCGCAGCCTCAAAACTCTACCCCGCTCCCCAAAGCCTCGGGTGGATTTCCTTCACAGATGACTGGGATTTGGTCGGAAAGCTATAAGTTGTTATGGAAACAGATGCCTTGGGCATCCTCCGTATGGATGCCTAATGCTAGTGCATGGCATGAATCCAAGTGCAGGGCATGATGTCTAGTGCAAGGCACGGTGCCTAGTGCAGGGCATGGTGCCTACTGGAGGGCATCGTGCCTACTGCACAAGGCATGGTGCCTAGTGCAGGGCACGGTGCCTAATGCAACACATGGTGCATTAATTACAGGTCCAGACACACGAACGTATACCGTCCATTTACCCATTCTTCATAATTATACAAATTTTATTGAAGATTGCCATCATGGAAAAATGCACGTTCTTTATTGTTACTTATACTTACACGGAAGTAGGAAGCATTCAATCAATAATGTGATTCTATGTGACATATGAAAGATTGGGCATCATATTCTGATATCGATTATTTGGGCGACGGACTATGGGCGTGGTCAAAGGTTATAGTGGGCGTGGTTAGTGCTCTTATGGGCGTGGTTGTTAAGCCTTTAGGCCGCTGGTAAGGCACCCCATGTAAAAACCTGACAAATGGCGTTTCTTTATCATAATATACCCCATTGACGTTACTGTCTTCTTGTGATGAACGTACCTCGATCACTAATGGTGTCAGGTCATATTTCCCACATCAGTTAAAGTCCAATACAATACCTCCATTACTGGAAGAAAAGCGTGCGATAGGAGGTTGTGGTATATGGTTACTGTTTAGGTGATGCAAAATGTACAACACAATTAGGAGATTTGAAGATTGTGTTAGATAGTATAACATTTCTTCTTTCTTCTCCGGACACATTTTCAGGGCAAATTGGTACTGCTCATAGCAGAATACGAAATGATACAGTATTACCATCTATACAATTTGAATGTTCCTTGGGATATGATATACAGATGCCTCCATGACATTTTAGTTTAATGCATAATGTAACATAATTCAATCAACCGGGAGAGCCGGCATTTCCATACGACAAGAAAAACACATGACCTCAACCTCATATATAGAGCCTAACGATAATGTAACGTTTTATATATTTTTGATTTACTGAAGATGGTGTTAAGATTATGAAACCTGCTATAATATTAATGTACTCCGATGCAATACCTTTCAACCACATCTTGGCCTATAGAATCCAATCATGCAGGCTCACTGCACCAAGTGTTTGTGTGCACCCGTATTTGTTAAGGAGAGGCAACGATCATCTTCTATCCTGCTGATAGATAGACTATCTATAGCACCGGCGTCAATTAACCGATTTAAACTTTTGATTCTGTTCATTATGATTATTCAATTTGTGGGTTATTGTTCAACTCACCGCAGATCTTTACAGCAATATACTTTTGGTTGGCCCTTTCTATTATCTTTCCGAATGGGACCTATTTATACATGCTTTTATATAACCCTCACAGTCTTAAGGCCTAAGTTACTTCAGTTGGAGTAGGATGCATGCTGGTGTATTGTCATGCCACACATCCCCCCGTGTCCCGAATTGAACTAGTGATCGTCTGATTGCAATTGGTGGAGCAGTATCCTGCACCTGCGATATTATCCCGCCAACTGAATAATTATTGATTATCATGATATTCTTAGCTACAACACTATATACTATAACGTATAGTTATTATACTTGTTTTGAGGTATTTACCATAGATTGCGAGATCATCTAAATTTGTTAGATATTAAGGAGCGGATAATAGGGTTTGGCCAACAATGGCATCAGTTAAGCAATTGCCCATCGATAAGCAATCGGTGCCAGAATAAATGGTATTATTAAGATAAGCTATTAATTTTAGCTTGTAACAGAAGTTGCACAATTAGCTTGTAACAGAAGTTATCTGGTTATGGTCTAGCAACAACAACCCCCCCACTCCACCCCACCCCCAGCAGCAATTGCCATTCTAATAGCAATTGCCGTATAACATCAATTGCCATTAAACATCAATTGCTTTATAACAACAATTGCCGTCTTATAGCAATTGCCTTCCCTCAACCATGAAAGCCTTTATACCAGAATATCTTTCTTTGTAGACCTTCAGTAGCTCCGTTGTATTGGACAACCTGTAAATGTCCTTGACATGCTCCTTGCCTCTTAAAAACGATTGCCTTCCACAAGCAATTGCCTCCTGATAGCTATTTAAAGCCATCTATCGGCGTTTATCCGTCAATAGCATTTCACAATACCAAGATTTTCCAAACAAAATACATAGTTTTGTATACAATTTTAAACAATTGTTCAACTGTTTTATCTAAATTTGAAAATCCATTTTGTCTTTGCAGAGGGATTGCCCGTCCGGCCAGCTGACCCGGAAAAAGTTCCTGGAAGTCTACTCCGGATTCTTCCCCGAAGGAAATGCCGAGAAGTTTTGTGAGCATGTATTCAGAACATTTGACGCCGACAACAGTGGCAAGATTGACTTTAAGGAGTTCCTCCTGGCAATCAACATCACATCAGCAGGCAAGCCGGAGGAGAAATTAGTATGGGCATTCCAAATGTACGATATTAATGGAGACGGAACGATTGAGCGAAGCGAAATGGTAGAAATTATCACGGTAAGTGAATCGTTGTCAGTACGTTTGATGGGTTGTATATGGTAATTCGGATATTATTAATTTTGTCCAGATGATACGGAAAGCAATTCTCGGTTCATCTAAATATGGTCTTTCTGAACAAAAGAACAGACAAGGAAGCAATTCCTTTTTGCTTGCATGTATACGTATCTCTGTCACCTTCATGAAACATAGAAATACTGAGATCTTTACCATAACGCATAAAGGGTTGTTTCCTTCAGATTCTCTCATTAAACATTGTCCTATTTCAATCAAATTGATCTGCTGCCCTTTCCAGGCTATTTACAACATGGTAGGCAACTCGATCAGCCAAAACAACCCTGACGACACGCCGGAGAAGCGGACGGAGGAAATCTTTGACAAGATGGACGAAAACAAGGACGGTGTGCTAAGTAGGGAAGAATTTATCAAAGGGTGCATGGCAGACCAGTTCCTCTACCAGATGTTGACAGCCGATCAATCCGGCTCCATGGAATAAGACTGCTGCCCCCTAGTGGCAAAAGTCGTCACCACCCGCCATTCACATCTTTTCCCCCCCTAGCGGACAGAATTGGTACTGAGGTTCCAATTCAATCGTCTGTTCTTGTTGCAAGAGACGTCATGTTATTATTATTATAAATGAAGACTCTCCCCCAACTCCCCAACCCCCGTGGATTCTAGGATGAAAAAGGAGAAAAGTTCTGGAATTTCTTGAATTATATATATGTTGAACGTCTTGGAACATGTGCTCTTATAATCAGAACTGCCACCATTGGACGCACTTGGGATTAGTAACAAAAGAATTTCATTGTGTAAGATTCTGATGATGACGAGTGATGAGGTTGCATGGGAAAAAAAGAGAAATGGTGTACCTTTTCTTACACGAATGAGACATACATGCTTGTGCAGATGTGTATAAATTTATGTATAAAATGTCTACATGAAAAAGAAAAACAATTGCAGTGGTTTTACACCTAAAGTTAGACTGGACTTACTAGCATGCATGATCAAGGTTCTGATGCCAAGGTTCTGAGGAATTTAAGAGACCTTCAATGGGGCCTATACCAGTATACAAGTCCAATTGAGGATAGCTTATTGTAAAGCCTGGGTCTTTGGTGTCTTACTTATATAGACACTGCTGTTGAAGAACATTGTGTTGGGAGCTTGTCAGTTTTTAGTGTAAGCACTGGGCATCCGTTTCGTTAATTGGTACATACATATAGATCTAGGCTATAACATTGATCATGATCATTCTTAGACTTGACCATGAGACCCCGGCACCATTTTCTGCTGGCCGTTGATGGGCAGTCTTCCAAAGGTGCTGGGAATTAGATCACCTCCCTGTAGAACTGCATGATAGACATTAATGAACGAAAAAAGTGGGATCTTTTTGGAGGCGTATATATACATACATTATACAGCCGTTCCAAGCAGACGCCTGAAGCAGCACAAGACTTCCGGCCAAGCACTCAGTTAGTAGCATTACGCATGTACGCAGTTGTCAGTGTGAGTTTAGAGAGAGAAAAAAGTTCCCGGCAAATTTTCCATTATTAGGCCTTTTCAGTTTAAAGGGGAAATTCAACTTTTGCGTTACCTACGGGACATCAATCATTGCATAAGAGAATAGGTCATTATTATGAGATTTGTACCAATTTTAGTTTGCCTCCTATTTTCGCCCTCCTAGTCAGGAATTACTAGGCCTACCGCAGAATTGATTGACTACTAATTGACGAGAGGTCCACGACTTTCATCTAATTCTCTGGTAGACTTGAGGTATAAGAACCTCCCAGCATTACCCTATAACACCGTCTTTACATATTACATAGAGAGTTATACTTTTCTATCAACTGGGAACTAGACATGTTAAAAAATTTAGATCGACATGACTATATTTTAAGTCTTTGTTACAATCAGACACAGGCATTATATAGTAGATTCAAAATCAAAGCAAATGACATGGATTACTAGTTACCCGCGTTTACCATGAAGCTATAGCTCCTTTACACTAATCACAATCTGCAGTTGACCATTATGTCCTCAGATGAAACTTCTAAATGCTGCTGCTGCCGCCTATAGAGACAGAGAAGTAGATTAGATGTAAATAAATGCATATAAAGTAGTATCTAGGGGCACCAGACCTTTCGTGATTTTCAGGCCAAGTGCTGGCCACTGAAACAATTGAAAAGCTTTTCTTTCGAATTTCGCCCTCGCACACTGGAACTAGATACTTTTTTCATAATTTTCCTAGTCCTTATTAGTCTATACTAACTTATAAAAGTCGTGGGTTTCATTACTTATCATTTGACCGATTTGTGTTATCATTAAGGATAGGCGTAATAGGCATTAGTCAGTACAATAGGACATTTAGCCCAAGTAGAGTAGACCAACAAAAAACGGAACATTTTACAAGTGGGCGGGTGTTCTATTGCAACTAAAGATATTACATCCTACTACATCTTCTTCGAATTATTTAAAACGCATACGAGGAAAAAAAACAAGTCGGAGAGAATGTTTTTAATAGAGACGGGCCTTAGTCATTATTTGTGCGTTTGCTGATAGGTATGCTAAGAATCATTCCAGTTGTTTTCAGAACATGTGTTAAGATCCAGGAGCCCTGATCTCTTGGCAAAGTAGACTATACTCCCCGATGGTTCTCCATCTGGCTGGCTGGTCCATAATCCAGCCCATCCTTCGCTGTTATACAGTTTATCGTTGCACTTTTGCTTTATTTTAGTGTCTTGTGTTTGATTCTATTGGCCCAGATAAATAATGATAATGATTAAAAAAAAAATGTCATACAATACAAAACTGGACAGAAATTATGAGTATGATAAGAATGGTGTAGGAGTTATTGTTTCCATTTGTTATGTCTTCATTTGATCGTCGCATATTGTACTACTAGTTATGATACACTATCATTACGACCAGACTACATTACCCGATGATACTATAATCATGGTGGTAGCCTTAAACGTGTCCAATGCCCATTGACAGCTGTATATTATCTGTAAGGCGTGCGTTCTTACCGTAGTTAAACGGAGGCATTTTATTACAATTACCCACTATACTGTAATAATACACCGTTCACTGAAAGCTAGTAGTGTCTCCTTTGTCTCGTTATTACATGATAATTATAAACTTAGGGGTTATGTCTTTTTATTCTTGGAGGTAAGATTCCTTTGATAGGCTGAAATGCACTTAGGCCTATAGGCGTATTGTTTCATTTTAAAAAGGGACCCAGACCCACCACCTATAATGATATATGTATACCACCCCCTACCTTTCTCTCATCCACTTCCCTGTGTGTATCGAAATGATGAACAAGTTCGTGAATTAAGGAGATAAATTGGAGTGCTTCTGACTGTGCACTGATAAGACTGTCTCCCTGTCCCCATAATATCAATAACCATAATCTATCTCCCACTATTTACTTCTCCTCTGTCTCCTATAAGGAGGATCTGTCAACTCTTCCAATAATATCAATTAATTTTCTCCCGATAATATACAAATTTATATCCGAGTTTGCCCAATGATTAGGCATATAATATTATATCTTGAAAAATGGTATTTGATAGAATTTCTCAATAAGATAATGCTTCTAAACTTTGCATGTTCCATACGGTAAATCAACTCACGAGGTAGATATCAATAATAATTGCTCTCCAGACTTAGAAACTAATCTATCACTGCCAGAGTGCGTTATCCCCCTTTTTTAGTTTTTGGTTAATTAATTGTAGGGGCACTGGAAATAAATCTATACTAGAAAAAGGCGCTATTTTATTCAAATGTTCACCGAGGCCTTTGGTAGGAGATTTGCGACGTATTTGTAGGAGTAATAGGGAAAAGGCTTACACCACTGCTATCGGGTCCGCCTCCTGCTAGGTAATTAATCCATGTACTGGAGGAAGATACCCTCCCCTTGTCGCTCGTGCGCTTAACTTATAAATTATTTATCATTACGTCTCCCCTTTTAGCGATAGAGTAAATTATATGAACTTAGGAAATACACAAAGTTTAGAAGATGTATTGTATTTTTCAAATAAGAAACATGCCCCATCTCGAAGCTTACAGATTCTGAATGTGGTATTTGATGTTTATGATTTAGTTTATGGCATTTGATGTTATGAAGAAAACAAATTGCGATTAACAGATAACATTCATGATTGCCATGTGTTTTAGGAAGTTATCCAAATGATATACCGGTTTTGTGTTATCCTTTGTTTACTTCAGCTCTTTATTTTAGCAAAAAGAAATACACTACTCAGTGAAAATTCCCCAAAACAGTGAGTCGAGGTGGGGCATCAAACAAAACATCTAATACTCACTGTTTAAACCTATATAAGTACGTCATAAACGTTAATCTGATGTTCAAATTGTATATCAAATACCAAGCATATCTGTATATTCTATTATGATTGATATTCCACCTAATTAAGTCTGAGAACAGAATTTCAAAACACGCCATTCAACTATAATTCTACATCGTTCTATAGAGGTCGTACACAATTATTAATGTCTCTGTATTTATATACCAATATCCTACGTATTGAGATTTCCATCAATTTTTCTTGTGTCTCTTTTGTTTACGTTCCAAAAAGAACACTCTAATTGACTTTCATTGACTATTGCCTCCATTTGAATGGTTTCATCTAGTTCAGTTTAAAGTTGATTGTTGACTTGTGGATGCGAATGGCTGTGCATAACGCATTATTTCTCTGTAGGTGGTTGCGTACTATTCAGAGCGTACTATATTATACAGGCCGTATACATTGTTGTATAGAGATGTGTCTGGAGACATCTTTTTGCTAAAGCTTCATATCAGTGACATGTACCAAAGCCTGACTATTGACATGTTGGGAGAGCCAGGCCCCGTCACACTCCCTTTCCTGTCGACACTGAGAATGTTACGCAAATAATTATATAAAGTAACGCAAATCAATTAAATTTACCCCAATTTAGACACGTTTATAAATCATAATCCTCTCTTTGTGATTTATAATATCATAAATTAGTTATCAATTCCCTTTTAAATGCATTTACATCAATGCGTTTAATCTTTTAAAAAGACTACTTGCTGTTAAGGGCCCTCACTCAAATTAATAATGTGTGCATGCATAAAATTCAAGGAAACAGCAGGAAACAATTCTTAATTGATGATAAGAAAACACTTCATTTTTGGTCATAATTTTGGTGATTGGGAATTGTGTGTCAGGTACTGGTTTTCACTCCCAAGCTCTGCCTTAAATTTCAACCAGATCTGAAAAGGCTCTCCTTTCAGACAGTTTTGTGCAACTGTCGCTTGGTTCAATTCTTTGACAGGTAGCGCCACCAATGAGATTGGTGGCGCTACCTAGATGCTGTTGTCACAGCTCTCCGTGTATGATATGTGTATTGTGTCAGTGCACTGTTTAACTTATGATAATACATTTGATGCAGGAAAAGTGAAATAAAGATTGTTTAACGTAAGGAACACCTTCCTACCAGAAGTATTGTTGTTCTTTATGTGGTTAACTTGTGTTTTATTATTCGTTATTTCAGGAAGTCCTAGTCCAGTCATATTCAGTTAATTATAATTCCCACAAAGGCTATAGATATAGCTTAAATAACCCACTTAAGAATCCGAGTTGGCTTTGAGTATAACAAGGAAGAAATGGTACAAAAAGAGGATTCGACTTCAAGGTGTGAGTCACGTCTTGTTATTCTATGGAGACATTTAAAAACTAGAAGAAAACCTATTTCAATCAGCAGCTAAATCGAATAAGATATGGTTACTTAATTATTCTAAAAGGTAAAATAAAATGCGAAGTGAATCTCCTATAAATATCTGCTGTCCTTTTCTTTTTTTCTTCTAATCTCACACCATAATTATTTACAATTATTGCTATCCATTATACCTTAAACATTTCACATAACAATGAAGGTTCCACTCGAGGCGCAAAAAAGTCAAATCGTGGATACCATAGATCCCTGCATATATGCCTATCAGTGCATATTAATTTTATCCTTCACTCATGTTGGTTTTTTTAAATTATCAACAAAAACCATATTAACTCTAAGTTTATTCCCATTTTGTGGACGACGTCGCCGTTGATTGCGGTTTTTCATCCGACAGATCCGTGTCGTTTTATGATCCCGGAGCAGAGACTGGTAAATGTCAGTAGATGGTTCTATTAGCTTAATTATAACAGAAAATAGTCGGTAAAAATGGTGTATGTGAGCTATGCTGGCCTGCCATTGTTGTATGGAGACGTGTGTGTAGTATGAATGGCTGTGTTAACATTCTACTTTACGCCTAACTAGGCTGGCCTAATCATTTCCACCAAAACCTAGCTGTAACTCAAATACTGCATGGCATCTCAGAGTTCCCAAAGATCACGCCATGAGATTTCCAGTATAGCGCGTTTTCTTGAAATATCCAGATGGAAACCCTTAGCAGTTTTACATGTTACTCGCTCAGATGTGTTTCGAGCTCCCCAGAGTTGCTCAGAAGCGCTCAGATTTCTTCGGAAACACATAATCAGCTGATAATAATACTACAGTTACAGAGCCGGAGTTATAGAACCTGATGCATCAGGTTCCATAGAGCTTGGTACACCCCTGGGCCCATATCTTCGTAACTGATTTTCGTGATGAGACTAATCAACTGAAATTTGATTAGTCTTTCAGAATGCCTGTTCTATCTCTTGCCAAAAGTATGGATATCATTTCAAACTAATATTGAAAATGAATTGTTAGGTTTTGTTTATATTTTGATTGATAGAGAAAAAAGATTAAGAATGAGATACTAATCGAAATTTACATGATTAGCCCTATTACTAAAATATGGCCTCAGATCGAGACTCATCCATCTTGGGCCATGATAAAGTAATTTTGAGAGGCATGGGATGTAAAGGATACCAATCCAATATATGCACCAATGGTATATATAGTGTAAACATAATCATGTCGTTTCGGGTTAATTGGGTATTGCATGAACAACATCACATTGAACAGAGAAGGATGCCGGCCAATGTCTCTTCAAAATGTTATAGAATAGATTGTCAGAGGCATATGACTGTCTTCTCTCTTAAGTATTATGTTTTTTTCGATGTTTTTGAGAACTTTAATAATCGTATGATTCTATCAGGCAGTTTTTGATAAATGGCTATGCACTCTGTTAACATTATGAAATAGGCCTTTAGAATTGATAGATCATCTGCTTATATATAGTGGGCTGTTAGATTATAAGAGGTGTTATGTGTTATTGGGATGATGATTGTAATCCATGCAATGGGGTTGTAGCTGTGGTAACCGTTTAGGGTATCTCTGAGAATTCCTTAACCCTTTCACTGCCAGATATATCACGATATAACTGATATTTACTGAAATATTGCCCAAAATACAAAAATTAGTGCATATATTCCCTAAAACTCAAATTTAGTTTAGACTCTTCAGATGAAAAACTTTTTTCAATAATTTTGATAAAAACGTTCCAAATGTTGGCACTGTGCCAATAAGGCAAATTTCTCGCAAGGAGTAATTGTTCGTACTATCGTAATTTGCAGGTTACCATGGTAACCAATAATTCATAAAATAACTGTCACACTCTTTATAAAAATAACATGAAAACATAATCTTTTTTGCGCAAAAGACAGTTTGTGATTATCATAAACGAAAGAAAAGTTACAGCAAATTAAAAATGATGCCATTTACATAAATTCACCCATTTTTCATGATTTTTTAATTAGTATGGCAAATTCAAATGTAAATACATTGTTTATGGTTTCTTGAATCGCAATTCTAACATTTTTGGGTGGCTTGATAGACTGATGTTCAAATACCTGTATCTCTGGTTCTAATAGGAAAATCTGAAAAATTCTTTCAGATTCTGAAAGCACAATTTGCATTCTTTCAATGGTGTTCCTATGGGATTTTACTATAGGGCCCCATATGAGGCCTCTGGCAGTGTAAGGGTTAATTACGAAAACGAGGGGACAATAATAAAAATACATGATATATGTATTAAAAACTGTATAGTATTATGAATGATCAAATATGCATTTACTATAGGTTAGTACAGATATGATCATAATACTTATCACCATGTATTGCAATTATGTAAGTAACATTTAAGTATAAAGTATTAAGTATAATGTAGTGACGTATATAGTGGTACTCTTGTGACTGTAAACCTATGTATGTCATTAGGAGTTTTAGCAACTCGTCACCTGACGTAAGCATACATAAAATCTATCCCTAATGCCTAATGTAGCACACACAGTGTCTATATCGCCTGAATACATAATGTATGACATACATACACTATACCATACGCTTTCACACATATTACACAACTCGTCTCCTGTAGTTATATATCGTGCCCCTGTATACATAGTCCCACAACATAATAAAGATGCATGTAAACATCCATTAATAAGATCAACTATCAGTACCATATAGTACTGAGCAGTGTCTGGAATATATAGGCCTATTCCCTATTCGCTATTCATGGAAGCTATTGACCAAATGTCTAGAGTTTTCATTTCATTGAAATGATAGTCACAGAGTGATATGTGCATATATATGCATTATTCTAGGTATAGCTATTGCCCAAACTAGCAAGCAGAGGTTGGTGTTGGCTGCATCAACTATCCAATTTTACTCGTTTTTTTTGAAATCGTGGAAGAGATGAGGGCTAACTTTATGTTAAATGTCATTAGCAAAGACGTTAAATTCTCTTTCAAATATGGAATTTAGCATGCATGGCTTCCTTATGATAAACTTAGGAATTGCCAAATTTGCGGTATTCAAAATCGTTTATAGGCTAGTATAACATGTAATTCAAATTTAGTTTATAAGTTGCCTATATTCAAAAATATAACTTAAAACCCACTTCCACATGTGAACGCAACGAAATGATAAAATATTCACAGAATACCTATACGTTGACGCAACACGGATACACGGAGATACATAGAACGGGGTAAAAAGCTCTCGATCCACGATGCGACAAAACCCCAACCGATTCTCTTCTTACACATTTCTGTCTAATTGAAGCAATAATCAGCTGATAATAGGTCAAAATGTCTTTTCTGCAAAATTGAAAAATTCTTATGACAAATTACATTATGCATTATACATAAGCATTTCAATTTCTTAATCAAACGATTCTCGAAATCGGCCCAAAATCGCATCCTGGATCACCCCCTTCAGAGGTTCACGTCTAAACTTAACACTGGGATCCCGAGCTTGGTAATTACCCAGAGTGAGACACCAGTGAGCATCCGGTCTCTAGGTGCTACCTGTAGGGTTAGTCCGTCCCTGACCGTCTCAGCTCTCATTATACTAGTTTGAGCGACTCGGGAACTGGGACGAACCTACAGTCTACCTGTAGGTGCGGCACACGTGGTTGTCAAGGCCAACCATGCCTTGATGTGGGATGCAGTTACCAATTAGAGGACGCTGCTTTTTCTCTCCCTCGGGCATGTATACATGAGCGTGTACGCATGCACGCACACAAGGTGGCATGTGCATGTAGGTGTGAGACTCCGATATGAAATAAGCCAAAAATTTGCCTGGTCATCAAAAAAGACCTTATCTTGTCTTCGAATTTCATTTTAGGCAGATATTCTGATACGAGCATTTTTGGAAAAGTATTACATGTTAAATCATCAGATTACAATAACATTATCAGGCATTTCAATAAACCCATCCCACATTAATTATTTCCCAGGGTTGGACAATTGTTGGACAAAATAACCATTTAAGCCATCCTCGTTTTCTAGAGTTGCCACTTGGGGTTACTGAAATAAGCAAGTATCATATTTTTCTACATCTCCAAATACTGCCAAAACATTATCATTTCTTAAATGGTATCGATTGACAGATTGTTATAAACTGGGATGGGCTTATTGTATGCGCATAATATCAATACCTGGCTGGAAATACGTGCATTGGAATGACCATCTTTCTTGTCCTTTCCCCCAATTATTTGCATGCACTCGCTCGAACTTTGGGTACATATCGTACACAAGATCTATCGGTGGAGAGCCTCCCCACACATTCTCGGGTTTTATTTTGAGCCTGGATTATGTAAGCCTCTTCCTCTCCTGTAACTCAACCCCTAAGTGCCCAACCTTCCAAACACTACCACAGCTGTGTCCAGAGACTCGACGGGAATCTTGCACAGTACAGACCTACCTAGGTCTGCAAGGGTTAAGGGTTGTGTGTGTATGTTATAGGCAGAGGCCTTCGGAGGAGGGGGGGGGGGGTTGCAGTGTTTTGGGTGAGGTGCGGTTGTCTGTATAGATGTAAATAAACTGTAAGAGGGTGTGCCTGAGTGATCACACCTGTTTTGAGGGTTTGGGGAGCGTGTTAGTAGGTGTATGTTACGTGTGTCAGTAGTATATGAAAGTGGAATGGTCAACTTGATCAACATAATAAGGCCCTGATCAGTTGGTCATTGAATTGTTTCACCATGGAGTGCTGGGTTATGCTTTGTCTGTAGGCCTAATTCATACACGTTTTCATATTCATTCAACTTTTGTATTATTGATTTCCAATATCATTGGTCAAATATTGTTAATTTCATAAGAAGAATAGTTGGGAATGTAGGCCTATATCTGAAACTCCCTCAATTGTCACAGTAAACTATCTTAAAATTCATGGCCCGATTTGCATTTCTAATTAGTAAACATAAATTTGCTTCACTGCAATAGCATACAATTGCTTGTATATGATGAGGTGCCCATGGTCAAGGCCATGGCCAATAGGCCTATACATACAGCACGAGTTGCTCACTTTACACTCATGAGCGGTCAGCAGAAGTATTTATGAATGCTCGTGCCATGAGCCTGACCTAGTTTCTTCACGAGCTGCTCATTACACGGGAGAGATGGCTACAACAAGCTCACACCAATTGGTCTCGCCACCAGCTCACCGCGCGAAGAGTGGACAGGTTGCCTGACAGGTTGATCTATTGATTTCTGGCTGGGAACGAATGAGCAGGTCACACCATCGGTTCTTAGTGCATGTGGGAATCAAGACTCGCGGCCACTACCTGCATGGTGCATTTGGAACTGTTGTATTCACAATTAAGATGGTCCGTGCATAAGTATATATAGTTTTTCCCATATCTATAGGTTGGCCAATATCATAATGCATGCATTTCCTATATCTATAGGTTGGCCAATATCATAATGCATTGGCAATGTATTGGAATATCTTATATTTGTTATCATATATTAGGCCTAGTTTTCTCAAGCTATTCTCAAGCTATATATATATATATATATATATATATATATATATATAATAACTTACGCTACAACAAAGACACAGGAGGCAGGTTTGGGCTGAATATATCATGTAATAAACAACAAGAGACATGCCAATACAGATACATTGTAAGAAAACGGATAATAATTATTATAATAATATCCACGAACAACATAACAATAAAAATTTTCTGTCCAGCGCGATGCAGTTAGTGTTGGTGAGAATGGCGGACCGAGCGTGCTATGACGTCACTGCACGTTCGAGGCCGGGTTGCTAGGCACGTATCCAAGCAACGGTTTGCGCTTCGTGATTATACCCGAATAACAGGCTATGCGTGCTATAATAACTTACGCTACAACAAAGACACAGGAGGCAGGTTTGGGCTGAATATATCATGTAATAAACAACAAGAGACAGCCAAAACGCCCAAACCGCCTCATGGGAGGCTAAGAGAAAACACCTTATCTACTTCCATTTTCCGGGGAGCTGGCTCCGAGATATAAGAAAAAACAGCGCTGGAGGTCCAGCAACCCCTATCCTTAATCACTGCTACATCTAAACCTATAGATGACATGAATGTAGCGGCCCCCCTACGCAGGCTATGGGATGAGAATTTCCCCCCGAGACCCGCCTTACTCGCTGTCTTGGACAGCTTCGAGTTGTACCAGGACGGTGTCATTTTTGTGTAGCCATCAGGCGACAGCAACATGAAGACCCGCTGACCTTCCCTAAGCTTCAACAGTGACAATAATTCTCTAATCCAATACACAGGGCAAAGTTGGGAAGATTTGTTGGAATTAATCATTACCCTGTGGTGCTTTAGACCATACTGGTCTGTTTTTGAAGAAGTCAACAGGACTTCTAAACCCCCTTCAACAAATTCCAAGTCCCTCGATTTGAGGGCGTGGGCACCGCAAACATTAGAAATCCTAAGTAGGGCTCTAAAAGACAAAGTGGTAGCAGCCCAGAATGCCAAGTCTTCAATGTCTAACAGGTTAAGAGCGTAATAAATTTTTAACAAGTCATTCGGCAAGAGTGGTTGCGCAGGTCCCCTCCCAGGCAGGGACAGTCTTTTTGAGCCCAATAAGGCTTGGCGAATCCCGAATCCAGTATAGTCGATCCCATCTCTCCCGTGGGATTTTAGGAAGAACGATAGTCCCGACAAATAATTTAGCACTGACACATGCACCATGGAGAGCGATAAGTAAGCGATGTATTGAACTGTTCTGTCTGTGGTCAGTGAAAGGGGATTGTAATCAAAAATTTTACAGAAGTCCAAGTATTTCCTCCGTTGAGTTGATCTTGTCGACTTGGTGTTATCTGACAGAGCGTTCTCCTGTAGTTCCTCTACCCTGTCTCTAACTACCCTCTTCGTTGGCCCTAGACAACAAGTAATCAGAGCAGCACATATTATTAGATGACATGACTTGAGCAAGTGCCAACAGTTTAGTTTGATTAGCTGAGCGGGACAGAAGGTCCACCAGTACATTTTCCTTAGTGTTAATATACGAGGCATATACATCTACATTATACATAAAACACAGCCAAAAAATTTCACGGAGCCAGGTCATGCATGTTGTATTAGAACTTCGACCTGTATTAATCATGTACATAACCTGGCTGTTATCAGTTACCAATTCGATAGTCGAGTTCTTCCACAAATGGGCCCAGCGCTTGAGGCCCAGGAGAACGGGCCAGAGTTCATACACATTTATATTCGGCTTAATATTCACAAATCTAGGCTTCGACTCCAAGTGGGTGTGCACTTCATACCGGCCCGTTCCCACGCCATCCCAAGTACCCCAAAACCAGTCACTCCCACTCCAGGCCCCAAACCCAGACATCGATGAATCCGAGGTGATACTAATTGATTTTTCCCTAGGAATAATTCTAGCAGAGCCATTGAACATCATACAAAAGTTCTTCCACCATGAGAAATCCCCCTTAATTTCCGAAGTTATTTTAATCCTTGACCCCCTGGTGCATGAATTACAAAGGTCGTACACCCTTCTACTGAAGGTTCTCCCTCCATTGACAACAGTAGAGCAGTGGGCCATTAAGCCCGCTACACTTTCCAGCTCCTTTTTTGTTCCCGAGCCCTTGTTCTCCAACTGTTTAATTTTATCCATGAGATTTAAGATCTTCCCGACTGGGAGTGACAGATTCATGTTACATGAGTTCACAACAATCCCCAGGAAAGTCACGTTCTGGGACGGTGGTACAATTTTTGGCCAGGAAATATCGAACCCCGCGGTGCGCAAAATATTGATGAGATTCAGCTGGCTAGCCCTACAAGTGTCATAATCCTTAGAGATAATTGCGAAATCATCCAGATAATTTACGATCCTCTCGACCCCCCTGGACCTAACCATATCCACTATCATTGCTGAAAGCATGTCAAAGATGAATGGGGCACACTTCAAGCCAAAGCACAAGCGGTGATCCTCTAAGTACACATCCCCATCGCCAAAATTCCAACACAGTCCCTGAAACTTATAGTGATCTGGATGGATCGGGACAGATCTGAAAGCGTTTGAAATATCAGTTACAGACATGAAGTCGTTAGCTTCTAACATTTGGGCCAAGTGATCCACCGAGTTGTAGGTGAACTTTTCACAAGTAGTTTCCATGAAGTTATTTATGCTCCTGCCTAAGGGCATGCTGCAATCAGTTATTGGTCTAAGTTTCCCGTTGCTCTTCAGCACTGCGCCTAAAGAATGGACACATTTGGGCCTGGAACTAACAACGCCCACCCTGCCTAATCTTATGTCGGTAGCTAGTATATTTGACATTTCCTCTGAGGCGCTACACTCCAAAATTGAAAGATAATTTTTACACTCATAACTTTCAATATCTACGTCATCAACGATACGGAAACCATCACATACACCGTTCCATATTTTTGACACCACATCTCTACTCAAATTACACTCTCCAGAGAATAAAAAATGCCCTATACGGCAAGGTCTGAGTTGAGATACATTTCCGCCGTTCTTGTGCACGCATGCACAAATCCCTCTAATACATTCCTCATAAAGATTGATAATAATGCCTCCGCTGCTCGCAGGCAAGCAGTAACCTGGCCCCCCTGACTTCGTGAATGGGTCCCCTGACCTAAATTCCGAATTAACATTTGGGATTTCACTGGCTACATTGGCTAACGGACGGATAGAACTTGATACACAAACATTTTCGCTGAAGTCATGACACACAGGCGACAAATTAGCCTCCGAAAAATTACGGTCACATACAAGCTCAGTTGGCTTTACACAATCAGCATTAACTCCTTCAAACAAGAGACCAGTTCTCAGTCCGTAGGCAGAATTATCCTTGGCTCCTCACTTGTTCTGGCTGTTTTTGTTCTTTTTGCATGCATACTGACCGTGGCTTGTTTCACCACAGATTTTGCAGAAGTGACCGAAAGTGCACTTATACTGGTCGCAGCCGTACTGACCATTGAACTTGAAGCAGTGTTTGTCGTTAGTGCCTTTCTGTGCCTTGGCACTGCCCTGCTTCCTGGTCGAGCTTGCCGCATCGTAGCCCAGGTGGAGAAGCACCAACGACGCGTCCACCTTGCCGAAAGAGGAGATACCATCAACCGCTGCTGACGTGCGCACAGCCTGGTCGTAGGCAACTAGAGAATCTGGCTTATAGAACCTTGTTTCTGCCTTGTCGGAGAGAATAATCAAGTGGTTGATGAAGCCCTCCACGTCCTCGTCTGCCTTGTACAGCTCCTGGAGCACCCGTAAGTTGGTGGCTAGGAGCTTCTCGAATGATTTTACCTTCTCACCTTTGTCCAGGTATCGGTGGTGGCTGAACTGGGACTCCTTTAGTTTCTTAGCCCTTGACTTAGGACGGCGTTTATGCTTCCTGCCTGAGCGATTCCGCGATCTTGACTTGTGACGCCCCTCATCTTCGTCGGAGAGGCTGCTCTCGGAGGCGGCGCCCGACGACTCGCCTGACGTTGAAGCTGATGCACTACGCTCGGGACTTTTTGATTGGAGCCTTTTCTTCTTCTTCCCGGCTAGCCTTTTCTCCTCTCTGAGCCTCCTATTTTCTTCTTCGAGCAAGAACAACCTGTGACTTAGGTTCACGATTGCCTCCCGAGGGTCAGTGATGAGTGACGCCGCCTCCGACGGGTCCGTCGGTAATGGCGGCGCGCCGTCTTCGCCGTGCGCCCCCTCGCATTTGCTGTCGAGAGGCGCAGCATGCACGATCCCGCATCTCTTGCACTTCCTCGCCTTCCCCGACATCTTCGCGCGGCCCGACGTAGCTTATTGGTGATAGGAGGACCACCAAATCACTAGTAATCCCGACTTTTCTGTCCAGCGCGACGCAGTTAGTGTTGGTGAGAATGGCGGACCGAGCGTGCTATGACGTCACTGCACGTTCGAGGCCGGGTTGCTAGGCACGTATCCAAGCAACGGTTTGTGCTTAGTGATTATACCCGAATAACAGGCTATGCGTGCTATATATAATAGGCCCTATACAAAGATAATATAGAATAACATGTAGGCCCTATATAAATTTAGACAATACATGTGCATGTGTAATGCAAAATGCTGAATGGCTACGTACTTACATGACATATAATCCTGCTATAGTCGATAATTTACGTGGAATGACGTAGGCCTACCACGTCAATGCACGTTGCATGATTTAGTTCTCTGTAATTGCTATGATTACAAATTGATAAATGAGTTACAAGGAAAATATCCGTTCATTGGTGCCTATACATTGGTAGCTGATGAGAGTAATGGCAGGACCCACAATCTACACTTTTTCTGCATGCATTACTCATTGATTATCAGTTTAATTACAAAAAATGGTTGAAAGCACTCAACAATTGGCCACAATTAACAGCCCCCTCATTATGGATATAGTTCGTCACTATAATATTATACCCCCATCCCAATAACTCCCAAATTGAAAACAAGTGTGGTGGGGTAGTACTGTCCCCAACGAACTATAACCTTATGGTAATGTTCACGCGCGACCGCGAATCAAATCAACAGATTTATGCTTCTTCGAGTCCATGCGGTCGTGCATGCATTAATTGCAAAATGCAATGACCATGCTCAATTTGGGCCACTATTGTATTATTACCTGTTATCATGTAAGCCCTGTTAGAAAATGAAAGTCCAATCATGCTTCAGACCTATTGCAAGACGTAGGCATTAAGGGTGAGACCGTCCGATGTGTGTTCTCAATGTAACCTTACGTCATCATTGTAATTTGTTCCATGCATGGTAACTTGAACATAACGTAACCTGTCATAACTACTGGGGTTGGCAATAATGTATTACCTGTTAACTGGACAATTACATAAAGATAAGAATGGTAGCTACATTAATTACCAACATTGATATTTCAACATTGATTGATTTAAAAACTATATGTACTTTGTTAAGTATTTTCCATGCACAATTTGAAGTTGCGAATGATGATAATTATGCATGCCTTGTGTAGATAAGATGCAAGATACAAATCAAAAGATTGATCTAACATATCTATGATAGAATATACCGTAATTGCATGATATGCCAGTATACAATGTGTAGTGTCATTGTGTAGGATATTCTCCGTTAACAACGACCGTATCTATGCATGCAAATGAATCATGATGAAATAGGCCTATATGGGATTAAAACAATAATTTGGATGTAGGCCTAACTAACAGATATTCCACCGTATATTCATTATTGTGTACAATTATGATGAGTTTCCCTTTACTTTAGGTAAGAGTCATAATGTAATTTTAAACACGCATGAAAGTTCTATCGGGCGGGAGTTCAATGCCCTGAAAGTAATGATATTGCGCAACATTAATTACTTTAATTACATTATCCATACCTATTGTGGACGCAACATTACGCATTTATACACCGTTGAAATGACATAAGCATGTGCATGGTTAGGCCTACGTCGATTAAATAGAGATAATCAATGATTGCTGTTTTCAAAATTTGTAAACGTATAATATCAGAATATTATGATGTTCCGATGAAAATTCAAGATTAATCTAAGGACATACATATAGGCCTAATATATGAATGTATACACACAATCACACACACACACACACACACACACACACACACACACAAACACACACACACACACACACACACACACACACTCCCAAACACACACTTGATTATTTAGCTTATAGATGACGATATTTGTACGCTCATCCTATAGGCCCATACCAAGTAGGCACAATAATAGTTCTCACGCATGGTTTTGGGGCTCTAAATAAGAAGCTACATTAGGCCTAGGCATATAGACATTGTCATGCAACCATCAAACTTGGGTAAATTTGCCAAACTAAAAAAAGGGAATTGAATTATAATATTGGTGATTTGCATTGGTTTCTGCCACAGGGAGCCCATGATCTGGTAAGGAACGTGAGGCTGGGACGTGGGCATGTACTGCCACCATTGCCTGGCCAGCTGCCACCAAGTCTACTCACTGCTAGGGTAAACCATGTGTAAGATGTTTGATTTTTGATTGATGATTAGGCTCTACTTCTGATATTGATAAAAAAAAAGGACCATTGTGATGATATAAATTCATGTAAAATTTGAGATTTAAAAAATAGGGCCTAGGCCTATTCCTGCGCCCCAAAAGCCCTGAAGTCCTCAGGGGCAGATCCAGGAAAGGTGAGGGGATGGAGCGCCTTTTTAATTGTAAAAGTTTTCGCCAGACCATCTGGCTCTGAGAATTTTAAAGATAACGTTTGGCCAAAAAAATGGCGGGGAGGCGGGGAAGTCCCCCTCAATCCGCCACTGGCCATAAAAATAGGCATGATAATAGGCCTATTGCCAGATTGCCCACCCTCTGAATCTCTGAATTACTTTAATATTGACAAGAACATAATATGTTCTTGTCAATATTAAAGTGATTCAGAGAATATGGGCCTAGGCCTATAGGCCTAGGGCCTATAGGAAGAAATGAAAAATAACATTATGTTATTTTTCATTTCTTCCTATAGGCCTATAGGCCTAGGCCTATATTAGGATTATGACAGGCCTAAAAGCCTATAGGCCTATATATGCAGGATGTGGCCGACAATGTAGGCCTAATTCAGCTTTAACTCCTTCTATTTTTACATGAACTTAAATTTTCCCTCTAAATCATAAATGTCCAGCGGTAGTCAGAAAAATGTATTAATTTAATTTCTGACTATGCAGCTTTGATAAGGCTCTATTTAGGCCTATCTTTAGAAATTAGGCCTAGTGAGTAGCCTCGTCATTAGGCTAATTCAATGTGAAAATAATAGAAACAAATATTTTCCTGGATATAATCCATACTTGCCCGAAATACACTGATTCTCAAAGGGTGTGCACTTGGTGTATCATAGAAATCCGACCGAATTGTGTCACCAGCACCACCAGCACCACCATCCACCACCACTGCTACTGCCGCCACCTGGCCGCCAGCAGGAGAACCACGCACATGCAAGTCAGTATTAGAAGTGATTTGAACTGGCCAGGCTGCTATCCCACTTAGTGCACCACAGAACACGGGCTGTTTAGCAACAGGAGTTGGGAAATGTGGCGTCAGTGTTGACTCGGACGTTTCTAAGCTTGTGTTGTGACCGAGGAGGCGAGGAATTAAAGTTTTGGAGGCGCTGTGGAGGGTGTTTTGAGAGTGTCACTGACACTGTCACACCAACTCGGAGACGGGATAGAGAGCAGTCCGAGGCCGTTGCCAGCAGCCTGAGAGGCCGTCGGTTTGTGAGGTGTGTGTGTTTGTGTGTTTCGGACTGTCACAAGCCTACTTGGGATAAGGTGGAAAAGGCAAGGAAGGTTGCCCTACTTCTTGGAAATAATCTGTGTTCTTGCTAAGTAGACCTAGGTCTTTAGCCAAGGCTTTGGCTAGATTTAGAAGGTGAGTGTATAATAATATTTCATTGTAATTTTATAGTGTTGTCCTTTGAGGTATCCCATTCATTGAAGGTTCGCTGTTCAAACCTGTTTGTGTAAGGTTTGTTCAATCTTATTTTATAATAATGGGTGTTGCAAGCTATGAAAACATGCCCCAATCATGTCTTTGGGTCCCAGGCCTCTTGCCTGCAATCTGATGCCATTAATTTACACTCAGAAGCAGCATTGAGCAGCTGAGCACAGAATGCAGAGCAGTGCTGCCTGTGATGGCTGGCCTGCCAACAGAGTAGTTGCTCCTGAGCTGCTCAGAGCTGCTCTGAGCTGCTGAGACTGAGAAGTGGAGTAGCATGCATTCTCCTCCCATTGCCTCAGATCTAGAACTAGCATCTTCGAGGTGGCCGAGTTATACATAGCTCAGCCCAGGCCTTCACTAATAGACCTAGGCAGAAAGCCACTCAACCACTCTGCTTCATACTCTGGTTTGTACTATAGACTCATAGGAGGCGAGGTGCTCGAGTGGAGAGCGGGATGAGCAGCTCACGGGGCAGTTGTAAATAGACACAGCACCGTGAACAGTACCTGAACACGGCTGAAGTGATCAGCCTAGTATTAGGCCTAGTTGCTGGGACTGGCCTAAACTTGTATGTACATGTATTTCATTAGAGACCCAGGTTATTTATATCTGATTACATCTAGGATTATACACACTATGCTGCATTAATTTATTAAGCAGCTCTGAAACCAATGGCGCATAAAATTTGTCTTATTTGGATCATTTTGGATAGTTATCTAACCTACAGTAACCTTTGCTTTTCTGTGGCTTAGAATCTACCAGGCCCTTAGTAATACTAGGAAGATCTATAGGCCTATATAAGCCATTGTACATGTAGATCTAGTTGCATACAAATACAGTCAATTGACAGAAGCGATATAGGCCTTATTAGGCCAACATGTCAATGAAATTAATTTAATATCAGTGTCTGTTGGCCATTTAGCCCTCATCAACCTCCCTACAATGTTCACAGTTGAGACATGTATTCACACTTTAGAAAGCCTTTTCTTTGTTTGCAACAACCCCCATGGCCTATGATATATCTTTTGCCTTTTGAAATGGGGTTTAGCAAACTGGGTCATGACTGTCAGGGAGTGTTTGCCGAGAGTGTGGGCGCCAACCAAGGTGTGCCTAGGCCGCTGGGGAGGCGGGAGGGGCGGCGGGGAGGAAGAGGAGTAGGCTCGTGCTAGTAGTAACTGGGTCTGTGTTAGGTCGGCAGGGCAGGCAGGTGTAAAACTGACTCGGTGTGTCGGTCGGGGGGAGAGGAGAGAGAGACTGACTGGTACGGCCACGAGTAACTAACCACAGCAGTACAGCAGCGGCGGCGGCGGGCGTTCTAAGCCTCAACACAGAGGGATTAGGGGGTTGTGATCCTCTCACAGGACGCCCAGGGAACCAGGGATCCGCAGGTAAGCCGGTCGGGAAGATCGTTCAGGTGAGAAAGCCGTTTGTGAGCGGCGATTGGCGGCCGTCGTCGGGCGGCTTTGTTGTATAGGTTGACAGCGCCGCTGTCACTGGAGCGTTTCACTGTCACTGTTATTATTACCGTCACTGTCAGTGTCAGAGACGCTGCGTGGTCACACAGCGTCTCTGCTGCGTCCTCTTTATCTGCTATTTGTCAATATTGAATAAGGGCATTATCTCGTTCCCGGGCACGTTTAGGATGTTGTTAGCAAACAGGAAATAAGGTCAGTTGTAAAAAATACTCCTCAAATACACATCTAGGGCTGCATGTAGTGTTGTATACAGTTACTCTGAAAATAATGGCTAAGAATACATTGCCAAGCTAACCAAATAGTGGGTAATATAACCTAATATTGAATTATTACCGCTGCCACTGTGTCGTGTATAGCTTAGGCCTATATAAATCATCCAGTATAGCCGCAGTATGTAGTAACATAGGATTGTATTGTATGGGTATGGATTGGGATATTGATAAATCAAGTGGAGGCATTGGCAGTCAGTCTGACAGCTGCGTGAAAATGCATACCACAGATGCCAGTATAGACCTATTGTGAGACCATTCAGATAGATTTCCCCTTTGTTTATATATGGAAACCAACGTCATCGCCACTGACAACAGCTGTTAGTCACAATATCACCGATTAAACACGATGACTAAAAGTATGGTAACATTGACTGAGACTAATTTTACCCACATTTTAAATATTGAAAGGTTATCAGACAGTGGTACTAGATCTAGATCTTTACCACAAAATTAATAGTACACAACCAGAGAGAGTAAAGTTACTGTCTCTGGCACAACACACTGCTATCTATGTATGACGGTAGACTAGACGTTTATAATGCAATTTATTATTATTTAGTGAAGGATCAAATCAGTGGGGGTGTTAAATAGGGTTGAGAAAAGAAGGAATGCTGCTGGTATGCAACTTGGCAAGTAAATAAGGATCTTATAGCTTGATTGCATTTTGGGGAACTTCACTGTTCCGGACAACTGAGTTATGACCAACGACATTATATGCAAGTCTTTTTATGTACCGGGGTATCTCTATGTTAGATCTAACCTAGTGGAAAACTGTGATTAGTCATCTATGACTATGGTATCATTTTCTTCCTCTTCTCAATCGGCATAAGCCTGCAAAATATAGATAAGTTTTGGAAGTCTATGCGAAATTTAATAGGGCAGTTCAACCATTTTTCAATATTGTAATGAATATTGTAGATTGCCCTTTGGGCATGAAGATGAAGTATCGACATAGTTATTGGGTCAACAAGCCTAAACAAAAATAAAGTTAGAAAAGATTATGATGGTATCCATGGTTGCCAAGGCAACAAATGCGTTAGAATTTTATCATGATAATATAGACATTCAAATTTTCGAATTGCCACGAGTGAAAAGAGATAAATCATGTATTGAAGTGACGAAGTGTTTATGTCGAAATAGACACACAGAAAATATATTCACATGTCACTGGAGTAAAATAGGTATATGACGCAAATACTTGATAAATATAGCACGAAATAGATGGGAGCGTTGTTTGCATATAGAAATATGACCAATTAAGAATATAGAAACTCATTTTTAGTAATAGGTATGTGACGTTATGTGCAATATTATTGTAGTAAAATGATGTGTAGGTTGGCGTTAGGCCAGAAATCGTTGTTTTTCTGGTATCCCAAGTTATTCTATAGGTTGCCCAACCCTACCGCCCTGTTTTCATTAGATTGAAACTTTTACCATTAAGATAAATAAAATGAATCAATGGATTAAAGAAATCTTTGATATATCAGAAAACGTGTTTTAGGAGGAAGAAATAGTTTTAACTTACGGGGTGTCGGGAGTAGATTCTCAATTTTCAAGGACTGGAGTTCACAAATGGCGAAAAAAAAATCCCATCTACATCAGCAATTGAAGTAAGGGTCCAAGCAACGATTCTACAAAGGATGTGTAGCTATATTATTTTTGGTCCAAGGGTCGAAATAAGGTCTTGGGATAAAGAGACCCTCACAAAAGTCAGAACATCCCAATCATTAGATCAACTATTAAACTGTAGACGTATAAAAACTAAAGGCCAAGTCATAAATGGAACTGGTACTATTCTTTACAGTTTACACTCATCGGGTAATATTATCCTTGGCACGCCCATGATTCCATGAAATCGTTTCATAAAATGCAGATTGTTAGCATCATGCTGAGTCGTAATGCTTTGTCATCACCTGATCGTCATACTCTTTATTACAAATCATGATGATTCTGATAATGATACGTAAGCTTGAAAATAATTAGATGTAAACGTCAAGCCTAGAAAAAGAAGAATCCATATTCAATTAAGGGATATGATTTTAGCTCATATTATTTTAGTCCATAGACTTAATATTGATAACTAAAACAAGATCGTATGTACTTCAGAAATATTTAAATAGCAGCCAGAATTAGACAGGAGACTAGGATTTGTTGGCTACACTTTCTTGGACTATTTTTGGGAGTTTTTTATATAATTTTGTCGACATCAAATGATTCGGTCGAGTACAATTTTACTCAATAACTCAATATCATATCATCCATAATCAAAATAATACAAAAAAATATTATTTGACGTAAATCGTCCTTTTCTTTTTAGAAACAAATATCACTCAAAAATAGCCCCAATGATAGCTTAAGTCAGTACAAGTGCCGGTACTAAAGCTCCCAGACAGGCAGAACAGTGTTTATAGAGTAGTCCCACACACGATCTACTGACTCCGAGTCAGACTCAGCCTTCTGGTCGACCCAGGAATCTCCAGTGCCATCTGTATGGTTACTATCTGTCTGGCGGTGTAACACCACTCCAGGCTCAATGGGGCCGCACCCCACCAAGGACCATCTCGGTCACTACAAACCAGATACACATCTGATAATCAAATGTCACAGCTGTGCTTTGTAAGTGACCCAATTCACTGGTAAAGGTGGTCTCCGGAGTAACGCTTCACCACTGGTCAAGTGTGGGGGAAGTGTTTTTTTGTCTGTATGAATATTGGATTAAGTTTTATATTGGTGGATTAATTGGTAAAGGTGGTCTCCGGAGTAACGGTTCACCACTGGTCAAGTGTGGGGGAGTGTTTTTTTGTCTGTATAAATTTTGGATTAAGTTTTATATTGGTGGATTAATTGGTAAAGGTGGTCTCCCGAGTAACGGTTCGCCACTGGCCAAGTGTGGGGTTATGGGTAGAATTTGGCTGTATATAAATTTTGGATTCAATTTTAGATTCGCTGGTAAAGGTGATCTGAGTAGCGGTTTGCCACTCTGGTCAAATGGGGGAAGGGGGTGATTCTTTTTTGTCCGTATAAATATAAGAGGTTTTTTTTCCAATTGGGAAAGGGGGTCTCTGGAGTAATGGTTCAACACTGGTCAAGTGTGGAGATCGTGTTCTTTTTTGGTCTGTATTAATATTGGATTAGATTTAATTGATATTGGATTAACTGAATATTTACTGGTAAATGTGGTCTTCAATTAGAGTTCCCTTCAAATAAGGGGATCATGTAACACATATTGGATTAATTGTAGATTAAGGTGGTATTTGTGTCATACTTTGTGCCTGCAGCTGGCTACAAGACAATTGAGATATAAATTAGTGGAGTTACAAACGATATTAAGCCGATCAGTGTTAAAAGGGAAAAGATTGGCATTTTTCGATATATATATATTATTATGAATACAGGCATCATACCGTTCCTTTATTTTAAAGGAATTTCCTTTAAATTCCTTTATTTTTGTGAAAATAGGCAAAATTCCTTTATTTTCCTTTATTTTCATGAAAAATTCCTTTAAATTCTTTTTTTTTTCTAGGGTAAGAAATTATCTCATAAAATGCATAGAATTCCATATTATTAGCGATAAAATTGCAAAATTTTCTGTCGTCAATCGATCCAGGTCGATGTGTCAATCGGCATGAGTCGACGCATTGATCGACGTGAGTCAACGCAGTGCTGCACAGAAAAAATCAACAGGAAGGCAGTCCTGTTACAATATTATTTGCCTTATTTCATGTTTAAACTCTCTAAAAGTTCTCTAAATATTCCTTTAAAATTCCTTTATTTTTCCTAGAAATCCCTGAAAATTCCTTTAAATTCCTTTATTTTTATGAAAAAAACTTCCTTTAAATTCCTTTATTTTTTTGGGAGGGCGGTATGATGCCTGTGAATATGTAAAATTGACAAATCGGTGCAATGTATGGATAAGGGGGCTGGCAATAAGAGGCACATAATATATATGTTGTGACTAACAGTACAACACAGTTTAATAATTTAATGCAAAACTCGGTGATCGCCCACACTATTGGACATCTGGACACCATGTCCGACTTTTGTCCCTCAATTCACGACGTAATGCACTTAAATGTCGGACCATTTTTCTGAGTGAATTCGATGATATGTATAAAATATAATTATTTGCTAAATGTTTGTGGATAGACACCTGTTTGTGGAAATGATTACGTCTTGGTAAGAGCGTCCGATGTACTGGCGAAAGATGTACTATGACAAAGTGGCAGGCGTTTCCAAACGTTTGGGATACACTGACAACTAAGCATAGAAAAACCTTTAAAAAGTCTGAAGCTTGACTCTAGTATGCAATATGGCCATAGCCCTCATTGTTTTGGACTCAGTTAGCCAGACATAGAAAACATACATGTATTTATAAATAGAATATTGGTCAGGGTGGACGTGAGGTGCATTTTAAAGCTCTTTTAACATAGAAAAAATATCATATTACCAAAAGATCATTTGATAGGTGGACTCATCATTAAAATAAAACATTATTATTCAAACGTCATTTTACATCTATACCATACATTTTAATTTTAATAAATTAGAGTGTTGAAAGAATAATATAAAGATTACGGGCCATTTTGAACATGGATTTTCCATTTAACTTTTCATACAGCTAACCTTGTTAATGTATAGCGCTTTAAAATATGGATCGTCAGCTATTTGGGTGGTTCTCATACAATATACAAAGATGAATATCATTCCTTGTGCAGTTTAGCGTTATGAACTTTACCTCGTCTTCTGTATGTAGTAGGTCACCCATTCTATTTATTCGCACTCATGTCAATACTGGTCTTAGATACTTGAACAGCCATATATTTTAGGGCATTTTTATTTGAGCACTCTCAACTCGACCCGAATCTGTTAAATATTCCAGGTGTTCTACAAATAAGCATGAAGTCAGGTTTAGGTCAGCCTTTGTCGCATGTTTCCCTCTTTCTTCTAAGAATAATATTATGTCATCTTAAGGCCTTTCAGTCGCATGGGGGCCACATGGAATAGCATGTAAATGCACGGGGAGCTTTTCTTGGGAGCACTTGAATCTACTTACGTGCTCAAACAAAGATTCTTTGTTGTGTTTAGGCCTATTTATAGATCTATTTTGATTAAGGGTATTTTGCCTTGTCAGGACTACATAATCGTGCTACTCGACCTCTATGAATTGTTCTTCCGAGAGATTAATACCAGTAAATTGTTGTAAAATAGCAAATCTAAAAATGTGTTTCGACAAACAGTTTTTCAGGAACATTCTCGTATCAGGTACAGTATTCAGACACTCTGACAGGAAGCAAATAGCATAGTAAATACTGTTTTTCCTGGTTACATGCCCAATGCACATCATTTTGAAGTCCATTGTATTGACGCATGTGGAGAAGTATCAGACTAGGATTAAATTTCAAAACCAACTACCAAATATTATATAAGAATGTTAAATGTCAGTGAGACTTGTTTTACAAAACAGTCACAAGGCTTCCTCTTGGTTTCAAAAAATCATGCTATATGGTTCATCCATATCTCTTTTATCCATGTGTAAATGTTGAAACTGGCATGCTGGACTGTGAGTCTAGAATACTTTTAAATTCCCCGAGCCCAGATAAAAAGGAATGTTTGTTAATCATATTCAGCGGGGACTAGCAACACCGTCACCAAGGATATACGTCCTGAGATTCTCCTATTTTTTGCATCCATGGCACATTAGCGATTAGCCACGTCCACAACATATTGAGGGATATAGCAGGGGACGTGACTCACTAATTAATGTACTTGTCAAAGGAGTGATAATTGATATGACAGCAGCACATATACAGCTGCACACTGAGAATCGACCTCGTATAACCCGAGGGAACTAGGATTTGCTTTCCATATAATGAACCTATTGACATATGCATTGGTTCAAAACAGTTTATTAATTTGTTACAAATATGTTTCATTATGTTTTTTTATCATATTTTTTATAATCTTACATACGGTGATAGTCTGTATTCGTTACATCGAAATGCCAAGGTAACGCCTATACAAACCATTACAGACGAAGTTTGGGAGCACATCTATCAACCACATGAATCTCAGACTTGTTGTTTTTTAGCGGCGTTGTAACGACGTGCCTTAAATGCTTTGAAGACATATCACCACAGCCCTGTTTCTAAAACCTAGGGCGTTTTTTAAAGCAGACAGACATGTTTTACATATTCTACAGTTGAACTGCAAATCTTTAGAACTAGACAATGTTTTTGGAAGCTGTCTTTATTCATGCGAAAGAACTAAAAATGATAAAGATAATAAATAGGTCTGCCCCGTGGCCTAGAAATATCCATTTACACATGAATGGATGCTTCCTAAACCAAATCCATATCAGATCTTTATTTCTGGAAAGCTCTGATGAATGTTGGCCAAAAAACATAAGTATCCAGCAAGCCTGGTCTGGGAAATGCCTATAGTCATGTCCCACCGCATGCCTACTGGCCTAGTCACCAATTCCCAAGTTGAGCAGGCAAATCTGCTGACTGGTCCGTTTAAAGTTTTCTCCCAGTAGACGGGGGTCATAGTTTAGTATGTGTGTCAGTGCCAGGCTCAAGGTTGTGATAGTAAATACCATGCATGCACACTTGAGCCTATATTCCACATGCCGATTTTGCTGCCGATTCTTATAATCGGCAGGGGAAAATAAAGATCAGGTAGGCCTATGTGCATGGTATTTATCTAGAAAGGTTTTATAATTCTCTTTCAAATGTTTTATAGTTTTCCTAGATCTAAATACATCCAGATGTATGGTTCCTTACAATATTTTCTGAAAGAATTGAACAAATGCAAAATTGGCAGTATCATAATAAGTATGTAGAATACAGACCTAACTACTTCGTGATTCAATTGTGAGAGTTGATTTTGTGCAAATTCTGCAATACACTAATAGGCGTGCATTGACATCAACATCACTTACCGATCTGAAATGTTCTTCTTTTCCAATATTTTTCATCTCGATTTTGTGTATAACGTGTAGAAATAATCTAGGTCAAGTATTTAGAAAAAGCGGACGGAGGGCATTAAGTTACAGAATATTTTGTTCGTATAGCCCCCTGCTCAACAAACAAGTAGAAACAAATGACGAAAAACTAAATGAGTATGTGCCTGCCTGTCCTGCGCAAATCTAACAACGTCATTCATTTTCTTTCTTGACAGTGATATGTCTAAACACAATACATTACGTAAGAAATGAAGGAAATCATCATGTTTATACTTTTTCTATTGATACACTTTTCGCTAGACATAACTTTATAGTGAGAACTGGAAAATGACCTGGATCAACTATATTGTAACCCTAAATGTAGAATAGTTTAGCAGTTATATATTTCAGATAATAGCCCAAATTATAATATTGAATGTGGATACGTGATCTTAAAAGGCGTAGAAGAGGTACTAAGCTATCTATAGGAAACAACCACTGAAAAAAAACCTTCAAAAAACATTTAGATGACGTTTTAACTCGACTAGATACCCAAATATTGAGTATTCTATATAGATCTCAGCCGGCTCTCGAGAACCTACTACACTCAACCAATAACATGGAGGGGAGTAGGAACCGCCGTTTTGAAATCGGTTTTTGACATTTAGAAACGTGCTGCATTCGCTGGCGGTGCGC
The DNA here is from genome assembly GCA_936440205.1 of Lepidonotus clava. Taxonomy (NCBI): domain Eukaryota; kingdom Metazoa; phylum Annelida; class Polychaeta; order Phyllodocida; family Polynoidae; genus Lepidonotus; species Lepidonotus clava. The sequence goes on from OW387134.1 coordinate 41,712,306, forward strand.
AGTCTCTTCTCCCTTGATGACAAGAAATATGGGTCACCCCCAACCTGGCAAGTGAGCTTTGGTTGTTGGGGAGGCGGCTATTTTTATTCGGATCATTAAGAACCAGAAAGAAAAGGCAATGCTGGGAGTTTTTTAAGCAGCACCTCCCAATGTTATCTGCCTCCCCCCCATAAGGTTTGGGCTACGTTATCAGGGTGATAACAGCTAACACATGTAAAACAGATAATGTAGAGACATTCCCTGCTAGAGAATGATATAGAAATACTCCGAATTTAGGGGGGGGGGGGGACAGGGAGAAAAATGTCCAATGTTGTTAATTTGTTATGCATACATTTTCATCGAGATGTACGCATCTTTGATATTATCAATGTACAAAATAGTATAATTGATGATATTTTCAAAGAACATTACAAGAAAGACTAGAAAACATGGTATAAAAACTCAGCTTTAAGTCGGAAACAGCTTAGGAGCAAATCTGAATATTCGAAACTGAAATTTGAGCAGTTCCCATATATGGTTATTGGAGGGTAATCGCCCCTTTCAAATCATTTAATTTCCCTCGAACATTGTCACAAGGAATGTAATGTTATTATAGATAAGAACTTCTACTCTCGTAGACAAGCAAAGAGTTGCTCAGTAGGGTTAAATATAGAACAGTCTCTCCTAAGGAAGAGAGGGAGTTGCTCCCTGGTCTATTTATAGTAACAGTCCTGACAACATGACATCCCACATGACCTGAAAGCCAGCTGCTCCGTCGTGGTTAGTGACAACTCGCTGAGTAGAACTAGTGGGACTTTTTAAGAAGTAGTCAGTAGGTTGTTCAGGGACTAGCGACTATCTGCCTACAGCAGTAGCCCATTAGTAGTAAATAGTGAACAATATCTTGGGTGTGTGTATTCTGGGCTTATGACACGATCCACATGAAAAGAAATTATTTGTAAGTCAATTTATTTAGGTTTACTTCATCTGCGCATAATTTCTGTATGTTTCAGGATGATGGGTATCTTAATTGTTCTTATTATTCAAGTGAGAGTACTCTGGGTAGAACCACCGTAGTAGGGAAGTAGTTAGTTGTTGCATGCCCCTTTAGCTGTTTAGCATTAAGTCACTGAGTCTTCTTCCACAGATGTCGTAATACCAAAGAAATTAAGAACAACTTCAAGAGGTTAATGCAATGTTTGATGGAGGAAATGCTTCTTTTATTCCTAAAAATAATTTCTAATAATGTATTAACTACCACTTGCAGTGGGGTATTAGGCACATTAGTTGAGTAGTAATGGTTCAAAGGTATTAATTTATCTACTTAATATAATGACGTTGTTTGAAACAGCAAAGCTAGTTTTTCGATGTTTTCAAAAGTATGCTACACAATAGACATTGAAAGTAAAAGTACCAGAATAAATTAACCTAAAAGGGATACATCAGCAACACCTGCCAATATTTACTGAAAATTTCCGTTTTTTGCTTTTTGAAAGTGCATCCATGACTACATGAATAATGTGTCTTTCAATACGTCACTCAAACAATGGAAAATTATTGATTTTGTTTCGAATAACATCTATTTTTCTGGCTCAGTTCTGAAAGTTAACAGACAAATATGCCCGTATATGCGAACATCATGATTCTCCAACTGATAGATCGGCTTATCATATTTTCCCATGAGTAAAGCAATAACCGTGTTAAAAATGTTAGTTATATCTTTTGAATTTAACATATGTGAAAGCATAGGTGCTTCATGCAACCTGTTTACAGCAGTGTGACTCAACATCGATATCCATACTGAATGCTACTAACGTCATGAGACCAAATGGGAGAAAACAGAGTAGAAATAGTATAAGGGATTTGCTCTATAGATTTGCAGGTATGTCAAAACCATAAGTCATATCATGCGCCTCATTGCCTGTAGCTAAAACTTAAAGGACTGGAACTTAATCGTGCGGTTCTTGGAAGTCCTACCTATAAAAGTTCAAATCATATTTCATGAGGTCATTCTTAAAGTGTGATCACATCTATTCTTTGACCAGTCCACCTCATTTACTATGATTTACTAGGATATTCACGTCGGGTATAAGCAAAAAATGACCGATTAAACTCTTGAAATAATCTACAAACAAGCTCTATGTATCAAATGAAAGGTAGTTATTTTGCTTTGTAATTAATCTTGATGTTTAGTACTCTAGAGATGTAAACCTATGTAGGCTTACAGTTAATTATAGATGACTTTCAGGAAAATTTCGGAAATTCCTAGTAAATAGAGAACATTCAAATAGGAATTCTTCCGGGTCAAAAGAGTTGATGGTTCTGGACTAAATTAGGCCAGAAACAGAAAAAAAAGGTGCCGTCGTGCCCTCCTACACTTGGGTCATGCAGCAGTTGTTCTTAACTCTGACAAAAAGAAAAACAAGAAAATAGTGCACAATATACAATAACCATAAATTATAGGTTTAGCACAAAGAAACTTAAGTTCAACAACAGTGTGCTTCTATGCTGAGAAGGCTGAAAGACAACATGTTTGAATTATTTTTAGGCCTTAGACCTATATAATGACCAGCTAAACATTTGATGTAAATTGTACCATTATACCAGAGTCCTGGGACAGACCATGTCAATTATATATAATATTCAGGTACAAAAAAATCGCATGACCAAGTGGATGGTATGGTGTATGATTACAGTGCGGAAATGTAGATCATAATCCATGCACATAACAGGGCTGGCGTGCGGAACCGGGTTCAGTAACCACCAATTAGGCAGAGTCAGAAACACAGGTATTAGGATAACGACCAGTTATAATACACCAACACTGTATACCTATATGGACACCACCACCACTATCTCTAGTACACAAAAGCAGGGAAAACGTGCCCAGGCATAGATATATTATAGACACTGTGTGTTCAGTAGCACCGCGGGGGGGGTTATTGACCACTCCGGTCCCATCACTGCTCACCCACTGCTCAATATCGGTTTTGAGGGGCGCTGGGGAAAAGAATGCATGGTTATTGACAACACGGACGCCATAAAGGATCGATGCGACCACGTGACCTAGGCCACCTGGTGGCTCTTGAGTAAACAAACCAGCCCGAGTCCCAACCTGTGAATGTGTTTGTCTACTGTTGGCCCCGGTAGGCTTAATGATCGAAAGGTTGAAACAGTAGAGCTGCTTTCTTCCGTGCTAGGGGCGTTGGCAGGGGCCTGGGTAAATTTGCTTGCTTTAGTGGGGGGAAAAGATTATAATGTGATATGTTATTGCAATTAATAGGGGTTTCCCAGACTGGTTGTTGGATGGTGGGTGTGTTATTTTCATCGAACGTGCCTATAACCTGCTAGAAAAGTTATGATTTGTTAAAGTTTATGATATATCAATCGTTTTACTGAAATTACAATAAACAGGCATTCCAGAGAGTTAATTGTGTGTGACCGTAAAAGATCGATACTTCTCACCAGATTTATATATGACTCATGTTATACACATTTTTGCAATTTATAGAATCCTTTTGTGGATGATTTATTGCATTTTGTGGATATTTACCTTTTCCCTTGATTTGAATTCCTATACTAATCAAAACTGGGGAAAATATGCTGAAACTGCCCTACCGAAAGATTCATTGATTCACATTACCACAACCCCCACAACCATAGCGCCCAAACTTGCAAAACTTTGGTTTAAAATAAGAAGAATGTCTTAAACAAAAAGAAAAGCCGGAAACCGGTAGAAGGACGCTCTCATGGAACCCTGAATACTTTACTAGTAAGCTCATGTTTTCTTCATACACCAGAGATTTATATTTGTAGGAACCTCCCTTGAATATTGCATGCGTCAGTCGTGTAATGTCCCAGGAAGCATGTAGATCAGTCAGGAAGGGACGGTAATGAGACAGAGTGATTGCATCTCAGCACATTATAATGAGGCCTCGCATCTCTAGTGCTAAACCAGGCCAAAGGACTGTAGGGATGTACCCCACATGGTACAACATTAATGGATTGCTCGCATGCCCATGGACATGTGTAAACGTAGGCCGGGCAAGACTGAAGTAGATTCCAAATTCTACTTGCCTGGATTAGGGGAAGCATAAGGGGCATTCCAATAAGTACGTACGGATCAAGGGGACGTGACAGGAGGGCTTGAAATTTTTGAAGGTATGCGTAGGTCACTGTACAAATTCATGTATACGCCAGCCCAAATGGGGGTTGGGGTCTGAATTCTTTGAAACAGAGATGTCATTTGTCCTATTTTCGTAGGACTTCCTACATTTTGATGAATTTGGATTTCACAACCGAACATTCCTACATAGCTTTAATATCTGTTTCAGAGTATTTTATGTCAGATTTAAGCTATTCCAATACAAATTCAATGTCAGGTCTATTTTCCTTTAGGTTATTTCCCTCCTAGTTGCTTCTAGAAAAAAGAAATAGAAAGGTGTTTCCTACTTTTTCATCAGTCGAGAGTGGTATCTCTGTTGAAAACGTGGGCACATACTAAATAGAAGGCCCCAAATGTGATCTTTTCCCCGTGTAAGCTAAGATGCTCTCCCACTTAGATGTGATAGTTTACCGCCATTCTTTATCATTCTTTTATACCAATTCTATCATCTCGTGAAAGATTACTATTCCCTTATGGTATCAACCACCTGTTATAATTCGAGCGGAACATATATAGACAGTTTTTGCAAAGGCAATTGAACTCTATACAACTACGGCTTTTGATAAGATATGGACTACTTCAGGGTTATTGAAAACTATGTGGTCACGTGACAATCTGTTGCTGCATTTCAAAATGGGCCAAGAATTGAACCGTGAACTTTTGGGAAAGTGGTCGACCCAGATCTCACTAACCTCCTTACATCTAGTCAGGTGTACATTTTACGCTTGCTCAAGTGGATCATGTAGGACACTTGTCCAATAGGCCACGTCAACCTGTTAAATAACTATCCGTTTAATCATCCCAGATCCCCGATTTCCACCGTTTGAGTCATTCTTCTTCGTCTTTTCCGTGGATAAGGATTGAATTGGTGTATTCAGGCAGCCCAACCTACCCTAACATTTTTGCCCAGCCCTCATTCTTTTCTTTATTAAAATATGTCTAAAACTGCTAAGATTCAATCATTAACGGCTTTAATGACAGGAAATGGGATATATTTGATCAAGGGACACTAGACATTGCCATGGAGAATGTCTTGTGTGATTTCTGAATGTTTAATGATGATGGGTCAGGGTCTATTTCTGTTAGCTAAAAATATGATAAATCGACCTACTTACCCTAATTTTTTTCGACCTTTAATTTGTTACCTGAACACAGCTATTTATACTTTTGCACACAGTGCCTTACGAGATTGGACGAGATGTCTCAAAAGGAGTCTGAGGATATGGTTAACTTGAGACTATTAGATACAAAGCTAATTAGCTGCAGTGTTTTCTATTTTCTGATATTATTAGGAGGGCATGTTATAACGACTCAGGTTTCCTCATTAGATGAACAGCTCGCCTAGACAGTGAGAACACATGTAGAATAGCTCGTGTAATCACACAAGCTTGTGACAGAGTTTATAATACAAATCTTGACGGGTTCTATTAGAATAATAGTAATAATCATACCACTGTCACGCAATATGATACGTTATGAAATGCCTGTGTTCAGCGTAAAATTGCATTTGATTCATTCAGAATGAGGTAAGTAAGTGGATCTTTTTTTTTGTTTAGAGAAAATGGTTACATACTGTGAAGGCCTTTTAGTTTATGATGTCTAGACTAGGATAACATTGGAAACTAGACCAAAGTTCTTTCATCGAAGAAATCACAAACATTGAATGACTATATTACGGCATCCAGGTTGTGCTAAAGTAACTTAATAATCCTTTCTAGTTACACACAATCTATTGTGATAAGGCTTTAAGATTATGTAACAATTTCCTCACAGCCAATGCCATTGCGGTTGAATAATAGATAACCAATATCATTAGGACATTCGAAATACAATTGAATTATATGCGCCAGAGTGACAAATTATGTGCAATGATAATTAGAGCACCATCTTTATGCTAAGGTATTACACCTCGGAGACCACCATATCATAACAATTTTGATGATGCATCTTGGAGAGCACCATCATGATAATTATGAGAATGCACCTTGGAGAGGATCATTAATAATTATGATAATTAAGTTATCACACCAGGTAGCAATGGGCACCACCCCATGCTACAACAATACTCCCCATGTGCCTTCTAAGTTCATTAATAAATTATTAATGGGATGAGATATTTCGGGACACTATTATGGAGACCTACCCAGTTTGTGGACTGACATTATGAGTACCAATCCTCAATTCTAAATTTGTAAGGGATATGTTGTATGAAGGGTACGTTGTGTGGATACCATGGTGCTGGCATTTTCAACGCTAATTTTGATTGATCAAATAACTGGTCTAGTTATTGGGAGCGTAGGCGTTCTGATGAGTTGTGGTGATCTAGTGCATATGAGCAATCCACGATACCGGTATATAAAGACTATTTGATGACTAGCTACAGAATGCGCATTATGTCCGTTTTAAACTGTCAACTTAGAACTATTAATCCCTGAAAAGACAAGGCACGGAATGTTGAAAGTTGACATTTATAGTATTATTTTGACAGTTCAAAACAGACTTAATGCATATAATGTGGCTAGACATGAAAAGTGCACCAGGTAAGATTTTTATACAGGTAAGATTAATTTTACTGCAACACAGGGAAACCTCAGGGGAAGTATCATGAGCACCCTGAAAGTGATATCATTGAAGTGGTTACCCAGCTATATAAGCCTGAACAGAATGAACAGCTTTCGAGCTTTTGGGTTGGGTACCTATCTGAAAACAGCCTATAGTGAGAGGAGACAGTCTGGTGTAACATGAGTAACTGTGATGCTGTAACTGTAATACCCAATGACACAGATAATGGCTGAGAGGAGGGAGCCGTGTTTCTACAGTCTAATTTACACCACACACAAGGTATTGTTAGCCAAGTTTTATCTGAAGGTTGGGATGATTTATTTCTGGCACAGAATTCACTTACTGTGACTTGACAAATGGCTGATTTTTTAAAACTAGGCCAACTGTAGGCTGATTTTTTAAAACTAGGCCAACTGTAGGCGGAGGGTATGTGTGTGTAAATCGTAAGAAAATGGAGGAAATGGTATTTTGATAAAATTGTAATTGTTCTATTTATCCTTAGGTAAAGAGAACGTTAGAATGATAATTAGAGGAATGGGCATGCCTACTTGTTTTATCCAGATATTTGTCCCAAGGAAATATGAACTGTATATCTCATAATCCAAACGTAGAAGAATAAATAGAAAAGTGCATTTGACAAAGTGCAGTTCCATTCTTAAGACTTCTTTGAGGCTCATGTCACAATCAAGCCATTATCGTTATACTTCAAGTGCACTGTCAATCCAGAATGCACTCTATCGATCCAAGTATGCACTACATGGATAATATGTTTAGTATGCACAATGCACTAGGTGCACTAACTTATAGTGTAATCATGCGTTTTATCTGAATTCGAATCCACTACTGATAATCCCATAATCTTAAAGTGACAATATATTAACAGCAGTGGCCTTCTCTACTTTGACACAGTTCTGAGAAGTTGTTCACCCCGCTCCGTTGAGCTTCAGTCCAGAGTTACTGATCCGTTAATTTTGAAGTGGCTTCGACTGTAGGTGAATCCCCAGAGATCATTCGTCTCCATTTTAATTGAACCGAATCTTTTTTTTTATCGACAAGCTCTTCTCAATGTAAATATGGAAATCGAACTTATATCGTATTAAGATATCGGCTGAATATAACAACAATTTATTTTATATAGGGAATATATTTGGTTGAGGTAGAACAGGCTTCAACGCGTTTCATACCTGTGTTAAACATACGTACGTTTTGGTTCCAGGCCTAGCTGACTACCATCATCATAATAATCACACATGCATTATTAATCTGCCATTACTTTCCCCGATCACACAACCGACTAAAATTAACGATTGTTATCTTTAAATAGCCGATCCACTGTCGGAGCGGGTTATGTGAAGAATTGTAATATAACTGCCACTTAGCCTCACATTACTCTATTTTGTATACTTATTGTCCGGCCCCTGCCTTTACACCTGGGTTTCTATAAGAAAAATTGATTACCTTGGACGTTAGCCTATTTAGTAAGTGCTCTAGTAGCCAGGTGGTGGCTATGTACTCAGTTTTAGTTCCATGATTTGAAATTTAGCCCCTGAGATTAAAATCATCAAAATAATTCGCAATATTATTAATGCATTTAAAATATTTTATACTTGGAATACTGGAAAGTCCATAGTAGTGTGTGAACATGAATATGTTGTCAGGTGCCTGCATACGTTTTTGGTCACTGCTAAAGCGTGTACTATCGTTGTGAGGTACGTGTGATAGCATAGTATGCCATTTACCAGGTAAATTTTATTTGAAAAAAAAAGAAAGATCCCAAAGTACTACTCTTTATTGCACCCACCGACACACTACCGTAAACTGACTTTAAAAACCATTGACCTGATTTCTATGATCGTTATAAACTTTGACTCAGTTTGTAGACTTTATTTATGGTCGCTGTAAACTTTGACACAGTTTTTTTAAGTGGTTTACCATTAACGAATGAGGTGCAGTAAAGAAAAACGGATCTGTTATTTTTATAGTGGTCTAGGGTGCTCAGGGAGATTATAAACACGTTCAAGTCTGTACGTTCCACTACTGTGAACATGTGTTGATTAAATTGTTTAACAGCCAACATTTATGAATGTTTTTGCGCATGAAATTTCTGCGCATTTATTGGGTATTTCTTTTTATTACAACATATTTAATTAATTTACCACAACTTATTTTTGCGCATTAATGGGAATGCGCGACAATGCGTATATCGTAAAAATTAATGCGTTTACAGCATGTCACATAGACCACTTAACTCTGGTGTGTATAATAGGATCCCCACTGTGAGTCGACATAGTGGGCGCAAGGTCCGCCTGGCCCTCGTCCAGCCCCGTGTATATGGCATACAATGCATGGTTTTATTAAATACATTAGCAGCTGATTAGAGGATAGGCCATGCGCTCTGGCATCTCAACAAGCTAATCTGGCCGTTCTGAGGCCAACTGTAAAAAGATATGTTTCTTGACCAGCGGATAGGCCACATAAGACCTGAGTTCAGCCATTTCTTGTTGCTGGTCCATGGTTTGGTTACAAAATAATAATGTTAGTATGTGTAAAAATTGTATTCTTAATCCAGTAGCCTATGAAAATTTTCATTCGATAAATTGTTCATATGATCAGAGGCCACAGACATTTTGAAGGACTTTGTTTTGTAATTTGAAAAATAATAAAGAAAGAATCTGAAAAGAAACAAAACTTCCCAATCGTAAGAAAAAACAGCCAGTGTGCTATCAACCGGAAAGAAACGATTTCTTTTCAAGGGTGGCCCATTGGCCTACTAGTTGTGCAGGTTTTCTGATGCAGTAAGAATCAGTAAGAAATAAGCTCTCATACCCACAGTAAGCCTGTATCTGCACCGATGCATGCAGGTACAAACAGGAAGATTGGATAACATATTAACGATACAGAATTATCGTTTAGCACGGTCTTTTATGTCAGGGTATAGTTAAAATCTAGTATGTTTCCTCATGGAATATTTCTGAATTAAGTTGTCCGTCCTTAGCACACTTAATCAAATCAAACATTACCTGTGCCACAAACAGTCGTTAGGATTCTCTAGGATTGTACTCGTTCTATGTGTAAGTTTCCAAAATATTGCCACTTTTGGACATGACATTGAGCACCAGGAATGTACTCGTTCTAGTTATAAGTTTACAAAATATTATCAGCTTTGAACATAACACTGATTTTAATTAGTAAGATAAAATTGTATTTAAAAAAAATGTTTATATAAGGAAAAAAACATGTAGATCTAAAGGTGATCCAGGGGTCAGGGATGTTGAGCCCATCCCGGCCAACATAAAGAGCTGTGTGCCTGGAGTGCTATAGCCTCTATCACCCACAGCTGGCCGGGTTTATTTTGGACGGGCCCATGACAGCCGGGACTACGTCACCCAGTGTTGACGTTACCCCGGGTTTATGACGTTATCTGGGGACCAATCGTGGCATCGGGCTGTCCATAAAAAAAGGTCTGTTTCCTGTCCACAGCGTGGCGAGAATAAATTTAGATTTTGAAAATGTATTTATTATGTGTGGGGGTGGGGACGTCACAAATGTATAGATTTTTTTATTTATTTATTTATTTATTTATTTTTTTTTTTGGGGGGGGGGGGGGGCGGAATAGCTACCCGCCTGGTCGACAAGAAACAGATTTCTTTTAATGATGGGCCTCGTCATCCAGCGTGTATTGAAGTGTATTTTATACGTGTAGGAATGTTGTCCTGTGACAGGAGGGAAAATGGGGCAAAAATGCATAACATATATCAGAGTTCGTGTTTTTATTCGGGGCCCCTATTTTACTCAAATAGTTTTGTTTAAAAACGTGTGAGGTGTGAACCACGGAAAATGAATCAATTGCAATCAGGAAGTAGCGGAGAAAAAAGTATTCAGGCACTCCACCTTTCAGATGTTGTTGGTTTCGACCACAAACCAAAACTTGAATCATTTGCGGTTACTGTATCAATATACTGATATGGCAGCTCTCTAGGTTGACAAAAGAATAAATTTAAAACACATGAAAATTTGAATTGAAACACATAGCCTGATTTTATAGAACATAAATACACTCAAACACACATTTAAAAATACATTTTAGCTCATATATGACAGGGATAATACATTAAAAATGTGTTAAACTCAAACCAGTTTGAGGAATGAGAGGAAACACACGCTTATCAAAAGGTAGGTCAAAGTTTAATATAAATAACTCATATTCCTCCCGGCGACTATGACGGACACCAGGTGAGTGGTAAGGGTAAGTGGTGCAGGTGAGGCCCTATTTCATGGCAGATAAATCGGTATATCATGTGGCTCTGATGATAAGGATAAGAGCACTCCTCCAAGGCGGCACTTTTTTCACAACATTATTTGATGTCTGATAAGACACTCCTCTTCTTCCTTTAGAAAATAATTTATGTGGACCCACCCTTTTGAACGTTGTTGGTTTATGATATTATCTTGGACCATAAATATAAGATTGCGTAAAACACACGTAAAGTTAGAAGTAGGCTATGTACCGGTACTTGTTTTCTAAAATCATTTTTGTTGCTATAGGCTACAAGACTGGTTATTGGTGTTAGTTGTATATGGTCTACGTGTACACTTGAAGATTAATGTATATCAATTATAGCTTTACATATTAGGTTTCGAAAATGTGAATGCGGATGTTTAAATTAATCATGCGGAAGTTTAAATTAATCAAGGTATGTAATACTTGGAAAGTACATATGACATTACAATTTCAAAGAACGCAATTGACTTCAGGGAAATTCCCATGTTGATGATGGTTTGCTATAATTACGTTCTAGCAAAAAATATTTCGTGACATACTGTGATAGATTTTTTTGGAGATGAAAACCAAGACTGGTTTGTCAGAATAAGCATCGCGTTGATGTTGTTGGTTTACCTTCTTGAGGAAAACTTAATTTTAAAATTGACTTTCAACCAATACAAAGAGTTCAATAAGTGAAAGATTTAAATCGGTTTATTAAATCGGTTTATTAAGTGAAATGTTTCGCCCTTTTACAGGCTTCTTCAGGGTTCTTTAGCCTTAGAAAAGTGTGGTATAAAAAATGGGCTCTTTCACATTTTAGATATTAACAGAACTTGATGAAACTCTGACAATTATCGTGATCACTTATCACATATCAGTCGTCTATTTTCAAGGAAGGTTATTCTGATTCATACTTTGGGTAAATCTAAAACTCCAACAAATTTTGATCTTTATTTTTCTCTGACTTCCAGGTGCGTCGATCGGCCGGACACTGAGACAAGAACAGCAGTAGGCGGCCCTAACCCCCGGACCTAGCGCGGACCTAATAACAAACACTATACATGTTGTCTGAGTGAGTGTGTGCCATAATAAAAAATAAAAAAACACAACAGGAGTAACAGAACCAAACCCACCCACTCACCCACTCAACCCCGGCACAATTCCTTACAACATTAACCATGGGCAAGCAGAACAGCAAGCTTAAACCCGAAGTACTCGAGGACCTGCGAGCCAACACTGAGTTCTCGGACGACGAGATCCAGGAATGGTACAAAGGGTTCCTTAAAGACTGCCCGAGCGGCCACCTCTCCGTCGAGGAGTTCAAGAAGATCTATGGCAACTTCTTCCCGTACGGCGACGCCTCCAAGTTCGCCGAGCACGTGTTCCGCACCTTCGACGCCAACGGCGACGGCACGATAGACTTCCGCGAGTTCATCTGCGCGCTGAGTGTTACCTCGCGCGGCAAGCTGGAGCAGAAGCTCAAGTGGGCCTTCAGCATGTATGATCTGGACGGGAATGGCTACATCTCGCGCCAGGAGATGCTCGAAATTGTCACGGTGAGCTGCTCAAGTGTTGTGGTGTAATAGTGTTGCCACAGCCTATTTTTTGTATCAATTGTTTTGGGATTTTGAAATTTTAATATTTTTTTAAATGTAAAGTTATATTCTTTTGGTATTATTTTTTTGGAACAAAATGCGAAAAATATTTTTCAACCCTAAATCCGTTATGTCACACCTATGTCTATAGCTTTCAAGTGACCCATACTCAGATTCAAAAGAATTTTATCTTTAATCCAAATGATTTTAAAACGGATATATTTTCTTCTTATCCATCAATAATAGATTTCCGATTACCAGTAACTAGTTACCAAAGTCAAACAATTTATACATAGGGTCATATCTTTTACTGTAATTCAAACGCATATATTGCAGTAGGGCTTTTCTCTCCATTTCTCAAAGGTTTGATACCAAGTGAACATTAAAATGAGTATTTTATCCTATAATTATAAGCTACAACAGTAGAGAAGTTTTTTTTTAATATATTGATTCACCGATTCATACGATTTAAGGTCTTCCATTGGCTACACCAGTCATATAAACCAGTAATAATGCAACAAAACTAACGCATGTACATCCAACAAAACTTAATATAACATCTTATTCTAAGTCTCTATTGTGTTGTACATTGCAGGCCATTTACAAAATGGTTGGTACGGTGATGAAGATGCCAGAGGACGAGTCCACGCCGGAGAAGCGGACGGACAAGATCTTCCGTCAGATGGACAAAAACCTTGATGGAAAGCTATCGCTGGAGGAGTTCATTGAAGGAGCAAAGAGCGACCCGTCGATTGTACGACTTTTACAGTGTGACCCAGGAACGCAAGGATAGAGACTATAAAACATGTTGAAAAAAAACTCTATTATAATATGGGGAAAAAGAGACACACACAAAAACAAACAATCCTCGGTTAAGCCAGGCAAGCACACTGATTTCCTTTTCTGGGGTGCAAGTCTAAGCAAACTGTACAACAACGGAGTTTTTTTTAGCTTTTCATTCATTGTACTATTATTATTATGAAGGTCTCACTGAGTGACCGTGGCTCCGCCTGGTGGAGTTGGAGGAAAATACACGCCGAGTGCAGAGCGTGTATAGTCAGGTATATAATATAATTATAACTGAAACGGGCCTTTTTTCATTTCATTGTCTGACCGACTGAGCTGCCGTCTTATATATCTGACTGATCTTTTTTTAATAAGGTAAAGTCATATACATATTATATACGCAATACCTTGGGTCAGTTATCAGTAAAAAGACTTTCATGTAAATCATCCAAAGAATAGTGATCTCATTCAAGAAGTTGGTAATTTAATTTTAGAGAAAAAACACGAAATCACTTACGCAAAACATCACTATGTACCTACAGCACAGTCTAGGAAACGAATTCAAAAATTACTAACATTTATAGAAAATTGTGATAGCTGGCAAACGTTTGAAGGAAAAGTAAACTGAGGCAATTCAGCCGTTCTGAAAAAAGGTGTTGATATGTTGGATGGCCCTCCGGTGTGGAGAGAGCAAGCTGTAAACAGATTTACTGTAAATTGATTTACTGTAAACGAATTTACATTGATCACTTTCATACAGTGTGATTACTCCCCCCATACCAGGCGTAAATTACAAGGTAGACCTGTCATTCCCTGTGTACATTTACATGTAAAGGTATAACTGTACGTAGTCTAGCCCTTAATACCTAATTATTATTACTATTATCTAACGTTCCCTTTCCGAGGTACATATCTCTAGCCCTAGACAGCGCATCATGCTACGCTTTGTACATATGATAACCATGCTAAGGATATATCGCGTATATCCTTCTTCACATTGCTGCTATAGTTTTCATCCCAGAGAGAACGAGAGAGAAAAAACAAACGATCCTTTTTATATAAAAATTACGAAGGCGTTATTATAATTATTATAATCATAACTATTATTAACGATGTCCGAGAAGCCCCCTTGCTGGTTTGCTGTTCAAATCCTTTAATATGACCATGTTCTAGGTAGTAGAGTATTGTGAGGAACTTGTAGTCGACCTTGCAGCATTTGAGCTCTGTAAATTTACGAAAAACTAAATTACTGTAAACTAATTTACGATGTAAATTTTTGAACAAATACAGAAGAAGGAATTCCAGCTTCGTCGTTGTACTTATCCGAGTGTAATCCTTAATAATAGTAATAACCGATCATCATGTCCTAATATAGTAACCTATCGTTGGACCGCCTGGTTGAGCTGCTCCCTCGAACGTCTAGCACCTGCTCCGGGGGCTGGAGCAGTTCAGGGCTACTAACCTTGGCTCCATATGCAACTTGCAAAATGAAAGTGTGTTGATATGTTATCAAGAATTAAGTGTAAACGGGATAACAGTGAGAGATCGGTGTCGTGTGAAGGGTATATCCCCAGCCCCATAACCCATCCTTCTCTATTTGGTTTAAAATTAAAGCCCTAATTATTTGATTCGCTATCCTATATCGGCAGAGAATTGAAAATCTACATGGTGTTGGGTTAGTTACGGGAAAAAAGGCCCGTGATTGGTGGGTGACTTCTGGGATGTAATGAAAATAATTACCATTTATTCGTTTTGTTTGAGACCTTACGAAAATGCAATGGCTGAAGGGGATTTCTATTTAAACCAATGCACTGAGATATGTGCTAGTAGTATATGTTCAAGTCGCCCAAGATCCAGTGGCCCCTCAGCCTTTTTTGGTGAAGTTAAATCAGTGCAGTTGCATTACAGATAGGTGTTTTTTTCCATCAGGTTAAAAAAAAGGAGTTTATTACAAAGCGTGTACGCAAGTTTCAGGAACAGTCTTGCAGTTGTAACTGCATGCATTATGATATTTTCACCGTTGTACTTAAGTTAAGGACACAGAAATTCAGAATTTGTTTCTTATTTTCTCGTCATGTTTTTTGTGGTTGTTTGACAGCGATCATCGTAAACAGCTCGAAAAGAGAGACAGAAACGAACTCCAAACCTTTTTGCTCATCATCCACGACTAGTACTTAGTACATTTCTCAT
Organism: Lepidonotus clava; assembly: GCA_936440205.1. Taxonomy (NCBI): domain Eukaryota; kingdom Metazoa; phylum Annelida; class Polychaeta; order Phyllodocida; family Polynoidae; genus Lepidonotus; species Lepidonotus clava. The sequence continues at coordinate 41,727,847 of OW387134.1, forward strand.
GGTTGTACTTAGGTATTATCCCAGACATGCATCTTTAGGCATGGTAGGCATACTATATGTATTTCACATCATATTATACTTAGGCCTGAGAACTGGCGTGGTTTTCCCCTAAGGTGGAAATTTGCGAGAGTTCGTTTTAGGGACAGAGGTAGCAGGTAGCTATTTAAAATTAAAATAGGGAACCTAAATCTAAAAATAAAGGGATGTAAACAATCTAAAGATGGGAGCTAGTCCAGGAGACTGTCCAATCGGCCAAACCTCAACTTCAGTTAGATTATTTAGCTTCTTTCTAGTCTAAGAACGCGAGGAACGCCGATTCACTTACAATCTGTGCTCAACCCTATTTTTCATTGTCATTTAGTCTTAGTTCTGTGAGGTGCCTACCCCCCTCTGTGGGGTAGGGAGGAATTCTAAGAGGTTTTATCCCGGAGGTTTTGTCCATCTTCACAGTATAATTTCTCCCTTCGACCTCATTCAACGACGAGATGTTCGTCCAGGTCATAGGAGTTAAAATCAGTCTCATGATTGATAGTTTAGTTTCTTGAAGTTGCCATCCTATGGTTTTTTTCTCATCTCATCCAGTTTTTCTTTGAATTCAGTCCATCTCTCTGTTATTATGATAATAACCCCTCTCCTTTACGCCTTCCTCTCCTTTTCAATGATTCCACTGTGCGTTCGACCCTCCGCCCACAGTTCTAAGATTATTATTTTTTTTTCATTTTTACTTTTTTATTTGTCCAAAATAAGCCCCCGTCCTCGGTCGTAAATCTGCTTGGGAAAAGATTTGGGTTTTCAATTGGTTATATCATGGTGTAGCCCTTATCGATACTCTGGCTAGTGCCTATGCTACTAAACTCCTGTTGTGACGTCATATCAACGGTAGCCATGGCAACGGTTGCCTCGTTCCGAGCTAAAGGGCGTCCCCGACCATTCTGCAGAGTGCAGTCTTTAATTGTGTATATGTTTGCACATTGGAACAAATCTCAGTAATTCTAGCGAAGAAAATGAGCAGCATTTTTTTTTCTTAATTAAATAATGCGAGTAGTGGGAGAAAAGAGAGAACGAGAGAAAATGTATTAATAATTATCATCATTATTGCAAGTTTTTTCCAGGAATTTTTGAATGTTTCTCAAATGTTGTGTCCTTAAACTCCTGATGTCCGCGTGTATTATGTATACATACGCGTGCAGGTTATTAATGTTGTCTGTTGTCTAGATTAATTACTTTCCCCCACACAAAATGAACCCTTATATCATTGTATCCGTAATAACACAATAGTATATGACCAAGACAAATTGTACAGACATGTATGTTACCATGCATCTATGTACGCAATCTGTATTTATAATCCCCATTCTTTCCCCAAACCTCTCATCTACTATCCACCACCATCTTATATCATAGTTAGCTGTTTCCCCAAAAGATGTTAAAAAAAACACCAAAACACAAAAGTGGTTGAGACTGATCAAGTTAATGTTGGTTCCGCAGTTACCTTCGTTCCGCAGTTACGTTCCGCAGTTGCATACCTGTAAATAGTATCTGACTGTTCCGTTATGTCACACCTATCTACAATGAATAGAACATTTCACTTGAATATTGAGAACAATAGCACCTAGACAAGGTTTCTACGAAACAATTCAAAGGGGATGTTGTTATTCATTATTTCAACAAACAGTAGTAAGGCCTGAAAAACGTGGGCACTGCTGATCCGGAGGGACGGGCTCATGGACGTTTTTTAGTGTTTTAAATTAAAATGTCTAAAAATGTAAAGTGGTTCGTCAACTGAATATCAATGAAAGAAACTGACGTGGACACATTCTGAGTAGGAATGTAACCCAAGCTCTTTTCCATTTAGCAATTCACATTTTTATGAGAGAAATGGTAACAAAGCTGTATGAAAATGGATCTTAAGTTAATATGAGACTAAGGTTTAAGGTGACACTTAGTGAGTTACTATCTGGTATCCGTTGAAAGTGTATTACCGAGCTGTGTAACTCACTCTTTGCCTGGAGCCACCAGACAAATATATACACGTAGATATACAGAAGTGAAGAAACGTACTGCAAGAACAATATTAAACATTTGTTTTATTAAAAAAAACAAAGGGAACAGAATATAAAAGAAAATTAAATTTGATTGAAATATGTGCGAAATCTTTCTTATGCAGGCTACGAGTAGTTCTTTTTAAATACATAATTATGAATATCTAGTTATAATTTCCAAACCAAAATTGCTGTTGAACCACTGAGCTATAAGATCTGCCATGAAGTGTGTAGGTGTTAGTCGGGGAATTCCACCTTTCTCTGTACAGTTACCGTTTCAAATACGTGCAGTACTGTAAAAAAAATACCTCCAGGCATTGGACATCGACACTACCAACGAGAAAATGAGACGACACCTCCAAGAAAAACAAAATCCCTCTGACGAGAAGTACAGTCTGTGGACTATCATTCAGTGTTGTTACATACGTATTAACGTTCTAACAAACAACATACATGAAACGTGTTATTAAAAATAATTAAAATGACATCACAGCATAATACGTGTTATTTAGAATAATTACAACAATAACATTATTACAATAAAATGGTACTATCATAACGCGTTGTTACAATAACAAATGTTACAAAAATGATAACAAATGTTACAATAATAATAATAACAAATGTTATTTCTTCTGTAAGTGTAAAGCCTTGTACTTGGCCAAGGTTCCGGTTGACCCGATGTCTTGTGTACTGTAACAGGGCCCCTTGTGCCCACAAACTGCGTTTAAAAGTTCCAATTGTATCATAATCCGCGTTTACATGTCGTTCATCCAAGCTCTAGTTTCAATTCTGATACAGGGTTCTTCATTGGGGATGACGGTAGTATCTCTAGGTGATAAAAACACTTATAAAGGTATGCTAGGGCTCAGAGCTATGGGTTATCATTATAGTTAACTTTTCCGTCTATAGAAGATATTTTTCAAGGTATACGTAGACACTGTAAATCTTAACATTTTAACTTGAAGATCTGTACATGTTCCCATTATTATGTCTCTCTGCATGCTGCGGTCATGTTTCTCATTATGTTTACTTTTCAAATTACTGAACTTACGAAAGTCGATTGTCCAGTGATTCATAAGAATAAACATTATTTTGAATGCGAGATTTTGCGTTTGTCATTTCAACACATCTCACTCTAAAAATTATTTGGTCTTATAACAGCCTTCCAGCTCAGATTAAAATTATTGTAACACTGCCGTTTTAAAACAAGTTTTCAAACCTCACAAATTATCGATTAAAATCAAGTTAATAGAAAAAAAATGAAGGGAAAAGTTCAATTGTAAATGTAATACATATAATATACTACACATTTGGTGAAGCACAACGTGCAAGACACCCGGGTGTTTTTTCAAGCTGTGGTACGATATTGCTCTAGCAGGTGGCAGTTATTTTCAATGTAAGAATTTCAACAACTTTATATTTGGATTTCCTTCAATAATATTACTTCTCCACCTAATATTCTTTATATAGATGTAAATGATAGTACCTCAATACTTAAGTCCCATGCATGAGTCCTTACTTCATAAATGTCATCTTTTATCGAATAAAATGCAATTTCATGGTTTTTTTTCAACCATGTAGACACCTTTCCAATGTCACTAGAGGTTTTACCACCACCTGCCGATCAAAGAGAAGAGTGTTCTCGCCTCGCCGTGGCTTCAAATTACTGCTTTTGGACGAAATTGCAGCCTACAACATTTCCTACAGTTTCAATGCCACACCATTTAGGGTGTGGCCATCATTCTAGTTTTTAGTGTCTGCCTCTTTTCCAACATTTTCTTGAGAATTTGAAATGGTTCCTTCCGTTAGTAACTTACGAATAACTTCTTTCTAAAATTCATAGTGTTTTAGCAGCATCCAACCCACACTATTGAAAACTTCCTAGAGGGCAAATTATATATATTATTCAAAAAATATTTCCACATGCCTTCATATTGAAAACTCGTATTTTTCACATCACTGTCACCCTTCCGCTGAAGAGTAGCAAAATAATCAAAAAAGAAACTTTTCTGAGGACGATACCTTTGAAAAGTCTCGGTGGGTGTTATAGACTGCCTCACTCATGGCCAAAGCAGAATCCACTCCACTGGAGGTCATGGTCACCAAACCCTGGAGGAAGTAGATTCAATTCTGGAAGCGTGGCATAACACGTCTTCCACTATCCTGGGTACTGATCAGTTCTGCACCAAGGTTTAGTCCACTGCCCAACCAATAAGATGGAACAAGCGGGATACATTACCTTTGCCACTGCTGTGTGTGGTCAAACCTACCTTTACACTAGAAAGGTGTGTACACAGTTGGAAAATTACAAGATACCAGTATATTGATAAGGGAATAATACGAAATCCAGGGTTTGAATCGATACAGCGAGTTATTTTATTCTAGGAGGGCAAATATATCTAGAGAATTCAGATTATTATTGGAAGAAAACTACTTTTTGATGCCTTGCGCTATTCAAAGATATAATCATGTAAATGTAATGTAAGTAAGGCATCAAAGGAGGCATACCGGATTTGAATTGTTCTTTTGTTGTTGTGCACTGGGGCATGTAATTGGGCTATTAGCACTTCCCCCTCCCCCCTCACGCATCCCCCCTGCCCCCTCTGCCCTACACTGGTTCCCCGTGGTAATTGACATATACCTAGTATGAGCGGTAGCGGACAGGGGCGGGCACCAGCCTACCTCTGCCCCTCAGGTGTCCACCTCACTTCTCACTTCTAATTGGTCAATGGTGGGGGTTGTAGTATTAGAAGTAGGAGGGCCCAGAGGGATGATTGACATGTGGGCCACGGCAGGTGCATCAGGCCAGTCAGGCGAGGGTAGTGGAAGGTGGACGTGCACCTTGCACCTATGGTGCCCCACGGTCCGCCCCGATCAGAGGCAGGTAGGGGTGAGTTGAAGTGTGGACACATAGTGATCGGGAGGGGTGGTGTGTGCACCAAGTAGTGCCCAGTCCGTGTAGACGCCGACCCCGCACTGAACACGTCGGGGGGGTGGGGTGAAGTTGTTCGAACTCCGCAGTGGTAAGGTGTGTGGGGAGGGGGGGGGGGGGTAGTAGTGGAGCGGACCACGGTCATTGTTTACCTCTTAAATTCCGCAAGGCATCTTCGGCCGGCTCAAAATGCCGGCCGAAAATCTTCAGATTTCTAGTTCTTAAATTGAACAGCCATCTAGTGGAAATTAGAGCTACCTAGTGGTTAAGTATTGTACTACAGCATACAACCACAGAGCGGTTTGGATTTGAATTACCTTTAGAGCCAGGAGTTAAATTTGGTGTTCATCTTTGTTTTAAAATGGTAACGGAATTAAGATTTCTGATGAAAACTAAACTAATGAACCATGGGAGAATCATGTAACCTCGTGTTATTATCTATGAAGTTCTTACTATCATTTTATAGTTAAAACATAAACGTAACATGACTAGTAGACCTTTAGGTCAGAGGGGATTCGAAAGAGATAGGTCTACAGGTGTCGTCTCTAATCGTAACTAATTGCTATAGATCGTATCAAGGGCAATGCAACACGTTTCAAAATCTAAAATCCATAAGAACTCTTTACATCTTGAGAGTAAACACTGATTTTATTATTCAATAATGATCACATGGAAAGCACTTAGGTACTCAGACAGGAATTTTGACATACGGCTTGGACGTCGACTCCTTCTAACATTAAAGAAATTGAATCTCTTCTACCTCAAAGAAATTGAATCTTTAAATTTTAAAGATTCAATTTCTTTGAGGTAGGATTTAAGCATAAACATTGTAATAGTTTTTAACTACCTTTCTGTAGTAACAACAGTTAAAGCTACACGAGGCTTAACATTATAAAAACATACATCACTTAGGGAAATGGAATTTTTTAACAATACTGAAAAAAATCAAATCTAGTCTTAATATCCAATATGACATGGATACGCATGAAAATTATCCATAACAATTAATATTTTTGAAGCACCGATATACCTGAGTTCCTCTGATACATTAGAAATATTTGTATTTTACACGATTTTAAGTAACCTATTCACAACCGGAGGAAACAGACATAGCGACTTAAGTTAACCTGTTCACTGCGTCAAGGCCATGCATACAACTGCCCCATATGGCTTATCAACGCAATGGTGCAACCATTAGTATTGCAATTATTTGATTTCATACAAGAATGTCCTAATAATCCCATTAATTAAATCTTGAGTAAATCGGTAGGTAAGTCCCACCATATAGCACGTCTATTTTCATTAAGAAAATGTCGAGATATATATTGAAGTTGTATTTTGTTATCTGTAATTTCAATATCATACCCATATTATCACTGGATTGACGAATAGGTGAGTGTTTCATGGCAGCAAATGTTACTGCTCTGTAAGTGCTGAAGAGCATCTGGGCCATTTCTACGTAACTGATTAGGCTAATTGGTCACTAATTATTGAATGATGATTAGTATTGCAAAATATATACAAATTTATCTCTGAACAAATACTATTTACCTCCTAAAAAAAATCCCCTTTGAGGTAACCATTCCATAACATCACTAATTTCCGTGTATCAAAAAAACATGTAACTAATGATCTGAAGGCACTTATCAGAAATCACTGATTAGTTACCGATTACCCTAATTAGTTACAAAAAACATGAGCCCTGGTACTTAAGCTATGACTGATAAGGGCCAGATAAGAGTTGCCGTCATCGTCGCTGGAGGCTGGAGACGTAGTCGTGGACGGTCTGCTCCTGCTGGCTGGTGTCGATGGACCCTGGGCGGAGTTCTCGGACCCTGGAGATGGCCCTGGAGGCCGACAGCCCATCACGCTTGGCCAGGTAGCAGGCCAGGAAGGTGCCGGTCCGACCCCGGCCCCACGCGCAGTGCACTGACAGCTTCTGCAAAAGGAGGGTGTGCATCGTCAGTCTCATCACAAATGTCAAATTATGATTTTATCTTTTTTACCCACGTTTGTTAAGTCTCTAGAGCTCACATTCATAAATTTACTTTTAATAGTGTGGTTACTCTGTAATGTCATAGACATATATGAGAGTTATGTATGTCTATGGTAATGTACAGTACTAGTCTTGGTAATTTAATCTTTCCTTAGATAAGTGATAATCGGAGACATTTCTAATAAGATCATTAAAGGAAACCTGGCACATGTTACAGGGTAATAACATGTTGCTTATGTCAAGCACTAATAAAGTTAACAGAATCTTCAAATGCCCAACACACTAGAGTGTACATGTAAGGCAGTGCAGTGACTATTTGCATGTTTAAGTAAGAGCTAGGTGATGTTGGCTAGCCTTGGGCAAGGACTATCAAGAGTATTGGACACTGTGAATTATAGTGGGAAGAGAAACTATTATGTGAACATTGCATTGTGACGACTTGGCAAAGGGAACTGATAAACTACAATCCCCTCACAACCGAGTGACTGTCGTTCTTTGAGGGAGAACTACCTTATCGGCTAAGTTGATAGAAGAAGATGAGAAGACACACAACTGCAAATAAGACATTAACTTTTATCAACGAAGACCATAATAAATATGTATTGTTGAGCTAACTTAAATTCCCACGATAATTCAATGATAGTTGAGATTCACTTTCAAAAGAAATGAAAGCTCATGGTAGTTATGTACTTACCACCAACAATCTTCAGTGCTATGACATAGAATTATTTGAGATCTTCAATGAAAGATCAAAACAGATATGACACATGAATAATCCCTAAAGCCCACTAGACCACTTAAATCTAAAGGAAAAAATCCCTATTTATAATAATTCCTTATAATTATCTAAAGAAAATAGTAATTAAATCTGGTTACTTATGCGAAAATTTCTAACATTCTAACATTAATTTTATTATGGCATTATCCTTACCTCTCCCTGTTTTTCTGCCACATCTACCAAAGAGACAAACTCGGCGGCCTGGTCTACGGAAGGAGGTTTCTCGTCTTTCACTGGAATGTGCTTCCACTCTAGTCCTTCGCCTAAAACGACAAACCAAACTATTTACTATCAACGTTTTTCTATGGTTGATGGTATTTCTGTTGATACTGTCACTTGGTTGTCTTATTTACAAGAAGCCCGACTTAATGGATCATTATAAAAGGGTTTGTTTTTGGGGAAGTAGTTTTCACAAGAAAAGAGGTTTAGTTCGAGCAGGTGTAGATAGGCATTATGTTTTTGTAACTACGAATACACAAATTTAAAGAATGACCAAAATGAAAATATGGATATAGTAATGCACCAGTAAATATCCAGTAAGTCTTGGGAAAAATTCAGAAGATTCCCCTATATTTTAATTTTAAATATGTTTAGCGTGAATGATACTTTTTGCCAGGAAAATAACCTGAAAACTGGGAATACATCAAAATCAATTTTTTAAAATACTAATTCATAATACCTTAAAACATTTAATAATTTTACCCGGATATTCCCTGACAGCGCGTGGCTTGTTCTCGGTAAGACTAACAAGTACGCTGAACCCCGCATCACACAGGTATTGTACGTGACCGTGCTGGGCCGGCCGACCGTGCCCCGCCAACAGACCGGGTACAACCCAACTGAACTTGGGGGGTTTCCTAGCAGCTACCTGATAAAAAGAGGAAAAAGTGAAGAAAATTTAACAGAACAGAAAAATATTTATTTGCAGTGTGTAAATCAAATACTTATGATTCCAGCTTGATTATATAAAATCTGACTAAAAATTTGTATGTTCTTCTATTCTTACATTATTTGAAAGACATGCATGTAGGACTGGAATACCCAGTGCTGAAATAAACAATTTCTAGGTCTTAGCTTGGACAAGTCATCATTATTCAGGGTTTCAGTTAGTAAAAGACGTGAGTACCAATAACTGATTTGAAATTATTCAGGACCAATCTCACCTTTAAAAATAATTTTTATCATTTTGAAATGTAAAAGGTACACCATTTAAGGAAAAAGAGTTTCAAAACCAATTTCCTAATCCAAATAGAAATTCTAGAAGAAACCCCTTAGGCAAGAAGTGCCATAACGTACCTTTCCTGGACTTATTTCAGATACTGGTGCACTTTGAGAGTCCCCTTTAGGACTGGAAGTCTTCCCGCGCTGTCTGCCTGTAAGATTAACCGGTGGCTTCTTGGATTTCTTTTTGACTCCATTTATTCCAGTACTTGGTAGTGGACCGTTCTTGGACTTGCTTTCTGGTAGGGACTGACTTCGAGTCTTCATCTTCACCTGGGAAAAAATTTAAAAAAATTACAGGGTTGATTGAATCAATAGATAACGAATTGACTGAGATGTACAGTGCCTCCATCTAGTGTAGTGAAACGGGTTGAGCTCATAATCAATGAGGGACAAGACTTCAGGACGTTATCAGGGGTAGCATATATTGCTCGCTCGGAGCTGCTCACGAGCATACAATTCTATACTAGTAATGTACTGTAGATGACCTCTTATAAATAACAAGTCGATAGGTTTTTGTGTCAGATACAAATGGTGAGTGTAGGGGTGTTAAAAGGACACTATTATAGGGAGCAGATAAGATGGACTAACCTAAGTTTATCTGTGTAATGCTGCAAATGCCCGCTAGGTGTAGGGTAACCAGTGCAGGGAGGTCAGCATTCACTGTGGCTATAATAACAGTACATTATGGGGGACCATTATTAAAGGTCTGCAGGGCAAGAAAGGACTGAAAAACTTGAAATATCTGGTCCTTCTACCTGTCTTAAAAACGTAGCGCTGTTAATAACGTTATGATAGAAATAAAAGTGGTATATTTAGATTCAGTATATTATTTTCTATCATTCAATACCAAAATTGTTTGTCAGGCACAAGTATTTTAGTAAAGAAATGGGAGTAGAATCTGACAAAGATGGCACAAGTTTTCAAAATATGAGCATCCTCCCATGTGACATTGCTAATGAATATAATAATTAATGGGAACAAGGGGGAAAAATATAAAATACGTTCAGATGATAAATGGGCACAAATGACATGCAAAATATGTTTAGAAAATTCAAAAAGTCATCAATGATGTACTCCCCCACCAGTAAACTTATGTGATTGATATAAAAAAAACACTTACTACAAATCTTTTGAAAATAGAACTGAAAATGGAACTGAAAAACAAAACCAGCCCTTTCTTGCCCTGCAGACCTTATAGTGATATGATATAAGTGTCAGAATGGATTTAAGGATAGACACTCTCTTAATTAGATCCAAAGTAAGAAGAATTCGACAAGGGACGTTCAAGCAATTTATACGAGACTGAGTCATTTGACATTGGCATTTCTTAAAAAAAAACATATATCAGGATATATCCGCCCCGGATCAGGAACTCCAAGGTTAGGAAATGGGACGGTACCTTCACAGTTCTTGATCCACTTCTACACGTTTGCACTTGGATCACTAATATTGTTGACGCGGGATATGAATCTGTCCATCAGTTGATTTTTCGTTTGGCCAATGTATTGTATCCAGCCCTTGGTACAGTGGTCCTGGAGACAAACATGATTTTCTTGCTTTTGCAGGTCACACTGCTGCTTGGTCACGCACTCCTTGGTGGACTCCTTTTGGGAGGCTGTGCATGTGGTGCGGCCCGTTTTATTGACGCTTGTGCAATATCTACAGTTTTTGGTCTTGTAGGGTTTGTACAGTAAGGACAGAGTGAGACTGGCGTGAATAAGGCCAAGGTTGGTGAGTTAGTTTTTGGAGTTATACACTGTAGCGGTAAGGTCAAAGTTATTCTAAGGTTATGACCTGAATGTGTCCCAGGTGTTTTCATTACAATAGTAGGCTCTGGAAGGCCGCCAATCTGTTCGAACTAAATAAAGGATACCCATGTTTCAACCAACAACCTCTTTTTCTACTACTCAGTATGGGTCCCAGAGTGTATGAACAAGTGCAATGTAAGAATATATCTAAAAAAAACCAGAAAGAATAAGAGTACCACAATTTGTGGGTTCTTGGCAAATGACATGTGATAAAATCTTATGAAAAAAATTATCATACCTTATAAAGGGGAGGAATTTGGTTTTGTTGGGAACGAATCAAAACGCCACGTCTCCACACATGTAACTAAAACCTGACCAATACAGGATACCAACCGAAATTCCATTTTCAAATTCTCTGTGTTTTCCCTCAGATTTCCCTGTCCCACGGCAATTTTTCCCTGTGTCATATCCAGCAAGTTCTTTGAATTCAAAAGGCTCTGCATGCAGACAGAATTTGGACAACCCAACAACAAAAAGTCAAATCCCTCATATTTTGAGAATCAGGAATTTCAGAACCTGACCAAATGAAATTCCCTGTGTACTTTTTAATAAAATTTGAAAATTCCCTTTGTTTACCCTGTCAGGGATATTTTTTGGCCATTTTCCCTGTGTGGTTGGTACCCTGTCAATATCTCTGTTTCTGATTAGGCTCATAAACTGCATTGTAATTAGCGTCTAGTAATTAGCAGTTCTACTTGTCACCAAAAGTGATCATACAATTGTGAAATGAAGGTAAGGTGTTATATGTCAATATCTTTTGTGACATAAAGAATAACCACTCCCAAATAAAAATAAAAATTCACCCTGTTTTCCTAATCAGTAATGAAAAGATTGCTCCTTGTCGTATGATGCTTAAAGTAATTTAGTAAAGACTATTTTGAGAATAATCTGTGATGATCCTTTTTCGATTTAGTTAACTGCATCAGAGGTGATGTGACAATCTCAAATACATAATCATGATAAATATACATATTACGGTTAGGGGCCTTCCATTAAGTACGTACGCACCAAGGGGGGGAGGGGGGGAGGGGAATTTAAAAAAATTGTGTACGTTCCTGTATAAATCCAATGCATACTTTGGTCCAAGGGGTGTGTGTGTGTGGGGGGGGGGGGGGGGGGTCTGAAAGTTTTGAAAATTTGCGTACGTACTTAATGGAAGGTCCCTTAACTGCATCAGGGTTGACATGGTGATCTCAAATAAATAATCATGAATAATATACAGTTTATTGAACATGTCAATATGTACATAACATTTATTGATATTTTTAGATCTATTTGACAAATTTCAATAATCATTTGTCCTAACAACGCACAGCGCTGACAGAACCACACAATTCTACCACTTAAAATTTGCAATGATTGGCATATTGCACGTTCATAAATCCATTGAATAGACAGAGAAACAGTCATTTCTTAATTCGCTATCGGATATAGATCTTAGTAATATACATGAGGTCGTTTTCTTAAAACCAATCTATGAGGTCACTAAAAACAACTGTGATGATAATATTATCTAGTCTGTTTTCCAGGTTACATTAAGCATACTTTGTACATTAAAATCTCTCTAAATATCATTTTCATGCCATATATAATATTTCAATAAAAAACTCATATTGACAACGGAATCACAGCCAACAGAGAAAAAATATCAGAATTATATTCCGAATCAGACCATATCGTACAAACTACTGAACACTAATATCAGAGTAGATATAATTATACAGCTGATACTAATACCTTTCAAATTCTTATTTCGAACTATAATTCCTCAGTTGACAATGAGTGTTCTTTTTAAGACTAGTACATATTTTTAGTAGTACAAGTGTATTTCAGTTTTCTCTTAAATTCAGGCTTGCAGCAATGGCGAAAATCAATTTAAACACATATCTGTTGTCTCGCACCTTTTTGGATTAAATTTGACTGTTACAATACAGGACTGCATGATTTATAACTAATGTACATCCGTATCTGTGACAGCATTCACTAACTAATCAAGATCTCTTGATTATATCGACTACTTCACATACCTTTACAATGCCATGGCATTTTATCACCATCATTTCAATACAAAAACATCTGTCCCCAAGAAAACCAGCGTCAGTTATATCAACGTACATCAAGCAATTCCTTTCTCACTATATATCTAATTGAAGTATTCATACAAAATCGTTCATCGTTTTAGAAGGAAATCGATCGGAAAAAATATGGGATTTCTTGAACAAAGGCGTCAATGGCAGAGAATCAGTCTTTAACCTGTAAAGTCTCTTATTTTTTTGATATACATTCAATCTTCATACGGATGGCAGCATTAAGATTGTCATATAAATATATACCTCTTCCCTTAATTTAAATTTTTGGTTGCCCGTATCACATGTAGAAACAATATTTACAGATTATGCTAAAAATCACACTGCCATTGAATTTACAATTTCGACGCCCCAGCATTATTTCCAAAAAGATGGAAATCCCTACAGAAACCTCAGACCTTCATATTCCATACACAGTATAAATATTTCACATACGTATTTGAGAGAAAATAACTTCAATCATACCCCAAAGGACTTTCTTTCTTTAAAACCCAAAATAAAAATCTTATGTGAATGCTTTAATAATGTAAATTGAATTGTTTTTCACATATTACAACTTATCTGAAGACCAGGGTTTACTCTGAAGATTATTTCAGAAGTAACAAACAAATAACAAGAAGTAAAATAGCTACAAAGTTTCGCTCATTCATGAGCAATGGTCGTCCCTCAATAAACTAAAACTGGCAACAAAAGCATTACAACCTAATACCACAGCAGGACCCCCTTCCATAAACACCTCCCCCCCCCCCCCTTCCACCAGTAGGCTGAAATCTGACCACTACCACTACTCTGCTGTCACACACAACTGGAGGAGTGGTTTAGGAAAGGCTTCTACTAGAAGCATGCACTGCCTGCATCTAGTACAGAACGACCTATAACTCACCCACCTAGACCTGCCCACCTGAAGGTGACAGTGGAGGTCCTAATGTGAAGGGGTGAGGACGGTCTGGCTCAGGCAGTGGTTATGTAACCCACTTCTTGCTTCTCACACTACCTGATTCTAACAACAATTGAGGCTTCATACTCTTTGAGCTCGGCCAGGTAGGAGAGAGGAGGCCACTTGTGGTCAAATCCATGAATATTTAGCCTATATACGCGAAAAAATTCTTAATTTACAGTGCATTGTTAATCCTTTCACATAACCGGTCATTTATCTGACCCTTTTTCTTTCATCAGGGCTTCGTACTCTTTGACCTCGGCCAGGAAGAATAGTGGAGACCACTGATTGTCAAATCTGCGGAAAAAAACACAGAAATCCGTGAAAACAATTTCATTTACAGTTCAACATTGTCAATATTTTTTACATTACCTTACATTTAGTGGACCCTTTTCTCTTTCATCAGGGCTTAGTACTCTTTGACCTGGGCCAGGTCAGAGTGTGGAGAGCCAGGCCACTGTTGGTCAAATCTACGAGAAATCCAGACATGTTAAAATAAAAAAAAAATCTTCATTTACAGTATAATATTGTCATTTTACTTTTCACATAACCGAACATTTATCCGACCCTTTTTCCTTCATCAGGGCTTCGTACTTTTCAACCTCAGCCAGGTAGGAGAGTGGGGGCCACTGGTGTTCTTCGATATGCTCCTTGTTGGCCCCAGTCAGTTGGCTGAACTCAGTGCGCTCCTTGAAGGCCAGGTAGTTCGTTGAGATGAAGTGAAGACACCAGTTGGCCAGCTGCTCGGCGTTGTGAAGCTGGAAAGTTAAACAGGAGGTTTAATATATTAGATATGTTAAATATATTCAAGAATATTTTTCAGTATATCAACACGTGTCTGTATTATATGAACATGTGGAAAACATTTTGGTTCCCAAAACACATCAATTTCAATCTCTGATACAATCATCATCATAAGACAATTCGTTACATAAAATGTACGGATACGCATGGCACTCTAGTTCGCCAAACCACTTTTACCCAGGCGTCTGTTAGATACCGTCCGGTGGCTCTCTCTATTGTTAGATCTAGTGAGCTGTCTTTTTAAAGAACAGCATACCATGTTGTTGTTTGGCCTCCTCTTTGTTCTATTTTTACGTTTGTTCAAAGCGTCCTTGGCTGATATCAAGATATGATTTCAATCTTTTAATCTAAGAGTTCCTAAACACCGTTCTAATTCTTTCATAAAAACAAAGATGGACTGTATTTTAAAATATATGGTATACATACTGTATGCATATTGTAATATCAAAGAATGCTGGTTTAGACCAAACTCATCGATACTATTGCCGGATTACTTGTATTGTTGTTTAGAATCAAATTCGGCGAATCAACATTTTGCGAGTTGTTACACTATTCATCAGGATTCAAACGAAGATATTGTAAAATTGTACAACTGATTCAGATTCAAAGGTTGTGACTATATCCCGTCCTGGAGTTTTATCAATTTTTTAAATCTGATATTAAAATAATTGACAGCCAAGGTGGTATTCGCAAATAAATAAATGCATACATCAAGATGACTGAGAACTTACAGTTTTTTGAAGGACAGAAAAAAAGAGGGGGATAGAGTGGGTGTTAATAGGCACTGAGTTCAACCAGCAACATATAAAATATCATTTCACCACTAAAAAAAAAAAAAAAAAAAAAAAAAAAAAAAAAAAAAAAAAGAACTAATCAGACCTACCTGGGCTGTCAAGAGGAGCCCAATCACATCAATCTCAGACTTCTCTATGTTCTTGGTACAGGACCGATCCACCTCCTTCGTAATGTACAGTTCACAGAGGTTGACAAGTCGCGGTAGGCAGTATTGGTTCGCGAGCACCAGGATCCCGACCGAGTCGCCCTCTTCAATAGGTGCGTGGTCTGTGTATAGGTATTCTAACAGGGCCAGGAAGGTCTCCACTGATGTGTCGAACACCTCAATCTGCAATTTTAATTTTAGTTGAGTCATTAGTTCATTTGTCAGGATTAAACTGAACTGGATGCCATGGTTAACGAACATCTCAGCCTTTTATCTCTCCCCCTTAGTTCTTATAAAATATTGTTTGTTTCTTTCTTTGATGAGAAATTTCAGTCTATCCAAGACTGCTGAAAATGTGAATTTAAAATCAATTTTGATTTCAGGAGTGTTAAAAAGAGTCATAAATCCGGCGGAAAAGCTTATCTTTGATGGGTTTACAAGAAGAACTAGAGATTGGATTTATAGGGCCGCACAAAACGTAAGATATACACCATAAACATTTTTAGCACAATCAATTAAGAGTACCTTTTGTCCTCCTAGAAACTGTTTTTATGGCAAACAAATATATGATATAAATTTATTTTATTTAGGGATAAAAAAAATCCATACGAATATTGCTACAAATTGAAAAAAAAGACATACTGAAATATTAGGTAAAAAATATCCTACTTCCGTTCACAGGATTAATATTATAACAAATTGCCTAATTTGTAAAAAGAAATCTATCTCACCTCGGCTATAGTGTTTCCCTCAGCAAAGTACCCACTGAACATAGCGGCCATCACCTCACAGCGAGCGCTCAGCACTACCTTGTGGGCCCAGATCTTCTCTCCTACAAAACAAAAAACAACAATCATTTTTTAATCTTTCGTTTCGCCTTTCACGCGATAAAAAAGCATTATTGATTATAACGCCAGAGATTACTACTGTCGTCGTGGCTGGTTGCCAACTCAAAATAATTTTTAGTGTTTTGAATTTGCTTTTTATTACGTAATAATCTTCAGTGTTTTCACTGGTTTTCAGATCTATCAAATTATGTGCAAGTGATGATAATAAGGATAATGATGGTATACTAATGATAGTAATTAGCTTCTAGCAGTGAATTAGGATAATCATACAACAAATTACTCATAGCTTTTTCAACAAAATCAAACATCCCATATGTCAAGGTACTTAGTGTGACAAATCCATATATACAGTGTATTTGGAATATTTTCTTTCAACAAATTGTTTAAAGTCGGCCCTCTGGAGATTGTGAGTATCCATGCTAAGCTCATTCCATAATAAAGTTCCATAGTAAAACAGACTTCTTATATACTTTGTGGTGATTTTCGATGGGACCATAAAATTCTTCTTTAATTGCAAGCGGGTTTTCCTATTTTTCACTACAAGGGTATCCTGTTTGAAACTATGCATATAATATTATGTGTATGTATATGTATATCATAATGAGGTGGAGAACTCTTACCCTTGGCCATGTTTTTTTCAGTGGACAGTGCCACAAGTTCTCGGTGTGGCTCAGTGATAAACCATGGATGCTACCAAGGGGCCCGGATTTTTTTTTTTTTTTTTTTTTTTTTTTTTATAAATTTACTAAATACTTCTAATAAACACAAAATAAACCATTAATTGTAGGGACTATTCAAGACTATCAACTGAGTCACCGATGGAAGGATGGACTTGCTATAAAAAAACAAAAACACTTGTGAGCTGTAAAAGCTATAAACATGATGGTGACTCAGACACATTTGTTGCACCACCACAATGTCATATCACTTCTAATTGCGCTGACTACAGTGAACCACCAGAACTATCACATTGCCATAAAAGACATCTCACATTGCTAAAAAAAAAAAAGTGCAATCAATCTTCATGATAGGAGCCAATTTGTCAAGAAACTTTCGCCTTATCCTGACCACAATCTGGACCACCCATATAATGGCCAAGACAGATAGCTACTGGAACCTGAGTTTAAAGAGGACCCCCACGTTGTACTGGATTATTACGTACTGCAGTTTCATAATATTTTCTCATCAATAAACAAATGATGATCCATGAAAAGGTTTTACTGCCAAAACAGTGAGAATATGAATAAACAGACAGAGTTGCCATACAATATACCTTCTGTTTCACATGAGATATTAGCCTGCTGCAGGTTTTCATTGTTGAGGAATATCTTCCGTCATAAATGCTGAGAAGATGATACATGGATAAAGATATGCTTTCCAAGTTTACCTTCTATTTTAAATGAGATATCAGCCAGGTTTTCGTTGTTGAGGAACATTTTCTTCATGTTGGACCCCGTCTCGTCGTTGAGGTAGGTGCCGATGCTGGGGTTCAAGAACTCTTCCTCCCGTTGTTGGTTTTCACAGATTGTCTGTAGTTGGGGCAGGTGGAAGGCACGGCTAGCAGCCATCACCAAGTTCAACTCCTCATCGGAGATGTCATCCGGCAGCGAGGGGACACCTGAAATCGGAATAAAAGTAAATATTTTGTAAATAGCATTTTAAAGTTTTGGTTTTGTTACTATTTACTTATCTCTGAAATACCTATCTGCAATGATAAAAAGTTAGGTAACGTACGAACATGGTGCCGCCCCCCCCCCCTTTTTTTTTTTTCTTTTTAAATCAAAAGACCTTTCTTAAGACGAACTTTTAATTTTACTTCACGGCCGTTTGATGATAAGCTTTTTTTTAGAAGTATGGCTTGACGTACCCGAGTTTGACAGTAAGCCTCGATATGTCTCTATATGATAAATAGAAGTTCATTTCAAAAATAGATTCGATTTAAGACATTTTAAAGACCATATTTTTTAAGAACACAATTTAAGACCGTTAAGACGTATGTGGGCACCCTGAGGGATGTTAGAGTCTCGACCGGAGATCCAGATTAAAGGATCCATGTTCAAAGTTAGAGGCATTCTATTGGAACTGATTCGTAAAACTTAAATTTTACAATGCAAATATCACATCTCACCGTATCTCTATTAGTATCACCTACCTGTATAGAGGAAATTGAGAACATAGACGAAGGTTTTGCCCGATATGTCTGAGGCCAGCTCTATAAAGGTCATCGTCTTAGACTTCATCTCGGTAAGCTCCTCAAAGACTCGGCTGATCCCCACCACCTGCCCCGAGTTGAGCTGCTCAGAGCTGAACTCGGCATCCTCCGTCAAGGCATCGAGTTGGTTTGGCTAAAAAGTAAAAAATATAATTTTTATATATTTTCTTCTTCATATTTTGATTAATAGAACATATCTTTAGGGACAGAGATAATAGGGACAGAGATAACTTTCATACTAGACATATTTTTTTTAGTTCCCTTTCAATATACTGTATTTGGTATTTATACCAAAGATAATAACACTGCAAAATTGGGCCCATTTAGCCGGTTAACCGCACCTATTTTCTAGACACATTACAATAGAGTATCAACCCCTCTCAGAAACCATGATATTGCTCAAGATCGTTAGATCTCAGTTTATCAATCTTTGACGAGGAACCATCGCCTCTAACTAAAATTCTTATTTATATCCAAAACACTGCCCATCCAAATTAGTAAACTTTGTTTTAGATATAGGTAACTTATCTTAGACTAAATTGTCCGATTAAATTGTAAACTAATTTAAATGAGTAGGGGTATGAATGGAAAAGTAACAAAATTAATAAATAAACCAGTTTCATATTCAATGGACCCCTATGATGACGCACAGTAAATCTAAATCAATTTATATACACTTTTTCATCGGTTTATGCAGTGCATTACCTGTTCATTGTCAGTGATCCGAAGAACCTTTCTGAAGAATTTTGAGGCGCTTGCGAGGACTATCTTGTGAGCCTTAACTTGGTGCTTTCCGCCCACTATAAAGGTCACGTCTGCATGCTGGGGATTTTCTAACATTTTCTTCCACTGGTCGGAAAACACGGCCGTTTCCACTTCTAGCCACGGTGCCTTTCCTGTTAACGACATGTGATTTTATTCTGTGAGAACTTTAAACGAGATCACAAACAAATTCAGTAACAAAAATAATCACACATCAGTACATTGGAACTATAATACTTTTTCCCTAGAAATTATTGCTCGGGTAATTATGACCACAAGGGAAGAGTAGGATTCTTCCTATGGCAAAAGACCATAGACCAGTATTATTTGATCAACTGGAAGACCATGCATGTCACTCGTGAAGTTGACAATAAAAGTTTAAAATAATAAAAAATAGAAAAAGAAAAAACAGTATCTTTAAGGTGAATATATAAACATTATGCCTCTAAAAATTAATTACAAGAATGATTATTCATTACAAGAATACACTCATTAGCTTGTGTATGCTGAACGGCACGATATTACCTAATAATCTAGTTCTTTTTATATCATAATCTGAGCAGGGATAAGGGTCAAACAATTAAACCCACTCACCGGCTGGTGGCATGACTGGCGGCTGGGGGCCTTCGTCTTTTTCTACCTTAGACTTGCTAAACTTGCTAAACAGCCCCCCTTTTGTTTTCTTCGTCTTAGAAATTCCAGACAATGCAGTACGAAGCTGTAAGAAATAACATCACTATAATTATATTGTTAGGGTCGTACAACATTATGCGTTTTAAAATCCATATATAATCCAAAGTGAATTTGACGTTTTCTCGACCAAACGCAAAGCATCACTTTTTTTTACCATCAAAATCATTGAAATAATTATTAAGTTTCGTAGAACGATCCCAAACTAACACGGAGAGTTGAGATTTTGACAGGTGTTGTAAAATCTTAAATTGAACCGACATGTTTCGACTTTTGACAGCTTTCTTCAGATAATTAGATCTATATTATGTACAGTTTATATTACAATTTGCGTCGCTATTTTTAACTTTTTAGAGTCAATGTAACTAGGAGTATGAAATAAATAATTCTATTTTTTAATGTCCAAACCAGACACCTGTATTCCTTGTTACTATTCTATACCAACTTTGTAGAGCCTATACCTTCATCATAGTCCTGCCCCACTAGCAAAGGTGGAATAACAGATGGCGTTATTGCCCCACTTGTTTTTCATGGGTTAATGGGTTATTTCTCAGGGTTATTGGGATAGAGTAAAACAAGAACTAACCTCGGCCATCCTCAGCCCTAATTATTGGCCCCTGTGAAGGGTCTCGGGCAAAGCCCTTGACCCTTCGACAGTGGGGCAATAATCAGGGCTTTGTGCCCCCTCGGTTAGTTCTGTATATTTATCCAATCATTCTAATATACTTATTCTAGCCGCTAAGTGAATATGAATAATTATACAAAAAATATATACATTTTAATTTAAGAACAAGAAAGCAAGTTTATCCTTACTGCAGTGTCCATACAGTCCTTGAGGCCTGTTTGTGTGAGGGCGCTCGTCTCCCGGTAACAGTCCAGGTGGAGTTCTTTGGCCAGGCTCTCAGCCTCATGCTGGGTCACAAACCGCCCGTCGTCAGGACGGCGTAGATCTAGGAAAGAATTTGGAAAATTAGCCATACTGCAAACTTGGATATTTTCATGCTACTTTAGTTTTGGGAATCAAGTAAAAGTCACCTTACCAGTGATTCTTCAGAAGTAAATACTGAATTAAATCAATTTAATATGGAATTAATAATATAATATCTATAATTAAGACTTTCTACCTAATTGTTTCAGAATGACAAGTCTTTGTCACAATTTTTTTTCTATCTTTTAACTTTTTAAAACTCGGGCTTTTAGGCATAAAAAGAGGGACTTTATTTTTTAAAGCAATATTCAATGTATTTAGTTATTCTTTGCGTTCAAATATCTAGTATTTACCTGACTTGCATCCTGCCAGTACGATGGGGACGTTGGGGGCATGGTGTCTGAGCTCATGGATCCATTTTTCTTTGATGTTTATAAACGAATCCCGGCTGTCTATGCTAAAGCACAATAGGAAGACATCCGTTTGGGGATATGAGAGGGGTCGAAGACGATCATAATCTTCCTATAAAAGAGAAAATAAAGCACAAGAATTTAGTATCAATTGTTATCAAATACATCTGAGGAACAAGTATCATTTAAAAGATAGCAGGTATGCTTAACAGGGTCCCCACTCAATTTCATTTTCAAATTCCCTCGGTTTTTGCTGACATTTCCGTCTCACAGCATTTTTTCCGCGTTATATCGAGCTAGTTGCTCAAATTCGAGTGCAGAAAAAGATTTGATGACCCAACAACAAGAATATTTTAAGTATCAGGAATTTCAGAACACGGCCAAATGAAATTCCCTGTGCTTTCCCTGTGTTTTGGTAAATGAAATTCCCTGTATTTTGGTAAAATTTGCAAATTCCCTGTGTTTTCCCAATCAGGGATTTTTTTGGCCATTTTCCCTGTGCTGTGGGGACCCTGGCTTAATCACTTACAATTCTGATTAACTTCGGGAAGTGTAGGCATGTGCGTTGTTAAAAACGTATAGAAAGAAGTATTAAACTGAAATAAAGACTTTTTCCGTATTTTGTGATAAAAAAAAAGAATTTAATTCACCATATATGCTGGTTCTACATTGGAACTACATAGGAAACCCCACAAGAAAAAATAAGTGTCAGTAAAATATGAATATTAAATACATTAGACAATATTTCAATACATTTCCTTTTCCTAGGAAAGAGTTGCCACAGACCAGAGACATGAAAATTCCCTGACTTTTCCCTGACCTATTTCATTTTTCCCTGACAAAAATAAGAAAGACAGATAGAAAATCCTATAATTAACTAGACTTGAACCACCCCCGAACTGTCATTTCCTCCTCTTGAGTCTAGGACTTACGAAATACGCATTACCTTACAACTTTTCTTAACTACTCCTGTAACCAAGGTAATGCTGCTGGATCGAAGCCAGATCCCTTAAAATCAAAACATGCCTGTCATGGGACTGCAATTTAGAAAATAATAGTTTTTGCCACACAAGATTCTTGTGACTCTGCATTCATGGATTTGGAAATCAGAGTCAATTTTCCCTGACATTTTTTTTCAAAATTACACTTTTCCCTGACCAATTCCAAAATCCTTGACTTTACCTGACCTTGAGAAAAATACTTTTCCCCCGACTTTCCCTGAACTGTGGCAACCCTGTAGGAAATTAGGATGAGATCTAAACAGTTTATGACAAAATGTTTTGACAGAAAAAACACTTTAATATATAGACCCGAGTCGTATACACCAACTTTGCTACATATAGCACTAATAAATATTTTCCTACTACAGGCACAGACAAGATTAATAAAATCTAAGATAAGTCTGTACAGACTGGACACTCAGGAGATATTTTCCGCCTATACTTTTGGACTGACCATTATAACTATGGTCCCAGGTTATTGCATAGGATTCCCACTTCAATCATCTTAAATTACCTTCACAAGCTATAACCAATCTTTAATATGTCACACCTGACTTGGTTTCCTCATACCAGCGACCAAGGGATTAATGGCATTTATAATCCCATAGAGGAAGTACTGTAAAAGCCCTTATTAATTGACCATTTTTTTAACCTTTTCAGAAGTGGCGATGGTTGGGAAAACCCCTTTTTGCTCACTCTTATTTAAGCTGCGGCTTAAATTAGCGGTTCAACATAATTATTATATATATATTAATATATATATTTATATATATAATTATTATTACCACCTATATTTAGTCTGTATTTATTAGGCTATTGTCTGTGTCACAGGTATGCACTCACCTGTCCGGCGGTGTCCCACAAACCAAGGTTAATGGGTTTACCGTCCACCATAACGTTGGCACTGTAGTTGTCGAACACCGTGGGTACATACTCACCGGGGAAGCAGTTGGTAACGTAGGAGATGAGCAGGCAACTTTTACCAACGCCCCCATCCCCAACCACAACAAGTTTGATGTTTTCCATTTTGAGATGAACTGAAACAGAAAATTATTTATAAAGATTTTATTCATTGCTGTAATGGAATGTTGACACGTTGATTCCGAAAATTTCTATAAAAACTTGCCTTTATCTGATTATAGAGGGTGCTCACCAGGATTTATTTTATTCAACACCTTTGTTCACTTTAACAATTTATCAGACTAAGATTAACTCCAATGTTAATTATCTAGTTAACTTTTTCATCTTGTTGGAAAATTTAATTTTTCAAAATTAAATGGAAAGCTGCGTAAATAAGGCAAAATATTTTTATATTGGATTCCTTATATTAGATAAGATTTAAAAGTTCCATCAGGAAGTGTCTAGATTGGTCCGCTCGACAGCCTAAAGCATTTTAGCAGGTACATTTAATTCCTTACAATTAGTGCCCTACATTCCATGTAAATGTTTTGCTCTCTCGGAAGCAAACCAACCAACCACATTTCCATACCGTAGCATTCCTTCCCGTGCCAAAATAAATTAAAGGATTCTCAGAAATAGAATTCGATTGGTTTGGGAATACGAAAACAATTCTAGGCAAACATATTAGAAATATATTATAAATCACATTTATTAATGTTCTTACGGTACATTCTTATAGAATCTACCAGTGTACCTGGAGTAGATCGAAATGTTTACATATCGTCCGGACCACTAAGCCTAGTTAATAATACATATAAACAACACACGCGATTTACTGGCACCCTGGTAGTGCAGGCCAAGGACCCATAACATAATGACCCCCGAGAAAGAACTATTGTGAGTAGGAAACGTATCTTACCACCAAACAAAGCTGACATAGCACTGTTAATTTAGAATTTCCGCCCTACTTTCTCCGTGAAAATTTGCGTTTTTAATGTAAAATTTGACCTTAAATCCATTAAGAAACAAAATAATACCAAAAGCTCCCTCCTCCCCTTTCAAATTTCTGGATACGCCAATGCATAATATGATATCATGCCAACAGGCAGATATCATGTTTCAATATCTACGACATTAATGATTATTTTTCCCAACAATTCAAGAACACACAGAACACAGGAATATTCTCAAATAAATGTCTTCACAACAAAAAATTCACACACTGATCACAACAGGAACAGTCTCCCATAAACTACTATTTGAGAATATTCCTGTTGTGATATGTGTATTCGTGTATTAGGCTGTTTGGATATATCATATCAAAGTGTATAACGTTCCCTATATAACAGAAAATGTAACGGTTCTCACCTCTTCCTGGCAATCCCACTCTTGGATATTTACCACCTCCGGGAGTCAGTCCTCCTCTGCACGTGGTGCAATCCGGTCTGCCATAACATCCAGGACCCAACACTTATATATGATAGGTCGCAGGCTAAATATAGCAGCCAATCAGGGCCCAGCTATAACTGGGCATGATTCAGTGGGATGTCGAATCGGACTGGGGATTTCCATACAAACCTGGTGACCAGGTCTGAGGATAGGGGTCATCACTGGAGGAAGTGTACTTAATGCCATCTGGTGGGATTTTACTTAACTAGATACTTCAATCATACGTACATCATGCAAGGTAACATGCAAAGATAATGCCAAAAAAAAAAAATGCATAAAAAAAAAATCTATAACCATGTAAAGTGTGAACTTCTTTGACTAAACTGACGACTCAATATTGTTATATAGTTTAATAAAAATAACTTGCAACGAGGCAAAATGATGCCACCCTACAAATGTATATTGATGTGCAGGCTTGTATTTTACATCTCTTGGTTAAAAGATCACTTCTTATACCAGTGTATCGATACTCATAACTCAATAGTATGTGTTGTTAGGGTTTTTACCCCTCGTTAAGGCATATTTCAAATGTTATCTGCCCTACCAATTATTGTGGATTCCTGGTCATTGTAGCCTATATCCTATGTTCAAACTGCAGATATGAATAATATTTTCAATGAGGAAGGCCAAATCTATTAGTTACGGGAAAATCCCCACCTTTGTGACCTATTCAATAAACAATACTAGCGTCTTTCAGAGGAATCCCTTACATTTATTTACAAAAAGCGAGACTATCTTTCTGAAGAAATGGCGAAGGATACAGTCAGTGCCATCGTGAGGTTAGGTCTCATATCTTCACGGCTCTAATTACAATACAGGTATAGACCTAGTCACGTGACCACATTTTGGTGATCACCACGTGCTCATCATAACCATGTGGGTCTGACATTTATCTAGAATTCATAAATTCTAATCAGTGAAAATGGCTAAGTATGACTTCATGTGACAATATCAGAGATAAACCCAACAAAAATATACATTATAGGTACTTTTAAAGTGTCAATAATGGAAGTTTGGAAATGATCACCAACATGGCGCCCAGCCCTTTTCTGGACGTTGTGACGTCATCTGCACAAGGTCTTAAAGCTTGTGGGAAACTAATACTGAAACATGTCTTTTAAATTCAGTCACCCACATGGCATAAGATAAGAATAGTGCTTCTTAAATGGGGTCCTGTGTTCATAGCTTCTTGTAGAGCCAGCATGAAAATTGTGTGTAACTTGTATGGCCATTATGCATCATGTCTTCAACTTTTATCTCCCACATGATATGGGGCAAAGTTTCTGGTGAGGTCCTCTATCTTCATGTCTCTGATCACAGGCCATGGACCTCCTGTCTTTAACTGTTATACCACTATTATTATGAATCGACACAACACCGATTCATGTCTTAAGCTTTGGTGTTCCACATGGCACGGGACAGAGTATCGCCAGTGAGGTCTTGTTTCTTCATAGCTCTGATCACAGGCCACGGACCTCCTGTATTTAACTGTTATACCACTATTATTATGAATCTATAAAAAAAACACCGATTCATGTCTTAAACTTCGGTGTCCCATGTGGCACGGGACAGAGTGACACCAGTGAGGTCTTGTTTCTTCATAGCTCTGATCACAGGCCACGGACCTCCTGTATTTAACTGTTATACCACTATTATTATGAATCTATAAAAAAACACCGATTCATGTCTTAAACTTCGGTGTCCCGTGTGGCACGGGACAGAGTGACACCAGTGAGGTCTTGTTTCTTCATAGCTCTGATCACAGGCCACGGACCTCCTGTCTTTAACTCTTATACCATTATTATTATGAATCGACACAACACTGATTCATGTCTTAAAGTTCAGTTTTCCACATAGCACGGGATAGGGTGTCGCTGGTGAGGTCTTGTATCTTCATAGCTCTGATCACAAGCTCAGAATCCTTTATCTTTAACTCTTATACTACTATTATTATGAATCGACACAATACCGATACATGTCTTTTACTTTGGTTTTCCACATGGCCCAGGATAGTGCTGCCGGTGAGGTCTTGTATCTTCATGGCTCTGATCACAAGCTCAGAACCCTCTATCTTTAAATCTTATATCGCTATTACTATGAATCAACACAATACTGATACATATCTTTAACTTCGGTTTTCCACATGGCCCAGGATAGTGTTGCCGGTGAGGTCTTGTATCTTCATAGTTCTGATCACAAGCTCAACCCTCTATCTTTAACTCTTATTCCACTATTATTATGAATCGACACAATACCGATACATGTCTTTTACTTCCGTCTCCCACATGGCCCGGGATAGAGTGTCGCCAGTGAGGTCTTGTATTTTCATGGCTCTGATCACAGGCCGTGGACCACTCGTCTGTAACTCTCCCACCACCATCACATATCGACCTGTAAAATATAGAAATTTTCTGTTTTTAAACAACATTTATACATAAGTCTAAGATTTTCAGATAGTACTATTTTGGTTTTGTAACTTTCTTGTGTTAACCCTAACATGTATAAATTTACTAACACAACTATCTGCGTTTAGGTAACGAGATAGTTTTGAATCAATAATAAAAACAAACAAACCAACAGACTGCACTGACGTCCTACTCATGGAGATATTTAATTAACTAGAAGAAGCTGAGCTTATTAAACAACTCTTGACGTTCATGATTTTTCCTAACAGTGAATGCACGCTATTAACCATAGACACAAGGCATCACTGTGAAGTTGTTTCTTTCGATACCATGGTACCATACCACCAGTAGTAAGTAACCGTTGCTGGTCAACCAGGACAGTTTTTCAAAAACTGTACATAATGGTCTCAAATCGTATTATATAATTGATGCTATCTATACAAAAAATTGGAATTTCAACAATAAACGCATAGTATCTTGATTTTAATGACAAAATACATTTTCAAACACATGGGATATACGCAAAAAGACTTGAAACCTTAGATATTTCCATGACCTTTTGTTTTTGTTTTAAGTCAGGTTTTTCATTTTAAAACGGTTGACCACTTTCATTTTTCAGGATTTTAAGTTCGTGATTGCTCTGAATGGAGTGACTAACCTTGGGTGAGGGAGAGGCAGCCTGACGGTACCGTCCTGGGCTTGATGACATGTAATTGTGCTGTCTCATCATCGAGAGTGAACTCAGTGGCTTCGGTTGGGTCAGCGACTGGCTACAATGGGTTCAGCAAATTCAGCATCATTTTTACTTGCCATATACATATAAAAACCTGTACTATACTAAGTAAACATACGAAATCAATCAGTAAAATGCCACATTGAACTATTTATTTGAAGTTTTATTTATGTTATATTGAATTAGTTATTATACGAGCATTTACTTGATTCCTTTATTAGCGTATGGTTTATGTATCAAATAAATTAATGGGGAGTTGTAGCTAGCTCTTCCATAGCGTTGTTGTTCTCATTAATTTAGCTCGTATTGCATGTAGTGTAAAGCCCGTATTCCACATGCCGGTTTAAAAAATCGGCAGTGTGAATAAACGCCAAATATAGACCTTGCGCAGACGTGGTCACGTGATCACTTTTTGGTGATCACCACGTGGTGGTCATGACTATGTGGATGTGAAAAAAGTTGTACATTTATGGATCTGCGTTGTCATAATTGTTAACAAGGATTAGGCTAGCTTGCTTTAGGTAAATGAAGCAGAAATATTTGTTCTATATGTTTCAAAATTCTGGATAATAATGATAATGTTATACATTACTAGAAAGGTCTCAGCATTCTCTTTCGAATGATTTATAGGATGTAAGATCTCTTGCCATATCCTCAGAGAAAATCAAACAAATACAAAATCAGCAGCATCAAAATCTGTAGGTGGAATACGACCTTAAGTCCAAATAACTGCTCGTCTTTGATATATACTCTGATCATAATATTATTGTTTGTTTAGTGGTAGAGGAATCTCTATATGGGAGTTCAAACCCACACAAAGAAAACTCGCTGACAGAGGTTAAGTCAGTTTTATTGATTCATTCAGCTAGACGTACTTGGGCACTCTTCATTGTCTCTTACATATAATCCGTTCACAATAAAATATCAGTTGATATAACACTGGGAATGGTGACAATGGGTGAAGAGTTTCGTATCCAACCCAGGGCTTGACAAATTGTTTCACAATGTGGTTGTCCGTTGGGCAACCACAGTTTTTTTTTACTTGGTTGCCCAAACTAAAATCTGCTAGCTATGACTATAATTTATTATAGTTCCTAAAGGTATAGAGGCTACCACCCAAGTAAAGCCCATAATTTTGCCATAATTTTCGTTATAAGATTCTTGTTCCTAAAGTTGATTTTTTTAAGACAGAGTGATAATCTCCTAGAGTTTTGAGGTCTCTATCAAAGTATAATAGTTTCACATAATGTCCTCATACCAGTAAAAATTGCATAATGTCCTCATGCCCTAGTACCAGTACCTGGTGTCTTGTGATGATGACTCACGCAGTGACTGACTCTCATCTCATACGTCCTACCTGCTTTCACCTGTGGGCTAGCCCAATCCTCATTTGGTTTTTATAGGGCCCATTCGTGTGCAACTAGTCATAACGCTCTATGCTCACTGCTATCTTGGAGCACAGAATTTCCTAGTTGATTTATTTTACCTTGATTCGAAGGGCATGATTTCCTCAAGAAATTTAGCTATGGGGACTTGTCCCTGGAGTTAAAATACAGATTTAGATATGTTGAGGTTATATTGGAAATTTGGGGAACATTGGCTGTTTGCCTCTATTTACTAAAGGCTTATCAAATGGTTATATTTGATCTAGCTAATATCTAAAGGAACTTAATCATAAGCAAAGCATAAATAACACGCTATTATTAAATGGATATTAAACCTCGATAGTTCATCCCCTCCATATGAAACAAAGAAAAGGAGACAAAGCTCATGGGTTTTTAACTTGCATCATTCCCTTAACCTGCTTGGTTATAAAATTGAAAAAACTTTTGAAAACATGAAATTTTAGCATAAAAAAAGATCTGATTCTTAGAGCATCAACATTCATTACCTTAATAACATTTGAAATCTCTCCTTGAACCCATGCAATGGAGAACTCTGGGTATAGGTCGAGGGCTGATGCATCCCACATTGATAGATTGGTGATCCCGGTGTCGTTTTCCTTCTTGGTTACTCGTTGGAGATCCTTTACAAAGAACTTCCTTGCAGGGAGGTTGAGACGGGTTGGCTGCATGTCTGTGCTGCAATGTCAATTAAATATTTCTTGATAAAGTTAGCTCATTTGAACTGTGTGATTTGGCCCAGCGGCCAAGCTTATGTTGAATAAACGTTGTTTTTCTCTTTTTTGGTGGTTCGCTGTTAGATCTATGGATCTACTAATGTTAGGGTTCAGGGACGGATTTAGAGTGGGGTGCCTGAGGCGCGCGCGGCGCCTCCCCTAATTTTTGCCAAATTTAGTTTATTGTAATGTAAAATTCTAGCCCCTGGATGGGCGCCTCAAATTCTTATATAAGGGCGCCCTCCCCCCTTTTTTGAAATCTCAGAATCCGTCCCTGGTGTTTAAGGTTAGACGACGGCATAGACATACATAAGATGTTATGTAGATGTCTATGACTACGGCGATGACCAACCAATTTACCCGGTAGCTATTGGCGATATTTCAACATGTTATACAACATAAGAAAGCTATTAGATCTAATTTTCTTTACCTAATGACATCTAACAGATTTGGGATAACAGTTAGATATATTTTGGAAATTATGACTTAAAATCGTATTTTTTCACTTTTATTTTTTTTAACAAGGGTTTTTAAGTAAATATTATTTTCAAAGCTTTGAAACTTGGTAGTATTGTCAATGACATTCATTTGGCGGGAACAGTGTCTTGTTAGATCTACATCTGGTCGACCTTGATAGATCTAACTGAAATGCCGTCTTACTCACGTGACGTCCAGGCGCGTTGTAGACGGTAGCAGTAAGGTTCAAATCATGCACGGATACGGCAAGCTTTTCAGTTCAGTTTTCCATGAGAGGAAGTCAGCAAAAACCTCCCTTGTCTGTGACAAATTAACATCAAATCTGCTTTCTTTTGCCGCCTTATGTCCACCGCTGGTACTCGGTCTCTTCTCAAGCAAACCAGAGATTGGTAACCGCAGAAACCCAGCAACATTCCGTAGGGAGCTTGTTCCCGCGAAATCGTTTCTTACAGCCTATCTTAGTCACTCTCAGGATGGGCACCAGCTCTTCTTCTTCGTGGATTTTGTGCGGAAGTTTAGTGAAATAAAGTGTGTTACAGATAACATTATAACACATACAGGAACAGGAATGTTTCTTCTACACGGATAAGTGGTCTAGACCACTCCCGGAGGTGAGTTGCATCTGATTTAGCTAGATCTTCCTTCCGATAACTAAGTAAACAAAAGCTGGGCGATAATGGGTGCATTTGGCGTAAACACGTGGGTTTGTTTACGTTTTGGACGGCGTTGTGATCAGTGCCTTTCAGACTGTTTCTTTGGCAATTTGACATGATTTAAGGGCGAAAAGAAAAAGTGCCTTAACTTCTGCACATTAGACTCTAATTTAGAGCACATTTTATCTTTAAATGTAGATCAAGAGACTGACAGGTGACATGATAAATCCTAGTTCGAGGGATAGAGTCTACATTTGAGCCCCGCCCCCTTTCAATCTGTTATTTCTGATAATCGGTTATTACCCGTTAACCCGTTACGGGGTACTTGCCTTTATTTCCCTGTTGGTTTGTTATTGGGGTTTTACACCATTTCGACATCAATGGTCATATCACGGTGAGAACAAGGTCTTGGTGGCCGATGGCCCTCTAGGAGCCTTTGCTAACCCAGTTGTTGTCACTGGGAGACATGTAGAGGGGAGTAGCAGCCAGCCCACCCCAGCCTAGGATTGAACCCAAGCCGCCCACATAACAGGCGGACACGCTAACCACTACAGCACCCCACACACCTTATTTCACTGTAAATGCCTGTGTAATGGTTAATGTCACCAAGCAACTTAATATGTGGTTCTAAATTTCCTTTACAATTTTGATGTCTACAAGAAATAACTAGAAATCTGAAGATTGTCGGCCAGAAACTGGCCGATGTTGCATTGGTGGTTTGTAAATGTTATAAAAGGAACATGTCATGATATACACCAGCCCAGTCGAATTTAAGAAAGGGCCCTGTCCCATATTTTTCTCCATGTCACATGTCCCCCCCCCCCCCCCCCCCCCCGGACCCCCTCCAATAAGACCCCCGGACGACCCATGTGGTACGACCCCCGGATGACCCCAAGGGTACGACCCCCGGATGACCCCAAGGGTACGACCCCCGGACGACCCCAAGGGTACGACCCCCGGACGACCCCAAGGGTACGACCCCCGGACGACCCCAAGGGTACGACCCCCGGACGACCCCAAGGGTACGACCCCCGGACGACCCCAAGGGTACGACCCCCGGACGACCCCAAGGCTTGGACCCCCGGACGACCCCAAGGGTACGACCCCAAGGGTACGACCCCAAGGGTACGACCCCCGGACGACCCCAAGGCTTGGACCCCTGGACGACCCCAAGGGTACGACCCCTGGACGACCCATGTGGTACGACCCCCGGACGACCCCAAGGGTACGACCCCTGGACGACCCCAAGGGTACGACCCCCGGACGACCCATGTGGTACGACCCCCGGACGACCCATGTGGTACGACCCCCGGATGACCCCAAGGGTACGACCCCCGGACGACCCCAAGGGTACGACCCCCGGACGACCCCAAGGGTACGACCCCCGGACGACCCCAAGGGTACGACCCCCGGACGACCCCAAGGCTTGGACCCCCGGACGACCCCAAGGGTACGACCCCTGGACGACCCATGTGGTACGACCCCTGGACGACCCATGTGGTACGACCCCCGGACGACCCCAAGGGTACGACCCCCGGACGACCCCAAGGGTACGACCCCCGGACGACCCAAAGAGTACGACCCCCGGACGACCCCCCCCCCCCCCGGACCCCCTCCAATAAGACCCCCGGACGACCCATGTGGTACGACCCCCGGACGACCCCAAGGGTACGACCCCCGGACGACCCCAAGGGTACGACCCCCGGACGACCCCAAGGGTACGACCCCCGGACGACCCCAAGGGTACGACCCCCGGACGACCCCAAGGGTACGACCCCCGGACGACCCCAAGGGTACGACCCCCGGACGACCCCAAGGGTACGACCCCCGGACGACCCCAAGGGTACGACCCCCGGACGACCCCAAGGGTACGACCCCCGGACGACCCCAAGGGTACGACCCCCGGACGACCCCAAGGGCACGACCCCCGGACGACCCCAAGGGCACGACCCCCGGACGACCCCAAGGGCACGACCCCCGGACGACCCCAAGGCTTGGACCCCCGGACGACCCCAAGGGTACGACCCCCGGACGACCCATGTGGTACGACCCCCGGACGACCCATGTGGTACGACCCCCGGATGACCCCAAGGATACGACCCCCCGGACGACCCATGTGGTACGACCCCCCGGACGACCCATGTGATACGACCCCCCGGACGACCCATGTGATACGACCCCCCGGACGACCCATGTGGTACGACCTCAAGGGTACGACCCCCGGACGACCCCAAGGGTACGACCCCCGGACGACCCCAAGGGTACGACCCCCGGACGACCCCAAGGGTACGACCCCTAGACGACCCCAAGGGTACGACCCCCGGACGACCCCAAGGGTATGACCCCCGGACGACCCCAAGGGTAACAGGCCCCCAGACGGCCCCAAGGGTAACAGGCCCAGACGACCCCAAGGGTAACAGGCCCCCAGACAGCCCCAAGGGTAACACCCCCGGACGACCCCAAGGAGAACAGGCCCCCAGACGGCCCCAAGGGTAACAGGCCCGGACGACCCCAAGGGTAACACCCCCGGACAACCCCAAGGGTAACAGGCCCCCAGACGGCCCATGGGCTGAGGCCTTCGGACGACCCATTGGTTGAGGCCCCCAGGCGACCCATTGGTTGAGGCCCCCAGGCGACCCCTGGGGTGAGCCCCCGCCCCGTTACCTCCCACCTGGTGGGAGAGTGTAACCAGCCTGACCACTGAGTGTTGAGGGGTGTGGATGGCCTCCCCCCCCCCCCCCCCACCTCCCAACTGCTATTATCCAGCCCGTCCACTCAACTAACCCCAGTGACATACCTCTATATATAGGACCCACGGACACTGGATGTCTCCCCTAACACCACCACCACCACAGCTGAGAACGCCAGAGCGCACGGACGGTGGTGACTGTGTTGGTCGGCCGACCGCACCACCCACCACCACCAGCCGCCACGGCCAGAGCGGCGCCCGGGCGACCAGAGGGGGCGGTCCTATACCTGAACATTCCACCAATGACCACAGGGGTGACTGCCTTACCCCCCCACACTCACCTCACCTACCCCACGTGCAGCGGTGGTCCTCTACCTGGACAGGAGACACTGAGAGTAGTCTATAGGCATGATTGACAGGTAGGTCGTCAGCTGCAGTACTATAATAAGAGGGCCTGCCTGGTCATGGTTGCTTGGGCGCACGGACGGTGGTGTAGGAGGGAGTCCTATTGGTCAATCAGGTTGACCAATGAGTGTACAGCTGCCTAGGACAGCTGCACTGGGGGTCAGAGAGGGCACACCAATTAAACAATTACACGGTCCACTGGTCCACAACAATAGACCCACTTCAAAAACGGACCTATACCTTGGTTGCATTGGTAACTTAACACCTCTATGATCAATACTTATATGTACCAATGCAACAAAAATAAAAATGATTCAAAGTTTCAAGCTAAAATACATTGCTAACAAAATGGTCGATAAAGTATTTAAACATTTTCAACGTAGAAATTGTGGAATTACAATATTGCTGCATATCTGTTAATAGGATTAGATATATTATTGTTGGTTATTTAGAAAGAGTTTTACATGCTCATTCCCCCCCATCCCCACCAATGAAAAACCTACAGAATTTATTTCTTTGAATCAATTAAGTTTTTACCCCCAAATTAACCAACCATGAACACGCTTTTTGTTTAAAAAAAACAAAACTTTTCACCGAATCGCAAGATAATATCAGTTGAGCTCACTGATTAGAGGAATTTGCGGGTCTCCGACTTTATCTCCCCCACCCCACCACACACACACCTATTATAGACATACTTACCAAATCCAGTCAGCAGTAGCACTATATGCACGGGGATGCACTCGGAACACCTGCCAATAAAATTTATTACCCCGGCCGCTTCCTCCTCCTTTTCGTTGGGGAGGGATAGATGGGAGGGGAGGGGTAGGGGTCCAATATGCACCAATTTCACGCCCCTTTGATTTTACACAAAGCAGAACATCCGATGGTAATGCTTTGGTTTCCCTGCTCTTCATTTTATTATAAATCGTCCGTCGAATGGGCCACCACAGAAAAATTGATTAACTGACCAATAGGTGAAGAAAAGACAGGAGAAAACAAGAAGGAATTATTTTCCAGTAGATTTTTATTCACAAATCATATCACTTTTCCAGTAGATCTACCAGCAATTGGTATGTAATCCATGCTATAAACACGTAACTTTTAATAGTTATTTCAGCTTTTGTGTATAGTTCACTATTCATTTGCAATCAGTGGAATAACACTGCCAGCAGCTCGAGCTATGAACGTGCGGATGTTTTCCACACTCAGGATCCAAGAGAGCGCACGCAGTAGCGGGCACACCTTCACCGATATACTTTCTCAGTATTTTCAGCAGTGCATCAATGGCTTTTGCCTGTACCTTACATTCAATAGCCCAAGATCTGAGTGATGCTAAAAACTCTTGCATTCTTTCAATTTTGAAGTTTCCTTTACTAAGCCCAGTGTCTTTTATGAACTTGTTCACAAGTTGTTTGCTCCGTTCAGTTTGCTGAGCGCTCTCCTCTTGTTGTTGCTTCTGCTCGACAGAGGGTTGGGTGGGTTCTTCTTCCATTTGTTTGTCCTTTTTCTGTGGTAGGTCTTCAATGTTATGTCGTTTCACTCTCTTTTTGTCCCTTTTCTTGCTTTGCCTGTTCATCTGCCCCTGGAACAGTGATAAGAAAAAAGTCAAGCAGTTTATTCACTATATGTTCAGATCTTTCTTAAATTAGATAACGTTTTTTCTGCTAACTATATTTGCTTTTTTCCCCTCAATAAAACACCAATGAATTATTATATGTTCATTATGACAGCCCTAAGGTTATTCAGAGCACTACTGGACCAATTGGACAAAATGTCTGAACGGGCAGCTTCAAAGGTTTTCGAATGTATGAAGACCCGTATGGCCCAAGGAATATTGAACTGAGATGTTTTCAAACCTTGAAACCTTGAATAACAATGTAAATTAAATGCTAGACCCCATACATACACTTGCATAAGCGTTTGATTGATGTCTAAGCGTTCTACTTACAGTCATTTTGATTTCCTTGAGAGTAAAGCTGGGTAGCTGGGATCTGGTGGAAAGAGACATAATTTCAAAAAAGTTTCTTTGATTAACATAAAAATTATTGCAGCCTGGATATGTGAAGAGGGAACATTGCTATAACATCTTGTTGCCTTTAAAAAGTTGTTGATGTTATGTCTGGGCAGCGGCAATGGGCGTATACCTATCCAACATGTTAGAAAATGTTCTATGTGAATCCCAGAGGTATATACATATGAAACTTTTTATTTTAATTGGTTGATTATGGTATACCGTCTTATCATATAACATTTGAACATCCATGTGTATGACATGGGAGTCTATGCTATTGTATTAGGTAGTTTCGCTTATCTCAGCTGCTTGAATTCCTCTCAGAAATATTTCATTTAAATGCTATACTTTGGTTCATGCTGTAAAAATGGATGTACCTAGGTATTGTATTTTTTGGGTTGTATGTTAAACATACGCCTGAGAGGTTTTGATATGCCTTAACGTATTGGGATACGTTGAGGTTGCTCAAACACTCTAATTATCGAAACTTGGATCATCGTATGCATGATTTAGACTTTAACTTCAGTAAAGTGGATATTATAACTTCATTTACTCAACGAGTATAGACTTCTGTGGATATCAGTGGCGGATATTGGGGGGAGGGGGGGCGGACGGGCCTTGGCCCCCCCCCCCCCCCTTTCCCCACCAAAAAAAAAAAAAAAAAAAAAAAGGGAAAAAAGAAAAGAGAAGGGGAAAGGAGGGGGAAAGAAGGAAAGAGCTCATAGTATAGGTACCACCAACCCAAAAATAAATTTTTGCTTTTCACCCTGTACTACAGATACTTGGAAAGAGCATTCGATTTAAAATCCAATGCTTTTTACTAAATCATTCTATCTTAGTTAGAACCCAAGATATTACACAAAATACCCCTAAAAAGTGAGGGTAAATTCTGTCATATTTCCATAGATTTCCTATAGGCATTGTGACAATATCATAGATTAACCCACCAGTATGAAAACTCAAAATCTGTGTATTTCTTTGACCGTTTAAGTTATAAATGTGAAGTAAAAGGTGACATAATGGTAAAAGAATAAGAAATATAGATTACTATGGTTTCATCCCATTTTTTAAAAATTGTATTTTGGGCAAAATGATATTTACAAAAGCGAGACATTGACTGGTAATCATTAATACTGTTTCATTAAAAAAGTGAAAAAGGATATTAGAAAATTGAATTAGACACTCCCAGCGATTATGATAGCTATCAGTATATTGTTGAATACATAATTATGCAATTTTAAGTCAGATTACCCAAACGAATATGGAATTGATGGCTCAAAACAATAGCACAAATGCCAAAAAAATGTCTGGTACAAGCAGGATGCAAAAATTGGCGCATTTGATATGAAGACCTGTGCATCTTCTTACATAAAGCAAGTTTGGTTATTCCTACACATAATTTTCCAAAGAATGCGTTGGTGCAGTCCATTTTCACGTTGGACACTTTATTGTTACTGAAAAAACATGACCAAAAAAATCTTATTATTGACACCCTAAAAATTGGGAGAAGAAATATATTTTTCAAATATTTGACCCTTAGTTCTGATTTTCTTCTTTAAAATGATACTAAGTACAACTAAATCCGTTCAGTAGATCCTGAGATATTGTAAAATGAAAATAACACTATAATCAGGGCTGGAATCCCGGCTGGTCACAGAAAACAGGGCTATAATTGTCCAGATTCTACATCCCCTGCGTTGGTAGTACCTACTCATAGTTCCCCTTCCGGCCCTTTCTTTCCCCTCCCGGCCCTTTCTTTCCCTTCCCGGCCCTCTCTTTCAATTCCCAGCCTTTTCTTTCGCCTCCCGGCCATTTGTTCCCCCTCCTAACCCTGTGGGTCCCCTCCCTGCCCTTTCTTTCCCCTCCTGGTCCTTTCTTTCCCCTCCCGGCCCTTCCTTTCCCCTCCTGGCCCTTTCTTTCCCCTCCCAGCCCTTTCTACCCTCTCCTAGCCCTGTAGGTCCCCTCCCAGCCCTCTCTTTCCCTTCCCGACCCTTCTTTCCCTTCAAGGCCTTGTGCTACCCCTCCCGGCTCTCTGCTTCCCTTCCAAGCCCAGAGCTTTCCCTCCCGGCCCTCCGCTTCCCCTCCTGGTCCTGTGATTCCCCTTCAGGCCCAGCACTTCCCATCCTGGCCCTATGCCCCTGGCCCTATACCCCCCAAAGGGTGGGGGAACGTCACCCTTACCCTGCATGAATCCCATATCCAGACAGATTGAAAATATTAGGGGGGAAAGAATATCATTAATTAAGGCCTCCTAGGTACCTTAGAATGCCTAATATTGCATTAATGAGAGGTCATTTTTTTTCAGAAAATTTCTGGGGGTGGCCCCCCATACCCCCCAATATAGGACCCTTACCTTACCCTAAATTCCATACCCAGATAAATTAAAAATATTAGGGGGGAAAATTATCATTACTTAAGTTCACCAAAGTACCTTAGAATGCCTAAAATTGCATGAAAAAGAGGTCACATTTCAAAAAGAATTCCTGGGGGTGGCCCCCATACCCCCCAATATAGGACCCCTACCTAACCCTGATTTCTATATTCAGATGAATTCAAAATATTAGGGGAGGAAATTATTATTACTTAAGTTCACTAAAGTACATAAGAATACCTAAGATTGCCTGAAAAAGAGGTCACATTTTCCAAATTTTCCTGGGGGTGGCCCCCCATACCCCCAAAGGGAACCCCTTCCTTACCCTGAATTCCATAGCCAGATGAATTCAAAATATTAGGGGAGGAAATTATTATTACTTAAGTTCACCAAAGTACATTAGAATGCCTAAGGTTGCATGAAAAAGAGGTCACATTTTCCAAATTTTCCTGGAGGTGGCCCCCCTACCCCCAAAAGGGAACCCCTTCCTTACCCTGAATTCCATACCCAGATAAATTCAAAATATTAGTGGGGGGGGGGGGGAATTATTACTTAAGTTCACCAAAGTACCTTAGAATGCCTCAAATTGCTTGAATGAAAGGTCATATTTTCAAAATGTTCCTGGGGGTGGCCCCCCATACCCCCCCTATGGGAGGGGGAACCCCTCCCATACCCTCCCCGTGGACGGCTCTGCCGTCCACAAATTATGCCCTCGTATACTACTAACACACTTTTCAAATCTTGGCCCCCCCCCCTTACAAATTCCTGGATCCGCCCCTGGATATTATAACTTCATTTACTCAACGAGTATAGAGTCTATACTCCTTGAGTAAATGAAGTTATAATCTCCACTTTTCAGTCACCTGGAATTACACGATATGATTCAACCAACTCCTTCCTCAGAACGGCCCCTGCTCAAAAGTTACATAATGGCATGAGCGCCCATATCCCCGCAACCAGTGATGAAATGAGGCGCCAACACTGCCGGCAGTCGTGTCTACTGAAAGTAAACCACTATTGGCCACTATTATTTTCCCCGAGATCAACAAACGAGGTGAACCTCGAAAGTGGCAAGGACACTCCAACCTCGGTCAAACGTATTTATATGCAGCGGACTGACTGTAATTATCGTCCCGCTAGTGTACATTTTCAAAACAATTATCCTGAGCTCGGTTGCGTCTATTTTTGTGCCTGAACTGGTACGGCAGAGTCAGATCAACCAAACTTGTCTCCAGCTCCGGATCCGTCATACACACTTACACGGTTCCGCCACCTGCGAGCACACGGAGGCCACTCTGGTGATTGCACGAACTGAACTAATGTCTTGTGGGATGCTCTCGAGAGAATGAATTTACTCAATGTAAACATTTTAACTTTTACATTAAAATGTAAACTTTTTAACTTGTTGTCAGTGACTGACAACTTGTCAGTGACTGACAACAAGTTAAATTGTTTACATAATCGGCAACAAAGTTTAGACTTTAGTTTCAGAAACTAATATTGTCTGTTAATGCGTTGCCTTCATAAAGATTTGTAGTATAACCCTTAAATTCTACACGGCAATATAATCATTTCTTTATATCGACATGCGCTATTAGGCTTGGTGACACTAAGGAAAAAAAAGACATGACATGGACCATTTTTAAAATTCGACATGTGACATGAGAAGGTCTAACAGGCGACATAGAACATGAGAAGTTTACTGATTAGGGACATAACCATTTCTTAACTTTGACCCCCCCCCCCCCCCTCCCTCCCGTCAAAGGCCCCAATATTCGTGGGCAAACGGCAGAAGTGAAAACATCTGCTAACCACGTGTAGTTCTGAACAAAAGTGCATGGGAAGAGATTAGTTATAACTACTGTAACTGTAACTCATTTCAAAGTAACATTAACGCATCCTTGAATACAATGTTAGAATCAAACCTTCACACCCATATCTCGTATTCTTTCACCTGTTTCATGGATTTAAGACTGAAACATTACCCTACTTTTCGGTTCGAGTCGGTCGGGCAGGCGTCTAATCTCTGGGGTGGTTCGTCCAGTTGTGGTCGGAACTCCCGCCCCTCTGACGTCACACTGTTGGTTTGGGTCACCAGCTACCAGATGGAGCAGTGACAAAGTAATAAATGAACTTTTTCGATAAATTAGTTTATTATTCATAAACATTGATGTAAAATATATTGATTGAGGTATCAAGAAAGTAGACAAAACAAGTGGTTGGTTGTCTTATTATTTATAGCTGTTAATTTAATTTAAATTAATTATCAGGCTGGTAGGTAGTTGCACTGTTGGTCATGTTCTACCAGGACGAAAGAACAAGAGAGTCAAAGGATCTCACGACCGTTCAGGGCGCCACCTGGGTCTTATATCAGGAACTACAATAAAATTCCTTTGTTTGACCTATTTTAAACATCTTAAAGGTTTTGCCAATGAAATTATATTTCAATAATTTCCGTCCAGTTAAAGTGATTATCGATTAAAGAACCATAGTAAAAATAACCAAGATAACCCATTTTTTAGTTGTTTTTCTGTATAATTGTTCTCACAAACGGTAAACATTGTTAATTTTCTCACAATGTTTACTTAGTTATCTATAATTATTGTTTGTTGAATTTGGTGCAAAACGCACTGGTAGTTCTTTTGGTGTTTTATATAAACTTATTTTTCCCATTGAAATCAATAGTTAGCGATGATTTTCATCAGTAGGCTGTAACTGTTTCACAAAGGGTAAAAATTAAAATAATTTTCTCTCGATATTCTTCATGATAACATATTTAATCCCAAAAGAAGCAGAGAGATATTGTTGGTCATTAAACATCAGGTTGGACACCCCCAAGTACCTTTCAGTATATTTCAGATTACTTAGATCTATTAGTCAGATGAGTTTTTATTTGATTTTGCATGAGTGGAATTGCGCTCGGTAGTAATTATGCCAACCACTAGGGGGCGTCTTCCGCTCTGAGTCAGTGACACTAAAACTTTTTCCGACTAGAAATACGGTACTATTTGTTTCTTTACTTGTACGATGCGTAATTTCTGTAAACCAATTTGCGTTCTCTCTTCAATAGTCATTTGCTGAATAGGCCTCTTTAGTGATATTGATGAATAAACGTTTGGCAGTTAATGAGTTAATCATTTAGGCTATGTTTAACAGGGACGCCTCCTACCTCCTCCTGTCTGCTTCCGTGTAGTAAAATATTCTGAAACATGAATTTCAGAACATCTTCTTACATGTCTATAAACACTTCTCTTAATTTTGATACAGATAATATTTAAAGCTAACTCTTTTCATTTTTTTCAGATTTGTAGCGATGACTGAAACCGGAACTACAATTACCACACATCGTTTAGGATCTAATTCAAGCATGCATCAACATTCTTTCAAAAGGCCATATTGAAACCAGATATTCCAATATTGTATACAAGACAGTTATTTTGTGCTATTAATTGTGTGCCTTATAATAAAGTATGGCGGCCTCTGACCACAAGAACGATTTGCCGTTAATGGCCAACTCCAGTGTCTTCCACCTCTACCATTACGTTCTGGACCTTACCTGTAACTTCGACGAGCAGGTCTTCTCAGGGAACATCGTTCTGTTTCTTAACCCCATTAAAGACGAGTCGGAAACCAGGCTTGTCTTTAGTATCCATGAATACCAGAAACAGATGCAAGAAATGTGCCAGGTACGAGATAAACACATGAGAACTAGGCCTAATGATGGCGAGTCTCAATGTAAAAGGGAAGAGGATATTGGAGAAAGTGATGTAAAAAGACCAAGGCTTTGCTCGCCTGTTACTAGTGTTAATGAACAAAGTGAAAACAACCCCAAACCAGGATCTGGTAGACAGAGATTTGCTTCACCTGCTTCTGAACAAAGTGAGGAAATTCGACTTTTAGAAACTAACGAGGAACTCAACTTGAGTCTCTCAGAGAGTGGAAATAAAAAGGACACAGAAAGTTCTCAGGGTACTTCTGGAATTTCAACATTTTCTAGGAGCCATGACAGTGACAAAGAAGTTGGAGCATTTAGCAGCATAAGCAATTTAAATAGCACACCAACATTTAACAGCAGAACCCTTGATGGCAACAAACCAATATCAAACAGCACATATTGCGTCGACGATACCTCAATATCAAGCAGCACAACAGCTTCAAAACTAGACAGCGCAAATGACCATACCCCCTCCATCAATTCCCAACAACCAGAGTCTGCTACATTAATTCTGGACGCCTGTGATATTGATGTTATTAGTGTCCATGAACTCGACGTCAGCGAAGAAGAATTAATTAATCTTGCCAAATTATCATTAGCCGAAGGTGCAGGGTCAGGGCTACCCTGTCAGTACATGGATTACTGTGAGGCTACCGCGATACCGCTGCGCCACCTGACCGAAAAATGGTGCATTAAAATATGGAAGGATGGCGTGAAGGAATACAAAGATTTTCCCCGTGTGGTTAAAATACACTACTCGACCAGACGAAACGGGGCCTCACTAAGATGGGTGCTGGACCAAGATAAAAAGTAAGAATGATTTGAAAATTTCGCTTGTGTCTTCTGTGGGGTGAATATGAAGTGTTTTAATGGGTTAAATGAAAAGACTTTTCTTATTTTGGTAATGGGAAATATAATTTCCATCTGACTGAAGCTAAATAGTTGGGTTTAAAAAAATGTTGGCGTTAAGCATGTTATATTTCCAGTCTAGTATAATTTTCGAACACTTCATTTGATACTTTTAGAACAGTGAGTAGATCTATGCAAATAACTGTAATATATAATCAATATACGACTGTCAAAATGTAACCATTACTAATGACATATGGGGGCGTGAATTTCAGTAATTCTTTTTACCATCTATCATTAGGTGAAATAAATAGAAATATCATTAAATTCATATTGCACAAAATGTGTTTTTCTATCAAAATAGTTATATTAAGTACATGTGATTCCAACCTAGCTTAATAGAATAGATGAATACATATATATCATGCTATAACCAGTGACGGATTAAGATTGGGGGAGACCGAGTGCAGGCCCCCCCCCTCCTTTTTCGTTGGGCAAATTTAGATTTTATTATCGTAAAATTCTGGAAATAAAGGGGGCGTGTGCCCCCTCCCCCCCACCTCTC
The DNA here is from genome assembly GCA_936440205.1 of Lepidonotus clava. NCBI lineage: Eukaryota > Metazoa > Annelida > Polychaeta > Phyllodocida > Polynoidae > Lepidonotus > Lepidonotus clava. Next base: position 41,771,593 of record OW387134.1, read on the forward strand.
TATTAGCGCGCTCCAACCTTTTCAAAAAGCTGGATCTGCCACTGATAACCATGCTGTCTCCTCCGAGAATTACATAATATTGTTGATATTAAAAATCACAGTATTGTTTTATTTTTAAAAAATATTTAACATTTTTTCAGACCGTGTGTGTTCACGGCAGCTATGTGGGTCAATAACCGGGCCTTCTTCCCCACTGCCGAGTACGGCAACCTCTCCACCTGGCAGTGTCGGATCAAAACACCAGACGGCGCCACTGCGCTGATGAGTTCCGACAACCCAGAGGAGCCAAAAACCCTCCAGAGTAAGTTATCTTTGAAATATTTATTTGACTTTCTGCGCGCAAATTAAGTTTGGTAGTTTTCATTGTATTCCAGCTACAATATCATATTATTCACCTAATCGTTGGCGAGAAGATTCAAACTATTCACCTCCTGGAGATCCAGTATGAGCCTGCCAATCTTTCAAACGTCTTGGCCACCGGCCACATTAACCAAGATACCTACCGTAAACGTATAGTTTGTCTGGGATCTGGGCCACTCCTCATTCAATAAAAAGGGAATAAAAGAACGCTTGTTTTTTGTAGAAGAAAATTGATATGATTCCAATAACTATTTAGAGTGATTCGGTTTCTCATGGTCGTTTTCTGGTGCATACATAGCGTTTCATCTAATGTGCTCCCCATTATGATGTGGTCTTTTCCTTTTCATAGTTCTGAGAATATATAGATTATTTTTTCAATTTCCTTCGAGGTATTGCCAATGAAATATATAGCCATCAGCAGTAGGACCTTTTCGTACTCAACCGATGAATAAAGGAATCGCTCCAAGCAATTTCTTTCGATAGCAATACCATCTTAGTCAATTTTTGGGCTTTATGAAATATTGTAGCGTTTTTGCAATGGATACTATTTTTTCTTTTATATGAATATTACCAATCTTTTATGAGCATTTGGTATGCATGTTGAAATAACATTAAATATTTGACACCTTTCTAGAAAAAACATCATGACTGTTTTATGTCTCTTAACATGCGTCAAGTAATACTTGCGCTTAAAAAAGTGGTTATCATAAGTCGTGAGATGACCTGGGAGTATTATCTAAGTTAATGGGGTTATTTCAATCTATTTAAATCGCCCTTGAAAACGTAGGGTATAATTGTCCCGGTATAGTTCATAAACAAGTTATTTCAAGCATATTTTCAAATAGAGCACGTAACCTACAGTTGTAAGTGGCTATTATGATGTAATGATTTACCGGGAAATCTGTCTAATAAAGAAACATGATTGGGTGCAAATCACTAATGTATACTGGTAGGACACATACATCAACAGTGATCGTGCTTTGTACGCAGTTCACATGGTCTTCTGTGTGATAACACGTACTTTTACTTTGGGCAATTTTAATTTCAATTAAAATGTGCAAATATAAAGCATAACATCCTCCCAACGTATATATGTCACTGTCTTGTTTTTTTTGACATAAAAAGAATGCAAGTTCTCCCATATGTAATGTAATGTCTTTGATATAAAAACACTCTGTAATTACCTAGCGTTAAAAAAAAACGAATTTACCATATGGTCCATATAAACCATTGTCCATTGCTAATCATTCTATGGCTGTTGTTAATTATAATGAAAATGTAGGTTGTTTTAGCTAATAGGGCCTTTTTTTGTTTAAGGCACACGATTATCAAAGAGGCTGTCGCCTTCCTCACCTTATAACGCTAATGGCTTTCTCTAGTATGTTCGGCACTTAGTGCACCCAGCTATCTATACGTTTATTTTAGTATGCTTGTTTTTTCCTCTCTATTTGGGCGTCCCAGTGGCGCTGAGGTAGTGTTGTCGGCCTCTGATCGGCACCTTGAGGGTCGGGTCTCTGTGGTGCATTGGTAGTGCATTGTTGGTGCATTATTGGTGCATTGGTGCTCCCCTATTGCCAATGACAGGGTCACCAAAGGCCTTTGTGTGTGTGCAGTACTCCACCTAATACAACTTCTCGTTTTAAAACAAGACTCGCGCCAGTACCTGGACAGAATGATGCCTGTATTCTACTAGACGATTCTGAGTGCCGGCGTTTTAGTAATTTTTGACGTTTCTCCAATAATGTTATAAAAGACCATGCATCGTACAAACCATTTGAGAAAGAATTAAACGCTATTTCTAATGATGAATAACATTCTTTTATTAACCTATTCCAACCAGCGATTTATGAAATTGGCAGTAGAATCGGCTAATAACATCCTTTATGGATGCATCCTTTAGTTTAAAAAGACAGAAAAGCATATTGTGAAAATAATTTTCAAACGGTTATGTAACTAACGGAGCAAGATTATGACATTCTTTTCAATTCTCTTCCGACGCTGCTGTAAGCACTTACAGAGGAGCAATAACTGTGAGGTGTGAGCCCGGCTATCCTTATTGAATGTTTAAACGCTTCTATCGTTGTTGCCCTTTGAAAAGAGTAGGGTAACTATCCGGCTGGCGCCAGTACCTTCTATCACCTCATAGAGTCCATCATCTAAGGGCAGAATGAGTTATAACATTGTTCTCATCATCACCTGTACCCACTCATACAGTCCATCATCTAAGCAAAAAATTAGTTATAACATTGTTCTCGCCATCACCTTTTTCACCCAGTCATCAAAGGCTGGGTGTGTGGTGTCCTTTCTATTGGACGTTGCACATAAAAGATCCCTTGCCACCCATCAAAAAGAGAAGGGTATCACACCCGGTTGCGGGTTTCTTCTAAACCATATCATAGATACGATCACCCAAAAGCTGAAAAGCATAACCTTGTGCAGTCTGGAAAAAACCATGTGTGGTGGACCGGACATTAATCTACCCCAACAAACAAACAAATCGCCATCACCTCTAACCCCTCTTAGAGTCCATCATCTAAGTACAGCATGTATTATTGTATTGTTCTTGCCACCGATTGTATCCCCTCATATAGCCCATTATTTAAGGACAGCATGGGTTTTAGTATTGTTCTCACTAGATCACCTGTATCCTCTCCTAGAGTCCATTATCTAAGGACAGAGTGAGTTATAATGTTGTTCTTGCCATCACCTTTATCCCCTCTGAAGTCCATCACCTTAGGACAGAGTGAGTTATAATATTGTTCTCGCCATCACCTGTATCCCCTCGTAGAGTTCATCACCTAAGGACAGAATGAGTTATAATGTTGTTCTTGCCATCACCTTTATCCCCTCTGAAGTCCATCACCTAAGGACAGAGTGAGTTATAACATTGTTCTCGGCATCACCTCTCTCCCCTCATCCATCATCTAAGGACATAATGATTTATTGTATTATTCTCACCATCACCTGTATCCCCTCATTGAGTCCATCATCTAAGGACAGCACGCATTATTGTATCGTTCTTGCCACTGACTGTATCCCCTCATATAGTCCATCATGTAAGGACAGCATGTGTTATAGAATTGTTCTCGCCATCACCTCTATCCTCTCTAGAGTCCATCACCTAAGAACAGATTGTGTTTTTTTAATCTATTTATTCCATAGCAAATCATTCAGGGATATTGCCCTGCTCTTCCAAGATGGCCGATCTTGGTTCAATATGGCCAAACATAAGTTCCAATAATTGTCAAACATGTCAATGGAAAAGTTATAATAGTATACCAAAGCATTATGGAAAAGTCAACATACAAATTGTCGCATATTTCGGCATATATTAGGAAGGTTCAGCAGCATGTGACTAGTTTTCAGTCACTCAAAATACATATACTAATAAATAATGCAAACAATACTGTTAAATATATGCCAAATTCAGCTACAAATTCCAGATATCAGCCCGGTTTATATCGGATGGGATCAATATAATAAGAGAAAGCTGGTTTTATTTTACTTGCAAATGATATAGGTGGGCGCAAAAAAAGACATATTCTTGATTTTACAAACTGCCTTCTGATTTCATCTTTTTTTCTTTCCTCTGTTATTTTCCCCGGCCCCTGCAGTCCAGACTGAATGGTACCACGAATGCAGCACCCCCCTCCCGCCGTACACGCTAGCCATAGCCGTGGGCTTCTGGCACCACCACGTACTTGCCGGAGTCAGCCCGGATCAAGTTGACGAAAGGTACGCAATGCACCGCGTTTATTATGTATGTAACCCTCTTGTACCGCCATGTTTTCCATGTTTGAAAACTAACAATAAAAAATATATTGTTTGATATTGTATGACTTTAGTTCTAGAAGCTAAAAAATATGTTGTTTGATATTAGAGGACTTTAATTCTAGAAGTGTAAAGTTGTTCATGTTATTTGAGAGAGTAAAATGTCAATTTAGATGGTGTTTATCGCGTGCTGGAATTTGAGGGTTAGTTCAATATTCAAAGTACTGTTAAATCGGGAGATGATAAAATCCCCCTATTACATTGTACGGATATTCATTTTTAAAGAATATCATGCAAATGTGAACCAATGCAGTTTTACGAATGTGAAGATCCTACAAAATTAATACCAAGTACATCTTGCTTCAGAAAACTAGCTATGGACATGGAGGCCAATTATTAATTCTAAAACACATTTGATGTGTCAATGCAAAAAGCAGTTCAGAAGCATTTGTAAGTAAAACAATCCAATACATTGATTGTATATCATACATGCTGACTGCAGTAAACTAAAAATCGTAAAGGTTATACAGAGCACATCATTAGTTATAATAGCATGGAACCATAACCATGTATATATAGGAATCGGCCTTGAATAGATAGTCATCGGTCATAAAGTGTTGATATATATAGAAATTGGTCATGAATGTTCAGGTGATGACATATTTATAGTTTTGAAGGGACACATTGACGTCAATGTACTATGCTATCGGTTGTTCCATTAACCAAAATGGTTTTGTTACAGTTCAGCCTTTAATTATGTACGATGTCGGGTACATTATACATATAAAGGGGATACATATGGGGTGAATTTTCGGGAAAAAAAGCCACATGCATCCTCTATCATTTCAATACGCGCTCTATTAATAAATTTGATTCAGTTTATTAGGAAAAATGACACAACTTCACTTACATTTCACCCCCAAAAGAGTAAGAATTGGTATATTGTTTTATTTTCAAGCCGTGGTCAGTATAAAACAATAAAGTCATAATCTTGGCTAATTGTATACCTTTCAGAAAAACTGACCCATATGCCCATATACAATGTATAGAAATATACGTTGATGTATATATATACATACTACATATATGTCAAAACTCCACACCCATCAGACCACTCTCAATAAAAACATCCAACACCCATACTATATTGCAGCCCGCCAGACGTGACTTGTAGACACGCCCCGCGTTGCCGCGTGCCCTACGCGTCGCGCCGCGTCCTGCCGTGCCGCGTCTGGGGCGCGCGCAGCGTTGTGCCGCGCGCCGCCCGCCTGCTGTACCCCTACTGGCCGCGCGTGTGCCGCGCCGCCCAGGAGCTGCTCGGGGCGTGCCCCTTCCCCCGCGTTGACCTGCTCGTGTACCCGGAGAGCGTCCAGGACATGGCGCTGTCCAAGTAAGCAGCGGATATGTCTAACCCTTTAGGGCCATATTTTAACCATAGTCCCCCATGTGGTTTTTTTGTTGCTTTTTTTTAAAGATAAGGAGGGCTTATTTCCGCAGGAATTATCAAATATTTCTAGTAATTGATATTTAAAAAAACATAATTTAAATGTCAACTTTTTTTTTTATAGAATATATCAGAAAAAGAATGTGTTCTGAATCCGGAAAGCGTTCAGGACATGGTGCTTTCCAAGTAAGCAGGGATATAATTATTAAACCCTTTAGACCTCCCACGTTCATTGTATGAAAGGTAACGAGGACTTATTTCCCCCAAAAATTCTTCAAATATTTCGGCTAATATTAGGAAACAGTATGATTGCAATGTTTACTTGTTTTTACGAGCTCCTGGAAAAAAGAATGTATTCTGCTGGACTTTACCGGGAATTTTTCTATGGGAGGCCGTGGCTGGATTAAGGTGTATAGGGTTATGGAACGTTTTTTCCCATTAATTATATTGCCTCTTAGTTTTGATGTACAGCCTGTATATGAAATGTGAACAGTCACATGTTATGGTTAGTGGAATATTGGGTAATTTGCTCTATTTCAATTAATTATTAAATGGGTTTTTCTTATAAGGACAATAACCAAACATTATGATAATGTGTTGTTTCAGTCCTGGGCTGATCTTCCTCTCACAGTCTGCTGGCTGAGGACGGCAGTACGAATGTACCACTCAGCCACGAGTTAAGCCACGAGTGGTTCACGCTGCAGTTATACACACACAAAATTACTAATAATTATATAATAATATGCTATCATACAATACCCTGCCCTCCCTGTCGTTTTCCTCCTACCTTATAACAATAACCAATCAAACTAAAACATATTCTTTGGGTCCTGGGCTGATCTTCCTCTCTCGGTCTCTGCTGGCTGAAGATGTCAGTATGGATGTACGGGCTGTGAGTAAACAAAAAAAAGACTATTAACTATATACACTGTATCTATATATCTATGCCATTCCAGCCCGGTCCTTCCTTCCTTGTCTCATTCTTTTCTTGCTAAGGACAATAAGCAATCTCTGTTCTATCATGTCCTGTTTCAGTCCAGGGCTGATCTTCCTCTCCCAGTCTCTGCTGGCTGAGGACGGCAGTATGAATGTACGGCTCGGCCACGAGTTGAGCCACTCGTGGTTCGGGCTGCTGCTCGGGGCCAAGGACTGGACTGAGGAGTGGCTCAGTGAGGGCTTTGCCACCTTCATGGAGGACGCCATCCACGCCGCCGCCACCGGGGTAAGGGAGGAACCATGTTCCTGCTATAGAGCTTTTGCAAATGACCTTTTTCAAACGCCCTCCCCCCTCCCAATGTAATAGAAAAAGAAAGAATTTATTAGGGCATGTTGATCCTGAATTAACAAGAAATAGCATGTGTGATTTTCTTTGTTTTTCCTTTTTGAGGGACAATGTTTGCATTCATTTATATGATATTTTTGATGAAGGCAAACGCAAACTTGCTAATCGGATAATAATTATAGAGTTAATTACACACCATTTGAAGTTCGAATATCTCATTAAAGCCAAACCACAACCCACTGATTTCATTAATTTTTTTTACATTCTCCACCATTATGATTAAACGTTTCAAATATGTGCTCGATGAACGCGTGCCGGGTAAAGTGATGACACATTTGATATTGTGACCGTGCCTGCATATGGGCTATAGTTATATTAAAAAGGGGGAAAAGGCTGTGGTACCCGCATTTGCTAGACATATTTGATTTTAGCCAGACATCAAGGTCTTCGGGTCATTTTGCCATGGTACAGCCACTTAACTTTTTTTCCCGTTTTTTCTTCTCTGCAAAGATTTCTTACATTCATCGTCTAAACATTACTGGAATTTCGATATGGAATATCCGTACCATACAGATTTACTGTATGATGTCTTGAGGCGAAACTGAAATGAAAATATTTCAATTCATTGCATGGTTTAAAGAATCGTCGACATACAGTGAGGCTATACAAATACACGTTCATATTATGGAATGGAGTCTGGTTTTGCTATACAGTCTGTATTTGAAATTCTCCCGTAGGGCTGTATATTGGAATCGATGACAAGTTAAAGTGTCCATAACCCCCTCCCTATTCTTCCCGCTTTCCATTCCCATGTGTTCCTCCCTGTGTTGTTCCACTGCTATTTTAACACAGATTTTTTCCTAAATATTTTTTCCCTAGTTGTCCGAAGAAGAGGAGGTTTTCCGCGGTGAACTCCGAGCCCTGATTCGTCACAAAGTGCTCACGGCCGAGATGGAAAACACCCAGAACGACCTACAAACATTAAGGTGACCTCCCTTTCCCTCTCGCCATTTTCTCTCAATAATATTATTGTAAACGTATTTTCGTGTTTTTAAACTTTCACGCGCCCAGCACTGAGCGTCATTTAAGCTTGATCAATCTATTCGCGCATTCTATGATAATTTCTATTTGATTCATAATATTATATGTTTGACGCGCATATTTTTGTGTGTGCATATTTTGGGTAATGCGCAAAATGCACGAAAATATGTGCATTGCGAAAATAAATACGTTCGCAGTAATTTGCAGCTGACGTATGTATTTTTTATGAATGTCTTGTATGGTGGTAAGTTGAATGCGATGAACAAAATGTGGGGTGGCTTTTGTGAATGAATGGCACTCTTCCATTGTTCATTGATGGCAGACTAGAACAAAAGAACAAAACTGGTTTCTGTATACCATTGTCATATAAGGCTGAGTAATTTTATATAATTGAGTAGTTTAGAATAACTCACGTGTTTAACTCAATCTTACACTTCCGCTGCACGATAGACATAATAGTTTTGATTGGCTGCTGAGACTTGCAAACTGTGCAAAAGAATGACGGGGCATAGTCCTATTATTATTACTTTATTACTTAATTAAGTTGGACATGCGTCATAAACATTTGGTCCTTACTTAACAGTCGTCTAGACTCAGCACCCACGCTACGTAAACTGTTCATAATATACCCGAATATTTAGGCATTTTTTTATACTCATCATTTTTTAGGTAAAAGTAATCTTGAAAAGTCTGGTGTGTGTATAAGATTTACTGTGTGCAATTTAATGAAGGATGATAAGTAAGATACGGATATGTAGTTCTTTAATACATGTAATATGGGAGAATGGCTCTCTTATATAAATGGTGATGCCCATGTGTACATATGAGTGGCACTTTTATCTGTAACAAGTAGTCTGTACATACGACTGATTTCTAATAACGGGAGTACAATTATCTGCATTTGTAACTTCAGCCAACATCCCAATTTCATAGTTCATTTTCGTGTCAAATGTTAATGATAAAAAGATGTACATGTACTGGGACTCATGGGAAGGTTGTAATGGCTAAAATTGGAAGGGGATACACCTGGAAGTTACAGAAAATAAATCAATGATGATAACACGCATGTGAATGTGAAATTTGAGCGATGGTTATTAGATTATGGGCCAGTGTTACATGCGGAATCCCTCTAGGGCGTATTAGCTGTAAGTACTGTAGAATACAAAACACCTCTGAAAAGTAAAGTCCAATACCAATTATTTAAAAATGATTTTGCATCTAATATTGATCATCGCCGGGTTTTACACTAGAATGATCGGCGTCAAATATCCCTACAATCGCTTCAAAATCGACCAATAATTGCTCTTTCAAAAATCAGAAAGGTTCGATTTTGCTCATGTCGCCCATTAAATAGCCGATTTTGCACGGAGCCCTCAGCAATTTAATTAGCTATTCAATGGGTGACAAGTACAGTATCGGTTGGATGGATATGGCCCTCAAAATATAGTGTGCTCACAACAATCTCACATTGCTTGTTTTGTCCTCAGGCCTGACCCCTCCCATGAGACAAGGGACGAGGAGACCTCCATTATGTACGTGAAGAATGGCCTTAACCCCAACAAACAGTTCACTCAGGTGCACTACCTCAAGGTGGGTGGGTTTGAGCATTGTCCTTTATAAATAGTCTTATTACCATGAAAAATAACATGAGAAGGACCGAGGATGGCCGCATGACCCCGAGGGGTTCGTCACGTTGCGAGGCCCACATGATCCCCTTGGTAAGACCACCCGAGGAAGATCTCTTCTATATTATATCTCCCAAACAATATTCAAAGGTTGGTGAAAATACTGAAAATAAGGCGTGGTACGCATGGCCTGTCAATACATACCTCCCTCTATACGCACCATTGGTCGGCAGTGAGGGTGATAAACCACATTTTCTAGGCAACTTCTTTCTTAGATTTAATTGCACGATGTGTAAGAGGAATTTTATGACAGAGTCCTCATTATAATGGGTTTAATGAACATGACTGTGTTTGTTTGATCCTTGATATTCGAATAGTTATCTACACCTTAGTCCAGTGATCCAGTGAAAACATTCATTTACTCTGAATAATCATACTATACACCTGGATGTGTTATAAAGTGGTCTTTAAAGCAGACAGTGTTTGCATATGAATTTTATCATACTTAATTACTCAATCTCTACAATAGGTCAATACAATCCACAGACCACCTGGCTATTTATGATACCATCTTGGTGACATGAGGAGACAAGTGGATACAAATAAAAGCGTAGACATTGTATCTCTTTTGTAAAATATTGGGCATTTCTGAAAAATCTGTACATTAAAGATGTGCCGTGGCCGGGTGTTCGACTTCAAATGGTAAGTTTGGATGTATAAGAAGGGCCAGGGGTGGCTGTACGACCCAGAGGGGGAATTATCTAAGACCGGGGGATTAAGCCTGTTGTTCCTCTACAAAATATCCAAAAGATATCCAAAATAAGAGGGAAATAATGGCCCACGTCGATTGAAATGGTCATGTCCCCTGTCACTATCTTTTAAATCATGTCTTCTGTCTTTATGTGATATCTCCCATGTTGAAATAAGAAATTACCATTTTCCCGAGTGTCTCTTTAAGTTATCCACCCCCATACCGCTATAGAAGCTTATGTCCCTTGTTGCTGGAGTATGAGAAGACGATTTGTAGTCCTGCTATGGTTAGGCGTATTTTCTAAGGAATGCCCAGCTTTGCCGATATTGTAGGCTGGAATGACATAGCGATTATTGAGTGACCCCAGACTGCATGCGACCTAGAAATACCAATGGTAGTTTCGCATTTGGTCGAATAGAACAAGTTGAATTAACCCTCTGCTGCCCATAGAACTTTGTCAGCTTTAGACTTCCCCATTTAAAGCTAGTTATGTGATTTATATAGATCTTACTGAATAGAAGGGAGGGTCAGCAGCTGCCTCATATATGCGTAAAAGGGGAGCAACTTGGTGTAAAGATTTGCAGTGTTGCTACACCATTAATCTTTTCCTAGAGTACTGTTTCTTATTTAAGAACAGTTTTGAATTTTTCCATAAAACCATTTTTAACCTATTCAGATATTGTATTCTGTTTTCTTGTATTGGGTATTTTCAGATTTCTTTAGAGAGTTATAAAATTTTAAATGTTCTTTTTGAATTTATTTCGTTCTATTTAATACAAAAAAGATCACTTGTTTCCAGTACGAGCCCCGTGTCAGCACTGGATTTGACTTACAGGAGGCAAAGACAGCCCCTTTAGATTGTTTTCACTATGTAATACTTTTTTTTATTGTGCTTTCTTACATTTACATTGATTGGAAGCTTGGATTCTCTTAAAATAACTTTGAGTTATTGGCCACTTGAATGCTGAAGAATATTCAAAATGATTACTTCAAGAAATTACTTGGTTTTTCTAGCAACCTGCATATATCCAGAAATATTCATGCAACTCCAAACCAAAGTTGGGTTACCTCAAATACTCTTGAACACTATACGCAACTATCGACCTTAGGAGAATCTAAATCAATCTAAAGTGCTTGAACCATAGGGCATCAAAGATATTTAGCCAATCTTATCAAAGATTCATAAACATTCTGCCAGTATATTTGTCCCCCTCTGTCACTGCAATACATTATGCATACATATGAGGGGAATTGTATGATTCAGGGAATGGCTATTCAACCCAATGATTTATGTGTCTATAGGCAGACGAATCTTAATCCTAAATAATGTCAGTACCAGGCAGTCCATTAATTCACAAATGTACCAAGGTGAGGTAAATTGATTTAGAAATATCGTAAATGTCCCTATATTGTAATAGTCTGGATAGGTCAATGTATGCCTGCTGTAAATTTCCTGTTTCCATTTAATAGAAAAATAATGTTAACCATTACTAAGGGAATAACTGTACAAATGAACAAATAGTCTCCACTTGGCGCAATCTCTATTTAGTATATTCCACAATGTCATGCAGGCAAGAGACATCATGTCTGCCACTTAGTACCTCATGCTTTATCCACCAGGGCCCATATCTTCGTAACTGATTTGGCTGATCAGGGAAAATTGCATTATGGTCCCATGATCAGTAATTTTGCTTTTTACCAAAATTTTTAGCGTTATTGCAAAATAGTATCAAAGAGGAATTATTAGGTGTAGAATTTATTCATGATAGACAGAATTTCTGATCATGGGACCCTCATAAATTTTTCCCTGATCCGCCAAATCAGTTACGAAGATATGGGCCCAGTCTGAATATTTTCAACGTAATATAACTACTCCATTTTTCCTCCTCTTGAAGTACTTTCACGGTGGCTGCTCTTTTCCCTCCAAAGTACTTGAAATCTCTTATTCATGTGGCCATTAATGAGGAAAGAACAACTCCTGAAATGTCTTTATTCAAAATAATTGACCTCAAATTCACCAAGCTAAATTTGATACATGTTTATGTCCAAGAACGGCTTAGGCACTCGAAATTCTTTTTCGAAAAGCCAAGCACCTTGCACCTTCATAACCGTATAAAGTCATAGTTATTTCAATGAGCTGGGACTTTTGTTAAGTTCGAATAACTTTAATATCCTTGAACCCCAAGCTCTCATCAACGTCAAAGAATATCAACCTAATCTAAGAATATTAATGCTGAGGTTGAGTTCTTCCGGCTATTTCTAATATTTCAAGTATTTGTAAACCAGCTAGCTTTGGTTTGATTGTTTCGCCCCACGCACTCATAAATACTGAAATGAAAAAGAAACTGGCTCATTGTAAGAAGAAGTAGCCTGAAAAATTAGTAGCGACATATATCAGATGCTCTACTGGGGTGACTGAGCAAAGTCAACTTGACACTTGTAGCTGTATGAGATGTATACCAGCAGCGGTGTCTGGTTTGTCTCTTAATAACAGTGGCAAGACTAGTCGAGGGAAATGAACAGGAGTTTGTTATTATTTGTTTTCTCTCTATCCCTATACACAAATCTGTAGAGAAACAAGAAAAAATGTATATATGAAAAACGAACTATGGTTTATATGAATGTACTCGGAGAATGCCTTTTTGACCCTTTAACGCACAGGTGGCTGTATAGTTAAGTCCCATAGGAATAGCATTTGAGAAAGGGTAATTAAGATTTCAGGAGCTGAAAGGATTTTCCAAAAATGCCAATTAGAACCAATTAGAAATTATATAATTTTCAAAATTTCATAACTTTGGTTTCTTTTATGATTATCACAATCTGTTTTTTGTGCAAACATAATAAACCTTTTTGGTTCTCTTTAAAACAAAATTAATTAAATCAATATTTTCACCAATTGCTTGGAAACTATAATTGGAACACAGTACGATATTACGAACATAGACAAGTTTGGCCATTTGGGAAGGTGCCAACATTAATTTTTGGTATGTTTTCATCCAACTGGTGTAAAAAAACACAATCTACCAGAAGAATCTAGAGAAAATCTGAGTTTTAGACAATTTTAAGACTTATTTCCCCTTTTTGGGGCAATATCTCTGTAATTATGAACTGTAGAATGACTTTTTAAGGGGCGATCCCCCAGGAGCCCCTTTCTAGCCCTTGAGTGGCCCAAGACAGAAGTGTAGTAAAAATGGCTGTATTCCCTGTTTTGCTCCTGTTATAACCTATAGTAAAAAGCCTTATTTGTCACCAATTTCGGAGGTGAAGTTTAAATACATATATTGCTTAAAACTTGTTTGTCATTTGTAGAAACTTGTGTAGGTTTCAAGTTTGGCATACTGAAACAAACTATTTCCTCAAAGCATGATAAATGAGCCTTTTTTGTAAGTGAATTTAAATGTTCTTGCTGCTTTTATGTTAGCATTTCCAGGTTTCAGCAGATCAAAGGCCTAGACTGTTTATCAACAATTAGGAAGACATGTGTGTTAATTGATCTGGCACATGATGCCCGTGGGGGCAATTGATCTGGCACATGTTGCCCTTGGGGCATGGGTGTTTTACTGATGCTTACACTGTTTATCTTATACAAACAATGACCCTAGTGAATTTTGGTAAACATGTATACTGAAAATAACTTAGTTGAGACAACCAAATCAACCAATACCGTTTACTTATCTAACTTCTTTGCATGGTTTTGACATGTGAAATTTGTTGGTTTGTTTTCTACTTTTTCATTAGTTCTTTTATTCCCCCCCCCCCAATTAAATGAGTAAAATTGGTATATTAAATGGTGAGGCTGATACTAAGATCAGCTGCAGGATCGCCCCTTGGCTTGGGGAGCTATATTATGCTCTCCAACCACTGGCATCGTCTTCTTGTTCAGGAGTGAAAGGGTTATTGCTCCATCAAGGTTGTGCGTTCGATTTGTGATAACTTTGGTTTGCTTGTGAAGCATATTTTGTTTTTGATTAAAAACGTGTCCATAACCAATTGCTGCCTTAAAGCATGTATTTCTACTAGTTGATTTTGATTACAGAAAATTAATTTGTTTCTAAATTTTCATTATGAATAGGCGTATATTATATCAATCATTACTTGATTGTTAACTTAACATGACTTATAATTGATTTTAGATAACTATATGGTAGTTCGATAGAAGTCTAGCACCTTTATATTTCATCATCCTTGACAATTATATACATTTTCAGTTCACATGTCCCATTCTACACAATGTCTAGGTCTATAGTTTATAATTTAGGTGTATCAAAGCTGAGAATAAACAATATATTTATGAAAGCAAGCATTCAATGTTACTTTTGAATTATTCGTTTTAATACTTTTTACAGTCAGGCCGTAAATTAATTACAATTTTCACTGTTGAGATTCAAATAAAGCTTAACCTAAATGTCAGAGCCATTACCAAGCGTTAATGCAGCATTAAATGCATTATGGCCGATGTCAGTCTGGAATAAAAGGATGAAATAGTTTTCTCTTCATTATTATGTGTCCAAAGCTGCTTTAAGCGTGAAAACGTTATTGTTTTATCCCCTCTTTTAAGTGTAATTTGCATCAAGATTGTTTCACTCCTGATTTTGAAATAAGCTCTGCTACATAGGCCTTTAACTATACATTGTCATAACATTACTCACGTATATGACGCCAACCTTCTGTTAACATTCAGAACTACTCACCATGGAGTAAGACCACAGACTATTGGAGGAGGGGGGCAAGGAAACCAGTGGCAGCTATAGTGCAGATTATATTCATTGGCCGCGGAATGGATGCAGCCGTGTGTTCTTACTGGCATTCTAGACACTTAAAACATAAGACTTAAAGTCCAAAGCACTTGTGACCATGGATGGTCTCCACGAGGTGATGAATGTTAGTAACATGTACCCGTGATATGAGTGAAGATATAAACAAGATATCACTCAATTTATTAAGTCCGACATCAGTTTCCCCCCCCCCCTAATAGGTCACCTAAATGTGGAAGCGGGCCACTTATTCCATTATATCACATTGGAATAGACAATTGATCACAGTCATACAACACAGCTTTTTATGCGATTTATTCAGTCATTTACATATAAATTCTTCCCTACTTTTCTTATTCATTCCAGGGATACTTCTTACTACGGCATCTAAGCAAGATCATTGGGGTGCGAAGGTTCAATTCTGTCCTTAAATCCTACATCGAAACTTTTCATGGACAGCTGGTACTATCAAAAGTAGGTTTTGACATGCGCACTATCTCTCTGAAAATGCATGTAGATGTAAGTTTTACTTAGGAAATGTTCAATTTCCATTATTTTGAATTAAAAATGAGTGCCAACTATTATTAACAGAGTAATTCCAAAATATATGGTTGTGGATAGCCCAGTACGGAGGCAGCCGAGGGTAAAATGTTTCGCATGTTTCTGTTACTTTGCTTTGATCTCTCGTAATGTTTATATAAAGCCTCGTGCTATATGAAGCTTTAATTAAAACATTTTGATTAATTTTGTTTCAGGACTTCCTCAATCATGTGTTCAAGACGTTTCCAGTATTAGAGTAAGTGATTCACTTTTAGATACCTATCCATAACAATATCGTTCTTTCTCATCGAATTAAGTCATAACATGCATTTCTGACTATTTTGCTGCCGAAGCCGCTTAAGCTTTTAGTTGCAAAAGCTAGCTAAGCCGGTTGAAATAGGGTTTATTATGTTAGTTCTGGAGAAGCCAATCCGCTTAGAAGATTCAGTTGAATATCTGGAACGAGCAATTTGACTACCGTGGGCACCAACTGACTCTATTAGATGCAGAGGCGGGCGAATAAAAGGGTTGAAACTGCATGAAAGGTAAAGGCTCTATTCCACTTGCCGATTTTACTCCCTATTTCAGAATTCGGCAGTTTGAATATTGATTAAACATAGATATGTGGTGTACTATTAGGGCAGGTTTCCAATTATCTTTTAAATGATATGTAGCATTAAAGCCCTTTGCCATATTACTCATGGAAAGTTTTAAAAAAAATACATAATACCAGTGGCCAAAATCGGCTAATTGAATACAGCTTTAAACCTTTGAATATCCCCATAAACCATTACACTTCTCAATAATTATTGACATCTGCAAACCTTGAAAATCTAAAATTACACATCATTCCTTTCAACGAATCAAAAATCAAG
This sequence comes from Lepidonotus clava, assembly GCA_936440205.1. Classification (NCBI taxonomy): domain Eukaryota; kingdom Metazoa; phylum Annelida; class Polychaeta; order Phyllodocida; family Polynoidae; genus Lepidonotus; species Lepidonotus clava. The sequence goes on from OW387134.1 coordinate 41,788,036, forward strand.
CCATCCAAGAGGATGATTCTGGCAGAGGAAACATTAGTTTGTAACTTGAGGGAAAGGCCCCTACTTCCAACCTGGTACTACAGATCCCAGGGCTTTAATGAACCCTGCTCAGCACCTCTTACTGTACCCTACCTCCTACTTCCCCCGACCCTACCTCCTACTGGTCAGAGAAGCCCAAACACTAGACGGACCTATATAGCTTGCAGTCCAAAGTTGAGCCTTCTCTAACATGCTGCATTCTCGCTTCCTTTTATAATTCTTTGGCTGCTTGAAACCCTTAAAGTTCTGTGGCTGCTTGAAACCCTGCCTGCCTTTCTACCTCTACTTCCTCCATTTCTCCCTCACTCCGTTACTCACTTCATCAATCATGTTAATCATTCGCTCGCTGATTCATACAGCTGACCGCTTAAATACTTACGTTCATACTCACTCACTTACATATATACAACTTATTCAGTCACTCACTCAGTAACTCTCGTATTCAGTGACTCCCACTCATGCATTTTTCACTCACTCACTCACTCACTCACTCACTCACTCACTCACTCACTCACTCTTTTCTCAATAACACACTCGCCCACCCAGTTACCCACTCAGTCTTCTCACAGTAACTCAACCACTCATTCCAACCAAAACACCATCTCAAAATCTACTCCATACATTTTCACTCCGTCGCCAGTTACTCAACCACTCACATTCAACTATTCACTCAACCACTCACTTTTAAAACACTCACTTACTCACTCTTTCACATTCACTCACTCACTCACTCACTCACTCACTCACTCACTTGCTCACTCTGGGTACTCACTCTTTCTCTCAATAACTCACTTACCCAACCCCTCATTTGCTCACTCAAGCACTCACATAAAGACTCACTCTCTCACTCAATCAACCAATGACTCACTCACTCACCAACTCACTTACTCACTCACTCGCTGCTCACTCACTCGCTCACCCACTCACTCACTCACTCACTCACTCACTCACTCACTCATTTACCCACTCATTTACCCACTCACCCTACTACTCACCTACCCAGTCACCCAATCACAGCCACCCATCCCACCCAACACCAAAACTCCTCAAGGCCGATCTTGCAACCTGAGTAGTTGTGGGTAAACCAATTAGAGTGCCTAATTAAAGTGATCCTAACTGGCTTTGACAGTGGTCTGGTGTCGCTGAGGACCCAATAAAGGCGGCCCGAGCTAGTGTTCCTAAAAGCAGCGCCAAAATCGTTTGCATAAGCAGGGCCACGGAAAATTATTTCATGGGCAGTGACGGGCGGGCTCAGCGTGAAAGAGGAAATGGTGTTCTGACCTCCTTTGGTGCTTAAGATCTGGTTTTATAGACATTTTAATTGAAAGCAGAAAACGTCAGATTTCCTTGATGGTTTCTTTGAGATATATATGTATATCTATTCGTCTAGTTTATTTCATGTCTTGCTACGGTGATATTGTATGGGTAAAATATTTGATACAGTTTTAATGCCGTTGAACCCTATCCCTGCCTGAGTCTTCAGGACCCCTTTAAGGGAAACCCTGACTCCCTTAAAGGAACCTTTTAATTGGAAGCAAAAAAGAAATCATATTTCCTTTATGATTTTTTTCTTTAAGACTAATATATTCATCTAGTTTATTCGGAGCTTGCTACAGTGATATTGTATCGATTATATTAGGATCCCTTTAAGGGTGAAGCTTACTCCCTTCAACTAAGATAAAGGGAATACACCTTTAGAACAATATCTATGGGATGTACTCAGTAATAATGTACATTCATTGGTTGTGTCCCTGAATATATATGATAGTTTCGCGGGGGAATTTATTAGAGAAACGTGGGAGGATTAGGGAGGTGAAAGAAACAGTATTATGCATTGAATGATGGGAACTAACACGTTAATTGCGTCATTGCTCAAGTTTTCTTATTTGTCATACCTCCCCATACTGTCATAAAACATCGCTCATCCTTTCCCATAGGTCGCAATGAGAAGCCTCGCATTTCAGAGCTACACTGTGTACTCCCTTAATTAAGACCGAGGACTATATTGCAACACAGCATGTTAAATTGAGCGTAAGGCCCTTTCCCCACCTACCAAGCATCCACTCCGCAGTCCGTGCATTTAACACCATAATGATTTCCCCAGTTCCTCTTGTGCGCGCTCCAAAAAATCATAATCGCATTATTCGCCGAGTTAAAGCCCTGATGTTACAGGAGGAGGGGGTTAGGCGAGGAAGGGCACTCTCAATTGCCCTTTTGAAGAGAGAGGGCCTTAAGCTGCAACCCGAAGGATTGTGTTTGCAAACGTGGGAAGAAAAGGAAAGGGCGGGAAATGAAGGGCGTCTGTGGGGGTTGGAGTAGGCGGGAAGGGCCATGGGAAGGGCCTTTAAATGCTTAATGAGACGAAGGGGCTGGGGGTAAAGTGGTTATGGTTTCAAACATAGGTCTCTTATTTTCCTATCTTTAACGTTGTTACCTCATGCATCTACGTTGAGTTGGAACTCCAAATTGTTCACAAATGAATGGATTTCAGATTACAGTTGAAGGGTTTTCTTTGTCGAAATGTTTACCGACTAATAACTATTGGAGGAGGAGGTTAAAAATGCGTAGGTTATCATATAGTTTTATTGTAAATATACTTGGAAACGGATGCAGGTGTGGGGGGCGGGGTAGCCATATTTGAAAAATTAGTGGAAAACATCTCAAATCTAAACGGAGACAAACCAACCTATTTTTTTAAGTTTACTTTTTTGAATTTTCTTTCTGTTTTCCTCCTGCTGTGTTAAGGAATATAAAGTCACATCTCTAGTTTTACTCGAAAAGATGCGGGTAGTGTGACAGTAATAATTTTGACGTTCATGACTGGAACTGGGGCTCGGCCAATGAGCATAATGATCAACTGGCCTGTCAACTGACCATTGACATTTTCAAATAACAATTAGCATTTAATGCGGTCAAGGGACTGACAAATAATAAGGAAAGTTTAACACGTGTGAATTATAAACACCTGAAAATTATAACTCTTTCAAATATTTACCATTTGATCCATTAAACATGGTGGTTGTGCCCAATGAAAATGTCAAATCCAGTGAAATTAGTTTCTGGGTAGGGACTGTCCATGTTACCAGTTATAATTCACTTTAAGCTTGTAAATTATATGGACCTAACACCTCCAATAACACTCAACTTAACAGCCTCGGGTTATATTATTCACCTGACGCTCGATAGCAGAAACTTACCCTAATGTTAGTTTTATTATACGTTTGAGTCACCTACTTGTAAAACGTACTCTATAATATTGAAGTGGAGTCAGATCGCTTCCTGTTATAGTAGAGGCGTAAGGTAGGCCATCCAATTTGATAATGTGGTTGGAATCAAATTATGTTTACATTTTCATCTTGTCTCAGAACGGAATTGCTAAATTGGATAAATGTTATGGTTTTATGACCATCTACGTGGGACGTGGCCATACTTGTGTCATTTCAAGTTGGATATAACCTGGTTTTCTGAATGTGCATTAAAAAGTTCTGTGCTATTTTAAAAGGCATTGCTTAAAATCTTTTATAAGGCTTTCGACATTATAACCAATCCAGTATTTTGCCACCATGAGGATAGCCACTACTTGATAAAGTTTCGTTTCTATAATTAGGCCTATATAATCTATTCCATTCATTGATAGGTATAACAGAAACCTTATATTGATCTGTATACTTTTCTATTACTCAATAAATTACCCTTACATTTCCAATGTCTACCAAAATGGTTACAGTGAGTAGGGAATTCATATTGTTAATCACCTGAATAAAATTCCAAACTTTCCTTCGCTGTGGATATTCTTGAAAACTCAGCCTCTCAGACAGTTTGGATTTTTTGATCATCTTGGATCCATGGGAATTCAACATCGATCAAGCTTTTCCATGAAATTTCTTCGACTTTCAAGGCCCCTGGATTCTCTTGCAATTTGTTGAATTTCTTAAGGCGACCTGGACGTCCTGGGACATGCTTACCAATATTCTCACTTAAACATTCAAGAACATTTAGAATACAACCTAAGATTGAAGACTTCATAAACCTCTAGTGGCTGGTGGCTGCTTAAAGGCTGTATTCCACTATTATGGTTTCGAAAATTGCTAGTGGGAATAATTTTTCAAATTATAGACATGTTACATATCATTAGAAAGAGTTTTTAATTCTTTATCTGATGATATGTAGCATGCATGGATTCCTGTAATATTTATGATGAAAACTTAGAAAAATCCAATTTTTGATAGCCAAAATCGTCAAGTGGAATAAAGGCTTTACCCGTACAACAGCTATTTTGCCATTCACGGTGGACTACACTTAGTAACGCCTACGCTTAGATAGTAATTTCAGTGATGATACTCCAAGTTGTAATACATGACCCTACATGACTGTCTTTCCTGTCGTTTCCGCCTATTACCGATTATTTCACAAGTTCTTAAGGAAATTACTATGACAATTACTATAATTGGGGCATAATAATGGCTATATTTAAAGGATACATCCTATTTCCCTTTGTAACAAAAGAGCAAGGTTCAGATATGTGAAGCACTTGAAATTGAATTAATTGAATTTCTCTGTTATGAGACCTAGTTCACCTAATTAAGAAACTATCTGGCCAGTAAAGGCAAGGTCATAGAGCATGGTTCTTACACAAGTCTGGAATAGTTTTAAAATGATTTTTATCAAGGGTTAATGCTGTAGAAAACCTTGAATCTGACATTTTTCTGACAAGAAGCCTTAAAAGATCCTAAATCAGTCTGGTTTGAAAGTGAACAATTTCTAAATAACTCGGTGGCCCATACAGCTCACACTTGGTTTTGCCTCTCTTGTTATTCCCACCTGCATAAGTACAGTCAAGTTAAGAACTTCACACTCATTCTGCTTGAAGCTCCTTCTTTATTCTTACATTCAAGGGGGGAGGTGGTAACTGAGGGGGGACACACCTAGCTTACCTAATGTGCGTGAGGCCTGGCCAAGGGTTTAAGGCTTTGTGGTTCCAGTTACACCAACTTACCACTTGTCACGCCCATCCACCCAACCTAAAATGCTAAATTAAACGATTAGAACCCTGCACAAGTCCAAATACGGGAGTAAGTTCTGATATAGCTGGAACATTACTGAATTTGCTTGCTTTGGACTCGCGTTGGGTCAATTCATGTTCCAATTTATCATGGGTTTACTATCGATGTTTGCGTTAACAGATGCCAACATCTTAGTATCTGAAACGCACACTCCTTGCATTGACCACAAAAAAGGATGATGAACGAAAGGTGGAATATGAACTTTAATTACCATCACCATTGCAATTTTAAAATGGATTTGCTATACACGATCATCACTGGTACTGGAGTGTCTGACCCGAAGTCCCTGTGGATTAACTGTAATATATTTCACCACAATAAGGACATCTTCTCGCCCCTCCATAGACCTAATTAACCGCAGTATGTGGTTCAATAGGTAGCTGACTCAAGCTAAAGGTTCACCCCCTCAGAGACTACAAACAATAGAATATTATGATAATTTAATTAGGTGAGGAACGTCCATGACCCAGCCAGTGGTTTGACGTCGCAGAACGTTTTAACAATGCTTCAGAACATTATTAGAACGTTGCAGAACGTGACCATAACGTCACTCCTTGGGTGGGAATTATATATTCTTCTGATTGGACGCAGAACATTCAACGGTCATAGTGCTCGCCTTTTCTGTATATATCAAAGCTGTTGGGAAGCTCCCATAATTTCGGGTTGCAGTGTAGAATGTGGAAATATGATGGTAATAAACCCTTGGATTCAACAGGGTGACATGGACATTTTTGGGCCTTAATGACATGCGACATGGGATTTTAGAAGATAGCAAGACTTGACATGACAATTTGTTAAATTCGACGGGGAGACATTGTGATTTCTTATATGTGACATGGCGTGATTATGATTTTCTAACTCAACAGTTTGACATAGTGACCCCTCCATCAAGAGCCCCAACATTAGGATCATTGCACGCCATGTCACTCACAAGATAATGCTAATATAGCTCAACAAAGGCACACAGTCTCCTGTTTCAACCAACAAGCATTTGATCCCTTATCGCCTAAGGGCCCCTCCCAATGAGGTATATCTAGGATATCAAAGGTCCCATTTGGGAGTGGCCCGAAGGGACATTGCCAATATTCGGGAACGGTGCATTTAGTTCGAAGAGGAGGTTCCTCTCTTATTCATCTTATAGTTTGAAATATAGGGTGGTTTACAATTAAGAAAGGTTTTAAGTTGTATGTTTCATGATATTAAAGACAGATGTTATTTGTGTGATGGCACAGTCAACCAGTCGGTGTGAACTGATCGTTTGAGAAACCATTTTCCATTTTATCATGATAATATTTCTGTATCGGCCTTATGCTCTTATATTTCCATTTATCAGGGTTGCATAAATTTATGCAGGATTTGTAATATAGGACCATACAGCAAATAATCACGAGAAATCGGTCGGGGACCCTGGCAGGGCAAGCTTGCCATGTAAGTTTATCATTAGGTCCCACTCTTTAGATTTTCAGATAAAGGCCCATCCAAATTCATTCCCAGCCAAGGAGCGACGTAACAGTAACGTTCTGCGATGTTCTAATAACGTTCTGTGACGTTCTGCAAAGTTATTTGAACGTTCTGTGACATCATATCCTCGGCTTGGTTGGTAACAAAAAATAATAATGTTTTGTTTCAAACCTCAGCAAGTAAACATTTTTCAACATTAATTTCTACAAATTAAACCCACTTTCTTATTCATTATAAAACACCAGTTACAAACTCCGACAAAATTACCTATATTTGAATTGTATGTAATATACCTCGATCTCTCAGAGGGCCACTCAGACGCTGCAGTGGCTGCTGTGTCGACATACAAGCACTTGGTTCTGCCCCTGGGGCTGGGACCGTTTAATGAGCATTCGGCGACTGGCCGGCGCACCTGGCCAGCCTAGTTAATGATGATCCATACCTGTCGTTAGTGCCAGGCCAACTCAGGGCCACAATCAAAGCGGGGAGCGGGGCGGCAGGCCGACGGGCCCGGGGGATGGGCGGGGGGTAAAGGCGGGGGCGGGGGGTTAGAGTGAGGGCGGGGGGTAAAGGCAGGGGCGGGGCGGGGGGTAAGGGTAAGGGCGAGGATGGGGTACATGGGAATCAGCGTCAGCTAAGCGGGTTAGTCAGGGATTAACGAGGCTGTCAGTGGTGGTAAACCTCTGACCATCAGAGCGCCACGCCCCAGGCCCCGTCCCATGTCCTCCTGGGTTAGTTCATCTTTGGAATCTGTTGTTTTTTTCACTTTCCGATTGTATTCCTTCGAAGACTCATATTTAACATTGTTTGAATGAGATTGATTTAAGAGTAGGTCACTTAATGTTAAAAGTTAAAGGGCCGTCTTTACGCGTCGTCGAATTAAATTCCTTTGAATCTGAGTAATTTGGGGCACAGGAAACTCAACTACCCCTGTTAGCACATTTCTTCATCTATATGTTTACTGTAGTATATAAGTACGACATCTTTATGTGAATTAAAGGTCTTAGATTTAATGTATTGTCAATTAGTAACCTTAAACGCCCTGCACCAACAACCCAAACCTTTATAGCTAATCACTTATCCAGTAAACTTGAAAGGAAAAGGAGACTGCATTGCAGTTAGAAGATGGATACACACTTACCAGGCGATTTCACTGCCAACCTACGATCTGTGACAGAATCAATATTAAAGTAATCAAACTAGTTTGGTATTTTATTGCCAACGGGCGATTCCATGGACGATGGTTGGCGAGGTGCAGAATTGCCCAGTTGGTCTTTAAATCACCAGTAGATTCGGCATATACATGGGTGTGTGGTTGTTGGCGTATGGCGTTCACCAGTCAGTGGTCGCCAGTAAACTCAACTAGTGGGTACGGGGCTTAATACTAACTGCCCTACCAGTCAGTGAAAAAAATGGCATTTCTTTTTCAGAGAGGCCGGGCTGTCTGTACAGAAGATATACTCCGATTGGCTAGATGTGCCTGGGATGCCTAAGGTAAGAATTTTGATTGGACACAATTAGAGGCAATCGAGGGTTCAGTCGACGTCTGTGCTGGATAACTTAAGGAAGGCCCACAGATTTCTACATCGTCCTTAGCGATCCGGAAGCGGAAATAAATAGCATGAAAAAGAAGAAATCGCATCGCTCTGAATAATGTTTTTTCTTCCTCGCACGATTTCTTTTACCTGAGCCATAGCAGTCTTATAGTGACCTGGCTGGCTTAACAACCATATTATTATCTATTCTTTTAAGATATTCACGAGGATACATAAGTTTAAAGAGAGCGTGGGCCGTAGCATTGGAATGGGAGTCTCCTCTAATAAGCCAAGATTTTATCGTGTTCTCTGAACGGCTCTTTCTTGTACAACAGGGTTCCCACGCAGGTCTTAAAATGTCTTAAATTGATTTTCTCAAATCTATGGCCTCAAAAAGGTCTAAAACTTGACAGTTTTGTAGCTAGAGGTCTTAAAAAGGTCTTAAATTTGATATTTTTGAGAAGTTAAATGAAGTAGCCAAATCCAACTTTCAAATGAGTACAATATAGATCATAATATGATATATTCTGACATTTTTCTTTGAGCGCGGTCGATAGGTGTTAATTTTTCCAAATCTTGGTCTTAAATTGGTCTTAAAAACGTCTTAAATTGATTTTTAAAACGCATGGGAACCCTGTACAAAGGTTTTCATTCATATAAAGGATTCTTAAAATTAATGGCCTTAGATACAGGGTTGACTACAAAGGAATGGTTGCAGGGGGTAGGCCGTTATCTCCCTCGGCAACTCCCTTACAACTGATTATTAACTGATCAATTAACTAAATTAAAAATGAAATATAAAATAAAGTCTGCAAGAAAATCTAAATCATTAATGTAATACTAACACTTGTTATTTATGAGTATAGAGAGAGCTGCTCTTAGACGATAATGTATAGTTCTCATTCAGTATGCGTAAGAAACCAAGTTGGTGATTCAATCTCATAATGGACTATAAACTCTGAGGATTATCTTGGTTTTACCTTTGGCAATCCAGACACTATATATATACATACTTAATTTTCTTAATGCTTCTGCGGCTAACTCTTTTTGATAAGTCATTTGATCTCTGATTTAGCACGGTGAAATAATCCTCTATTAGCGAAGGGAAATCATAGCACTATGATGGTTTTATTAATGTGGTGGTGTAAAACTTTCAGGGAGGGGGCTTTTCACACCATCAAGTCGCATTACTTCTCCATGTCTTAACCCTGTCACTCTCATCACATAGGATGTAATAGCTTTTGGCTGAGGTTTATTTAAGGACACACATTAATGGTTATTCCCACAGTCTAGTCCAATAACTAGATTTCAGTGCCAGACAGTCAAAAAGAACTGTGACATTCTGATCTCCCCTCACAGCTTTCAAGTCGATAAAAGATGAACTACTCTGGAAGCAGTAATTGCGTAATAATTGGACGTTGACAAGAAACACTTGTACATACTTGTGATAATCACTGCTTTGTTAGCCCTGCCGTTTCATTTTAAACTATTTCTGAAATAGCTTCTTTCACAGACTTATAACCTTTCTAATTATGTAATTTCTACATTTTGGGCGCCCTCCCCCCTTTTTTTGTCTTTCTTGAAAAGTCTGGATCCGTCGCTGATCATGGCTGGCAGGCTGAGAATCAGAAAAAAATTATACATATATATATATATATATATATATATATATTGTGTGTGTTTGTGTGTGTGTGTGTGTGTGTGTGTGTGTAAGAGTGGTATTCACAATTTGGTGGAAAAACAACATTGGAAGCAATTTTATATATCAGCGAAAGCACAACAACGACTATCTGAAACTTTAAGGGAATGAGTGTAGCGTTGGAGCTGTGAAATCAAGACAGGAAAGTCAGGTACATTTACGTTATTTGACGTTTAAAGTTACATTCCGTTGAGGATTCTTTGATGTCAATATTTCCCTCTAACATCTAAAAACTATGTGCAACAGCTTACTATATAAACGGCTATCTTAACAATTCATGTAGAGCTGGCGTAAATAGGTTCTAAACATAACAGGGACCAAAGTTTTGAAAGGTAAGGCTAGAGTAACAGTCCTAATGTTTTCAAACTGCTTACACTACTCAAATATCTAGCAGTTTAGTATTTTCCGAATTACCAATATACATTTAAACTTCATAGAATTTATTAAAGTTTCTTACCTATTCGATTGCGTGATAGTTCTCGAAATTCCATAAGTTCTCCCGGCCCCTTGCCCATAAGTATTCTATGGTGTTTCTAATTTTATGAAAAATAATTAAGTATTATGTTGTTCATCCGTGGGATTACATGCAATTCAATTGGGTATAGCAGATATGAATTGTTAGTTCAAGGGTATTGGCACACAGCTACCTGAAAAGTATAAATTTTGTTTCCCGCTATATTTCCGTTTGAATGGGAAAGTAACTATATAACCTAATTATTAAGTAAAAACAATCATGCAAAACAATGTAACGACATTTCAATTGATTCTAACGGTTTCAATATAATGATTTTCAATCTGAACATAGTCACATAGTTACATAATCTCATAGCACATAGTTATACCTCCGACAGCATAGACGCCGGTACGAAATAATTATGTCAGTAATAGTCTTGATAAAAGATTTAATATTGAATAGCTAACCCAACCGACGTAGACTTATTGTTTATTTTAGAGATATTTATTTTGAATGATTTCATAACCTTACGCCTGTAGCTGTCAAAGTATGGTTCACATATCCTACCTCCCTGCTATGTAATTGCTCGCTTGTCCGAACAATATGAGATGTTTTGAAGATCATGGTAGATTTTAATGAGATTCAGTGCCCTCCAGGCAACATTGATTTTTTTCAATGGAACCCGAGACCTAGCAAGATGATTTTTTTTCAGTGCAGGAAAGTAATGAAATGTCACTTTGATGTAGAACAAATGCTATGGGTATAGAATATATAATTCATAGTTATAAGGTATAATTCTGCGATATTATTTAGCAGTCCAGTCCCTTATCATTGGATATGCAATGCTTTGTGGAACACATTTCTTACTTATAATTCCAGTTCCTAGTAAGACGATATTCCTCTTGCTATAGTGTCTCTGGCTGTAGGCCTATATCCATCCCCCAAACCCCCCCCCCCCCCCCAAAGGAACTCTTCATTCAATAGGTATTAAGAAGAAACCTTATCTATATCACATTATATATATCAAAGTAATGCCAAGATAGCTCATTTCCTAACTCAAAAGAAGGTTATTATTACAATGAGTTACATCCATCAAACGTAACGTAAAATGTAGGATATGATATTAGAGGCAAAGGAGAAAAAGTAAACCAGAGGTGCACTCCTTAAATTTATCAGTATTTCAGAGTTTCTTTGTTCATGTGGCATTCAGCATGCCCTACTTTTGAGACAGCAGCAGGAAATCATCAGCCCATCCCTGCTGGGGGCTACGTGTAAGTGCTTGTTAGGCCAAACAAATGACTGATTCCTGTGTTTATCATCTGCATAGGTCCTCCAGGGTTTCCAGCTGTGCCGAGACAACAGATTGTACTCCCAGGTGGTGGATGAGGTAAGCACAATGCCTGCTCTGCCCTCATGGCATTAATTAATACAAGCGGGTATATGGCAAGCCGTTCTGGAATGACACTTTTGGATATATTGATATTGTTTGTTTAGCTAGAGAATACGTCATGGGTTTGCCAGAAAATGGTTGATGAGGGCCTAGGTATAAGCTAAGAAGAGGACATTTGTATTTTGCCATTTATGTGCAATGGTAACCCTTCTGACCCCAGTCCGGCCACACACGCCCATATTCTTCTCTTTAATGAGCGCACTATTCAACTTACAAAAAAGGCCAATACATGTATATCGTTTAAACATTTAAAAGCTAATTTTGATTTCTATTCAATGCCACAAACCCCATCTCTACAACATGAATTGCAATGGAATTGAGAGAATGCCGGAGAGAAACCTATAGAAATCCTGTGGAAATCCAGCAATTCACAAAAGTAATCTGTAGGGTCTATAATGGTTAATTGCTCCCCCCCCCCCGGCCCACTCACACACACTGCAGGTAGTGTAAATCTAAAGTTCCACTGACCCCACAGATTTGTTTGTTGGTCTCATGTGATACCGTTACTATGATCAGTGGGTGATGAAGACTGAAACCCCCAGAAATAAGTCATAGGGAAGCCAGACTTCGTTCCTAATGGTTTGTTTTGACGTTATGCTGAAGGCCATGGAATGAAGATGTGTGTGGCGCCTTGTCTAAGGGACCTGCACAGAACAAAGTGCGTCAGTAGATGTGTAGGGGCATGGTCTCTTTCTTCTCATATAAATTCAATCATTTCATATAGACTCAATCATCAAAAAGACAGAATTGTCCAACCATGTTCTCACCGTGATTTGAGCAGGGATGTTGATACAATGTTTAAATCCAAACAACAATGGAAAATACGACGTTAATGGCTTGCCATAGGTTTTCCAGACGTCACGTCCTGACGCTGTAATTACCCCTTGCCGCCCATCTCCTCTGTTGGTCGCAATTTGGCGGCTTATTGATGGGGAATAAAGTGAGAGGTGGCAGAGTATTGTCGGTTTGCATTACCCATGTGATCCACGATTGGATGAGTTATGATTACGTGCAACATTTATAAACCACCCAAAACCAGGATTTAGGTTGCCCGAAGACATGGAACCTCATTATGTGTAACTAATTGTGTAAAGATAACCTACTGGAAAATAAAATGTCGTGGCTTATCAGTCTACTTACCTGTTAATTCGGGGATGTAAGTTTTCCGAATTGTCTCTACTTTTCAGATTTTTCATATTACTCAAGGATTTTGAGCTAATTTCACATTTTCTTTCTAAAGCTTCAGATCTATTCACTAACCCTGACGTACATCGCTGTTTTATCAAAGCCATAGCCCACCAACTATCATTGCCAGGAATCTTTTTTACCCATTTACCGCTGAATATGTCATTCTACCAGAGATATTGGCCAAAATATGAAAATTAGTCTCAGAATTGCTTAAAACTCAAATTTTCTCTAGATTCCACTGGTAGAATTTTTTTTTTTTTTTTATGTAATTTGGATGAAAACATTCCAAATGTTGGCACTGTTCCAGCAGTACAAACTGGACTTCCCTGATTAATAGCAGCACTATATTTAATTTACTGGTTTCCATGGCAACTAGCATTTAGTGAAATATAGATTTTTTTTTGGTTTTAAAAAGAAGGTAAAGGATTTATCTTGTTTCCACTGAAAACAGATTGTGGTTATCATAATTGAAACCAAAGTTATGAACTTTTTAAGATTAAATAATTTTCTACTTAGTAGCATATTAACAATTTCAAATAATAACGGCAAATTTATATCTGTTTATATGGCTACAGGTTTGTTTAATTGGAATTCTATTATTTTCTAGTGAACTGATGTTAAGGTATTCAAAGGACCATATCTCTGGTTCTAATAAGAATTTCTGGAAATTTCTTTCAGTTCCTAAAAGGAAAATTCTTGCTTTGTAAAGGAGGCTCCTATGGGAATTTACTATAGAGCCACTTTTGTGGCTTCCAGCGCTCAAAGGGTTCACAACTTGTGGTATAGGTCATACATCTTCCTATAGCTTCTTGATATCATGAATCATATTCAAGTCCTTGTAGATAATATTTTTCAGATATGCCTCTTCTATATTGTCTCTGACGAATCGTCTTACTAAAATCCCTTTTCAGGTAGCAAAGTGGCAGGCAGTTATCGCCTCCCAATCAAAGAAGAAGTCAAGTTCCTGGAGAAAAGCGACTCTCCCCTCATTTGTCCCAGTAAGTGGAAGATAACCAGTGTTTGAATCACACATCAACTTCTTAAATCGGTAGGCTTATCATAAAAAAGATAGTTACTTCTATTCTTACTCCAACAAAACTGCCATAAATACTTGCCCCATGACATGCTAAATCTATTTGACATTAATAAGAGTTATCGAAGTAAAGATCGCGATTAATCCTTACCATGCAAAGATCTCAAGTAAGCTTTGAAGTTATCTTGATGGTTATCACCCCATATCAAAAAGTAGACTCTGTAGAAATAAGCATTTAGCCAGGAAAATTACCCCTAACATTTTTTTAAAAGAGTAACCTTTACATCTCCTCTTTTTTCCATGGACAATCATTTGGCTTCAAACCCACGCCAATAAAAACACATTCCTTATCCTCCTGTTCTCCTAAGCAAGAAAACTAAACTCTATGATACTTCAGTGATACTTTCGTATCTTTTTCCTACCTAAAGGTCCCTTCAGCCCTTTCAATGGAGCGCTCTTTGACCATTCTGGCCCCTCTGTGCACACATCAGAAAGGGCTCGGGCCCTTAGTGGGGCCTTGTCTAAATACCTCTCTGTGACACCGTGTGAACAACTCCCACGCCTCCCCTGATGGCCCCTGCTACTGGAGGCTTCTGTCTCATTGCATGGTTACCCATCAGCCTTGTCTCTGTTTTTTAGACTGCATGAGATGGGAGCCTTTATCACACAGCTATGGTGGTGTTGGGGGTGATGGTTGAGTGGGTGGTGGTTGAGTGGGGTCCTCCCAAGTATGTATGTCGCATATGAAATGGCCACGTTATCTGTCACTTGACAGGACCCCAGAGGACATCATGTTGCATGTCAGCTTTGGAAAGAATAGCCTTTAGCGTGTTCATTATTTGCAATTGTACCCATGTGGTGTAGACCTTGTGCAGTCGTGGGCGCGACATCACGTCTTGGTGATCACCATTTGGTGATGATAACCACTCGATTACTCGTCTGAAATCCATACATTGTGCATACTCTTATGATTATTATGATTTCTTAGATTTCCTCCAAATGTATAATTATGTTTATGAATTACCCGGAACAAGAAGCAGTGGAAAGTCAGTGGCTACTGAGTACAGAATCAGTCTGGCTTTCAGTAGCTTTTCAGTGGAAAATCAGTGGAAATCAGTGAGAAACAGTCACTGTTTCACAGTCACAAATAAGACAATCAATTAATTATACCCGGAGCAAAAGTCAGTGTATACTTCCTGAATCAGTATGTCCGAAACATTTAAATGAGCTACTGAAATGTTACTGATTACACACTGACAGTAAATTACTGTGGATGAGCAGTGGGAAATCAGTATGTCCGAAATATTTAGATTAGCTAGGGTATGAAATCAGTGTGTAATCAGTAACATTTCAGTAGCTCATTTAAATGTTTCGGACATACTGATTCAGGAAGTATACACTGACTTTTGCTCCGGGTATAATTGATTTATTGTCTTATTTGTTCTTCTAATAAAAGCCAAATGAATATGTATAGACTATAATATATTATTCACTCTATTATACAAGTCTTCATAGATTCAAGGTTTCTAATGATACTACTCACACAGTGTGCCTCATAAAATCACCGGGACCCATATATGCAACAGCTTATCATCGTCATATTTATAGTCAGCCTTTGATTATGGGGAAACGCTTTTAGCAAGTTT
The DNA here is from genome assembly GCA_936440205.1 of Lepidonotus clava. Lineage (NCBI taxonomy): Eukaryota > Metazoa > Annelida > Polychaeta > Phyllodocida > Polynoidae > Lepidonotus > Lepidonotus clava. The sequence goes on from OW387134.1 coordinate 41,803,604, forward strand.
AGCACGTCCCACTGACAACCCTGTTAGCATATAACCCAACCCACGTCAGTTGCCTCCACCCCCCAATACCTCCTAGTCTGTTTTCTATAAGTCATAGGCCACACTGTTAGGCAGAGAGCAATTTAATATTACCGAGCAGCTCGGAAGAAAATCATAATTGAATCAGAGGAGCAAGAATATAGGACTTGCTAGGACTAATTTCCAAAATGTGATTTAAATGTTTAAAAGAAAGATATATATATATATATAAATTAGTTTTCTTTGCATATTACCGATAGAATATAAATATTAGAGTTTACTCAGTTATTGAGCTAACTTCTGCCTAACTTTCGGGACAAAGAAACGTTATAGCAGTTAGGTAGATATATCTAGATGTATATTCGTAGCGAGATCAGAGAGGGAAAGGCAAGGACTTTGCAGGATTGCATTATAATAAGGGTAAATTGACGTCTTGAGCTTGGGATGGCTTTCTATCCTTCAGAATCTATTAATTGATTGTGAACCTAAGATTTGATACAGAACGATGTCACTATAACCCATAATCATTATGATATAACTATAAGTGATATTGTGATGAATGCCTATTCATCCGATATGTAAAGAGACCATAGTGAGAAAAGTAAGGTAATATGACAAAAGTATATATGTTAATAAAGGAACGAAAGTGTAAAGGAACGAAAAGTGTAAAAGCCCGAAAAAGAGGCCCGAAAATGTAAAAAGGAACGAAAGTGTAAAGGAACGAAAGTGTAAAGGACTGAAACCCGAAAGGTCCCGAGAAATGTAAACCGGAAGTGATATGTAAACCGGAAGTGATAATGTAAACCGGAAGTGACGTCAATTGTAACCACGTGACCAAAAGCAGCCAATCAGGGCTAACCTCTAGAGTATATAACGGGGCGGTGAGGCCCGAATAAACGAGTTCTTTCACAGTTCTCCTTGTGTCCACACATGTCTTCTTCCCTTAAACAACCGCTGAGATGAGCTGATACGATGTAATTAACTACAAGTTCGAGCAAAATAGTAGAAGTTCGAGGTAATTAGACGAAACTTAGGACAGGGGCCCGAAGGCCCGAGGAACGGAAGTGAGGCCCGGAGGACCGAAGTAGGGCACGAAGGCCCGGAACGGGCCCGGATGGAGTCCCGGAAACGCAGGCCCGGAATGGCACGGAGACCCGGAATCCAGGGGAACGACGGCGCGACTGGCTCGGCCCCACGCTACCAAACAATAGGCGACCGTCGGCCCGACAACCCCGTGGACCGGAACCCGGGGTGGATCGCCCTATCGAAGTGAATACCGGCATTGGAGATAGCGAGACGAACCACGACCCCTTCCTACCCCTACCATATTTTCCCTTCCCCGCAGTCCTCCTTACGACACCGAGCACCGATTCCCGACCGACTCGCTCAAACCCCCTCGTGTGCGAGGCATGACTCTAAAAACATCACATCTCGGTTTCTTGCCCGGATTCTCCGTCCGTCCGAGACCCGAAACAATTCCCACGTCCCTCTGCTGTAGGACTCGGAAACCCCGACCTACCAGGGAACGTCACAATATAAAAAAAACGTCATCAGAACTTATTGTAAAATCGTAGTTTGTTAGATTGTAATAAATGAAGTATGAATATTTTCTAACTGGTCACGTTTTAATAATTATTTCTGGAGTCTTTTCGGGGGCGGGGGGATATTGCTATCCTATTGATTGAACACTGGCTAACGTGATTTGGCATCACACACAAAGTTGGGTCTCATGCCCCCACCCACCCACCCTGCTTTCCTACCCTCACCCTGGAGTTGGCACCTGTATAAACACCTTACTACTTCCCCTCACCTTGGGTCATGATAAAGCTGGCTGACTGGCTGACTGGCTCTACCTTGTCACTTCTCCAGGGTTTAGGGTTATACCTTGCTTTATCCCACACGTGTGCATTTTTGTGTATGTTATCGTTACCAACCTAGAATTCTATGTATTTACACTTCACCAAGGAACTGTTGTCTTGCTTGGTAAAGCTCAAAGTTCAGTTGCAATTCACCAGAAATCCTGATATAATTGAATAACTTGTAACTATGTATACTACGCTTTGTGGGACACTAACCTAAATCACAATCTTTTAATACACTTATTCATCGCTGAAACGATTATAAAGTGTAAAGCATTTATCCTTCTTTATTAATCAAACAGGTCTCTGAAGAAGGCCTACTTGTTAATGAAAAAACTACAAAGTTTTATTGTAACCATCCATTTCCATAGTCACTGAGACATCATAAAATCCTCATAAAATCCATTTCAAAAGTTTACAAATAACTTCAAACCCCCCAAACAAAATCAACAAAAAACACTCACAAACTACAAAACACTCTGAACAACCTAACAACTCTAAAAAAGACTGTAGTGATAGCACACCGCAAAGCCCCGTACCCACTAGTCGTTCTTGATCAAGTCCGCTGACTTATCGGTACTAGAAGCGATACCGAATATTACACTAAAAAACCAGCCAACTTTAGCAATGATTCAGATAAAGTATTATTATGTGCATTTCAACAAAGTATACTGGCAGGCAATCATATTAAGACTCTTCCAATTTTATCACAAATTTGTTTGGCGACTATGAAAAAATCGCCTAGTGGGTATGGGCCATAAAGCCCATATCCACTAGGCTGAATCAGTGTAGAAATCGGCCGATTATTGCCAACAGAATCAAAATCCGCCTAAAAAGAGAATCGACGGATTATTTTGGTAGAATCGGCCGGTTTTACGCACCGATCATTTTGCCGATTGTTTAAAAAAAATCGCCTAGTGTGTATGGGGCTCTAACGTCTGGCCTTGGTTGGTCGGTTGTAGGGGTAGGGGGTTCTGATGTGGCCAGCCAAATGGTCATTGTCTGTAGCTCATTAGAGGGCCCTGTTGACATTGATCTCCTCTGTCCCCCTCTCAGTTGGAGGCCGACCAGCTCGTCCTGCTGCTCGAGGAGCTGCTCGCCCACCCCGACCGCACTCTCCAAGCCGCCACGCTGCGCCAGCTCAAGCAAACCTACACTCTCCAAGCACAGAACGCCGACGTGAGTAGTATAGGGAATTGGTTGTATGAGACGGGTTGGGAATTTCTGTGTGGGCGGATTTGGGATTTTTATGGAATTTCTTTCTTTTTCATCAACCATACCTGGGGCGGATCCAGGAGGGTCCAGAGGGTGCTGATAGCACCCTTCCCTCCTTTTTTTTAGGTGGCCACCTGAATTTAAAAAGTGGGGAAAAATGATTACGGGTCGCCATTATAGTACTTAATGTACATCCTGACCTCCTCCCTTCAGAAATACTATATCTGCCCCTGCCTACATATTCATATAAATGATAATTCTGTGTACGTGAAATTGCATATTGCAATTGTGCAACATGTTACTATGATTAAGTGTTTTTCTATGTAACAGAGATGCCATTTTATGCCACGAATTTCTTTACTTTAACAAAAACGATCCAGAAGTCCCTGATTGATAGAAGAACATGCTGTTCTTGATTACAGGTAACAGAAATCATGTATACATGTCATATGGTTCTTGAATATCGGAGCTTTATTACTGAAGTATAGACTTCCTTTGCCGTTTCCGCACTGAAATACGAAAATGTGGCTGTATGAAGTAACGTATCATTCATGTTTAAAGAATGACATCTCCGAAAAACAAAACCTGCGGAAAATCTTTCTTGAAGGTTGTGACCCACGACGCGATTATGGCCCGATTTTGAACCGATTTCTAAAAGATTTGATAATAAGGTTAATTCTTTTTAACATACAGATAAGGTGTACGCTTATTTATGTATATTTTCCTAACCATAATGATCTATCAGTTAGAGGCTATTAAATCCATACTGCTGTTCAAAGGAAACTTTAACCAGAGAATGTGTACATAATTACATCTGTAGAAGGCCTAATATAAGTGATTGTCTGTGTGTCTGTGTCTGTGTGTATACTGGGATCATAGTTAAGTGTTTGGAAAAAGTATGAGAATCGATTGATGTTTGTTTGTGAAATTAAGAATCACACTACCAAGATTATATAACCACCTTTATTCTTTCATTTCCAAAATCAGCCAGTCATAGTGTAATCAAGACCCAACGAAATATTTTCAGTTCAGGGCAGCCGGGTTGTGCAGGGCAGCCAGGTCAGCCAGGTTTTTCAGGGTAGACATGGTGCTGTCGCCGCTTTATGGTTGCAAGGTCGTGGGGTCTCATCCCTATGGTGCATACGTTTTCACTCGGATGTCTCCCTGTGTTCCTAATGGGGTTATTAAAGGTTTGATAGGTGTTTACCCGTAGATGGGACAGTGTATAGTAAAAAGGAAATTGCCCCGGTAAATGTGTATCCACCTCCACATAGGCCTACGTCGTGTGATCGTCACACTGTTTGTCTTTATAATATGACCTAAGGCATTGTTTAATCACTTCAATTACTTACAAATGCACATTTCATAACCTTTTCCCTACATTTTGACTAAATCCCATTCTTGATAACTGTTGAAAGATTGTACACTTAGGACCCCCAATCCTACTGTAGTGAGGTCTGTTAAGGTCATTTTTTGATAAATTGTTACAGAGTGTATAAAAACATCAAATTTGGTATGAGACACTTCTTAGGCATAACTATCAATACTAGATTCCTAACTGAGATTTACAAACGAAAAAGAATATCTGAAGGCTATGGAAAGAGGTTAAATGGAAAAAAAGATATCTAAAACCTTCTGATGTATCTCATAGTTCAGATGCATTCCTAAAACTAAAATAAAGAGAACTGAGTGTGTAAAATGGTGCATTTAGGAAGGAAAAATGTAGAAAATGTAACAAGTGCTACAAAGGTGTCCCTAACTCTGTTGATTTGTGTTACATTCGTTCACAAATGCCTTATTTATGAAAAAAACATGTACAGGGCCTCTAGAGGTCTCTTAAAGGGAGTCAAAACCAATAAATTCAATGAAATTTTCCAAAATCAAATAATCATGGAAATCCATTCCTTGAGCCTATTCCTGGCCTATGTTAAAATATAAACCATGAAATATGGTAAAAAATCATTAAAAACATGTTTTTCTTGCTCAAATCAATTAATGTGGATCCACAAAAATAGGGTTTGTTTACAAACAAATGCAAATATTACCATCTCTTGTGGCATTCTACTTAGGTTTGAGTTAGTTTTCACAGCTAATACTTTACCACTGACCTGAACTAGACTCATCTAACATATTTCTATACTTATCTCAGATTGAAAATTTTGTCAATTATATTGGTTCCCTTTAATAACAAAACAAATTGCAATCATAAAGTGCTGTATTACCCCTGAATTTCTATGGATTTCTATCAGGACAACTCCTAACAGTGTTCTCAATGGAAAAATATGGAGAAATTGTGGAAAAAAGACCATTTTTCCAGATGGCTATGGCCAGATTGGGAAGTACACCCTCAGCACCAACTGCTTTCATTTCATAGTGATGTTATGCATGACTGAACATGACCCGTATATACAGTGTTTCCAATCTCACATGAATTCATGCCTATCAGATACTCTTAAATCTGTTTTTCTTTTTGTTTTTGGATTTGTAATACTTCTTATTCCCTAATAAATATGCTCTACAAGTATCTAAAATAATTATATTCTACAATTGAATAATTATGTACCTATACTCACGAATGTGCAATCATTGGTTTTGATCTATTTTTATTGACGTAAGGTCTGGGTAACAAGTGTACGTGGTTACGTACTAACCATATGGATGGATGGCAATTGCGATTGGAAGTTTTCCACATACATAGGAACACGAACCTCCTATTTATGGAGTTGCTGCCACCACTTGATAATTTCTCCGTTTTATTTTTCATTTTTTCGTAACAAAAGTTAGGAATCTACTGCAAATCTGGAAGGGAAGCCACCTTAAAATATCAATAGGATGGATGTGGGGGCAAAAGAAACAATAGGGTCGACTTGTGCTATATACAACCTTATATCTCAGCTTCTAAAATGACTAATGAGACGTGGTTGGTGTCAAAATTTAGGGATTATGGGTCAGGGAATTCACTTATTTACATTTGAAGTCAATGTGGAAATCAAATTCCAAGATGGCTGACCAATTTTGAGAAAAACCATTATTTTCAGCTGCTAAAGTATCTAGACAAGTGGAAATGGTTTAAATATCAGTTGTTTATAACCTAGATTGTTCAGTACATATAATATTCATCCAATACAATACCACAAAGTTCAAAATGGCTGAATTTAATTGCATGATAACCTTTGAAATGAATGTTGGATTCCAAAATAATTCAAAAGAAAGGATATAGACTTTACTCTTTTGCCTCAAGATTTCTTTATTTCATTTCATATAATGGTCCCCTGGAACCCCTTCATTGAATTTAAAAGGGGAGCCACCTTGAAATATCAACAAAACCCTGATGGGGACCAAAAACTCCAAATGGCAGACATGCAGTGAAATGATCTTATGTCTTAGCTTCTGAAATGCCTAGAAACACATGGTTAGTGTCAGAAATTGGGAAAATAAGGGACAGGGTATCCAATTATTTGCCTTTGGAATCTACACAAGAGATCTAATCTAAGATGCCAATAAATTTAGTTAAATAACTTAACCCTTTAGACCCCAATCTGGCCTCATCCGCCCGAGGGTGTACTCCCCCAATCCGGTTGTAGCCGCCCGGAAAAACGGCCATTTTCCCATAATTTTCCATATCTTTCCAACCTGAACAATATTATGAGGATACAATGTACAAAAACGACCAATATATCATTTTAAAGCTGATGTAATGGCCTGTTCAATGCGAGATACTAGATTTCTATAACTTAAATAGCAAGTCATTGATAAACCTTTGAATATCTTCAATTAATGGAGATTTGGGGAATATGGAGGGAAATTCCCGGAAATCCCAGGAAAATCAAGGAATTTGTGAACGCAATCTGTGGGGTCTAAAGGGTTAAATTTCAAAAGCCAAAAACATAAGAAATTTGCGAAAATTCATTTTGATATTTCAAGGTGGCTCCCCTTCCAGATATGAAAGTTATGCCTCGGAGGTGCCTCATACCAAATTTGGAACTTTTATCCCATCTGTAATGAAAATGTTGTTAACGGACCCATCTATTGTATTTAACCCTGCTTAGTTAAACATTAACAACTTATAGGTAATATTATGTTTTCAATCTGCGCATGTTCTGGTTTTACGCAGTTGGCTTGATAATTTGCCAGTCCATATAAATTGATGGTTCTGTTCTACCAAACCGTTGGCTAGCAGATTATGTCAAATGCAGTACTTATCACAGATCGTAACATATCGTTAATTAATATAAAAAAAACTGCTGGTATATCAATAGAAATCAATATATATGCAAGAAATAACGCGATCTAGAGACAAATTTAAAGCTTTCCATCTTTTGTAGCTGGGGCGCAACGCTTCCCATGACGTCACTGGTAACGGAGCTTAACATGGCAAGGGCCCTGCCAGCGTTATTATAATTTAATACATTGAACTTTTCATCCCATATTAAATAAGAAAATCTGATGAAGCAAAAAGTACTTACCCAAGCTTTTGAAGAGAAACATATTACAGAAAGTATTTTCTTCTGTGTTAGCCACATTCTTTTTCAGTCGTTCATTTCTGAAAGTCCAGTTTCCATTAAGTTGCTATTAGGGGCATATAAAAAGACCAAGCTCTTCCGAGTATTCAATGAAAAGCGTTTGTTTACTCGAGAGTTTCGACAAAGATATGTGAGGTGGTTGTCCAAAGTCCGGAATAGGAAATATCTGTGGCCATATCTAGTTCTAATGGTTTGAACAAGAAACCGCAAATAGTTTCTCAATTAGTAACTTCTTAGATAATTATTTCCTGGTGGGTATTTTTACACTAGCGCGGACAATGTTTATATAAAACGATAAATAGGTTGCTTATTCACTTATGTAAACATCATGCATACACAACCGATCTCTGCTTTTGATCACACACGCATTCATTTCAATTTGTTATAAAACTGGTAAAGGTAAAGGGGACCTATTGGAAGTAAATGTTTTTGAATCCGAGAGAATATCTTCAAAGAACCATAGGCTACATTTTCTTAAAATAGTATGTTAAAATGATTTAGACATTATGAAAGAGCATAATTCCTTACACATATTTACGTATTTGGAATTTTTTCCCTGCTTTGGTCCCATTTTCCGTGAAATAGGCCTTATAGAAAGCTGTTATCTAAGCTTGGATTATGGTCCCAAACAGATCCAGGAAACTTGGGCCTAATTGGTGTATTATATCAACATGTTATATTTATCGTCTGTTAATCTTCTGACGAATATAATTGACCCGTTTATGTCAAACAGTTGTGTATATATGGGTAAACTCTGACGCATATTTAATTAAACTGAATCCGTCACAAATTAACCGACTTGAAAGTTTGATGGCAAAGTGAATGAAACTTTGGACCTTCGTGATGTTTTGATAATTGACCCGTTAACGTCAAACAGTTGTGTATATGGGCAGACTCTGACGCATTAAAACTGAATCACAAATTAACTAACTTGAAATAGTTATATTCTATGAATGCTCTCAGTATCCCACATCTTCCTTTTTCTTCTTAAAAATATAGAAAAAAAGTGCATAATAATATTGGTAATTGATATTGAGCATTCGATATAGTACGAATACAAACACTGACTATCTATCTACAGGGATTTCTGTTGAATCCTAAAGGTGACATCCCGGTTGAGGACATTATAAAGCTGCTATTTTGGGAATACAGTTAATGCACAGTCGCTCAGCTGGTAGAAAAACTTAAACTGTCGCCCATTTGATTGCACTCCGTGTCATTAAATAACGATTAAAGCCATGATGTAGTTAAGCGCGCAGTCAAATATCACACCAGCCACATTGGATTTAGTCACTGTATAATTCGATGTTAACATAATAATTCTACTGCATAGATTTCCTCAGCGTTAATCGTCACTTGCAATTAGTGTCAGAGTTTGGCATATCCAGCTTTGACACATGTAATGATATTTTCAAAGATAACTTGAAACCAGACGTACACGTTAACTTCCTCTATACTGTATTTTTTCTTAGACCTGGTATTAAACAATATATAGATACAACATGGAAATAGCCTCGAAATATCAATATCCAATGTAACACAATTTGATTATGCCAACTCTACACAATGATATTATATACTACCAAATCAGGTGAAATTCTAACACTAGAACGTAACTATACATCTATAGAAAAAAACTCAATGTGTCTGGCCATAGACCTTATTTCCCATGAGGGACAGCATTAACGTAACCAGACCATGATGACATTAATGAATACAGATGAATGTAGGTTTCTCGGCATGGGCCACACACCGCCTAGAGTCTGACGTCCTATAGGTTTTGACAAGGTTGATAGTTTATGGATTTGTAATGAGCCATATTCAGTTTTCCATTTAGTCACACCAATGTTATCTCCCCAGCCTAATTTCCCATTGGTATTGTGGTGTATGCATTATATAGAGAACGCCTACCTTCTACCACTATTGGCCTTTCATAGTGTAATTTGTAGAGGTCTAATTGTTTCCTGAGTTTGATTGGCCATTCCTACCTCTGCCCTTGTGTTCCTAACAGTCTGGTCAATGCAATTGCATTTCCTTTATGCCGTAGGTAAGTGATTCCTAGTATTTGAAGTCATCTTTTGATAACGCCAGGTGCAGATTCAGAAGACAGAAGAGCTATCACTTTTCTATAGGTTTCTATAAGAATATAAACCCACTGATGAGGTATCTAATTAGACCAAAAAATGGTTAAATGTTCAGGTTTCCAACGGCCCCTATAATTTTGCCGTGACAATTTTTTGTCTAAAATGAAGAAAGAACATTATTTCGATTTGAATGACTAAAAAAGACCCTCAGGAGTATGGCACTGATATGGTGATCGAAATATCCTGATTTCAATTTCCAGCCAAGTTTCACACTGGGGTAAGGGACTATGACCAGGAATGTTGCATGCATCTAACTCCTGGATTGGTCCACAACTTGCCAAAGGCTATCGGTGTGTATTTTTATGTCCCCTATGCACAAAAATGACCCGAGTGTCTTATTTGGACAAGTAAGAGTAGCTGGAAACCCTGGTTTTTCTTCTCTACGATGGATGATAATATACTACCCAGGATAATGTTGGAACTTATCGAACTGAATATTAAATGTTTGGTAAAATATATGAATTAATAACAAAAAAAAAGGACCAGTGGTCCTGGATCATGACCCGACGTCAGAATTACTGGTATGAGGAGCGTTGGTCTAGAAAAAAATCCTCTGCCTTTACTGTGACTAGTTGTAATTAGCTGAAATAACGTTTTAGAATGGTGAATGGAATACAAGCATTATGTGTATTTCTACACTAAACCTCTGTGACACACTGAGATGAAATGCCACAGTAAAAAGATTGTAAAATGAATGCTCACAGGCCCGTGTCATAGTTTTCCTGTCTGAAGAAACAACGCCTCAATAACAAAAGTACAAGATAACACTTCTTTGATAGGGCTTCTTGACACGTGCGACCTAGTATCATTTCCATGAAAACAATGTTCATACGTGTTCATAAGATGCACATTGGCCCATCGTCACTTACAAAGATAGCAACATAACAGTCACTTTGCCACCTTGCGTGACATTCATGGCGTCAGCATATGGCGTCAGCCACAAGTAACGTTGAACAGTTGAATGGCGGTTGCCCCTTTTTAAGGACAAAGTGTAAGGGGTACACAAATATGTACTCTAAAGCCTGGATTTCACTAGGCGATTCTGAAAGCCGGCAATTGATTAATTTCAACTTTTTTCTTCAATAATACAGTAACACACCATGCAACCAAACAGTCATTCTAAAACGAATAAAAAACGCGTTCTACTCATATATAACATGTCTATCACGAACCCCTATTCCCACTGACGAGTTATGATATTGGGAGTAAAATCGGATAGTGGAATACAGCCTTAATGTAAAAGAGAATAACATGCAACAACAAAGGCTTCAGGGACTTTGGCTTGTTTTTGCCTACCCTACACCGCCAGTTGTCAGTGAGGGGGCTGCCCTTGAATGTACCGAGGTCTTTCATGGAATGGGTCCTTATAGGTTTTTGTCATTAAGTTGTTGACCGTTTGCACTTAGGCGCATAGAACATTGGGACACTTCTAAGAAGACCCGATTGTTATTTTGATACTATGACAAAACAGCACCATTTTTGGCCACAATATTTGGTCATTGTTTACAGGTGAGGGGGATAGAAGAGCATGCTGTCGCATTGTCTTGACATTTAATCATTTATATTATGTATGACGCATCAAAATTTCGATAGGGTAGGGGCTTCTGATGTCAGAGATGCCATTTTCGCCACTTTTTAGGATTTCCTACTTTTCATATTGTTCAACCGATTTTTCCTACAGTGCTTAGATGTATGGTCACCTTTGAAGATATAAAAACACATTTAATATTGATTTAACTGTAATCAATCTTGTTCCAACCTAGTGAGTCACTTGAAAACAGCATTTATTCACTTCTGAGATCTTTCATATAAGAATATGGGCATATATAAAAGAGTAATTGGGTCAAAGTTTTACTGAAATCTCACGTGGCTTTAATGGTTTCAGTGAATTACATATTTGATATAATTGGATATATTTTATAATATAGGCCCACATATAAGTGTTACCTGCCTATTCCAGGTGCGCCATCGGTGGTGTGAGTTGGTAGTGAAGCACCATTACCGGGCTTGCTACGAGGACGTCAGGCTCTTCCTACAACATGACCAGGTGAGTAAGGATAATCAATTTTATAGGTAAAAAATAACTGTGAGCGCCCCCCACCCCACCCCCCTCTCCCCCCCTCCCCCCAAAAAAAAAGAAAGAAAGAAGAAGAAAAAAAAGATTTTTTTTAAAGGCAAATCCAAAATTATCGAGATTTGAATTTTACGATTCCTGCAATCCGTGGCAGGGACTGATTGGTCTTTCTCAAGTAGCGCAATCCCTGACAGTTTTCCTTTAAAGAGTAAGCGTTAGAGTTGCTCATCCGAATCGTTTTTTTTATTAAGCAAACTATCACGTTACAAGAACGCTTTTCAGATAGCGAATGTTAGTACAAAATACAGTAATGGTTAGTAAAAATGTTTTGATGATATAATGAGCATGACTGCACAGGAATCCTGAAACTTTCGTCAAATGTATAGTCATTCAACAGAACTTACTTTCCCTCATTTCATTTTTGGACTGTAGAGCATTTGCAATGAATGGTCATTCCGGTGCTCCGAGCCAAACTGTCCATAAAGTCATATGGCAATATATTCAAGTTCCACTTCATATTATGTGTTTAACTTTGAGACTTTGAGACTTTTGTAATGAATGGTCATCACATTGCTCATACTCAATTAATCTGCAGTATCAAATGTCAGTCTTTTCAGGTTCAACGTTTTTATTCTTCTCTATTGATAATTCTAGTTCCATATCAGAAAGAAATGTGTCCCATGAATTTAAATGAAGACGATAATCTAGGCAATAAGTGCCATTATCAGAACGTGGGCACCTCTCCCTCATAAATGGTTATGGTTCAGGCTTGACCTACATAAAATTATACTCGTTATGTGTTTGATGGCTTCTAGTTCTGTAAATAGTTTCCCATGCATTGATCTCTCTGGCTTCGGCAACATGATAGGGGCCCTCGATTTTTCATATCCGCATCAAAGAGGCTGGTAGGGGCCGGGAAAGGGGCTCTGTAACCCGGAACAATAGTATGACAGACTTAGCAAAGTTGCATTCAATGCAAAAATTGTAGCAATGTGTGCACGCTTTTGCATAAATTCAATATGTATAGCAGACCAAAATCAGAAAAAAACAGTATTAAATTCACAACTGTCTGCCCACCTGACATACCCATATTAATTTCCTTTAAAATAAATTAAAAATCCACAGAAGTTAGACACTAGCACACTCCTACCATCTGGCATGCTGAGTTACATGCTTCGTTGAAAGCAAACAGGGGCGGCTTGGGAAATGTGTCCTTGAAACCTGATTACCGATGATGTATATGATAATATCAGTCAGTGATAAAGAATACCACCTGGGTCTCTTGCAATAGGCCTGGCTGGAATTAGCGTATAACGTGGGTGGTTATTAAAACTTGTTTATAGGGGGTCCTCCAGTAGCCTTGGCCCTGGAGGACGATCACTCCAGGAGGTTGGGTAATTGGGGGGAATCCAGACCTTCTCTATTGTTCTATGGAACATTTTCCAGTCTTTTGTAATTAGTATTTACAGTCAAGTGGTATTTTCCCCATACAGTCAATGGATCTGATGGATAGCTTCTTTGGGTTGTCTGACTAATGTTAGTGTAAAGGTAGTAATTTAGGTGTTACAGACAGCTTTTCACGTCAGCGGAGTATTCTATTGGGATATTACAATTCCCCACACCATAAGTATCTGTATGGATTGTGCACTTTCTTTTGATCATACATTCCTGTGTAATTTCCCATACAATAGATTTCAATATACTTTCCCACACCATACATTTCTGTTTATATAATCATTATGTATGGGTTGGCATTCTGTCCGTCAGACGTTCCATTGTATGTAAAGGAACCTCGGAGTTACCCCACTGTCATCCATTGTCTTCCAAAGGGTTAGGGATATCCTGATCAATGTCATGTATCTATCTAGATTCTGCGGTAGGTTTCAGGACTCTCGGCTAGGCACTGCACAGATATGCTAGGAGCTACAGGCTTATCCCAAGTCACATTTTGATAGATTTGCTCTCGGTAGCTGTGTCTGAGCCATCCAGTTTGCCACATTTATGATGCTGTTCCTCCATCTTTTAACGCAGGGGTAGCAGCAATCGAAGACTCATATCTTAGACGTGATCACCCTTTGCAGAATTGAAAAAAAATCTTCTGCTGGAATGCAAGCCAATCAGATTGTGTAAAACAGTTCCTTTTAGACTAGTTGAGACCTCGATTTTTTTGACAGTGGATCGCTGGATTGCATAGGCAAAGTAACTTGTGGTGCAAAACAATATTACACTTTTACATTAAGTGCAAAGAGATGGTCTTTGAAGGTTAGGGTTTCTTTGAGAATAGGATCCAGTGCATCAAGGACTGACAATGTGTAATAAGCAGATCCCTGTTAAAAAGCCCAAAGAAAATAAAAATGAACATAAGGTATTAATGTCTATTATGATTATAGAGCAGACCCTTTACAGAATGACAGGTTTGTAGTTACTTCGAATACCTGTTTGCTAGTCAGTACCTCTATGAATCTGAGACAAGTAGACAGAGGTAACCGTAGGTCGCTAATGGCATATAAAGGCAATGTACCTAAGATCAAATGAGTTATTTTAGCCAATGGATTCACCCTAAATGTGAAACATGAGGCATCCTGATGGAACCCAGGGATGAAGGAGGACAGTAAGTAACCCATTCTCAGTTCCCTATTATCGACCCCCGGCATTAACCCCATGGTGAATTCCTCTCCTGACCCCCATACGTGAAAACTCTAGAGTCCCACAATTAAGCTAAAGGCACCTCTGAATCCTGTCTGAACACTAGATTTCTCGGGCACATCCAAACATCAAACCAGGCATTTACAATGTGTGTGCGAATTACTGAGATTTTCTTTCTATAATTATATGGACCCTATCCCCTTGTCCTCGTCGAAATCCAGAATAATCTACGAGTCTGCAAGGGGCCTTCATACGAGGTGGGGGGTGGGGTATTCTGATATCAGAATAAGTTTTATCTTTAGAAAAACCGATGTCTTATGTCACTATAGATACTTTCTAGCCTTCATTAATGTAACCAAGGCCATGTCGTACTGTCGATCTGGAGTAATCACTACCAGTACAAGAAATAAAATAGCATTAAAACTGAAAAAAGACCGACCCGTGGGTTTTAATATATGTATTTGGCCATTACAATGATTTCCCATTAGAATGCAATATCCTCATTCTGTTTGATACATCTCCACTCATCTTATGTTCCAGAACGAGAAATGATTTGTTTTCTTTAATTACAGGCCATCTAGTTTAACCTCTAGCATGATGATTTCCGATTTCCTGTATTCCCTTTCACTTTAAACAAGATAGTCACCTCATTATTCTTTTTTTTCAGTATTACCACAATCATTTGACAATGTTCTTCCTTGTAGGTACAAAAACATACAAATTCAAATATATATTATTACATCATAACCATTCTATACAATATAAGATAATTTATAAATACATGTATCAGACTACGTCTGGTACTTTGGCAAACATGGGTGATATAGGCTAAAAATGTTATAGAGTCCGTCTGATTCTGTTTCCGGCCTTTCTAATATGAAGGCCTATTTTTAGATGCATTTTTAGTTTCGAAAGAGTCCCTCGGAGGTTGACAGATTTATACAGCTGTACATTTGAAAACCAAAATTACTGCTGACGTGTCATTGTAATACCCCCAAGGTGTCTTGTGACAATTAGAACTAGCTGTATGTTAACATGACCTCAGGGACATAGGCCGCCACTCAACAAACTGACAGGACATACTTGGTAATTAAACGACCCACTCATGGGCTGAAAGGGAGGAGGGACCTGATTAAAAAAACAGGACATGAGGTTTGACAGGCCAAGGCAGGTGGGCTTCAGCCTATGAGTCTATGGGGAATAATATTGGTATATTCCTATTAATTATTATTGTATGTACTTATAAGTTGAAATATAGTTCTTAAATCTGCAGCAATAGGAGGAGTGGGATGGTGTAGGGAGTGGTGACGTCTTTTACCTCACGCACTGTGGTTCTTTACTTGTTCAAGAACTTTGGTCCATTGCATAACAACCTATTATAATGAGGAGATTTTAATAAAACATAAGCCAATGTCACTCTTAAATAATTCTGCTATAAATCAGAGTGAAAACTAAATTTTAACCAGAAAAAAGGGTGGTTATCATATAATTGATAACCTATTTTTTAGGTGTTAGGTAATCCTCGTTAAAAAAACTATAATTGAATCATATGGGAGTATCTGATTGGCATACTTTTATAAGCTAATCAAAAAGATAAGGAAACCTTTTATGGCTGTGATAAGTATGATATCTAATTGGAGTGACATAATATACTGGCCTGCTAAGTTTGTCCGGTTGTCTCTTACCGACGGTCGCAGACATTGTAATACTCAATATATGAAATATCACTTTCTGACAGAGAAAATCCAATCAGTTCAGAACACTAATATCAATATAAATTGACAACCTAGGATAACCATGTTCGTTCTGTAAAGAACAGAACGGACCCAAGAAGGTCCAGTTATAAATCCAGTAGCTCGTTTATCATTTAAAAAGTTTTAAAATCTTAGGGTTTTCGAGTACATTAAAGATATCTTGGGAACAAATGAGTCCATCCATAGAGTGGCTCACTTATTGATACACCCCCTCTAACTTTTCATATGAGAACATATCTCCCTTAGAGAGATTATAGACAGGAGATGCCAAGCCCAATGCATTCCGTTGGTGACTAAACGGTGTTGCCCTTTTCAAAGACGTGTACAATACAAGAATATCATTATCCAATGTCATTCTCTTGAATGGCAAGAAAAAGAGGGATAACTGTTCCAATTTCCTTGAGATCCTCCAACATCCAGTAGACACAGGGAAGTATGATTGAGGTCAAGTTGCAGCTGCTGAGTAGGATTTTGTGACACGTTCACAACTGACTCCTTCGGATGAAATGACTCAGTCTGTATAAATGCTGATGGAAGTACTTGGAATGTAGGCCAGGTTGTCTTAGATTGTTACAGCTGGCGCTGGAGCGAATACATGATGTACTGCAAATGACATTTGATAGATTATAATGCCTATAAGCTTAATATACACCTTTCCAACAAACCTGCGCGATCCCCAAATCTGCCTACATTTTGGGACTTTTAGTAAGTGGGTCCCTTCACTTCATATAGGTTCACCATAGGAAAACTCTGATACACCAAGGCAGCACTTGATATAAAAAGATGTATTGACAGGGTTTAGAGTCTGAGCATAGAATTTCCACGCCAGATTTATAGTTACCCAGTTGCAAGCACTGAATACGTGTAAAATGCTTTTGCACTTATTGTTTGTCTGATTAAATAAAAGAATTTAAAAAAAACAAAAAAACTAAAATAGTGTCAAATCATTGGGGAACATTTCAAGTATAGTGATTGTACTGTGACGTTCTCTGATAGGTCGGGGTTGCCGATTCCTATAGCAGAGGAACGTGGGAATTGTTTCGGGTCTCGGGCGGACGGAGAATCCGGGCAAAGAACCGAGATGTGATGTTTTTAGAGTCGTGCCTCGCGCACGAGGGGGGGCTGAGCGAATCGGTCGGGAATCGGTGCTCGGTGTCAGACGGAGGACTGCGGGGGAGGGAAAATGTGGTAGGGGTAAGGGGGAGCTGCGGTTCGTCTCGCTCTATCTCCAAGGCCGGTATTCACCTCGATAGGGCGGTCCACCCCGGATTCCGGTCCGCGGGGGCTTCGGGCCGACGGTCGCCTATTGTTTGGTAGCGTGGGGCCGAGCCAGTCGCGCCGTCGTTCCCGCGGACTCCGGGTCCCCGTTCCGCGTTTCGGGCCTTCGTGCCGTTCCGTGCCTACGTTTCCGGGACCCCATCTGGGCCAGTTTCGGGCCTTCGCGCCCTACCCCGGTCCTTCAGTCCTCGTTCCCGTTCCTCGGGCCTTCGGGCCCCCGTCCTAAGTTTCGCCTAATCACCTCGAACTTCTGCTATTTTACTCGAACTTCTGGTTAATTAACTCGTATCGGCTCATCTCAGCGGTTGTTTAAGGGAAGAAGACACGTGTGGACACAAGGAGAACTGTGAAAGAACTCTGTTTATTCGGGCCTCACCGCCCCTTTATATACTCTAGAGGTTAGCCCTGATTGGCTGCTTTTGGTCACGTGGTTTACAACTGACATCACTTCCGGTTTACATTCTCGCTTCCGGTTTACATGTCACTTCCGGTTTACATCTTTCGGGTTTCGTTCCTTTACACTTTCGTTCCTTTACACTTTCGTTCCTACTTACATATTCGGGCCTCTTTTTCGGGCTTTTACACTTCCGTTCTTTTACACTTTCGTTCCTTTACACTTTCGTTCCTTTTATTAACATATATACTTTTTGTCATATTACCTTACTTTTCTTATTTTGGTCTCTTTACATATTTGGATGAATAGGCATTCATCACAGTACGTTTTCTTCCCATCTCGCTTATACAAAGTGCTTAAATCTAAGAATAAAGGCTGCCTCCTCCTGGGTATGCCAGTTATAGACTCAGACATCAATACTTACAAATTGAAAATAACTGTTGCGTAGGACGTCTTTAGGTCCCTCATTGTATGGAGTTTTACTATTGTTTAATAAATAGTTGTTTGTACAGAACCATTCATTCCATTTCTTCTGGCACTGTCATATCATTTCCCTCCCATACGAAAAAGGTCATGCTTCACCATTAACAACATTGGGTTATTTGCAGGCAGGGAGTATTTTCCAGGCTATTGAAAGTATTGCTGCAATGTGAAAGTTCTCACAATGCGCCTAAAACAATAGGGTGAAACGGCAGCTGTAACATTTCTACATCTTTAGAAGATGTGTTTAGAATCTCAACATTTTGTTGTCCCACTTTTGGTAATATTATGCTAAGGCTGATTAACATGTTTGAATTTTCTTGTGATTGGCAGGAAAGTGTTTAGGTTTCTCATGGATAGGCTTTTATGTTTTTTGTGCCAAAAAGGCATTCCAAACCAGTGTAACATGTCGGTGGTAGTGAAATAATCTATTCGCAATGATGTTTCTTGCTAGGGATAACCCATAATCATCTTTAATATTTATCAAAGAATAGCATATGTTATATTATATACAAAAGAGTCTCTGTACGACCCAAGTTGCAGACCGAGGGCTAAGCCCGATATCTGTAAGACCTCCCATGGTTATAGAGACTAGAGAACATACACTATTATTGCCTTCTATACTTCCTTACCCAAAATAAATTTTGTGGAAAATAATGAAAAACGAGGAGCGGCATAGCAGCATTTCAGTATTCAAGTTACCCTCTATGTATGGCTTGACATACTGTGCAAGAAAGAAACCCTTGAAAGCTTCCATCGAGGACCAAGTAATGGTGAAAGCTACAAATCCAGTAATTACAAGCTGAAAGAGTAAAGACAGATTCCATCACAAGCACAATACCAGACGTGAAGTTCTGTTCAGTCACAACCTATCGCAACTGAAATGAACAAGCATATAATTATGGTCATTGTAAGTGCCAACATTACACGTTTTGACCATCGCATAGTGTGCCAGGGGCTTAGGGTTAAATATAAGAAAATACATTGCAATTTCAAACCCTGAAACTGGTTCTGTCTAACATACTTGTTGCTTCGTCTGAAAGGCTTTTCAGAGCATTACCTTGTGTAGAATCTAGGCTAAATTTGGTAGACATTATATCATTCATATGATGGGACTATTAATGATTGCATCTACAATATGAAATAGGCAAAATAACTAGTAAGATCGAAGCAAACGACTCTGTACACACGTCATGAACATGAGCTGCTCAGAGGTGCTCAATTACAAAGATAACATAGGACTAGGTGTGTGAAGAGACAAGAGGTATGCAACTCAGGCCAGACCTAGGAGACTCCGCCACAAATCAAATACTGACTGAGGTCCCTTTTTAACATCTACAAACCCCATAGGCAACCTAATTTTTTTGTAAACTAGATCCATTTGCCTTTTGGACAAAAATATCTGTTTGCTGAAGGAATTTGGTAACATTAGAAGTGGCAGGAATGACAATGAAGGATAAAAAGTCAATCAGTATGTCTATAGGAGTTTGGCTCGTACCATTTGTTATATTTTCTATGGCAGTTTCTTATCAATTTGTATACGATAGTTATTTTTATAAAATATATTTCATCCTTGTCTGAGGAAAAACATGAGGGATGTTTTTCTATTTCTGGGTGGACAGAAAAACATTTCGTTGCCCTTAGCAGGTTAGGGACAAGCTTGAAAATAACATTATCAAATTCCGTAGCGTTGCTAAATATTGCAACGCAGGTGTATTGTAATTTGACAACGTTGTTGATTTCAACACTATGACTTAAGTATGGGCCTACTTATTTATCTAATAACAATCTAATTACTTTTTGCTGAATTTTAAAAACTGCATGCGAATAATTAGCAGTATAATGTGAATGATATTTGAAAATTATAATAACTTTTACCGTATGGTTATTTTGTAATTAATGTTTGTTTACATTTTGCTTTTGACCAATAAGAATTCAGCATTTGTACCACGTGATGTAAACAAAGAAATAAAAACATGGCTTCATTTTTGCCGATTCAGCACATATTTGGTTAAATTTTACAGCAATTATTGCTGTTTCATTGTGTAGAATGTAGTAATTACAGGAAGATAAAGTGTATTTTACGTTTACTTGAATTTAGAAAATGTTTTATACTTAAAAAAGCACAAAAATTGCATATTATGAAAAATAATGAGTGTTGTCAGTTCTTGCATCGATGCAATATACTGCAACGTTGCATAAATCACGTCATGTCCCTAACCTGCTTAGCATACAGCAACGTCGGATTTCATATCCACTCACACGCTTGTATACGATAGTTAATCAATATCTATGACCCCTCCTATCGCATTTAGCGCCCGCAAATATTAATAAACCAAATGACCCCTCTTATCATGTTCACGAATGTTTAATTGAATGGATAAATCATTGAAATTGACAATGAGAACTAGAAAGTAATTGTAATCTCTATGTAAGGCACTGTCTGCCAACAGGATTTCTTAAATTTGCTGATGTTCTAGTCGAGAGCTCTGCAGAGATATTGTGTACCTAAAAGGATTAAGTCCTACCAAACCATAAGTAACATAGGATACGATGAGTCCTTATATGTTAATTATGTGTTTTTTTTAGAAATGAAAGGGTTCTCGACAACTATTTTTCATAATGCTTTTCTCTGAAACATCAAACATACTTCCTTTGCAAACAAGGGCTTCCTACATACTTTGGAACAATCAATTTCCGATTGTCCTCTTGGTCTGCATGGATCCCGTTTTGCAATTGAATGAGTATAGAGGCATCATTTTGCGAGGGTTCTTCCTTCGTTATTTTTAGCATTTTACACAATACATTTACATTGAAACTTAAGTATCTGTGAGAAAGTAGGCAGTACGATTACAGAGAATATTCAAAAAGCTGTATGTTGTTTTGATAAGGTTAATGTCTTATAAACGCACCCAGAGACCAGATGAAGGTCCCACCTTTTCAACGGTGTATTCTTATCGTAAATCTGTTTCATTACAAATACTCTTTTTGATTTTCGAAAGCTGCCTCTTGAATTTCCTTAAATCGATGGATTTCATGATAAAAGGTATTAAACTAACCGTTATCCCTCGTTGAATGAAAGAAACACACAAATCAAAAGCACTTCTCCGTTACTATAAGACGTCTCAGACTGTCACTGGACTTCTACACAAATGGGACACAAGAGACGCAGTCTTACGTTGGTTATGATGTTATACAAAGGGTACGAAATAATATTTTGTTCTAAACGCGATGGTAAGCCCCAGACAATGACTGATTCTCTCCAGTCAGCTGGTCCGTATCACCCCTTTCATTCAGGAATTATACAGAGCTTTTTGAAAAACAGAGCGGTATTGAATGATGTCTTTTTGATGACATTTAAATACCTTTCCCTCATGTCTCATTTCTGTTGTGTGCAAATCCATGCACACAAATGTGGTTTTCCTTATTGTAGTCTTTGTATTTCCGGAGGCTGAAGATCTTTTACGTTTAATCCAAGAACGTTTTATTGGAATTCAATAGATATGATTGAGTGTAGAATAAATGCAGTGTAAGCAAGAAAGTTATGTTAGGCCTATTAATTGTCTGTTTTTGCAATTTCGTAACGATTATTTCATTTGCTTCAGTACTTTATTTCAATAGTTTCGATGACCGAGCAGCAGCTGCTCATGGTATAACACTGCCTTAAAGTTCTCTACTAATTTTTTTTCTTTTAATTTATTTATTTAACTATACTCAATTACATGAATTGATCTTCCGTATAAGTATGATTAAGTTTACATAAGCATTTAACAGTCACATAATGACCAACATTCTTTATATAGTATTTTGCTAATAAACCAGCAAAAGTGTAATGATTCGAAATAGTTCACAAATTAGCTGTACAATTTCAGTAGATACATTTGAACGCAAACAAGGTTCAATTAAAAGTCCCAAATCTTCAGATTTGTTTTCTTCCGCATAAATCTGTCTAACAACCAATACTGTTTAGTCCTATTGTTTGTAAGCTATCACGAATTTCCTTGACCCATCCTGTTTAATTTTCCTTGCATTGCTTTCCTAAGTATAAAGTTATCTGTAACCTTCCCACAATACTATGTTTCCAGGATCTCTTGTTTGTTACCCTCTGAGGATGTTTCGTAGGCCCAGTACTTAACTGATATAGTGTATATTATGGTACCTAATGATAGTGAACCAATCCCATGGCCATTCTGGGTTTAATTCCAAGTTTTTAACATTGCTTTAGCTGTCGAAGCATCGTTAAAACCATACGGTAAACCATTCCATCGTACCGTCATTGATATTTTTAAGTTATTAATGTCCGAATTTTCCACCATTATCTTCATGGCTTTCCCAGTCTTTCAATCATTTATATGAATTGAAATAAAATTCCATTCAAAAACCAGATTCATTTTTCTCAATAAATTTAAAGTATTCAACCTATAAAGGGGTTTAATTTAACGTATTTGACTTCCAAAAACCATCATTGAGTATGCCTGCCTGCTATGGATACAACAATCATCGGGAAGGGACTAAAAACCATCAACAAAGGCTCAAAGGGGTGATTTAATTTTGGAAAAAAATAACAATAAATATTTAAAATCAAACCCCATCCCACAATGGCGGTGACGACGTCACGACCTCTGACTCCAAATGTAAATAGCTCCTGATCCCCAAAGTATTTCCCCAGAATAACTCCAAATCGCACAGTTCGATTCAAGATCCCTTCCTGCAAAAGTAAATCCGTGGTAATCTGCAAACGGTTTGCCCTGAGGGCGTTTTGTATTGTGAGGTTTAACTGTGTGTCAGCCCGAGCATAAAAGGCCGAGCAGGCGGTGTAATCAGCCAAGGAATTACCCATGTGAGCAGCTCACTCTTTGAGGGTAGGACCTCCTATAAAGTGAGCAGCTCAGCCAGCTCTCCCAGGATGAATACAACGTGACCAGCATACTCTGATCTTAAAGACGTTTAGTCGTTTTTCTTGTATAACAGTTAGAGTGGTCAGGCATTATTTTGGCAGATATTACTTGTAGAGGATGCCATTATTTGGTACTTTTGGGAGTTCCTGCTTTAGTGATTCAAGGAACTAAGAGGATTTATTCATAGCATTGAAATATTCATATCCGAGCATTCATGTACTGATTTTTTTGTGCCATACACACTGGACTGAATTGGTGTGTGACTTAACTGTCTGCAAGAAACAGCTAATTTTTTATTCCTTTTGTTGTGACATAGCGATAGTTAAGACGTCTGGCTATATATACATATCATAAATGTTATTTTATATCAAGTGTTTTACATTAATAGGACACATATTATCATTAGACTTAGAATGTGCCATTAGAGTTACATTTTGTGAGAACATAGGAACAGACAAATTACAGGAGGTGACAGAAAAGGTTCAGGTTTTTGAGTTGTTTCTTGTGTCCTCGATCTATACCAAAATAATTGAATGATTAATTGTGCCAATTCAGATCAAAGATTCACATTTCAATACAGTATAAAGACGAGTGATCATAGAAAAACACTATGTGCGAAGTCCAAGTCAGCCTAGTTAGTATAGGGCTTAAGCTATACAATGGCGCATTTGGCAGGCAATGCTTTCTACCCCTGAAGGTTGTTGTAAGCCTAGTTTCTTTTAAAGTAAAATGAGGAGAAGTCTTCTTTCATTATCTCCTCCGGGATGGGGATTTTCAATTACTCAGCAAAAACTTCTATAGGTCCATTATCAGTATCATACTCATAACAGATATTGAAATGTATAGACAGGTGCACCATCCTATTTTTTAACCACCCTGTTTCTTAGTCGACGTTCTAAATGTTTCACAGCAAGGTTGAATAGTATTTTAGCATTTCCTCTATAGTTCCCTTCATTTCTCATGCCATTGTGTGAAAACAGACTTACTTATGAACATGGACTCAAAGCAATAACGATGAGCAGGCCTACATTTAAATTTATTGAATGGCGAGCAATTTAACGGGAAACCTCTTCATGGTCAGATCTTTGTACAACCTAGGCCTAGACTTAAAATATTTCAAATACCCTTCATAGGATCACCTGGAGATAAGTAACTTGTCAGCAGGACCATAATGTTGCATCATTCTTACATCATAATAACATTTTGTTTAAAAGTACTATGTCTTTTTATCGGAGAATGATAATGTATTGAGGCATGGAAAAACAATACAGAAAATAGAAATGCCACAGTAATTATATCTAGTTGAAACACTCGCTATAATTATATTGTTATTGGTATCTATCTGTAACCCACACAGGATTCCTCCCGTCGTCCCAAATTGACTTCCTAGAGAGGTCCTATTACATGCTGCCAATAAAAACAAATAGGGCATAGTTTACGGCTAACTCCAGTAGTAACATGGGATGGCCTCACCGTTAAAGCCCCCCTAACCCTGGAGTTCCTCCAGTGGACGGAACAGATTGACCTGGCTGATAACATGATGTGGTCCGGACCACCTGTGTCCATGGGTCAAGTTCGGACTCATTGATATGGTTACATGTCTATATATAGAATGCATGTAGGTTGGTCTGGTTCTATAGGCATATCATTTTGTTTGTAATAATTGTAGCACAATATCGTGCATAAACATTACGTCCTGATGCAGTATCTTTGAAAGACTTTGTATTTTTCTTAGCCTAATTGTTATCATGAAAATGCATAATTTCAGCTAAATTGTTAATGAAATCTTGTCAATTCCTTTCGTCTGTAGAAAATACTTGTCTAATGTTTGTTTATAATAGTATTCGATTAAGTTATTGCTAGTACCAATAGCCAAATTGGTTTTAGCTTAAATGTCTCTTTTTCTCATTCAGTAATTACCTATCTTTTGCATGAAGGATTGGGATATACTATTGTTAGAATGGCAAGATTCTTTAGAAAAGATGAAACTGTATGAAATTCATCACTATTTAAAAATATTAGGCATTGTTCTCACTTTTTCATCATTGTTTCACATTGCAGGCAATGGGCGTGTACCTGTACGGAGAGCTTGTGTTGTCGGGGTGCAAGCATCAGAAGACCTTAGCTGAACAGTCATTTCAGAGGGTAGGCCCTCAGATGGAAGAAGGTACCCGAAACACTGTGAGGGCTATGCTCTATGGAGAAACAACAAGCTGACGGACCAAAGTATGTCAAATCTCAGAAAGCCTTGGCCGAACAGTTATTTCAGAGGACAAGAAGGTATCTGAAACACTGTGGGTACAATGCTTTATTTGGAAACAAGCTCACAGATTGGATGCAATTCAAACTCTGATAGCCATGGCTGAACAAGCATTTTAGAGGGTAGGCCCTCAGATTGAGGAAGGTACCCAAAACACGGCTGACGGCTATGCTTTATGGGGAAACAACGAGCTGATTTACTGGCAGTGACCAGTTGGTAGGTTTATCAGTCTTTATTTGCCTCACCAATACTGTATGGGATGTTATGCGTATGTATATTATATTTATATACTTATGTTTATATTATTGTATAAGAAAACATACTTTGGAAGAAAGACATTTTTGTGGTTAGAAATCCTGAATCTGTAAAACTGCCTGAGTATATACATGATTTTAACAATACATAAAACTGATACCCCTCTCAATGGTATTTTTATTTCCTAAGATTGAACTCAAGGTTTTATAAAAAAATATCAGATTCTTTCGACAAAGCTATGAAATTGAAGGAATGAATTTTAATTTTGGACAGATACCATTGGAAACGTAAGTGTAACTGTGTATTGACTCTTTTATATAGACAATGTAACTATACCTGTAAAGCTTGGTTACCATGCTATTTTCTCTATATTATTAACTGTCGGGGCCGACGCCTGTACTGCCATTCATACTATACCCATATTCCAGAAAACGTGGCTTTGGTGTATGCAAATGCTTAATAAATATTGAATACTTGTGGAATTAGATTTACCGTGTTGCTATTGCATCTCGCCAAACTGTTATTGTGTCATCAAAGACAGTATCAATATTAAGGCCAACTCTCATGCATTCATATGAAAATAGAAGCAGGCAAACGGCAATCACCCTTATCCGTAGCGGCCTTCTATAAGGCACATACGCATCAAGGAGGAGTGTGGGGCCCCCCTCTGAACTTGTGCACATGGCCACGTTCCTGACCATTCCACTGCATACATTATCACCAATTGGGGCCGTGGAGGGAAGCCGTATAATATATACAGTAGGGAGTTTTAGCACCCCCCAACGCATCTCAAAACGCAAACGCAACGTATCTCTTATCCCAGGTATAATGACTGGTACCAAAATTGTATCTGTAGAGGAATATTTTGTGGCCTGTGATATCAATACATATGTATTCGCTTTTAATGAAAGTTGCACTGGTAGTCTGTAACATGGCTTGAAAGTTTTGAGATACGTCAACGTATCGAGATGGGTCGTAGTTGCTAAACGAAATATGCGTACGTATTAAATGGAAGGCCCCTAATTACATTGTAATCGGGATCCTTACAATATTCTCCAAATTATTTATTAAGCATGTAAGTCGCGAGTGCAAGTAGACAAGACCCCTGTTAAACTATTACATGAAAAGAACTTTAAAATCCCATAGAAGTTGTGAAACGATAAAAAAAATTAAATAGCTTTTTAGGCAATTATATTGTAGCAGCTAATAACAATTAGGCCTACCAGTTCAATGATATATGATTTGCACTTCACTTGTTAAGTAACACCTCATTAAAACCTATTTTGATGTAACACAAATTTACTAGCGCTTCCCCGAAAGCTGAAACATACCAATTACTTCGTTTGTAAAGTCAAAGTAATTTCAAGCAAATATATTCTAATTACACAGCTGAGGATCTATTGAGACTACATTCCTTTCAGACAATGATAATGAATGTGTTGTCTGTAACCGGCAAATAGATCACCCTTTTGTCTGTAACTTTACTTTAAACAATTTGTCAGAAGTAAGATCGTGTCGTGTACATGTTTCTATGTCCGCCCACGCACTCCCATTTTCGTATACTACTCTGGGCCTTTTCAGACTATAAGCACGCCTTCAGTGGTATGCTCAAAGACAGCTTTATTCTGTATGCTGAAAGTGTAGCCAATTTATGTGATTGGCTTGTAAGCAGAATAAATTGGGTGAAAATTACCCTATCTGGCACAATACTTCGGAGAGGATTTTTGAAGTCATCAGCTTATTTGGACATGTTCTCTATTGCAATTGGTACATATTGTTATTGTAGCCACGGTGTTGTTGAGATGTAACGAAACAATGCATGACTTTGATTCACGGCTTTCTTCACATGGGTGTTTTCCTTTGGGATACGTTTGTGACTTGACTATAGCCATTATAATTGCGCAATGTTGTTTATTTAACAAATAGGCGATGGCATTTATAATCATACCTTTGATGTGGTTTATTTTTATTTAAGTTTATTTCCACAAAATCTTTCAAGCATTAGCATGATCTTTCAAGAGATTGAATCTTACATTAAAAAATCTAAAATTGGCCACAAAAAAGGCACACCCCCCCCCCGCTAAATCCGCCACTGGTAGTATGAGTTTATGGAAATTTACTAGTAATATTTGACATGCCATGATAATTTCAAATATCTACACTCTATCATAATAGTTCATTAATGTAATATACTGTAATGTGCGCCTAAGTTCAGACTTGTATAAGACTGTGCAAAGGTTCATAATACATTAAGTCAAGTTACACCAACTAGGCATTTAATAGTCTTCTATTATATTCAGGATATTTGTTAAGGCACTAAGTGACAAAAGGATGAATTATTTATTTATCTATTGATAATTTATTTATCTATTATTAGTTTTTCAATCCAACAATCCTTTTAAACATAGCTTTGATAGCAAATGACAATATGTTTGTTGGTTAAAGTTTTTGTCACTTAGTGCCAGTTAAGGTTTTTGTCACTTAGTGCCTTAAGGGTGACACTAAGTGACAAAAATTCAGATTTTGTCATTTAGTGCCTTTTTGTCACTTAGTGCCTTAACAATATTTCTTCTGTACAACACTTTTAAACTGTTTCCAACATTAAAAGGTTAACTTAATAACTTTATTTCCCATTTTGCTCCTACTTCACTACATGTTTCGCCATTCTATTAAGGGCTACTCGGATATGTTTTTACAAAAGCCTTGCAAAGTTTCCGTTTCTAGCTTAATATCTGGTAATTCTGAAGCACTTTAGAGCTGTTTATTATGCCAATGTTAGGGCTTATTTTTAGATGCTTTCTAAGATGGGTCTGCACCTCTCCACTTAGGAACGGTGCCATGTTAGAACAAACCGAAAATATAAGATCACCACCACTGGCATAAGATTTTGAAGTGTGTAACACAGCCCAGAATAGATGTTATTCCACGATCTTGACAATGATATTGTGAACTGTAGTCCTGAATATATTAGAATGCAGCATCCATCCTACTAAATTGATGTGTCATAAAGAACACTTACAAAAAACAACCAGTTGAATCACAACACTTTTACCCAGGTGACACATTCCTTTTCCCATCAGTGCGGGCGCGTATAGGAACTAGGTATCCAAATGGTTGCCGAGTGAAATATATCAAACTGGCAGACCCATCAAAGGGTAGAGTACGTGTGGGAGTGGCGAGGGGGAGGGATATGGGAGGGCACTGGAGGAGCCCCGGGGTCAAGAATGGACACTGGAGGTGAGCAGGAGTAAAGGTGGGGGTTGGGGGATATAGCGTGGGCGTTTTTCAGTACTCCATGCCAATGCTATGAAACTAACCCTGCGCGCTTAATGCTGACATGGCAATGCAAAAGGTCCAGGTCCGGTAGAATTGTGGTTAAGGTACAGAATGATGGGAGGCCTAGGTGCTTGTATCTATATTTACCCATTTTGGACTCCTGCTTATTATGTCTATCATTATAATGGTCACGCACACTAGTTTTATAAACCCCGCTTTCGTCAAATGATTTTGCTGATTTCTTTTATGTTTGGCAATATTTTTACATTCGAATCTCTCATACAATTGAATTATCCAACGCCCTCACGTTTACTAGGCATTAGGGTGGTTCTTGATAGTGTTGAATAAGGATATTAGTATTATAATAAGAAGACACTATGTATGTATGAGTTTAGGCATTATGTGTATGAATGTGTTGAGGCATTATTTTCACTTTCTTTGTAGGACTGAGGTGGGTTTGAAGTTTGAGTGTAATTGGTCAGAAAAGAGAATTGACGTGAGACAAGTAACCTTGAAATAACACAGATTGAGTGTTTTTGAGGGTCACTTTAAATGCGAAAAGAGATCGCAGGGCTTCTGACAAACTTAGGAGTCTGCCCTGTTAAGTAAAGATTATATAATCTCAACATATCCCACAGGCTATTAAACAAATTCTAGGTGATCAAACAAAAAAATTTCCATGTCATAATTAATCAATTTCATTTGTCATATTCTAAGGAATGATTTATGGATTTAAGATTGATGAAACAGACACAAAATGCTGCAAAGTTTTGTCACATTGAATAAAACAATGAATAAAGTATATATACAATACAAGTTCCCCTCTGCAAATATGACTCATATATTTCATTTTCATCTAAATTGAATGATGAAGATGTCTTCCTCAACCTTGATAACTCGAAAATGAATATACGCTATTTAAAAGTTGTAATCCATCCATAATCTAGTACATGCACGTGGATCACGCTCCAGCACTTCTGAGAAATGACAAAATACGTCTGTCATGTCAAATAAAACAATTCAGTGCCCAGAATGAATAATTTTCGTTTCTTCGAAGGTGGTGTCATATCAAGTAGAAATATATCTACAAAGAGTAATTAATCATTTGAGATGGCGATATAAAACCCCTTTTGTCCTTGATGAACGGCGCCGACCGGTAAGGTTACCAGGTTATTTCATGGTCTTGATAATGGCTGTCCAGTTACTGAAACCATTGTCAATTTTAATTGCATGAAGAGTTACATGACTAGGTTTTTGACCATGCATTATACAATGGCACAATGACAGGATAGACTATTAATGTCCACAATTAGGTCTTTGTATTTGTATGATTCAGTATATCTTTATTGGTCCAAGTTGTGGGGAATTGGATTGAATTGGTGCCGTTCTTTTCTTTGGAAAGAGAGTAGAAAATGGAATGTGAAATACTCTAGGACACAAAGCTTCAGATTTCAATAATTCAAAGTTTGATATGTCAAAAATGCTAAAGTAAGTATTGGACAATTAAAATCTGGTTTCGGTTGTCTACAAACTTTCTGTGACCTTCAAATTACGTCTTCATAAATTATATAAGCTATTGAATTGTTAAGAGACTTTCGAATCGTTTTAACCCCATGAACTTTACATTCACCTTCGTTCATATACTCCTGCATGAGTGCGGTTGACAAAAACGTTCAAATAGAATGGAGAGATTTTAACTAAGGCGTCTGCATTCAGTGGCGTGTTTACATATTAGGGGGAGACGCGGGGGCGGGTCCCACCCGTTTAATTTTGTTTGCCAAATTTATATTTTTTAAATATACAATTCTGGAAGAAAAACGGGGATCAATTCAAAAAGCTGGATCCGCCACTGGTGTCTATGTAAGAATTACTATTACTATGTAAGAATTACTATTAAGAAACTCCTCGTACAAGTTATCCATACTATTACTTCTCCCCCAAGCCTAAATATTTTAACAAAAAGTGACTAGGGTCAGGCTACCGCAACAAATACCTAGCTTTAGAAGCAATCAAAAGTCCTGCCCTAAGCAGGGCTGGATCAACGGTTGGGGTCATCGCGGTCATGACACCCTTGCCCCTCATTTGATCACTCCAACGATAAATCTACGAGCAGCATGTTCTTGGAGTAACAACACTTAGAATCATGAATTTAAACCTTTTAAGACCCCACACCATGTTCTTAAAATGTGCTTGATTTCCCCAAGCGTTCCCTTAAATCCTGTTTTGTATAATAACGTTTTAGGTACCAATATTTATATTATTTATTAATATGAAATAGATATTGCTGCTTAGAATTGGATTGTCTATCGTGTGATATATTGGCAGCGGGTCTGGATGAAATAGTCCTAAAATGCAATGTGTTGTACTTGGAAATTATGGTGATTTTTCTGGCCATATTCGTCTGTGTTGAGAGGAATGCCTAAAGACATACACGTGGATTTAGGAATATAGAATATTAAGGTCATAGAACCTGCTATACCTTTTTAAGGTTGATATCCTCCAAGTAAGGGTCTTTTCAATACGTTGACCTTGTTTCAAGTCCTCTTTCCAAAATTTTAAGACGGTCTGATCTGAACTGGAGATGTCACCCATCCTACTTACTCTCAATTAGAGTACAAATTGGTGTATTACCAACTCAAATGTCAGCTTAGGCAAAGGCGTGTCTTAGTGACTAGAAGACGGATCTTTTTGAGTCTTTGAAAGTAGAGAATTATTTCAGGCTTAAAGTTGGGTGCAATGAGGTATCATGGACATATCCGCATAATATAAATATATATCATATTGCAAATTATCAAATGACCTTTCTACGAGGTAGTGGATAATCTTGAATAACTGAGAAACCACAAACATTCTATTTCTAAGAAGAAGCTTATTTGTTTATCAGTTTATGGTTAATAATTGCTGTTTGTAGAAAGAAGTAGACCTATCTGGACCAATAAACTCATAACTTCGTTTTCATTAAGACGTCATACTAGAATGAACGTGAATACTCTGCAGCATCAATTTCTCTCAGTCCGAGAATAATCTGCGCTGTGGTTGACACTGCTTCTCGTGCTTTTTTTGCTGCTCATCGACCTAATTTACTGAAGGCGCCAAGACCAGCAGTCTATGCAATACTCAAAAAGGCAATTGCAGACATTCGGGCTTCCACCAATGAAGCATTTAGGGGCCTTTCGGGTTTTCTGACCAGCATGGCTACTTATAGTATGTATGCTGGTAACTTTCTGTTTTGAGGGTTCCTTCAGGTACACTGATAACCAATAGTCTGTAACAGGCAAGCCAGAAAGGTCCTGGATCATCTATATACATCAGACAACCAGAAGTGTTTTCTTGTAGCACCAAGCAATATGCGCTACTTGTAGTGAAAAGCTCTTTCGATAAGTGAACGCATACCTGGTCGGCCCATCCACCTTTCCCCCTCAGTTTCAACAAGGCATACAAGTTGTATGCGTGATGGGATGTCCCCTAACACGCCAACAACCTTCAGGTGGGACTAATAAAAATCAATGGGCGCAATTTAGTGGTGTTATTGGCCGATGCAAACTAAGCTTACTCGTCAATATGCATCTGACACTGCGTGTTAATTTATATACAGAAATACTGGGAGGTGATGTTACCAGTTTAAACTGCGTAGGTGATTCATAATTTAAAAAGTTAATTCTTCCGGGAACAGGATTAGAAATGAAGCTGGAACTATATTGGACATTGTTACTGTCAGCTACAGATTGTATTTTACATGCACTTCAAAGGGAACATTCGCAGTTTCATGGATATAATTATATATGTGTGTGTTCTGTCTTATATTTTGCATATTTTGTATTAAACCATACATTGGCTATTTATGACTCAAACTTCAAAGCATATTGGTATAGCCTAAAACGTTTCACATGTAACGGGTATTTCGCACATGTGAAGTATCAGTTTATGCCTCTGCTGGTAAATGTCATTGCATCTCTGGAAGTATCTATAGTTATAGTTTTTAGCGATGTTGATTACTTTCCAGGAAATATATGCTGTACATATATGTACGCTATACGAAACCCTTATCAGATCCATATACTTAACAAAGGGAGGCATTGCAATGTGCTCGATATCATGGCCATCATATTTATATTTCATGGAAGCAGGGATTGAACCATGGAATGTATGGATGTAACCATGAATACATACAATGTATCTGATCTTCACAATCCGTATACGTAATGGTACCATTTACTATCAATTCACCACTTGGGAGTCCATTCACGAACACTGGATGTTTATCTACCTGGCAATATCCTACCTTACCTTTGTCAATTGAGGTGACCATTTCTATGATAAATATATGATTTGTTTACGGAGAAAAGCCATGTATTTGAATTCTGAGGTGACCTTTTCAACCCACAACGGTAGGGAGCCAATTAATGACTCAGTTCTCTATGCTGGTCACCCACAACAGTGAGTGCTTCTGACAGAAGTTTGGCATGACTGTTTGGTAGGCATTTAATGAAAGAATTGTTTGTGGCGACCAGCCTGGCGGAGGTATTATACAAATGTAGATATATATACATGTTTTATATGATTGGCCTGCAACAACAACAACAACAACAACACTACTACAACACACACATAGGCTACATACACATATTCATACATACACACGTATGTGGTCAAACGACATTGGCCTATACACAGAAATACTCAGACATACACACATACATACATACATAATTATGTATACATACATACATACATAAATACACACACACACACACACACACACACACACACACACACACGCATATATGCATACATACATACTAATTTTATATATAGAATAGTTTGCCAGCCAATCAGGGAGCGGATAGGGATTTATGGGGTCAGTACGGGGGGTGAATGGGGGGCACATGGGGGAAAGTGGTCTATACAGTATGTATGAAGGTGGGCTATCGGGGTAATCTGGGCACGGGGATGGACGGCTGAGGCCAGGGCCCAGGGGGACAGTACTGTCACCGCCCCTAACCAGCCGAATGGATCGGTGAACAACACCACGCACTCGGTGTGGCGACATGGCCAAAGCCTAGGTTCCACTACGCGATTCTTACTGCCTGCCATTTGAGGATGTATCACTTTTTCCTTCAGATATACAACAAAACACCATACATCCTGCATATCATTTGAAAGATAATTCAACAACCTTTTTAATGATGTGTAACATGGTTATACTCAACCGCTATTCCCGGTTGCAATTTATATGATGAGCTGTAAGAATCGGATGTCTTAAGCAAGGTTAGGGGGCCGCTACTCGCCGTTTATTTCCGCGCCATAAACACTGCCTCCCCAAACCAATCTGACGCCCGCCTTGTGACCCCGTCTCCGCCGACACCTCATTGCCCTCACGTGGGGAAGTGGACGCGTCGGGGTCGCCAATGGTTTTTTCCATCGTCAATAGATCGACCTGATAGGCGGATCTTCTCAAAGGTGCATCAGCATAAACTACAAATGGAGAGGGACGTCCTGGGCCACAAACATTCCAAGTAGTGAATAAAAGAGAAAGTGTGGCTTTTTCACCATTGTCAATATGTTGGTTGGATTGGCCCCTATCTTCTCATAGAGGTGTGTAAATGGTGAGAGGAAAGATTTATATTCAGCAAATGATCCGACTCCAAGGCAATTGGTCATAAATAAAACAGACATTGTGTGGAGGGATGAGATTGTGACGTCAATTGAATGAGGTTGTCCTTCATCATTGAAAGAGGATTTTTACCTTGGTGTTTCTGTAACTATGAGAGAGGTCTTAAGCAATGTAATGCAAATAATCATGATCTATGTGTTGGGCATTCAGGATGTAAGAATGATGTTAGAATAAATATTAGACGGACTGTCCCATTTGTATAAACATTATATGTTTTAATTAACTTCACAAATGTTCCTCAACAAACAAAGCAATTATGTAATCGTAGTTTTCTTCTTTCATGGACGCGTTGCCTTTAATAAACTGTCCATTACGTTTTGGTCAAAGAAAATATATTAATGCGGTATCAATCGTATGAAGATAAGTATGGATATTCACTCTTAAATCAACTTGAATAATTGCGAAACATTTTTACTACTTAAAAGACAGAGAGTTAAACCTGTATTCAATAGATCTTTCGTGGCTTTGCAAAGATATACATCAAGAACTGACCATACTCACGTATACACAGTACTAAGGGGTGGGATAATGGGCCATTCATTTGAAATGTCATCATACTAACTTACAATTTCTTTATTAACATGAATATTCATTAAAAATAAGAAGGGCTCGTTTTATGCCAATGTTCATTCGGTGATTCATCTTAGACATTTAGAATGGTTTTTGAAAAGTTTAAATATGATGTAAAATACATTATCAAATTTGCAACTTTCCAATCTAGCCCTACCCCTAAAAATAATTATCATTAATGGCCAATTTGATAGTCAGAGAATTTTCTTTCCAGCTCAAACTTTCCGCGGTTGCTAGGTATGAAGCAAAATCGTTTGGATTCTACTCAGATAAGATTCGACATTTAATTACAACCACGAAATGACAAACGTACAAAAAGGCGCAATACTAAGTGCAGATAGACCAGCCCTCATTATATTGTTCTGAAGAATCACTCGCCGTTCTCGGGGTGATGAGGAGTTAAACAGGTGGCGTTCATACAGGTTAGAACAAGAGTCCAACTGATAGAAGTACAATGCATTGACACCAACGCTACAGTAGGGATGGGGAGGGTAAATCCTTTCTTCTGTGGTTAGAGGTCTAGTTCGTATGATACTGTGTTAAGTGTTCCTTTATGGCTGGTCGTGCATCCAACTTGATGCACATTCGGATTGATTGGTATTTATTAAATATAGTTGGTAGCAGTACTTACCAGTTCTTATAATTAATTGTTAGTAAAAAAAATAAGAGAAAATACTACCAAATTATGTGGTTTTCCCCAGAAAAATCAGTATTGTTTTAATAGTCTGTTGGTGCCAATTTGTCCTATTGCTTGTCCAAATTACTGGTAGATGTCCTGAAGTCGTGAAATATCCATTCAATAATAGTAACAATTGGTATATCACGGTTGATGATGAATGTCTGTTTGTGTGTTCAAAAAAAACAAAGCATGGGCATTGACTAACACAGCAGAGGGGAAAAACTGCATCATGCTCAAAGAATCTATAGGAATCTATTGTCGATGTGGAGATGTTGATGTTCGTCGATGTCGCCATCTTA
Organism: Lepidonotus clava; assembly: GCA_936440205.1. Taxonomy (NCBI): domain Eukaryota; kingdom Metazoa; phylum Annelida; class Polychaeta; order Phyllodocida; family Polynoidae; genus Lepidonotus; species Lepidonotus clava. The sequence goes on from OW387134.1 coordinate 41,839,900, forward strand.
AAAGGTGTCTTTGCCTGCTGATGTGGTTAACGGTGGAACAGGCCCCGGATACTTGCTCTTATGACGTCACTCGTGACGTCACTCCACGCATGCGCAGATCGTTCGTACTAGATCTGCCCATCCTCGAAGCAACGCTTGGCACAAAGTCGGAGGCGGAGCTTACATTGCAAGAATTCCGTTGTTCGACTGTGGCGTTTGCTTCGTCCCGCAGCACAGACAACGAACTCCGGCACACAGGCCTCCGCATAGCAATCTGCATTGGGAAGAAAAGAAAATCGAACTCTTTTATAACAGAAAAAAGACACACAATAATTTAGCACTTTAATTACGACAGTTTATAATCAGGAGGGGCCATAAGTAACAAAATGTTTCCTTTTGTTTAAAGTCTAAAAGAACCTATTTAGGATGATCAACCTATGGATGATGATGATGTTGTGTTCGAGTTTAAGGTCTACTCAGCAATTTTTCAGCTATATCAAGACCAACTCCGGTTTTTGACTACCAATTGGCTGACCGAATCTATGAGGGTGAGAATGACGGCAAGGCAAGGTGGTACAGCTGGCAGGACCCAGACTCCAACCCGGATCTCCCATGTGCGAGGCGAGCACCCTACCAACTGTACCATCCTGCCCCTGCTAATGTAGACCTAATATTGCCTGAAGGCATTTCCCAAACATGTGTTGGAACTGTATGAGGATGTGCTTATCTGCTTATCAAGGGTATCAAGCGCCCTCGGACTTTGTCTGAGAAGCTAGAACCTCATATATACGAGCAATCTTTTCTAGTTAACAGATGTAACATGGCCGTATTACGGTAAAGTATTAATTATTTTGGGTAGCATTCCTTTAAATTCCACTCAGCATACCCAAGATAAGGTACTAAGATAAATAATTGGATCAGTTACACTGTCGTTTCATGTATCGCAATGGGTATTTTGTTTTAACTCAGACCATTGTATTCGAAGTTTCTCATCATGCCTCCTCATTTATGCAAATGGGTCTATTCCCTGCTGGTGCGTGAGCTCTGTTACATTCTCATCATAATAAATAGAAATCAAAGAATGGCTCAGATACATCTGCCTATGATGACCTCTACACCATCCTGTTAGGTGTATTTAAACATGAAAATACGGTAGATTTCAAAAGGAGTATCGTTTGACGTGTCTTAATGTATTTCAAAGAGAACTAATGTGGGTTTTCATTATCACGTGCAAGATTCATGGAGCCGACTCAAATTGACGTGTGTCTATATGAGTTAGTTTCCTTTGCACATTGTGCGTCATTTCTAGTTTGATGATGGGAGTGAGAGACGATGCGTATCGGCGTAACGATACGTAACACAATCCACTTTATATGACAAAATCACTTCGAGGCCGATAGCCTCTTTTGTACATGCACTGAGAATAATGTAAGTAGAATACTAAACAATAGGGATGTTGTGCTTGTGGAACACATTGTTTTTAATACTATTGAAACAACGTTTCCTAAATTTCTTCAAAATACATTCGATAATGTAGTGTTATACTCACAAAACGTAGTTTATGGAAATGTGAATAAGAGATTGTCAAGTCTAAAAACATTTAGCTTGTAAAATAAATGATATTATAACAAGGAGAACGTCCAAGGCTAAAGTTTACCGCCCAAATAAGCAGACAACATTAATCATTATTGATCAATATCACATGTGAGCCATTTTTCATGAATATATCTACATTATAATAATTTCATAAGCTATAAGTTCCTTATATATATGCAAATCACCTCTCCGGTTTGATGTAAGAGTAGTACATGGAACGAGTAATCCGATTCTTGACGGACGTCATAATGCATTCTTTATCATACAAAGAACTTGACATACACAGCTACATCTACCGAGATATGACACCTTCCTGAACCCAAATATGATTTTAAATAGTCCAACTGTGACTTACCTATTGCAACTTGATCTTCACTTGTTCGGTCAGATATGGCATTGTCCCGGGCTGAAATAAATGGAAAGCTTGTTTATGACAATACAACTTTAGTTCCCAAGTGCAAACTATAGGTTTTAATTGGGCGTGGCCTTTCAGTCATACATTGGAGATATGAAATAGGATATAATTGCACATGCCCTACGGTCCTCAAGAACAAGAAATAGTAACAACGTATCTCACATTCATTCTGAAATTTCTTTTACATGGCCCTGTAATACAATGCATTAAGATATATGAATATGCCCTTTAGAATCTAGAAATTAATATTACAGAACAAATTCTCTTGTTTCCTACCTGGAGATATTCTTTGAGAGTCATCTGTTGACTTTTTGCTCCACCAGGCTGAAAAGAAAAATCAAGAAGAGAGATGTACAAGTCTAGAACAGAGACGTATATAAGTTCATTTCCTCAGGGCTGAAAAGCCGGCCCTCTGGGGGTGGAAACTATCTCCGAAGTGTCACTTCGGTCCAGCCAGAGAGATGATCAGTGAAAGTCGACCTGATAAGAACATGCATTAATGATGCTTCTTCTCTCAGAGATAAGACAGGTTCAGATTTCAAGTACTCCTGGATGCACTCTAGATAAGTTTCTTATCACACCTGATTATTCCATGCGAAAATGAATTTACGTCTAGTCTGTCTTTGATGAAATGAAGTACATTAAGATCTTATTATGAATGTCTAAAATCAGTGCCAACGAAGTAAAAAGACTGTATAATGTGCGGCTATGCTTTGCAGATAGAGAGACAGATAATTTGAACTTATCATTCTGCGTTATATATAATTATCGATTTTTTTCAGTCGCTAAGGAGCGCCATTGGCATTTCATTTGAAATCTTGTCATATAACACTTTGTTCACCGATGTATATTTCAAGATCTCCTGACTGTTCGAAGAAATCATAAACCAAAAGTGTCTCATTCAGGACAGTTTACATTTTGTAATGTCAACTCATTTAAGGACGTTATCAAATGATGGCGACGCACCGACACTGTCCTATGCAATGTACAGATAAAAACTGACGTTAACAAGATGTCAAAGCTGCTATTACTTCACGTGAGGTACGTTTACAGTATAACGTTTTCCAAATGAACGTTAGATTAAGGGGATCATGCTGTAGTAATGATTATCCAGGGTGGTTGTTTCTTGCTGGGGAGTTCTTCTCCAGTTTTATTTCTCCCGAGTAGATATTGAAATGAATGAAGGCCTCCAATGTTTAAGAAAGACTAATTTGCGTGTAAAGTCCTCTCCGGCATAATGCCGACGCGTTCTTTTTCTTTTCGTAGGTATTTTCTTTTTGAGATAGTTCAATGGCACCATGGTCACCTATTATTGTTTTTTGTTACAAAATATGACGAGAGAAAAATATCTTTTATTTTTAAGGGTATATGTAAATTTATTATGTTTAAGTACGGGAATTCATATTTCCAGAGGAGTAAAGTCAGAAAACCAATTTGAAAAAGTTATAATTCGATTAAATAGTACAATAACTACTCTAATAATCAACGGTATCCGACCTATTTAATTAAAAATGATTAGTGAAATAACACTATAATCAAAACATCCCTTTCAATGCAAGACTATTCCTGGGTGTATTATTATCAGAGATGCACATTTGATTAACAAGCAAACCAAACTACCCGCTAAACAATGCTGACGTCGTCAGCAATCCCAGCGGATTCGCGAGAAAGTTTTGAAAAGTTGTCAGAAATAATGGCTTAGTTTTCCCAAATAGAAAAGGCCGAGCCGTGGGTTCATTATGAGGAGACATGCTCGACAGGGCAATTATCATGTGTTTTTCGAGGAGTACTCCTCCAGGGAGCTGCTCCTGTAGGTTAGAGGTAGCGGCTGAGTGACTCGCTAATTGGCTGGAAGCATTCGGGGGGTACTTCAACCTGTAGTGCTTATGAGCATGCGCGGACAGCAAAGCCACAACCCCAGCTCCTGGAGGAAATGAAGTCATTCCTCCACTGGTTCTTACATCCGCCCCTAGGGGCCCTGGAGGCGCCACTTGGCGGGGTCACACGGCTTCCGGTGTATCTATATCTCCAGCCGCTAGATGGCAGCAGGTGACTGATCGCCACCTGGCGGCGGGGATTGATTACCTTTGTTAGCTGCGCATGCGCATGCGCTCCATGTCTCTGGTGCGCCTCAGTCACGCCCATAGTAAGGTGCACCAGATGGGTGGTGGGTGGTAGGGTCAATGCTGTATCATTTACCTTGTCCCCACTAGTGCAAATGAGACCAATACGAAGTGGGTGGGTAGGTGGAGTTGGGTGAAGGAAATGTAGGTGGGAAAAGGGGGAATAATTAAAGGTGGTTTTCCACTGGCCGATTTTATTCCCGATTTCATAAATTGTCTGTGTGAATAGTGTTATTAGTATAGATAATATTATGTTATATTATAATTAGAAAGGCTTCCTAATTCCCTTTCAAATGATAAAAAGGGTGCTTGTCGTTTACCATATTATTGGAGAAAATGGCGAATAACGAAATTGGCGGGAGTCAGAATCGCCCACTGGAATACAGGCTTAAGAGAAAAAGGAGGTGACGGGGAAGGAGATGGGACGAGTGTGGGAGTATGTTAAAATTGTTGCTTACCGTTCCGTTTTCTGATGACATGTGCCGCGCTTGTATCGTGACCACTGCTTACCGCCCTCCCATGGACAGAGCAGGCTGAAAATAACAAAAAGAGAAGTTTTTATCAAAGCTTATTGGCTTATTCCCAACAAAGATCAGGACCGTATACAAGGGGGTTGACAGGGGTGGCGGGGGTGGCGGGCCACTACAGAAGATTTTTTTTTCTCAAAAGGTTCCACCTTTCCTTAACGGGGTCTATGTAAATACCCCTAAAATTGGTCAGAAAACAGACCCCATTTTTTAATTAAAAAGTTCCACTAAGGGAACCTCACCCCCCCCCCCCCCCCACAGCAAAACCTGTATACGAGCCTGCTGATCTATATAAATACAACTAGGTTTTAATGTTGATATACTAGTCTTGGGAAATATACACAGCAGTACTCAATTGGTTATGCGATGTACACAACTTTCACACGAACTTTTCAGTCCCCTTTGGGACTTTTGGGAAACAAAGTTAAGTCGGTCACTTCACTTCATAAATAAACCTGTCTCCTGAGTCCACCCAGTGGACCCTCCCATAGACGCCCTGCACCCAATGGTTTAAGCATGGTTTCATTGACACCAAATACCTAGACATATCTACTAGCATGGCGCCACAGCGAAGAATTTCTAAAGGTTTAAATAGGCCTACCATAGAAGAATCTCAAAAATTTAAGAAGACCATGTCATTCATTTCATTCCCATGCACTTGCTCACCGAGTTGACAGTGCACATTAGTTTTCATAAATTGCAATTGCGATTGCTTGTCGTACTTGACCCAAAAACTAGGTTCTTAAAGATTATGCAGTTTTCATTTCAAAAACAGAATCTGGAACTTCACTATCAGTTGTATCAGCATTTCCCTTTTAGACCTTTCCCTTGTTTAGATTCTTTTCACAGCTTGATTTTATGATATTAGGAGAATTATACACATAGCAAAAGTATGATGTTTAGCATACCAATCACTACCCTTGAAGTGAAGTAGTAATCCTTATTCTCGTTAATTCATTGCTTACTCTGCACCTTTACAGTTTCATTAATTTTAATCAATGTCTAGGCTATTAAGAACATCCATTAACAGTACAATTTCATTACACTACCCCTTCCTTCTATAGTCGAACTAGGCTGAGAATTCAATGCATTAATGCTTACCGGACGGTCATATACATTCACAAATGTTTACCAGGTTATACTATTAATGCATGTACAAAAGATAACAGAGGGACAATGAATTAATGAGCACACCCTTCACACCATCATAATTATAAATGCACACAATGTCCGACCTAACTGCTATTTCGGTCATGCTTGCCATGGGCTTTATAATCGTCATCAGCTTTTGCTTATGGTTGTATTTACCCATACATTCCTACCTCAACCCCCTAAGAGACCGTGCTCTTCTGATCTGTAATTAAATTAATGAACCAATAATGTGTGAAAATAGTATTTGATTGCCAAAATGATATTGTTATGATGTAGATTGATAGTATCATCAAAATCTCGAACATGCATCTAAAATTTAGCAGCGCTCAATTGCTGAGCAATTCAATTTATAGACTGATTTTGCAAATGTCTTAATTGTTTACTACCATCATCTCAAGTGCAGGTAATCTGGTTGTAAAACCCAATAATTATGTGAATAATGTACTAGTTATTGTATAACAAGGCAATCGAGGTGTCAATCCGATACTGTAAATTGATGAATTATAGATACATCCTCTGGCAATTTATGGGAAGGTGAGACGAGGAGGAAACCGGCAGGGAAATCGAAGAATCAAGTAGTTGCTACATATTTGGTTAACAGCATTATGTTTACCATTAATTTATTTTCGCGTATAGCGCATTTGCCTGATATAGAACAAAGTGGCCATATTTTTTATTTGTCTATAGGTAGCGAACCTTTTTCATCTCACATATTATCTCCATCTTTTGGGAGAAATTTGCCGTTCTCTCCTTTCCGCGAAAGTTTTACAAACACAAATTTATCTTCGTTTAAGAATTGTCATTGAACCTGCCGAGTATCCACAACAAGAGTGCATGTATTATATCATCGTGTTCATAGTTGGAAGTTCACGTGCGTTTGCCCTTGACCTTGAATCCATAATTCAAAATCTTCAATCGTGATAAACAATACCGCTACAGCTGCAACTATAAGGTTAGAGTAGGGGGTTCAGTGTCCAATTTGCACCAGTTGTGGGCGTTTTCTAAAAACTCCTTTATTTCTACGTCCAAGTAGACATAATCATACATTATAAGAAGGCCCATTGTCTCAACTATCCAATAGTACTATGGGTTCTACTTTTAGGCAACCAACAGTAATCATGTCATCGTCATTCTATGGGACGACATGTTGAGATATTTCTTTCTATCAATTGAATTGCTTTGAATCGATTAATGAATTCCTTTATGTTATTCAATATAGTTGTCATATTTCCGCTTAATTGCACAACCTCTGTGTTTGCTTAATTTCTTATTACTTAATATGTGAAGCAGCCGGAGTGCAATAAAACTTTATGACACGTTTGTGAAAGTTGCTGTCATATTACCTGAGTCACTTAAACAAAGGGTCAATCTTCCGACAGTCATTTATAAGTAATGTAGGCTATACCGCACACAAAAGGGTCACGGTACCATAAGTGCTAACGCCATAATTATACTGAGAACAACACAATAATTCGAAATTTGATATTTCTACTGCGCGTCATGTCAAGGTTTTCAATTAAATTCAAATTTTAGCTGTCTGGAACAAAAGAAAAAACAACGCTTTTGATTTCCGGAGTTATAATGTTCTTATATAGCTGGTTTGATAACATCCATTCGTCGTTAATAAACACCATAAAATAGGAATACACCGACTAATGGCTGATTCACAAACATCAGTCAGAATTAAGATAGACAAAAGGAGACTGGATTTGGAAAATACTAAAATCAACGTGTTGTGACTGTGTCAGCAGGCTTATAAGTTTTACGTTATTTCATGAGTAATGTGTGTCAGACGGCTTATAATTTTTGCTTTTACTTCATTAGGAATGCCAAAAGGAAGTTTGATTGAATACGTTTTTTCACCCATGGGTAAGCATGACATTGTATATTGCTATTTAAAATTGGAAATGCTGGACAATATTGGTAATCATCGCCAAGTTTTGCATAAATGTTTCACCAAACAAGAAGTCCTTCAAAAATAAAACCCCTTAGGAAAGAATTGCATCGAGTCTTACAATATTGAGACAAAATCTTCAAGACTCTCTAAATTCATAGATCATTTCCTCTAGTCCATTACTGCAAGGAACCTATTTGTAAGTAGTATAAGGAAAGTTGGATTGTTTCTTGATGTGATTTGGGAAGCCGACACTATCCCAGCCGAGGACGTTACTTGGCCGATTGTTATTAAACGGCACAGAAAGTTACTAAACGTCACAGAAAGTTACCGTTGTTTCGCCTCTGGGCTCGTCATTATAATATCGAGACTAGAGAGCTGGAAGAAAGCCAGTTATATTGCACAATTTCGACACAAGACCGCTTGCTGGATCAAATATAGGCTAACCATTGTTGAAATAGCATATTGTGATTCTTTGATGCCACCATGCAGATAATCACAACATCTCTTAGAATGACCAGCCCATTGAGCACAGTTTATAGCTATAGGTTTTAAGCCATGCAGTTAACGGAGGAATGAACACATGGGCTTTAAAAGAAACTTTCCAGTCTGCATGCTAGAAAGACAAAGATCACTTTATTTTGCAATGCAGCGCTAGCCCTGTTTCCCTCTTTTCTAATGTTAATTCCGGAACATGTATGTAAAGTAGCTGAATCCTACCTCTTATCAACTTATAGGCGTTTGGCAAACGTCTTACAATATGAATAAATCAAGGCGTTGCTACAATGGCTGAAAACTGGGTTAGGTTTGACTCAGATCACAGTCCTTGGGTTGCACAATGTTCATTTTTCTAAAGAAACTTATGATCATTTCATTTGGTCCGAAGCAATAAGACTCAACCCCGCTTGAAAGTAATGACCAGCCTACGCAGTCATTAATTGATTAAGGCAAATAAACTGATATTATTGCAAAGACCATTCCCATGTTCCCAGTGTTAACTATACTGATGAAATCTAAGTTGACTGGCTTATCATCCCCAATCCTATCGTCGACATCAGTGTTCATACTGTGAGTTAGGAAATCAGACACAACAGATCATACCTGACCCATACATGGATTATATAAGATATGAGGCAATCAGATGAATGGATTAATAGTATTGTGATACAGCTAGGCATGTAGATACTTCTGTAACTAGGCTAATGCTAGACTTGGACAATTAGAGGCTTAACATCTAACAGCAGAACACTTTGGCACTTTGTACCAGCAGTCCTCAACCAAATGTGGCGAATAATTGAATTTAGAACCTCTAGGCGAAGATAGTCTTGACCTGAATCACACTAACATTTGGAGAATTACTCATTGACTCTATCCCTACATGTCTTCAGTCTTTGTAAATGCAAACCCTGAGATTCATTCAGATTTTCTCCCTTTTGTACACCTTAATCGAGGGAATTGTGTGGTGAATACTGCCGTATCATTATGCATGTAATCATGTGTGGCCATACAGCTCCCTATTAAAATGTTCAAAAGCAGTATGAGGAAGAAATCAGCATGTTTACTATAATTAAGAAGGAAATTACTTTCATTTGCAGGCCACTTTTTCTTTGTTATGCTGCGATACGTGTTCATCTAAAGGCACATTAGACAGAACATCGCTAAGAATAGAATAACTATGATACCTTCTTTATAATTATTATAACGTTAAGAACTACCTGTTCTTAATGTTATAAAACTTCCAGTTGCCTTCGATGTAAATATAGTATACATCAATGGACATCTTAATCTGATCAAAAACAATATTTGCAATGTTTTGTATAGAATCTTTAGAACTTTCCCAATGCCGTTGGGTTCTGAAACGAGAGAGCCATCAAACCCTGGATACCTTATATTTACATTGTTAATTTCTTCATGCTTATCATGGTAGTTCTAAACGTGACCTAAAAGCACAGTTAGGTAGATTTCCTTTTACAAGTAGAATATTCCAATAATCATTGGCACTTTGTTATTCCACGTGACACCGAAAACCCCCCACCTTTAGAAGAAGATGAGGGCAGAACATCATCTAAACACTGATCAGGGATAGGATCATTAATGTGGCCCGTTGCTCAATGACAGATCATAACAACGACAACTTAAAAGATACTTTAAGATTGATATCGTAACAATGCCATCATCTTTGTTACAAAACACCTACATCTTTTTTCTAATGAATCAAATTGAATTCTGTGAATTGATATATTGAGGGACACTGAAGGACTATATCCTGTGATAAATACAGGTCATTTAGAGCATTCTAAATAACATTATCTATGTTTATATTGGGGTGAAATATGGCCCAACAATGATCAAAGTTGACAATGAATGCGTTAGTTGTTATGAACGCACTTGTTGTTATGAAATTCATTGTGCAATGGGGCACAATGGCCCATTGCACAATGAATTTCATAACAATGATCGCGGTCATAACACCATAACTCATCCTTGTCCATTTGATCATTGTTAGATCATAATTATTTTGCCCCATCAAATCACATATTTAAAATGCTGTAAATGAGCTGTAGTTTTTACAGAATATAGACCTACAGTGTCCCCCTATATATCAATTTACAGAATTCAATTTGATCTAGTAGAAAACAAAGATATAGGGGTTTCGTAGCAAAGATATTGTAACAATGATGATGCTGTTATATAAGTGATCGTGAAGTGATCTGAAAGGTTGTCATTGTTACGATCAGTTATTGTGCAGTGGGCCAAAGGGGCCATAATTTCGTAACTAGTCAGGGTCATAAGGAGAACTTTGAATAGTGTTTTATCATTAGTAATTATGTCTGGGACAAAACGTATCTCCATTTAATAATTCCCCTTGTGGGTTATCTTGCACTGACACTACTTTTTATGAAATATAGAATCTCAAGATATGAGATCCTAATCAAATTTTACGAGATTAGCATAATCAGTTTCGAAGATACGGACCCAGGTGCTTTTTTACTGGGTTAGTGATGTGATAGTTGATGAGCTGCTAGCCCAGGCCTATTCCCCCAGGCATTTCCCTAAGCTTCTCGTCATGATCGGTCGGTTAGTGTTGAGTGGCCCAATCTTGGGGCACTGACCTCTGTGCGAAATTCAGACCTGCTTACACAGCATTTTTACCTAGGTCTTTGTTCTGCTTTATTAAGAAAGTTCTGTGTGAAAACGTGCCAAATTATTTGAAGTTTTTTTTAAAGTTGCCTTTCTATTAAATAATGAACCTTGTTTGAAAATCGTCTTTGCCTGTCAAGGGGACAGTAATCTGACTAAATGTTGTACCTGTTTTTAATTACTAAAAAAAGGGCTGTACGTGTGAGTGCTTGTTTGGAAACTTGCTTTTGTTTAAAACAATGGATCTCTTTTTCAAAACCCTTTTCGCTTATGGAGGGGAAAACCCTTGAGTAAATAGTACATCCTATTTTCTTGATTATACAAAATGCAGTGTTTGCATCTTCGCATGCAATTAATTTAAAAGAAGCGATGTTAAAGGCTGTACGCGACGTCTTTCCAGGAGTTCACGCTTTTAAAAGCCTGTAGTGTTTTTCGCAGAAGAATACCTATTCGTATACAACCAGTTGTGAATAAATCAATAATATGTAATACTATGATCTTTTTATGCCAATGCCAAGCAATGTGAGGTTAAAATAATGTTCCAAAAACTGCCACCTGGGAAGCTACTTTGTATAGTTCTTTAGTACCTTCTTGTACTCCCAACAATATGAATTTATTATCTTGAAAAATGGATTAATCATGATCAGTTTCCATATAATTATAAGACATTCGGTTGCACTATAATCACCAACTTGCTTTATTCAAAGGTTAGAATGTGATACAAAAGCCCTCTATGACGAATAAACTCTGTGAATTGTTAGTGCCATCCCCTCCAAGAAGCGACTTAACGATAGTTAACGTTCTGTGACGTTCTAATATTAACGGTATGAATTAAATGTTTTGCAGTTTTAGTAGAACGTTCTGTGACGTCACATCCTTGGCTCGATGAGATCACCCTCCCCCGCAACCTTTTTTATGTAACGTCATCTAGTTGTGTGGGAATGACAGATATGGATTTTATAAGAAGGGTTCATATCCTGGACCATATAAACCTGTTTGTGATATTGGAATTACATATAAAAGCCTTTTGACGGATAAAGCAGTTGACAGGAAGACTCTGATGCTTCTCTAAGGAGTGGGTGTTAGGCATAACCCAAAGCAACCTGAAGTGGATTGCTCTTTTTTGCAATGCCATCTGAAATTCGTTTTGTAAGTTATGTAATCAACTTTAAAGTTTCAAAACGTTGTAGACCGTCAATGAAATGGTCAATACGAACGTAACAACATCTCGGAGGCATTCACTGGATAAAATCCACATGAGAAACGTATGCCATTAAATTTTGTTCGGATAAAGTGTACGTATTGTTATCAATAACCTTGTTTTTGTTTATTAAGTTTGTAGGTATTCCACCAAACTATTTTTTACCTAACTAGTTGCTTTACAATTGCCGTTTCCTAAATCAAAAGCTCCAACACGGCACTTTTCTTCCCGTCAGACTATCGCAATCCATGCCGACTGTAACTGGAAATAATTACCAGGTGAACGCTCCCAATTAACACGAGTTTCTTTCATGTTTGCCAATACTACCTCTGCGAGCAATTACCTGTTCTTGCAGCGCCACCAATTATCATGTAAATACCTAAGTCTCGAGTTTTCCCCCGAAGGCAAAACACGTCTTAAGTGACACTAACCGAGTAGAGTCAAGTCTGCTCGGGTAAAAATAAATCTTGGCCTTATTGGGTGAGCAGCTCGGGAGGGGGCCTGGTATCGGCTCCGAGCTGCTCCGAGCATGTTCGCAGGGGATAATCACTTAGCCTTGATTGGATTAATCGTCCTTACTGCCGCCTAAAAGCTCCCGGCCGAGACAATAGGGCCGCGCAGAAATGTCATTTACCGAGTTCAAGTGCTCACGTTCTGCTCACTCATTGCGGTCAGCGGGAGGCGAGCAGCTCCCCGAGCAGCTCCTAGGCGTAATCACACTTCTTTATATTGAGTGGCTCGCCCGCCGCTGCTGGTGGACGGCCTGAACCTCCGGTGGGCGCCGCTCATGACTAAGGGCATCCGCCGACACGCCGGTAACTTGCCGCCGCTGGGAGGGGACGTCACCTCCGTACGGCCAAGGCGTTGGTCACATGACCACCAAGGCGTTGGTCACGTGACCCCTTACCTCCCCCCCTTTTTTCCCGCAGGTATACCGGATGTGGTACTCCCATGTGTCTTTTGTAAGAATTAAAAAGAGGTTAGAGATGGTACCATTGCGCACATCGGGAGGCAATCTAATTATCGTTTAATTGTGTCTGATATCTAGTTTTCGGCCAGTGGCATGATTTCAATTTAATAATGGGTACATAGGTCTATGGGCTACATTAATACAGTCATGTATGTTTCTGTTCGTGTGTGTCTTTGTGTGTGTCTTTGTACAGGCCTATAGGCCTATAAGGGGAAACAAAGTACACAATAAGGTTTTTAAAGCAAAACAACACGTCTAATGAAATGCTTTTGGTAGGGTTCCAGAATAATAGGAAATTGAGTCATGAAGGAATTCATGTCTTTGCTAGAAGTGCATTACTTTCTTCTAACCTAGGTCCTTCCAATGCGCCCAGTTATCAGAAAATGTCTGTCATGAATATGATATTCATGATATTCTAAATAGCTACTGTTTTTGTCAAGCTAATATTGGAGGAATACGTGATCTCATTACTTACTGTCATGTATATAGAAAAATTGTATTCAGTTCCATGAATACATTAGACAAACCTAATAATCCTGATGCATTAGAAATGGAAGCATACAGTAACCTTTTTCTTTGTTATTACTCCTTGAAATATTATTACATTATGCCATGCCCTAGATAAGATGACTCTGTAATCTTAGGTAATCTCACTGTGGTTTTAGAAATATCTGAAATTACCATAATGTTATTTACTTGACATATTGCATTTCGCCTATGCATCAGTGTCTATTATAATCCAACTGTCCGAATGTGGGATGATTCCAGAATAAGATATCATATCTAAAGGAAGTCATTCCCTAACCTGTGTCAACAAGATTATGCTTGCTTTGGTGACTTTAATTGAATGATAGTGTAATTATTGTGTAATTATTAGCAGATTAGGGAAAGTATCTAGAGCTACTCAAATTGTATAAATACCTGAATTATGTAGATACATGAATTACTTGGAGTAACTTGAAATGTCAAATACCACGAAAGATACAAAAATGTTTGGGACAACACAAAAGTCAGGGTTTATGGAGTAAACACAGGATTTTATAGGGATATGTCATGTGATATGTTTTTGTCAATTTGCTCAACTGTGAACATCTGATCTGTGAACATCTGATCCAGTCAGAACACTAAATTTCCCTGGCACATCCAAATATCAAACCAGGCGTTTTCAATAGCAAATGGCTAGAATACAGATCATGTAAGTGAGATTTTACAAAAATTATTTATAGAAATTTAGATAATTATGATGGCCTCACTGTGTCCCACAAAATGTTCTTTGTACCCAAGGAAGAGGGAATATAATAATTATGTTTAGTATGTGCAAAACCGGATTTTATATAGAGCACACTGACTAAACCCATTGAAAGATGATTCTCGTGGGTGCTAGTATCAAATCTAGAGAATTAGGAAAGAATTTACAAATTCACTGGCCCATCTCTTTGAATAGAAATATAGTTGTCCCTTGAATATTCTACTAAAAGAAATAGACAGGGATATGGGGCTTTTCGTTAAATACACCAAAATGGGATGAGGAGCGATTTTTTTTCAAGACGTGGGTGCATCCCTGTACCAATCCAGTGCCCCACTCACTTCTCCCTTGGGAATGGGGAGTCCCGAATTTTTGGAAATAATATCATACGCGTGTACTTAATGGACGGCCCCACAGTTGTGAAGGGCAAATTTACCCATAACAAAATCTAATGCCTGGTTCAACGACCCTTAGAAACGCCATCCATCCATCCAGCTTTAATTCGAAACGTAATTGGAGAGTCCCGGTCACATTTAAGACAACCACAACTATGAGCAAAAGATGCCTTGTCAGGCGACGTTTTTATGATCTACCATTTTGCTACCATTCCAATTAACATTTGTCGGACATTTCTTCCTCTCCTCAAAGTCATTAACTATACCAATGACTTGTTTTTTATCTGGAAATCTCAGGCTATTATCCTAACACCAAACTGATCTAGGCCCATTTAAAATACCATGGAAGCCTTTTTGTGCAAATGGCTTATTTTTTATGTACAGGCTTGTTGGTATAATTGAGTGTTTTGAGTTTGGTTTTGCAAGCAATTTGTGATTTTAATATCAGATGAATCAGATGAAGCCACTCCTGTGAGAAAAAGAAGAAAATACTGAAAACTAAAACCAAAAGAAAGTATATAGCATTAATAATACACAAGATTCAATCACGTGGTGTTCCTGGTGACCAGTCTCTTTAATCATAATTATAACATTTTGCAGCTTTTATCATTATTTCTGCAATTAATAGTTTTCATACTATTCTCTCGAACTATAGTTTACTAGTATCTCTCATTAAAATATTATTCCTAGTCCCTGCCTCTCCTCTCCTTTTAGGAATAGAAGTCTATGTTTTTACATAATATGTTCAACCAGTCTGGAATAGGTTTTATGCCATCCTATGGCAAGTCCTGATCATTTAAACCTGTCACAATCAATGACCCTATGAAGAATCCAAACCAATACTTAACCTCATGGCTTATTCCTTATGTGTGTTGATTATAAGTTATCATCACATGTATGAGATGTACGAGCCCATACACCCATATTCATTAGAATAAGTGGAGGATTCAGGATTTAGAAAAAGGGAAAATCCATGTTATTATAGGCTAAATACTAAATACCTTATTGCGCATTCATGCATGACGTTTTTCTCTAGTTGTGTTGTTATAGTCCCAACTAAACGCAACTAGAGGGGTCAGGACTCTGCCCCCTCCTTGGATCTGCCCTCGCCAGAATATTGCATAGATGTAGGAATTCCTACGATCAAACTCTATGTGTTTTCTGACTACACCATCATTGCAACATGGATATGATAACACAATTCTCTAATATGTACTCTAATAAATAATATTTTCTCATGCAATGTATACATGTACAACTGGTGCAGAATAGTCAATCTCACTGAACTTTTCGCAAAGGACAGCCACCCTACCTGTAAGTTGTACCACACAAAAGTAGGGTGAAGAGCATTGCACCACAGGCAAACCACTGGTACTGGCCAGATCTGAGTCCAAGGTTCCCATGATGAAACCGAAGTGGGTTAACCAGCGTCAGGGCCACTCAGTCACTAGCTTAAATGCATCGCCAGCAAAAGGACCTAATTCTCTGATGAGCGATATTTAAGCTGTTGTGGCCTTAGCTTAGAGAGATCTCTGCATTGGCCCATTGGCCCAAATGACTGTGCTGAACTTGGATTGGGAGGCATACTCAGGGGCGGATCCAGAAATTTCCAAAGGGGGGGGGGGGGGGCGCCCTATTGTAAAATCTACCACCGTACCCTCCAGGTCCGGGAGTTTTACATTAAGAAAAGCCCCTGCGCCCCCCCCCTAAATCCGCCACTGATACTGAACTTGACTATAATATAGTATAGTAATAAGCCCTACCATTGCCAAGTAAAGGACGAGTCCTTTTGCAATTGCTACTTCTTGACTAAACTATCTTTAAGTAACCCCAACCTTGCTAGACAATGGGGGACAAAATCAGACAGAAAGGCAGAGCGGACAAATGGAATATTATGCCACATCTAAAGGTTATCGCCAGCATGAATCGAAAACTATTATCAAACAAGTCCCCCTTTTCATCAAACGCATAGTGTATTCCTAAAGTCCTCCATATCAACAAAATTATATGTTTTACATTAGTGCATTTGTAGCTTCATCTTCGGATCGGCAGTAGCTGTGTCAGCAGCTGTTTTTGCTCTTTTGGGTAGAAACATCGATCATAGTCATTTGCAATATATTTTAGGGAGAAAAACCAGGAAGCCTTATCATCATCTTCCCAGCGCGTTTACCCATGATGAATCTAAAGCCGCTTCTCACCATAATACAAATCAGGGCTGAAAAATGAAGACTGTCTAACCTGCTAACCCACGACAAGTTTCAAAGGGGCTTCCGAGTACGGATATATGCAATGACTTGCTGTTCTATTTTCTGACCCAATATCGCAGAAAGTTTTTCATTTAAAGCTTTAACAATTTTAAACCACAAGATTGAATGAATTGTAATTGAATACTGCTCAACCTATAGTTTATTGATGACTGTCACTGAATTTTGCAAGCGATCAGTATGAAGTAGGTGTTATAAATGCACTATATATAGTTGCTGAAACCCCTGGAATGCGGTGGAAGGGTGCTACAGAAGATGACGCACGTTGAGAACGGTAGGTAACTTTAGGGTATTGCTCGTGTTGAGAAAGGTGTTTGCTTTGATCCTTTTCGCACTAAATTTAATGGGGTTTCAACACACACATGTATGGATAAAAACGAAATATATAAAAGAACCTATTTCCAAAAACATTCCGAACCGCTATGCTTAAAACACGCTTAGAAAACTAGAAGACAACACACAAGGGCACTAGAAACCTTATCGTCCGGAATTGATACAACGATTAATGATTTTATATCTCAAATATGGGTCTTTCGTCACTATGATTGTAATTCGAAATTCCTAAGCTGTCATAGTCAACCCAAACCTCTGACAAACTGTAAGCGATTTGTTAGGCATACCATTATTGCCGTTTCTGAACAATGCACTTCCCGCCGTGATTCCCGTGGTTTATACGGTTTTGTCTGATAATATGCCTATTTGAATTGTAGACCAACCACATTAACTGATTTATAGATGATAAGTGGTATACTCTGAGTCTCCATTCTGAATACATATAGGATAGGAAACAGCCACACTATATACCTTCTTGAATTACTATAAGAAATAATGGTATGTCTTGTAGAAGAGACAAACGAAGTGTTAATAGCTGACGTATTCCGAACACCTTCATCTGAAATTATTTTGTTGTATTGAAAATTCATAAAACCAAGCAGATTTTCACACTTCAAGAGTAGTCATGTCCCATTTCGGTTGACATGTGATATCCATTGACGCTTTTCTGAGGCAATTAAGTCTAGTACTATCAAAGACATTTCCTTCTTTCCTCCTTGATACTATTGAGAAAACACATTATTTCAATCGATATCATTATAATGCATTGAGCAGAAGATGGAGGGAGAAAAAGTAAACGAGCAGCTCACCTAGTGTGACGAGCAGGGTCAGGAGTAGGACGCCCAGCGGTAAGGCTCCCCATCTGGTCATTCTCATAGCGGGCTGGGAGAGGACTCTGCAACAGAAACACACACAACACAGTTAGATCATAGACTCTATGGCTACTAATGGTTCAACTGCTACTACCTCTACTACAAAGGCTACTTCTGTGTTAGCTACTCCTACGGCTGGTATCATACTGCAATAAGTTTTGGGCGATGCCATTCTATGAAATTTTGGAACCTACACCCACGTTTAAAACTATATCCAATACTTCTAACATGATATTGTTTCCCTTCTCTATTATGCTACTGCAAGAGAATTGGTGTTTAGAACAACCTGGTGCTATTCAATGAGGACAGTAGAGTGGTATTATGCAGGGCATCATACTGCACATTTGGGATGCACGCTCATCTATTTGATTAACGTGCAGTATTTCAAAAGCGGACCCAAGCGAGCACCGGTGTATGGAATAATAATGGCAGACATTATGGTAAGACAATAAATGGTATGATAGGAAATAATAGACGATCCATATGGAAAATATTAATGTTGAAAGAAAATAAAGAACAGACACTTCACCCATTTTAGAATAATCATCGTCTGTTTCCATAGTACTCTAAATTTTATTTTTTGCTTCACTTTCGCTCAAAGGAATATATTACTAATGTCCAATTAATTTTCTTAGTGACCCACTAGAAATAGCTATTTACCAACACTTGACGACACAAGGTGATATTGAGGTCAACTTGTGGGATACTTGAAGCAAAGCCACAACAATGTGTTCAAGTTCTGGGTCTTTAGAATCCCTCTAGGCTACAGTCAAGAGAGAAGAGGCTTGAAGTTAGATATAGCCAGGCTTTCTTTGGCCCAGGGTGATCCTGGACCTCTTAGGTTTCACCAGGTTGGAAGTAGGTCTATAGGTAGAACACTGCCTTCAGACCCTAGTAAATTAAAGCTCCCTGCTGATGTGTGATGAAGCATTCATGATTTGAAACTACCATAAGTTATACCTAAATATGACTAGAGCCATTTCTGTCACTATGTATGATTTATATCAATTACATAATCCTCTAGGCCTACCATTCTAGAAATAGGAGCTGAAAATAATTATCTAAATTTGAGCTCATATAAAGGATGAAAATTCTTTAGATAGCAACGACGACGATTGAACAAGAAAATCTCACACTATCGTCATAGTCCTGCCTTAATTATCCTTTATCTGGTTGCACTAATGATGAGGCATGTATCTGAAATGGCCACAGGCTTCCTGTCCATAATTTGGAAATGTGGAAAGACTGCCTTGCGTTACAGATGATCAAAACCAAGAGATGTTTGTGTTCATCTAATTTATAGTGTTTCAAAAACCATCTTCACCTTTCATCTTATTTTTGCTTGGTTTCTTGCCCAGTGAATCACTGTGGATTCAACCCATTTCTTCAGTTTCTTTTGGCAGGAATGAGTTGATCTTAATTTACATTAATTGGACATTAATCAATTAATCACTGACAAACCTAAAACAATTATTTACAGACGTAAAACTATCCTGAGGGGATGTAAGAGGAACCATGTTTTGTTTGAAACAGTCAACCCAGTTTAAACACTGACATTTTAAGTCTATCATCACTGCCTGGGAGAGGTCTTAAACAATTAAAAGGGAGATCATTTATGAATTAACTGGATATTGCATTTTATCATTGCTTTATACGAGAAACCTCTACACTGATTGCTCTTGACAAATAGAACATTGTAAATGTTATCCAGAACATGTAATGACAGTGCAGATTTCTCACCAGAAAACCTTGAAGGTAATGAGTTTAATTCAAAACATTGTCGGTCAAGGTGGGGAAACCACATCCTGTTCCCTGCACCAAAGGCTTTCAGAAGACCTCTGCTTAAAATAGTTGACAGCATAAAACCAACTAATGGGAAATAAATCTTTTTCTTTGACCGCAGTCATTATCTCCAAAATAACGCCAGGAAAGCATACCCTCGCATGATGAATTGTGGCTTCTTTAGGCTGAATGACTAATATCTACATGTTAAGGATAGAAAACATCGCCAGGCTACCACTAAGCCCTCTTAGGATGAGACCTGTCCACTAAGAGGGATGGACAGAAATTTGACCTTTAATGAATCCAAATTTTGTGAATAGGGCCATTAAAGTACATTAAAGGTAATGGGAAGGTCACATTTACAAGACCATTACAATAGTCTTTGTATGACCTTTAAAACGCCGGAAAGGTCGCCTTTACATGACCACTTCACGACCTTTAATGTACTTTAAAAACTCCATTCAAAGTCAATCAATCTGCTGATTTAGGGTTTTGACAGCCAGTAAAAGTGTTTCATATCATATACGTCAATATGACCAGAGCTGTCAGGCTGTCTCTATGGAAAAACGGCTATTATTTATCAAGACTTGATGAAGTTAGTAAACGTTAAGTTTTGCCCTGCCGTTTTTTGCTGTAGAACATGTAATTACACTGCATAGATGAATGCATCCAGTCCAGAACCTTCGCGGAAATTGTATGCTTGCATTTAATATAGAGTGAAGCAAATTCGAACGGGTATTGGAAAGAGGAGAAGTCTAACATCGCCATATGAATTTGAATCACCCTATTGAGGTTTATCATCTTCCACTCCAATTGAAATTAGGCAGTGAAGGACGTGAATTTAGAGCTGTGTTAGATGTCGTGTCATCTTTGGGGAAATCTGGAGATTTGGGACGCAAAGCCTTTAAATGTCTGGACATTAAAGAAAAGTATCATCATTTAATGAAACAATTAATATGATGAATGACCTAATGCCAATACTGCTTCCTTCTATCCACAAAGCTTCTTATCATAATTATTTCTATTGGCGTCTTCTTGATCTATATATGTACGTGTATGTTCCCTTAGTCTTTCAGTGTTGAATATCTCCTGATAGATGGAATAATTATGTCTATATCTATGTACAATATACATATGTACCTACTATGTCTTGACTGTAGGAGTAACAGGTTAAACAAAATTATAGATTTTGTACTCATACGTGTAATAATTCATGTTGGCCACAATTGGAAAAGCAATGCTTTGATGGGCGCAACGCGGTAATACCTTTATCAATGATAAAACATGAGCAACATTTATTTTCATATGCACCTATAACATCCCCTACATTATGACATCTATTCTCATTTGAAAGTCATACAACTTCATGAAAGCAAACAACTCTGCACATCAGGACAATAATTTGCATGGCATTATTGCATCAGCCTTTAATACAGTGCATCCACGCATTGTTGCCCATTATGTATGAGCGGAATAGAGGGTATACTCTCTACCTGGGCCAGGCTGAATGTACCCAAGTCTGAAGAGGGCCAGGCAGTTAGAGGGAGGGTGGATCTTCATTGGCCCCCGTGGCAACAGGCAATCCCTGGCGCCTCACACTCACTGGAGTCGCTGCCAGAACAATATCGGAGACCATGTCAGCAGGCCAGGACGCAGCTGAGAGATATGGTAATGTGGCGAGCTGCTCCCCTACCCTACTTGCTCACCTGCTGGTATTTCTGACCATGGTTTATGTACTTCCTGCTGATACATTTTCTTCACACTGCTACCTTCTGTTCTGTCCTTGGTTCCCTTCATATTTTATTGCTGCTCTCGTCCCTTGATCCATTAATTGATGGTTTCTTAAGTATATTTCAATTGGGTCGAGGTCGGTAAATGTTCTGGTAATCTACAGAGCATTTGCAGTTATGAACTGTGCAAAGTTAGGTACTGACCAGCCACAAGACCTAGACTTCTCCCCAATCTTTCACGTTTTTTTCTTCCTAAGAAGCCAGATACTATCTATAATTATTCTATCAGATTGCATTATCCAGCTGGGAATTAAAGATATCATCAAGGAAAACAATTTATAACTGGAAAATACATCTGCCACAGCCCACTCCCATCATGCTTCCCTTTCTTTATTCCTCCTTCCCCATCTTTTCCACACATACACCCCTTTTTTCTTTCTACAATCCTTCCCTCTTTGCAGTTTTTCTTATTGCCCTCCCCTCGTTCCTGTCTTTCTAATTGTCTTGCTCCCTTCCTCCTTCCTCACTTGTTTCTTTTCTTTCTTCCTGAATTCCTTTCTGTATTATAATTATACTCCCGTCCTCCTCTCCTTCACCCAACCCTTCCTTTCACCCTTCCTTCACTACTTTTTCCTTCCTATTCAGTCATGTTTTTATTTATCTCTATTTCCCATCCTTCCTCCATTCCCTACCTCACTCTTCATTCTCTGAGCCGAAAGTTGTCTACTTCTATCAGGATTAACACTAATGAAACATGAACTGGGAACGACTTTTGAATTATTTGGTAGGTCTTAAGACAAAGGGGCTTAAATGGAATCTAGATCGAATTCCCCATAATTCTTACCCTGAAGTCGTGTTTTGAGCAATATCGAGTTTCTGTTCTTGGTGTCACCAGGTCATTGACTGTAATGCGCTACCTCCTAATAGGCCTACCCGTGCTTATAATATAAGCACGGGTAGGCCTATTTGGGAAAAGGTACCTAATGACATATTTGGCCACCCTGTGGCTGCTTGTTCTGGAGGTTTGTTCACATTATGAAACAATCACTTAACATGCTGCTAAAAGTTATGTTTTATAATGTTTCTGAAGTCCCAAGGATTCTTCTATTCTTTGTTTTATCATTCTACGATATTTAGTTCTTTCGCAATCTTACGTACAATATAGGCCATTATGCTCAATTAAGGCCAAATCTGGCAGTATTTGGCAGAAATTGACTCTTTGTTACATTAATCATGAAATATATGGGGGAAAAACTATTTTTTAAGTTATTTTGCGAAAATTTTTGACTTACATGAAATTTTCTAAAGATTCTCATGACATTTACTAAAAAATCTAAATTTTCATAAGCAATGCATCATGGGAAAATCAAAATGGAACGTTTTTAGCAGAATTTCTGCGCATAATTTAGGTTAGCGAGTTACCATGGTTACGGTAAAAAGAATAAAAAAAATGAAAAGAACATTTTTTCACAGGTATTGTAGAAAATGTTTTTACCTTTTCAAAACTGAAAACAGTAAGTGGAAAAAGCACTCCTGTCAGTAGTTATGGCACTTTTAATAATCTAAGAAATAAGAAAACTTAATTTCTTGATAAACATAAGAAACTTTAAGTCGCCATAACATGGAAGTAACAACAGCAATTGGAAATAAGGGGTTCTCAATGTACAAGAGGTGGGTAGGTTCATACATGTTTATCTCAGGTTCTATCAGGAATATTTCAAAATGGTTTGCAGCATTTGAAAGAGTAGGTTCTCTACAACAAGAATAATGCTGACATATTTCCCCACGTTTCATGTGATTTTGTGACCTCATTAATTGGCATTAGGTACCTTTTCCCAGATACATCCCATATGATATTCATGTTATTGGGAAAAAGCCTACTATTATAGTACTTTCGCTCAATGCATAATGAATTTTTGTCAGAAAAACTGTAGTTACCATATAAATTCACTTCCGTGTATACTTTCAGAGAAAGACACTTGTTGAATAATGGGCAATTTATTAAGCCTAATGCATGCGGCACCATCCGAGCCCTTACGTTGGGTCTTGTCTTGTTAAGTTGCAAGTACAAGTATTAGGATCCTATCAACATTTTATAGATTGATAAGAGGTCTCTATATTATAATATGTACCGATTACTCTCTTGAAATTTATCCTGAAATTAAAAGTATAGATAACTGAATTCTGAAAATATGACCAGCCATAATTATGATAACCTAATGGGATGCTGGACACTTACGTTCTTTCTTAAGTGAATCATTGACAAAAATAAGCTTATAATATTAGGTATATAATTGAACCTACTCAGCAACCCTAGCAACAGTCCACATAATATGTTATTTGAACATTATAAGACATCACGATATGGAATAAATTCAATATTATGGTACCTTCCAGAATGCGAACCATAACTACCGAAGAAAACACAAATAAAATCTGACAGATTTACAAGCTGAGGTGATGGTCTGTGCCAGAATCAATTGGATCACACAGCATGATCCAGAAAGAACACGGAGTCCATTGTCAATATGATTCGCGGGGATTCTTTGGTATTTTCTTGGTAACACAGACTGATATAGCTGCCAATGCATAGATATTGGTATTACTGCGAGTTGCAACGGGTAGAGACGAAGCTGTCAATAACTTATACATTGGGATCCTGCTGTCTGAGGTCACTTCCGGTTGCACCTCATCTTTGGAAGTGTTGGCAATTTGGCGGTTGTATAGCCGTCATATTGGTGGAAACGGACTTAGTACTAGTTCAGGGATGTGTATTGGGTCGGGCCATTCTATTTTGGGTAGACCTGATACGGAAACTAGTATGCAGAGGTGGTTCGTATATATTCCCTTAGTGAAGACAAATATATTATTGGTAAAGAAAACTTAGGGACAATGGCGTCATTTTCCAGATATACCAAAATTAAAAGTTCTTTCTCCTATTTTGCAAAAATACTTAACGATATTTATAATGTGTGATATGAAATATCAGATAGGAAATAGTAAATTGGTCCTTACAGATAATAATGGTGAAACAGGTCTAATTATCTAGAAATTATGTAAAGGTTGAAAAGATGATTTTGGCAATAACAGAATAAAAACTACAATTCAGAGAGTACAATTAAGATGGATATTCAGCTCTGCTGGCCAAGTTAATACAATGACCCCCCCCCCCCATTTCTTTTGCTGGATATCATGGTCTACATCCGTATGCATGTGATAAAAACTTTTAGAATTATTTTCAACTTTGGACATTTTTGCATGGAACTTTACTTTTGAATTTCTGTATTTTTGAAATAGGGTATTTTGCTTAATTTTGACTTAAATTTGTCCTTAACCCCAGGACTGTGTTTTGAATTTAAAGAGGAAATTGCAGCAAATGGAGACGGAAATGATATCACATTACCAGTAGGTCTATGTTTTACTTCCGCTAGTTCTCCTGCATGTCTATTTACTTAAAGTACTCATGACCATATCTTGCTTAAACTGCGCATATCTATAGAAGTCTAGTAGATATGAAGTCTAATTCATTTACCTAATACAAAACCCAATGTATCTCATAGGAAGAGGCCTGATACAATTGTTCCTGTCTTAGCTTTCTTTCTACTGCCTACAATTTATTTTCTTTCAGGAAACAAAACATGAACTCCCTAAAACTCTTTGTTTAACGTTCCAGTCATGAATCGTAGGCCTAACCACCTAATTGTTCCTCTGTGAAAGTTTTGACAGTTGTGACCATAAAACCACCTTACAAGTGCTGTGGGCACGATGACATCTCAAAGCAAGAAGCCCGGAAACCCGCTGGAAGCCCCCGGTGAAAGGGCGGGAAGCCCCGCAGTGGGCTTGGGCAAGGCCAATTATACATAAAAGACACCCTTTTCCACCCAACTGCTCCATCCCCGACCTTGTGAAAAAAAGACACACATTGTATAGCAAAGTGTATGCCTTTTGTAACGTCATACATGTCTCCAAAAGGCAAAGAACAATTTTTTAGGAAAGTCATTTCTGGTTTTACCCACACCTTTTTTTCTTATTCCATCTGTTGCTTAGAATCTTCACCTATTTGCATCTGATAGGAACGTTGCTTGTGATTGTTTTATCTTTTTGAATTTAGACCAAACATTTGATGTTACTCTTTTGTCATAGTAACCATGGAGGACTTTTTGTGGAGTTTTTAAAAAGAAGGAAAAAGAAGTCATTCCATATGACACATCTTTTCCCAAGATTATGCGCAGTGAACCGTCTCCATAGATGCCTTGATCCCAACTGTTTTAGCCTGAGGCACCGGAATTGAACCGGCTTTGTAGGCAGCTTTGTTTATACTATAGACAGTGTATGCACTACCACTGGCTACGTCACATGTATAAGAGAAACAGCGTATACGAGAAGCATCAAATTTCCATTTTCATATATCGTGTATGTGACGTCATGTATACTGGGTATGGTGTGTACGAACTCCCATTTCGGTGTACTACGAATATGATCACAACTTAGCGTGTACTCAGTGGATCATACATTATGAAAATAATACGACCATATATAAATTCCCATTTCCATATACTACTAACATGTCGACCACGTACAGTAGACTCAATCCGCGTGACAGGGTCGCTTATAGTTATTATTGTGAAACTATCTATATCCCAATCCATACTCATGAAAACAGTGTAAATGTTTTGGGCACAGCTTCATGTTGGCTTTTGGATGCAATCGGTTACATAAGGAAAAAAACAAGGGTTGTTCCTAGTTTACTTCTGGTTAGATCCCACAAATGCCATTTAGAGGCCCTTATCGAATGATGAAAGGTTAGAAAAAACGCGAAATACATGTAAAAACACTCAAATAACCCATCGGTTAAATTACCCTTAGAAATTCATGGAATCACCAATCTTTATGAAAATATTGTGTTAACTATTACTACTTATGGGGTTGGAACCTTATAAATTACTTTTCTGAGAAAACGATAAGCATAAGGATACCTCAACTTTGTTCTTTGCACAACCCGCTACTCATAATGATTTCTGTAAGGTATGATGGGAATGAACAAGCAATATCCCTTTGGCCTCTTCAACATTTGAAAACTAAAGCCTCAACGTAAGAACCTGAATGACATTTGCTCCTCGTAATTGAGAAATTGCTTTAAACTCAAAATCCTCATTTAAAAAGGTCGGGAAGATGACATTGTAAGTGCACATTGGAAACTCAATTAAGGCAACGTTCTGAATGTTTCAAAAACCTTCCCCTTCCATGGACGGTGAACTCGCATTGTAACTATTCTTGGCAGTTTTCGAACAGCAGATCTGTTCCGATTAGCTATGCCTTGAAGGTCATAACCTCCTTTTCCCATATGGGTGCCTGAGATTTAAGAGAGAAAAAACACTTTTGGATTAATTTTTCTCCGAAACATTTCATAACAATGTAAAAGTTCACTCTATGCTACAACTCCTCACGATTTTGGGCGATTTTGCTTGATTAATCAGTCTTCACCATAGGTAATTTAGAAACTATATAGTGGTTCTATGTATCATCATTCACAACGGGATCCACCACCCTTTTTAATGGTAAAGATTCGTGCCCATGGTCTATGTAAAGTCCTGCCAACGATTCCAAAAATAGGGAAAAGCAAAAGCAGCTTAAAAGGCGGAATATACATTTTAGAGGCCTTGCCAAAGCAGTATGTATGTCGCTGACTCACATTCAACTAAACATACCAATGCACGTTCTGATCCGAAAACATCTCCGTCAAAAATCACGAAAAACGTAACCTTGAGAAGGAGTCGGTTGAGGTTTTGTCGTGTTGAAAGAATGGCTTAGGCGTCGTTGTCGGATCCCCTCCCCCGTTGGCAGTGGATGAAGGCTTCCACATATAAAATAAATATGGCTAAGGTGGTGACACAGCATGCAGTTAATGACACAGGGGCGTGGGTGGGCAGCAGTGATTACTAACAACTTTAGGCATCATCTCAAGCATTAATCACACCAGAATCATTAGGCCGGCTGGTCGGCCTAAACGAGCTGACCCCAGCCTAAAAGAGCACTCCAAATATGTAAGCTCGCAAAAGAAATAAAATCACAAAATAATGGTAACGAAAGCTGTTTATTTTGGTGATTTTTAATGCTTCTCTTTTGTGCGTTTTGTAATCGAACATGAGAAACGTCTAGCAATAGCCCTTGAAGTTAATATTGTAGCTTCTTTTCAGTGAATTTATGAGTTAACTGATCCTCTCTTGCTATCTTTTAAAGCATTCTTCACCAATATGTGATGCAAAGTAGACCAGCGTGAAGGCAAATCAAACCTAACCCCCGTCGCCTCGACCGAATCCTGCCTGCTGTGCTGCACACAAAATTGCCTACGTTTTCAGGCGGTGATCCACGGTGCGATTACAGCCCGATTTTGAACCGATTTAAGAAATCGGTTTGAAAAATAAAGGTCACATATGTAGGCCTAATCTTGCTTTTTTTTTTTTTTTTTTACAACGAGGCCTATTATCCAATTGTTATTCCTCAAACGGAATTTTGAGTTGAGAATACGTTTCTAAGCATATGAAAAATGGATGAAAGGGAATCAGTTGGTATGTTGTCACATAGTGGATCACTAGCTTTATAAGCTCAAGCTGCAAAGCCAAGTCAGTTCCAATTGTCTGCACACTCCCTATAAAACAACAACTAGAATTGTACGTTTTGCCTTCAAGCTAGTAAAACAAAATAGAGTATGTCTTCCCAAATACGATTCAGTCATACAACTTGCTTTCAGTCTCTTCCAAGTAATTGCATTTGGCTTGCTGACTGATTAAAGAAAGTGCATGGAAGATATGAATATTACTACCATGCGATACCACATATGGCAGGTCAAAAAACTATTCATTCATTCATTCATTCATTCATTCAGACTATGGTTTCGGCAAAATTTAGAAAAAAAATAGGAAATGGAATATATCGGAAGTAAATAATTAGTTTTCCACAATTAGTTTTCTTTTTTCTTTCACTTGGCAAATTCCACCCCCACCCCTTTATTCTTTTACTTGGTTTCCAAATTCGACCCCCACCCCCTTCCTTGAATTGCGCATTTTCCTTTCGCCCCCTCACTACTGGTTAAAGGTAACTTGGATGGATTCCTCGTCATCTTCAGAGGACAGACATGTGAGAAAAGTTGTCGGAAACTTGGCATAGACGTGAAACTGATGTGTCCATTCTGTAAAAACATGTCATCCTTATAAGATTTCGGCTCAAGTGCATCAACATCCCTCACTGACTATGTTTTCATTAACTGATAACTATCTTGATCCAACTAATAGATTATGTTATTGTATCACAATATTTTAAAGGGTAATTATACTTCCGCTCATTCTAAGAAAAAAACAATTCATGTCTTGGAATACTCTATTTTTAGAAAAGGTTGTAGGATGTTATCACTAGTAGGTTGACATCAACTGCTTTAAGCAGAGAACGTGGGCCGTTGGAGTGGCTTCTTTCTTGTGACACTTGTTTTGGAGGGTTTCTTTATGAAGTGCGCAACAATTTTTATGCTTGTTTTTCGTTGGAGCTGCTATGACCTATAGCTGTATAGTCGGAGTCGCGAAGTCGAGCTCTTTAATAATACAGATATTTAAACCTGTCTTGCTAATTACTCAGTCACTATTGGCAAATATGATAACGATTAGGCCTAATGCGATAAATCGAGTAACTTGAAAGTTTGAGAAAAAAGATTTTGTTTACCAAAAGTAGGCTGAAGGCATTTAAGGGGTGCCAAAAAATGACGTCGTGCAGTAGGTGGGGAAGGAGTTTCATGTCTCAATGACCAAACATGAAATTAAAAGGGGGAGGGGGGCCCTTATCAGAATAAGCTTATAATTGCTTAACAATGTTTGAAAATTGTAGATTATAAGCTCTTCTCTTCAAGTTCTCCAGATTCCATTATTCTAAAGTTGTCGAAATTAGATTATATATATAGATGGATCAATAAGTATGAAATATAATTCTACAAATAAAAACAAGCACTGCGAATAAACGAGGTTACTTTTGCAAGAGGCTAAGCGAACATGCAATTGACATCAGACTTGATGAACTCCAATTTTTAGCAAAAATGCTACAAGGTCTATAAACTCTCTGAAAATAGAATCCTGAGGCTGATTTACCAGAACAAAAAAATAAGTCTGTACCTTATCATCACCTACTAACGAAATAATTAATACTAACTGTGGAAATTCTCTCACTCTCACCTTCAGGTGCCTTGTAGTACTTAAAGCTCTCCTGGCTGTAACTTGTCATCAGATATAAATAAAAATAACAATGATAAATCACTCTACTTCATCGGCCACACCCATATAATTACCAATCATGGCAGTATCAGATTGAAGGGTGCAAGGATACCATTAATCAACTCTGCTTATTACAATAAGTTGTTATGCTCAATTGTCCGAATTATAAAATTAATTAAAACTGTCATAATCGTTTATAATTGAAACTGTAGAAACCAATTGAGTGATCCCAGGTGTCATGTTTGAATGAATGTGATTACTTAGAAATGTACACTGGCCCGTTGCACAATCACATTTCGTAACAGCACAAGTTCAAGGATAACTTTAAGAGTGGTTGTGCTACAGCACAAGGTTGTGCTGTAGTAGGCCTACAACCCTTATATCTCTGCTTCTACTGGATCAAATCAAGTTCTCTAATTGATGTAAAAAGCGAAAAGAATATAAAAAAAGTCATGTAAAGATTACAGCTCATTCAATCATTCCAAGTAGTTTTTAGTGTCAAAATGTGTGTTGTTACGATCAAAGTAACAATGAACTTTTGCACTATTTTATTATTTTCGTTGTTACGAAACTCATTGTGCAATGGCCACTGGTAATTGCCCCAATATGTGCAGTTCCTCAATAAAAGAATTTGAGTCATACACAGTTATATTGTTAACACTACACAGTGTCAACACCCTCAATTAATCAACTAATTGATACTAATAGACTGACGAATAATGGTATTATGATGTATAGAACTTATTCTTAGCTGCCTATTAAAGCCTGAAGGAAGTTGAAATATTGCAGCCAGTCCACAAAAAGTTAAAAACGTCATGTTCCTATTGTTGGCAAAATATCTCATGCAGAATCCCGTATCAAAACTCCAATTACAATTGGTTAAAAACTAGCAAAGTTATCTAAGAGTCAGTATGAGACAATTTCACTTGTTATCAAGTGAACTCCACCGCCGTGAGGTGAACCCTGGACCCCCCACGCTGGAGTTGTGGCCGGGGGGGGGGGGGGCACAGGGTGTGGGTATAGGAGGTCATTTCGGTGGGTGTTGGTGTTCTGTCTTGTTTTTCATAGTGATATGCATGAGTTGATATACCAGCATTAAATTTTATTTCAACTGGTATTCTGGCTATTGCTCACTCATGTACTCAATAGGCCTAGGGTTAAAGAGTTGAGGCTTGAGTAAAGGTTTGAAGCATTGCCGATTTCATAGGAAGAGAAATATATGTTAGTTTTAATTGCTCACAGGCATTCTGTGCGTACATCATCGGTTGATCAGATTATGGCCATTTCACGCTCTTTCATTTTCAAACAGGCTTTTGTACACATTTTGGAGGTTCTTGCGTACATTCTTTGTCGGGCGGGGCTTTGATTTACATATATATCGTAAAAGAGTGGACAAATCTGCAACCCAACTGCCTTAAACCTGTTGGCATTATATTGACATCTTGCAGTCTTCATTAAGACTTTAGTAGTTTAGTTCCATTAACTGATTAAGTGTGGACTGGATTTGTACATGCACATGTACATTCCCATCCCCCCATTTAACTTGACGCATACTTAACCCTGTATTTCACATACTGGAATTGGTGCTGCCGATTTTGTATGTCTAGAGGCCTATTTGACATTTACTCCCACTGTCGATTAGTATATGGAACATAGGCTTTACTTAATGTAAGGCCATTCTCATGTCATGCTACCTGAATGGACCGCGCACTGCCTGTTCATTATTTCATACCGCTTCTCAAACCAAAATTAATATTTCTATCCATATCTACTACAATGTAATTATACTACAGGAAAAAAGGTTTTAATGCCAATGTATCCAGCGAATATCTGTTACACCTACGCATAAGATCAAATTCAAAGTACCCCTGCACACCAAAAATAATTCCGACCTTACTCTTGAGATGGCCATAGGTAACAACGGATACGTGCACAATTCATTTTCTTCATAGTGAAACAAAATATCACTGTTTCATTGAAGACATTATAAGCAATGATACTGGCAAGACGTAGCTCGGCCGATATGCCGTTTCCAATCCTTACCTTGAGTGAAAAGACTCATTACTCTCATAACCTCACCGGTTTTTCAAAGTACATGTAATTGCTCTGTGGCGCCCCCTCCATTGCCAGGGTGGAACTACTGAAATACCCGGCTTTGTACGATCAGTGAAGCTGTCTCTCGGCATCATAATTTTATGGTGGGTCCCAGTTAACCAAAAAGAAGATAAAAGGGTTTCAACTTGGAGGAAAGGGGTAGTGAGTCCTGACCCCGTTAAACTCCTCCATGGCCCTATCTGTCGCTAATTTGCTAAATATACATGTTATATAAAAGACGAGGTTGTAGCTCTATATGAGAAACTTTTAGATATATAATATAAATATTAGGTTATTCGTTTGAGTGTGGAAGGATAATTAGGCCTTTAATGTATGTAGCTATACTACTGCATTATATACATAGTGAAACATCGTATTCAAACAGCTCTGTTGGGAAATATTTAGTTTGAAGATAACATTTATTTAGCTTCTAAAAGGGCCACAAGATCATCTGTCCATGCATAAGTTTTAAGTAATACAAAAGCAATTTATATAAGTACAAGAAATAGCTTTTTTCATATGGTAGACACTCACGGCAGAAGGATATCGCCTATACTTTCAAGTGCTGTTGGACGTGCACATACGGAGATAGGATTGTAAAGATGGCATCAAACAGGTCCCTACCGAATATTACATCATTGAAGAATATTATCTTGTGAGTGAAGACTAATAGGTTATAAGGTCCCCAGAATAGTGGTTTAAATAAAGAAAATCGCATTTGGGAATATTTCTACTTAACAAATTGAATACATCCTTTTGAAGAAACTTCGCTTCAAGTCTAGATATCAAAAAAACTCTCGACGATGCGCCAAATCATTAGAAGTGCACCGGGAAATTTCTCAAACCTCTGCGACTCTGTCAAAAAGTGAAAAATATAAAAACAACCCCCTGTGTCCGGGCAAATGCGCCAAAACCCATTGAAATGCACCAAGGACATTTCTATAACATAGAGAAATATTTGATTAGAAAAACCGGGAAATCTCTCTCAAAAAAAGTTCAAAATCTACTGGAAATAAGAATAGGATTTAGTGGACGCTGTTCGCATTTGAGATACGTATCTGAAACCTTATAGGTATGTCCAGACCCCATTAAGGTCCACCGTTAAAACACTCACCATAACCTCTGAGACTTCATCAAAACATTGAACGTTTCTAGGTACTATTTTTGGAAAATGCATGTGCAAAACACTTACGTTATCCAACCACCTGAGTCCGTGCGCGCCTTGCCGTCGTCGTTGTCGCCGTACTATAATAATGTCCCTGAGTCGGTGTCTCCGACGGCGGCGAGCTGCTCACTAGAAGTAGTAGGAGTTTAAAGGCCGGGGCTGCTCCGAGCTGCTCGTTGTATCTCCAGCTACAGTAACACCTACTGCTCGCAAACCAACTCACTCACTTGACAAACAACAAGGTTATGATTAAACACAGTAGCCTCAGTTCTCCCCCAAAATCCGGCCACAAGTTAATATAAGTAATCAAGGGAGAACTGCGAAAATTGTCTCCTTTTCCCTCTCTTCTTTTCTATTTTTTTCTCTCTTTTTCGTCGGCGATCCTAATTTAAATGAAGCTTATTTGTAATAAGTAAGTTGCTTGTAGGTAGGCTTTGTGGTGGTGGTGGTAGTGGTGGCGGTGGTGTAGTGTAGTGGTGTAGGAGTTTGGGCTCTTCCTCATGCAGTGTGTCGGTCGGCGGCGGACTTTCCCGTGTCGGGCGTAGGAATCGACGCTCAAATAGACCCAAGGCGGTGAGTGGGCGTCCGCCGTGGAGGAGGTTATGAGGGTGGTAGGTAGTGGTGGGCGGAGGTGGGAGGTGAGACGGGACCGTGGAGGAATCTCCTCCAGGCGTGGCTGCTGCACCTGGGCGCCCCCTACCTGTCAGCGGGAGAGTTAATACACTGTTGAAGGCCAGGTTTGGAGCGGCGTGGATGAACGGATATTGGACTATTTTTGACGCGCGGGTTCGTATAGGTGCTACCAACAGTCGCCGACCCACCGTCGGGGTTGTCACTGACATATGTGTGTTCTGACGTAGATTTAATTGGCAGCTAATATTAGATCGTGCAATCAAACAAAAATCAGAATAAATTAATATAAATCGGCTTAACATAAAACCAGCTGACATTCATGTTAACCTTATAGACCTCCAGGACCAATACGGCCAATACGGCCGTAGCCATCAGTTGGTAGACCCCTTAAGCGGCAAAAACGTCCAATATTTCCATTTTCCAATGAGATAGCATTTGGCTATAAAGATACACTGTGACGCTCTATAATATAGAGCGTCACAGTGACCTCCGCTTTTATTTGGTATATTATACCAAATAAAAGCGGAGGTCATTCTTCAGACGTACCAACATTTTCTTTTCGCGAAACTCATAAACACTGGCAGACATTTCAAGCATGGCCGATTTCCCAATACTAATGGACAGATTTACGAGATTCTGGGGAAAGCGGATCCATCTAATCCCAAAATACGTCGGGTCTAAAGGGTTAACAATCAGCTGAAGAGAAACGGTTTGTAAGGAACTTTAAACATGCTTTATAAAGTGGCAAGACGGCTTTAAAAATAAGAGTAATTGCTCAATATAATTATGAGTAGTATACATGGCCCTATGTACCATGTCTTGCAAATTCGTTGATCCTGTGTATTTCTAAAGAATCTGTTACCGGTAGTTATAATTTGGGAAACATGATGAGTTATTCTAACTGCTTTTTATTTATCAAATGTATTGTAAGGTCTCCCTGAAGCTTCTAATATAATACACGATTTTCATTTTTCAAATCTGTTTGGACCATAGTTTAGATTATCACTTTTTTGCATTATTCCTGCAAGTTCATTCTTTGAGTCGGTTATCCGGGCAATTTCGCATAGGTGACGCTGCTGTAGCTTGTTGCGCGACAGCCATTGTTGGTGAATACAACCCCATAGCCACAATGCTTAAAGCCGTTTCCACCAGCCGATTTTACTACCGATTTCAGAAATCGTGAGTTGGAATAATGGCATATTATAGATATATTACATATTGTTAAAAGGGTCTTTCAATTCTCTTTCAAATGGTATGTAAGAAATATAATCCTTTGCCATATTACCAGTTAAAATAATAAATTACAAACAAATCGGCAGTAAAATCGGCTGGTGGAAACAGGGCTTAAGGATCAAACTTGGTGGCTTCCAGAGGAAACTTGGTTGGTCTGCAACCATATTTCATAGATCAATATCTTCACTTTGATTACATATATATATATATATATATATATATAATGTGAAATGTTTTTGGTTGAGGGGTGAATATCCTTCTAATCCAGCCTATAGCTTAACAGTCTTATGGGGGCTGTCCATAAATGACGTCATGCAGTTGGGGGGGGGGTTCATGCTTCCATGACAAAACATGAAAATGGGGAGGGGGGGGGGGTCATGTGGTGTATGACATCATGTTGCGAAAATTTGAATTTCAAGAATTTCAGATACAATTTTAGGTTTGGTTCGGGTATTGAAGGCTGTATTTTTAAGTTTCAGTTAAATCAAAGATTTTTCTCAGGGAGTCTTATTTCTAAGCAAAAAAAAAGCATTCTTTATTATATCATTTCTGTCATTGGGGGTCCACTTAAAATGTTATCATTTCTAGAGGGGGGGGGGGGGAGGTCAAGGGCCGCATGATGAAACATGACAATGGGGGGGGGGGGAGGGGCAGGGGGGAGGGGTAAAACAAGGTAAAAAATAGCATGATATCATTAAATTTTATGGACCGTTTGTAGTCAAGGAGTTGTTGTCGACGTCACCAATGCATGGCGCACTGATAAGGGTCTCGCACCTAGCAACGGCCTATACCGACCCAACCATTCCAAATGCTGAGCTCCTGTGGCATGCACTGTTGTTATGCGCGTTTCCTATCTTTTTCGGTTTTGAATACTGCGTTTGGTCCTTCCAGTGTTGTTCACGTAGGATTTCTGCTGAAACCTGTACTTTAGCAGTTTAGGCACCGTTAATATTTACGTCCGCGTCCCTCTAAACTCATTATGCATTACTGTTATCACTACAAATCACAGATTCATCTAGTCTAAACGATACATAAAAAAACACACCAGATTTTTATTATCGACAGTTTTCCCCTGGGTCCACCCTGAAATAAGATGTATGTGACTGTATGCGCAGTTTGAATAGTATCATAATCAACATCAAAAGTACATAAGTTAAATAGATAGCACATAACTGAGTTAAAATATGACTCCATAGTAATAAATGATAGGCATTTAGAATATTTTCAACAAATGATCACCAAGAAGTGGCATTAAACTAATCTGCTAATCTTATTCCGATAACTCAAATGGTATTACAGACATCAGATCATGTGACCAAATGGTGGCCATAATCATTATATTAGAAATCTCATTCCATATGGAAACGGACAACAAATCTGGAGGCGAAACAAGTAGATCTGAGCAATGTAATCTAGGTTCTAGGCCATAAAGGGTTATTAGCAGATTAGAAATAAATCAAATGTTTTACAATGGCCAATGTTAAATCTATTGACCCAAGATGCACCCTGCAAGGGACAAGGTAGTATATGGTTATGTTTGGCGAGAACAAATTAGTTTACCGACAAAGGGAAAGCCGGAATTTATTGTCATGCATGACAATTTGTCAAGGTCAAATTTTTATGAAACGGATAACTGACAAGCAAAAACATGTGTAATCATGCCCAGTATTACAATCATATTATGATATAATTAAGGGAAACGTTCCCGTAAATTGTATAGCATTACTAAAAGATCTAGACCCAAACCTCTGATTCACATTTTCCATATTGCAAATATCAGAATATAATTTTTGTATATCATAAGCCCCACCCTTCCCATGCAAATGATATTGGAAAAATATGAAATCTTCACCCTATATTTCCCCTCGTGTATATCATGCATATATATATGCTCATTTGAAAAAAGAACACGTGTTATGCATGCTATAGAAGTTAATTTCAAATTATATTAATGTACAACACGTGCACTTTTCAACATTGGCGTGGACTCTCATTTGCCTTATCATTTTTTTAATGGAACTATAATTATGTACCGTTTTAGTGCCTGCTATGCAGGTTAGGGAGGAATTGAGACCAACAGCAAGCGCGAGCGTCGATGCACTAGCGCCCCCTAGTTTGAGAGTTCGTTAAACGCTAGATGGCGCGACACTCCATGATCCAACAGGAAAAATGCAGAAACGCTGGTCATCTGTTAAATCGCGGAACTCTATTATCTTTTTTAATAAGTACTGACGTACATGTATATATGTGTTTGCCTCAGTTGTGTTTACATTTTTTCCCATTCTTTAACAAATCGTTTTATTTTTCATTTAAAATTGAAACTTCACACCTAGAGCAGGATTATTAATTTGTTGAAAAAAGAAACTTCAAAATATTTTCCATGCATAAGGTACATTTATTGGAATACAAAATCTTATCATTATTGAAAGAATCTCACCGGTTTTTTATGATCCCCTTACAATGATTATATTTCAGTAGAATATAATGTAATCAGCAAAAAAAAGCAGCGCGGTGATTCCCCCAACATAGTGTATTCCAAAGCCATGTCTGCAATACAGATAGATACTTGCAATTGAAGACCCCATGTCATTCATATTTAATTTTGTATCGACGTAATCGTTATGCGCATCTCATACAACAAATAACGCATCTGATCCGACTTAATAGGTATTCCCCCATGTATTATGAGACTGTTGCATGATATACTTCAGTTTAGAACAAAATGTGGCATGTAAAAAAAGGAATCTTTTGTTAGGGTTGAACTTGCATCGAGCGGTTTCCGAAAATAACAAAAATATTTGATCTATGTTACAAAAGTATGCAGCTATGCACGATCTGATACATGTTTCTAGTATTTCTTTCATTTTGATTTTAAATAGGCATATTCTTTTCCAACGCTGCCTTGCTGAGCGCAAAATATACTTTAATATTCCATTGAGACTAATATTTTATCATTCCCACGTCTTTATCTTATATTTGCATCCTTTCATTCAGAGACATAATTTATGAGATGACGAACGCATTGTAATATCATATCCATCTTCATCAATTGCAACACATGTTTTAGTTGAAATTGATAACATTTGAATTTTTAGAGGTATTAATCTTATTCCACCTATATACCCATGTCCGCCTCAGGGATATAAACATGAACACTAGCAGTTAACTCGGAAACAAGATGTCAGTGGAAGTCTGCCTTTATTGTGTTTGGCAGGGGGTGACCAGTCATGGGGTACCCTGAAAGCATACTTGGCATATCAGAAAAGCCTCTATCTGCATGAGACTGGTATTTACACTTTTTTGTTATTTGTCTAGAGCGCTTCTGTAAAGTCTGATGTCTGATGCACAACTCGACCTTCCTAATAGATTTATATCTCTTCTGGTATAAGATTTTTTGATAAAAAGAAGTTCATATGCATTCCTGGGATGCACAGGTAAAAGCTGGGCAAATGTCATAAGAATGTTCCGGGGAAGCTACTGTTCGTGTGTTCGATGTTTACACCAGATTCACCAAAGGTTTATGGTGTGATGTCAATCTCTTAAACTATCTATAGATGGTTTTGATTTATTTTTCAATAAAAATAAGCTTTTCAAAAATTGATTTAATCAAAATAATCATCTGTTTTATATAAGTTTTATTCCGATGATTCATTGGTACATAGTATTATTCAAAAACAATAATACATCAAATTATATGAAAAATTAACTACGTAGCTATGTAACCAAAAGCTCATCGACTGGAATCAAATGCGTTTATGATTAAAACTTTCAGCACGATTGTCTAGCCAGATCTGAATTAATCTGAGCAGATCTGAGCAAATCCGAGCAACAGCCTGAGGCACACAGTGCCTCTGTTTCAGCCACAAAGAGCTCAGCTTTTAGAGATATTCCACAACCTTGTTATTTCAAATTCTTTCTTCACCTATCTAACGTCCTCTAGAAAGCCCTCCAGTAACCATTTAAGTCCTGAGCAAATCCAAGCGAATCTGAGTTTATCTGAGCAGCTCACCCGCGGCCTCTGGTTCAGCCAGGAGCAGCTCAGTTTTTGGAGGTATTCCACAACCTTGTTATCCCGATGATAAAGATTACACGGACCCTGCAGGGATCCTGTCTGGTTCCCCCAGCGGCCCCTTACTAACCATTGGGGCGAGCGGCTCCGAGCAACTCAGAGCTTATGAGCCCTGTCCAGCGGGCCCCGAGCTGCTCACCGGGGTCAAAGGTCAAACGGTGTCTGCGGCACACATGTGGGAGGTTGGGCTCTAAAAGGAGGGGTAGGCCTAAGGTTCATTGAAGGGTTAGAGTTCCTGAAGTCATTGCCTCAAAATTTGTGTATATATCATTAGATTATTAATAATTGATTAAATCTTATAATTATAATGCAATTCAATTAATTACTAATAATCTAATCTTTCAAGCGCATTCTTTAGACTTACAATATAAACTATTATAGAAATGATTTATTTTGAAACCAGGATATAGAAGACAGTGCATCATCATATTCCAAACAGGGATTCTGCCTTTAACTTAATTCAAAAATTCTGAATTTATGTATTGAATGTCTTGAACTTGAACATTTCTAAATCGGAGAAAGGTTTTGGACGCCCTAGCAGTATCCCCGCTAGTCTCCACCTTCTTGTTGAACATCAATGTTGAGGTTTAAAATGTAAAAACCATGCCACGAAATCGGGAAAATCTGCAAGAATCTGATTTATGCCTTTGGTTTTCACTGTCAGGAGGATATGGCTGATGCTGATGGGATATACAGAACGATAGAACATGAGGTAAAACGTTTGATATTTGTACAACGTGTCATAAATCAGACACGGTAGGCGGGTCAAACAAGGTGAGATTACGTCACGCTTCGTCATGGTACTGCCCGCAGGTCCTACACTTCTTCAGCATGTCCTACTCAGAATCCAAGGATGGGTCAAAGATGTATTATGCTTTATTCCTTTTAACAAAGTGAGGCTGTTTCCAAAGGGCTGGAAAGGTTACAACTATCACCTAGATACTGAGGTATAGAAGGGTTGTTTTGAAACGATAGGGGCAATTATGATGCTACAGCAATAAAAAGAGGAATAATCACCTTTTAGACCAAAATTCTGCAAATGTGGTTAGAACACACTAATGATAATTTGTGTGCAAAAGTAGATACTGTTATCATCTTGAATACAATGTTATTATTATTTCTACGCTAAATAATAGCAGGAAAAATAAAAGTTTCGTCCCGCCCTCTGTCATTTTTGTCGGTTATCAAATTACGTCAGGCAAATTATTTGGGTGCGGAAAAATGCTATCCTAAATATCCCCTCCCTGGTAATCTGTTGAGGATGGACACAATTTTAAATCACTTCCTAAAAAGAGGTTCAATCAACAACTGGAGTTGTTTATTGCTCAGGGGATGGGCTTGACGAGTGATATACTATCTCTGACGTCCAGGCGATGACAATGTGGTGGAGAGAGGGGGCTGGTCTCTGTCTCCTGTGCTTTAGATCAATTTTTCTGATTATTGCTAATTAAACTTAAATCTCTCTATCCTATCTGTATGGAGGCTGAATTCTATGGGGAGAAAGCATGTGACGTACAGGCGTCGTTAACTAATGACATAGTGTGACAATTATGAAAGAACTATGGGAATAAGCATGGAGGGTAACCCCCCATGGAATAAGTAAGGGGGGTGGGCGGTGCACGTACATGAAATACTAACAGCTAGGCCTATACTCAGCTCTAATGTGCGCGCTACCGACGGACCAATACTTTTGCATCACTTTATCTATTCCAGGTTTTGAGCTCTATCAGAAGATATATATTGCAGCATACATCGTCGTTGATCATTCATTCAAACCTGATTAGTTGTTTTATGCCCCCGAAAAATAACATGTAGCGCCGACTCAATTAGAAATATAAGAGAGGTGTATAATTTAATTACTTCGATTGCATAGTTTCAATGACAACACTTACAGCTGCATGTTATGGTATCATACGCTGTTGTTTCTCATAAAAGGCAGTCCTCAGCTATGCAATCAGCCATTAGTACGTCCCCACAACGGTAATAGGTTGCCCATAGCCTGACGGCCTCGGTCAATTGCAACCAAGGTGACCGAAATAACTAGCCCCGAATTGTAGCCTATGCTACAACCTTTCTCAACCCTTCCTATAAATCTGGTTTTATGCTCCAAAAATTATTCCCGGGAAATTGCGGTGGGGCCCAGTTGTACCGTTTTTGCTCCTACCTTATACCTTTCAACTCCTCAAAGCTGATGATATGCACGGAGAGTGTTAATAGAAATATGCTTCTCCGAAAGTCAACAGTTACTTTGGGTTGTTTTTGTTGGCCGAGTTAAAAAGAAGAGATCAAAGGGGTGAAGTGGCGGGGCACCCCGGGGTTTAGGGGTCAGGGGTGGGGGTAGGATGAACCGCTGGCCCCTAAACCGCTGGCCCCTAACCCGGGCCCCCTAACCACACGCTTCTCGGGCCTGCCCTCTACCCTCAGGGGTTAATACCGTAAACCCTTGTTATAAATATGCTAGGTGCCCTTCTTTTAAGCATTGTTTTCCTCTTGCTATATTTAGCGAATTTGAATTGAGAATTTAGATTTGTAATATTAATGGAGTCACAATAAATTGTGATCTATAGTTCCTTATAGTTCATTGTAGCCCATTAAACTATATAAGAAACATGCGATATAACATTTCATTGACAATTTTCAATTCAAAAATAATTATGTTGATAATACGTTGGAGTTCACAAGTAAGGTTACATAAATAGCCATATAAGTGCATTTGAAAAAGTTTACCATACTCATTTTATAGGAAATGATTTCCCGTATAAGAAGACTACAGTCAAAATCAGCGAGGTCTGCCATGCAATTATTCATTATAATTTTATCAAATTGTTATTTTGTGTATCTGCTTTTATGATAATCCAAGACAGGGTATAAAAAGCCGTTTTTCACCAGCCACGGCGTGTCGCAGCATAATAATATTCACACTAAATGCGCAGCGCATCGGCCAATTTGAAAACGGCACAAGCGAAAGGAAGCATAGACAAAACAAAAGGTATTACTTTGATTGCAATTTCCCCTTCAACCTTTTCACACGCACACGTAATCTGTAATAATTCCGCATTCGGTGCGTGTCTAGTCACTGTTTCCGGTGATTGCTATCGATA
Organism: Lepidonotus clava; assembly: GCA_936440205.1. Lineage (NCBI taxonomy): Eukaryota > Metazoa > Annelida > Polychaeta > Phyllodocida > Polynoidae > Lepidonotus > Lepidonotus clava. Next base: position 41,882,070 of record OW387134.1, read on the forward strand.
TGGCACGTTAGAAATTTTATCTATTTTATTTCTAATGAAATTAACTGCCCTCTTTGGGTGTTGTTTCCTTCAATTGATTCAAATTAATTGAGCTGTGAATTTATTTTTTTGCTAATATTTTATTTGTTGTCTTCAAACAAAGTATGTTCTTCCAGACGTTACAAAGTTGTTTATCACAGGGTTACAAAATCACTGGTTCAATATCATCTTTTTTAGAATATAATGATGACTATACAACAAAAATGAATAATGTTTAGATGTTATACAAATCGTAAATATAACAACAACACTCACACCTTTAGTAAGTGTTATTCTCTGTACTTGCAAAAGCAAGAGATTTTACTTAGTAGTTGGATATGAAGGAACGCTTAAATAGAATCAAAACTGTCTGTTTAAGAAATTTACTCAATTTAGTGATAGACCTTTGCATATTTATATATTCGATCGGCAATATTCTCAGAAACATACATGTGCTCTGACAAAGGGCCTGAATGAAAGGTTTAAAAAAGCATTAATTTTAGAAAAGGGGCCTAAAGGATACATCGACAGGGTGAAAAGGAAAATAATGGCGGGTCACCATAAAGATCCATAATTGTACCAGAATCAGTCAACCATAATTGAGTACTAATGAAACCGGGGAATCACCTCAACAGATGTTGTCCATGGGGGTCACGCATACCAGTCTATAGCAGAACCCAACCGAACAATACTGAAAATCCACTAATTGTCCATAAATGCCAGGTCTATCAGCTGTTCCAAAATACCAACAATTGTGACCAAAACCATGCATCAAACGAACATAGCGTGCCGAATTTCCCCCCCACAAACACCACAACAAAGGAGCAATTAGGGACTTTGGAGGGGTGGGCCAGGGGCGTACCCAGCCCTAAAATCTGAGGGGGTTCCAGGTAAATCAGAGGGTTTCCATGCTAAAGTGAGGGGGTTCCGACCCATTATTTTGATAAAATTTGCCAATGTTTTAGTTATATTAAATACACTTTGAGAAATCTGAGGGGGTTCCAGACACCCTCAGAACCCTCCCCCACCCCCTGGGCACGCCACCGTGGGCGTTGAGATGGTGCTTTACGGTAGGCCGGGCCTCACCATCTGGAGGCTGAGGCACCGCGGTATGCCTCCTCCTCCTCCTCCTCCTCCAGGCTGCCTCCTCCCGGATACGCCCGGAGGAGGGCCGGCCGGGGAGGGCCCGTGCTGAGACACTCAGCCACGTTTCACTTTTCTCCAGGTCGTATTTCATGGAGGCGAAGTAAGAAAATCCTCCGCGACAAAACAAATACTGTGACGAACTGATGATATGGGCGGGGCTCTTGACTCCTAGAGTTTAATGATGACTTTTTTTGTAACGTAAGTTTCTTTTAAAATTTAAGTGGAAACATGTGTGTGTGATTCTGGTTGGTGCTTCAATAATGAAAAAAGATATTAGGCCTACTATCATGATTTATCCTTCTTGAGCCCACATATGCACTGCGGGTGGTTACATGTCGCTTTGAATATAGTCAGCGGGGGTCCCAAACTTAATCCGAGGATCTCAAACCTGTGGTGAGCAGCTCAATTGAGGTGGTTGTAAGCTTTATAATCTGAGCCGCTCGGAGCTGCTCAGATGGCTAGAACTGCCCTCCTCGCCCATTACCCCATAATGAATACATGGAGGACTCTAAGAAGGATACGCTTATCATGAGCTTCTCTTTCTTCCTTGATCTGCTCAGAGCTGCTCAGTGGCGAGGGACTCTATGAAGACATGGGCCGGACCTGCAGGGACAGTCAGTGATCGGGGAGGGTCGAGTGAGCAGGTTGAGTTACTCAGTTAGTGACTGCCTCCTCCCCATCTCCCCCCTCCCCTCACCACCACCACCACCACCACCGCGCCACTGAGTGGGTTTGCCCGAGGGGCCTGTGCTCAGTCAGTCGCGACCCCGGCGGCCACGAGACCACATGTATGAATGCGCGTAGCACCACCACTGCTAACACCACCAACCTTTAAAACCAGCAGCGTGGGGGTTCAAATTTACCGACTCAGTCAGTCACTGGAGGAGGATTATTGATACCCAGGAGGAGTCAACTTTCACCACAGGTATACATGTTTCTATGCAACAGTCATAGGATCTAAGGGGACTTAGCTTGCACCGGTTGAACTTTGACTTCTCTGGGAGTTGTGACAACAGCAGGGACAGGAACAATTAACCACCACAACAACAGTATACAGTGGTAATAACAACGTTATCTCGAGGTTGCTTCACTACGGGATCTATGCATACATCTCAGGATCAAAGCGGAACTAGACCCATTAAACTTAAAAACCGCAAGACAACAACAGCAACAACAATAAAAGGAGAAACAAAGAACAGTTGCAACAAAGAAATGCAACAGCATCAACAATGATTACCCTATAACGACAAAGAAAAAAAACAATAACGACGACAACAACACCGACAACAGCAACACAACAACAACAACAACAACAACAACAACAAATATTTAAACTCCTCAACTTCAAGCATGTTTCTCCGATCATCCCTCACACTTCTATACCTACTTCTAACAGTCACAAAAGTGTCCACATCCACCCCCACTCCCTCCAGTGGCACCCAGGAGGACCTACCCTACGAGTTACAGCTGACCAGCAGGAGGAACGAGTACCTGCTGACCTGGGGGTACGATGACCACACCATTACCTTTGAGGTGCACGTCCGTACCCGGGGGTGGGTGGGCCTTGGCCTGGCCCCCAACAGGAACATGCTGGGAGCAGATCTAATCATCGGCTGGGTCGACGACTCAGGAGTAGCTCACCTACATGTAAGTAGAGTGAATTAGTTAATAAATAGAGTTTATGAAACTAGAATTCGTTTGGGAAATCTCCAAAATAGAATTCGGGAAACTTAGGGGAAAAAATAAGCTTGGGAACTGTCACCACTTGAATCGGTTAATGCCATGACCATATTTTGATATCCAAAATTAAAAATGAATGCAAAATGTTTTTTTCTTGGTCATACATCAAATATTTATGTAACTAGAGTTGGTTGCAATTTCTCTGTATAACCTAAATAATTAATGCCGATCAGGTTTGAAAGGTAGAAAGCGTCGTCTACAATAACAATTTGAATTTTCTGCTGCGGTAACAGGTAGCTTATCTTATTCGATTAAAATATAAGTTACAAAGGTTCTCTATAATTACTCAAATCGTATAACAGTGTTTGGACTCGTTGCTCAAAAAGATTGATCATATTCTTATTTATTTCATTAAAAGATCTAAGGCCTTGGGTTACTTGTCCCGAACCTAGTACCAGATCAGCAGATGGATAAGTGCCCGTCATAGATGATAGCTTTTATCTGAGATATTCCTGAAATATATGCATTGAACAAATGAGAGTAAAACTGAAGAAAATCGAACTATGCTTTGACCAAGTAGAGAATATCCATTCACCGTGTGGTTTGCTGGGCTGGGTGCTTTGACTAGCGGTGCTTGGTGAAGCACTTCAAAACCTGACACAATAGAAAAAGCAACTGAGGTAAAAGCCATTCAATGGAGATTAGTGTAAAAAAAAAAAAAAGCTTTAAAAAACGCATGCGGCTGCAAAGTGCAATTCTATCTCGGGGCTTAGATTATTAGTGAAAGGGAACAAGCGTTCCACAACTTTGAAGTCGTTTATGAAACAATCTGCAAATTATCAAAAGTAGCGATTGATATGGAGGGAACAGCTACCCAATTCCTTCCTGTTAAACAATTAAGACAAAATCAACACATGCACACAATGGAAAGACCATTTCTCGTGAATCGTTGAGGGAGTTAATAGGATAGGGAGAAACCCACAAAGAGATAGGAAGAAACCCACAAAACTGAATGGGAAAATTCTGCGGTTTTACATCCATGGATGAACCCTCCTTTAGGTCAGTCAGGATGCACCCACTAAACCCCAAACGACATTGTTCTTGTCCTTCTCTCTTTACACAGCTGGGAACATTTTAGACAGCTATATGGGGATGAGTCAGGTCCCAAAATGACACGGTCCCATAAACAAAGTGAGAAAAAGACATTGGCCAAGCCAGCCTGTCATCCATACATGGCACAGTCCAAAATATTTACATACACACTTAACTATGAGTAGAAGGCAGCACGTTGTTAATGTTGTATCACATTGTGACCACTAGATGTGTGTTTATTTTGGAAAGTCAGAGTCTACTCTGAGGAAAGGTCGCCACCCTGCTGGTTCTTGGGTGTACTTCAGTTTTTATGAGGAGAATAAATAAACACTGGAACACCCACTGTGCAGGGTTAGGGTAAAGTTATTCTAGCTAGCAGGTTGCAGTGATTTCCATTTTTGTAGATTTTTTTCTGTACTGCTAGAACTTTCAGGAGTTTAGACCTTAGGATCATACACCCTTTACCAGAAGAGGCACTGGGATGTTTACCAGATGGCTCTTCAGATTATTCTCCAGAGACAACTCAAGAAAAACAGACTCTATCACTTTAACAAGTGTTTAATCTGTTACATACTGTTTGAAAACAAAAAACCCGAGTTTATTCTTTGAAGAGTAATCCAGAGATCACATTTATATGAGAGTGTTTTAAATATATGGGGTATAATTATATATACCACGAGACTTGCGCCATGTGTCTCAAAAAGGGTTTACATATTATATTTTGACAAGACTTCCATGATCATTAATCACCTTAGAAACATTAGCCCAGTGAATCTTTAGTTTGACCTCACATAATATATATCTAGCAGAATTGAATTCCAGAAAAAAGAAATCAATTATTGGGTTCTTTTTTCTGGAATTCTCTTCTACTAGATAGCATTCAAACACTCCAAAGCTGTATCCAGGGAACCCAGAATAAACTACCATACAGGCAGGGGAGGTCTTATTTCTCAAACACCTTCTCAAACAAACAAGAAATCATACGTTCAGCGGACTGGAAGGTGATCTAATTTAGGATTTTAGAATAATGTACCCTAGTTGTAATAGCCTAGACATTTTCTTAAAAAGGCATCCCTTCCATACACGATTCATGAAAAAGGTATGTTCAGCACGATCCGATAAGGTTTAATAGTGGTAATTCACTCCCCATGAGTCGTTATAGTGATGAATAGTAGATTCAGAACTGTTGATAAAGTTAACAAACGGACATCCTGGCTGTGCATCTGACAAGCTGAGTGATCGCTCAGTATGCAGTATCCAGGATCTGTGTGAAACCCGCAAACCGCGTCGGAAAGACCAGTTTGGTTAAACCATTTAGATTGTCAAAGATAGCTAATGTTAGGTAGGGTCGCGCCGGTGCATGGACTATTGGCCCCAAAGACTATTGGCCCCTGACCATTGGCCCCCAAATTTGGGACTTTTGGCCCCCCATGAAATGGACTATTGGCCCTTCAGGACCATTGGCCCCTTAGACTATTGGCCCCACAAATTATAACTTTATAGGTTCCAAATTCTTCACACATTTTCGCGGTAAAAACTTGATTCACATTAAGTTGATATTTCAGTAGTTAGGTGTCTCGTATCATTATGATTTGCTAAGCAAAGTTAGAAAAGACTATGTAGAACAATGTGTGTAAAGGACATTACAATATCTATGTACACTTTTGAGCTATAAGCATCCAAAATTACAACATTATATTATAGGTTCCAAACTTTTCATGCATTTTACACGTGTACTATTTCAAAGTGATATACTTTTATTCAATTGTCAGATACATGATACAGTCATTTCTATTTGTTTAGATAAACCCCTATGTGAAAAATTATAATGACACAAATGAATGAGTTAAACAATCATTTTCCATCTTCTGTCTGCATTAGAAAACCTTTTCTAAAATCATTTTGGTTATTTCTTTTTAATTTTCAAACTTAATTAGTTAGCATTTCGTATAGGGGGGAGCAATGGTCTTTAATAGGGTGCCAAATATCTGGGTAAGGGGCCAATGGTCTGGGGAGCCAATGGTTGTTCGGGCCAATGGTCTTTCTCAGGGGGCCAAAAAGCAAGGTAGGGGTCCAATGGTCTCGGGGGCCAATGGTCTCAGGGGTCAATAGTCACATAATCGTGGCGCCTAAAGTAGAGGATCAAGGTGACTTTAATGGTTGGCGTATGTTCATACATGCATGTTTCGGTGGAGATGTGTCTATGTGTCTATGTATGTATGCCTATATCTGTGCATGTGTGTCTATGTGTCTATTTATAATATATATGTAATAAGTATTGTGTGTGTATGCCATTGTGTGTGTGTATGTGTGTGTGTGTGACTATGTATACATTATAATTATGCATACATGGATGCATGGATGGCCATGGGTGGGTGACATTGTATGTCTCTGCGTATATACACGTATGTATGTATACTAGAATCAACTGCAAGAAAAAATAACCATGATAAAAGTGAAGTTATGAAAAATGTATGTCTGTAAATATTGTATGGACGTATGGTAGGAGAGATGGATGTAGATACTTCTCTTACAAATTATACCCCGACAGAACTGTTATATTCCAACAAAATAAAAACACAAAATTCAGCTTTTCAAGGGGGTCGCATTCTACCCTTTGCGCCATAAATTCTGAAAACTCGTTAGAACTAGTTTCTTTGCCACACTTCTCCATATCTGAGGTCATTTGTGGGCGTCCACTGCTGGCAGGGGTTACATTACTGGGGCCTCCCCCAGATTTCTCCAGTGTCAGGGGCCCTGCTGGAGACTGACCCCCCGGAGGGGTGGGCGGGAAGGTATGTTCCAGGGTATGTTCCAGGGTATTTTCCCTAACAGCATCGCAACTCACCTCATCCGGCTTCAAAAGAGAGGATGTCTATTAGATAGCCTATTACGACTTTCTACGATAGTAGTTGAATAGGCTATGTATTCATTTATTTGTATTATTTAAAACTTCACTTAGACTGGTAAATCTGTGCTGAATTAAGTATCCCTTAATGTACAAAGCAAAAGAAATGGGACAAGTCAAAGAAAGCACAAATTCTATTAGAGTATGTGATCTGATATTGCAACGGAATATCGAGAAGAGAAAACCTTTGCTGTATCTACTGTATTTATGAAGTATCTACAGAGAATCTGCTGGCTTGAATTGTGAGTTCTTTGATAAGAATTTAGCACTGACTGAGAGAGTTCACGAGAAGGATAAGAAATGTTACCGCGATAGTCAGATTTTATAGTAATATAAGATATACATTGTACGTATACTTCATGTATGTATCAAGTGCAATATGAAGGGAGATTCCATATTCGATAAAACATTCTTTTCTAATTTAAGATCAAAATGAAATTATAAATACTTAATACGCACCGCTCTGTAAAGCCCAATACGCCCCTCTGACTTCACTCGCACTCCAATAAATACAACCTAAACCAACCGCCCATATTGGCAAGTTTTACTGGCGACTTGGCAAATTGACCTCAGACAGAACGGAGAAAAAGAAGATCTGAGGATGGCACGTCGGCCATAGCAGGTGAAGATAGCTGGCGGTAGGGGTGTGGAGATAGACAGCATTGGCCTCTTGTCTACACCCATTAAATACCCACCAGAACCAGACGGGGTGAAAGGGCGATAAAGCTGGCGGTTAGGAACGCCGCCACCCGTGTCGACCGGCTATCAGATAGCACAGGAGGAAAGGGAAAAGCAAGGGGTGCGGGGAGGGGTAGGGTTTGTGAGAGGGTTGGTAGGTGTGTGGGAGGGGGAGTGTGTGTAAAGAAAAAGGGGGGCGTGCAATTCCGAAAAAAAAAGAATTTTATATTTAAAAAATCTAAATTTTGGTCAAAAAAGGGGTGGCTTGCGCCCCTCACGCCCACTTAAATCCGCGACTGATATTGATAGACCTTTTGATACTAGCAGTTTTATATTGATACCCCATTAGATATAAGTTTTGTATTAGGTTTAACCATTTTACTTGTCTTGTATCAACATAATCTTGGACAATTAGTCAATCAGCTGCAAGGAAACTAATGACGCACAAATTTTAAAGGGAGGGGCCAGTGACCATAAATTAGTACACTGCCGTGGTCTTTACCATCCAGGGAATAACCATACCAAATTTTATGCTTTTATCTCTTATAGTTTTTATTTTATTCACATTTGTCTTCATCAAAATGAGTTTCCCTGTCTGCATCTGACACTGCCTGCACAGAGCAATTATCTGTATGTGACGTCACAAGCAGAACAGTTGAAAAATCATAAAACTGAAATAAATGCAATAATAAATATGTTAAATGTTCTTTATAAGTCTAAAAGAGATTATAATCACAAAATTAAATGATTTATAAAAGAAAACGTGAAAAAATATAGTGTTTATGGAATTTAGAAATTTGAAATTTAAATATAACTGTCATTTTGTGTGACGTCACACACAGATTTGTTTTCCTGATGGTCACAGGGATTTGAGATTTATCAAAAGTTAAAGCACATGTTTAACATGATATAGTCAATTTATCACACTAAAAGTTGGCATACTACTAAATAAGCACTAAATCTCACATATAAAGTGTAAAATAACCAGAAGTGAAATTTCACTGGCTCCTCTCTTTAAGTGTTATTGCTCATGAGCACACAATTTTGAGGTGTCGTTATTTAGCTAGGGGTGAATTATGTACTCATTGTTAAACCCAAAAGTTGACGCTGGCTCCTAAATTACTCTAATTGATTCTCAATATCAATGTGGACCTTCCTAGCCTCCCTCATCCCATCCCCAGTCCAAAACCTCCATAGGGAATACCCCCTCTACCCCTGGGAACTATGTGAACTTTGCCGGGGATGTATTGACCATCATCGCTTCCTGTGCGTTGGTGGAGGCATGATTGTGATTTATTGCTGATGGTTTCTGTTTTTCGGCCGATAAAACGGCGTACCTGAGGTTTGGCAGGGCATCCATGGTATGGGCACCCTTGTGGAATGAAGGCATACTTGTGGCCAACGGGACTTTATCTCTGTAGACTCCTCGCTGTGACAAGGGATCTGACCACCCCATGTATATATATAACCACGCACATTCTTACCCAGCCAAGTTCAGGTAGTGAAGTAATGTTTGAATGTTCAGAAGTTGAGAACTCCTATCAACCATATATATACCTAGCTTTTTGATCAGTCTATTACTTATGTAACACGTAATGGCACGTAACAGTTATGGTATTTATATAAGGTTTCAACCTCCTCATATAAGTATGGTATACAGAACATTAGGCCTATAACAAGAGTCTGTTTTGGTTTGAAGTATGTAGCCAGAATGTTGCAATAATATGCAATGTATGTCACAGCAGTACATCAGCAATGTCATTGGGAGCCATGAAAATAATGCAATGAGAAGCAAAAAACAGAACAAAACAGAACAGAATGTCACTGCAACGTTATGATAACGTCACACCCCTGCCTGGGCATAGCCGCCTTGACTTATTAGATATAAGACATCTATTTTTACATATAGTGTTGAGCACGCAGGACAGTATAATTATACGGATTTGATAGTGGTATGTGATTCATGGGGTGATGTATCATATAGGCAATTCAAACACTATTAAAAGTTGAAATAGTGGCAAGACATGACATACAAAACTCGATGAATCTAGGAGAATTATAGCCATTCATATCAACTTTATATGTACAGTTATATTACACAGTACTTTATCATGATCAACAGATCCAACAGTGGCCAATTAAGGACGCTCATGGAAGGTTTAAATCTAAGTGTGATATTGTATTGGCAACACACATTTTAAGTCAACATGAACAACAAACAAGGTATGATGCATAAGATAATAAGAGTCCGGAAAAAGAAGGGGGATGCTATAGTAAAATCCTAACCATAATTATACTGATAATTATATGAACGTGCATGTGTATGTCAAATACATTATATATCAGACACACATGTAAAGTGTTCAGAGCATATAATGAGTTATAGAGGGTGTCCAAAACTGGGACAGTGAGTACATTAGAGCTGCTCTTTAACTGCTCAGTGTGTACGTCAGCAGGATACACGTGAAGTCCCCCAACTGCAGTGAACCAGGGTCTGTGAAGACCGAGGAACTGTTATTACAGAAAAGCACTACTCAGATGAAGGCATTCCCCCAGCTGAAATAACCCAGTCGTATTGCTAAAAGAACATGCCTCGGCCTATTCAGTAAAAGAAAATAGACTTCACTCCATCAGAGTAATGCTTAAAGAAGAATCCATCCATACCAGAAGCAATTGCATTTTTTCCTGCTAGTGTTATCTTGAATAACACATTTGTTCAGTCTTTGTTATCTTGAATAACACATTTGTTCACGGGTTCCAATTTGAACCTTATCTCCTCTCCATCTCAAAATAATTACATTCTGATTGAAATGTGATACATCTCACGGCTCCCAGTCGGACCAGACCCATGTCAATTACACTCACAGGCTTAACTTCCTTCATTGTTTTATTCCCCCCAAAGTCTCTGCATGCCATAAGGGCAGAGCAGATCTCTATCTCCACTCTGAGCTGCTCATGAGTTAGTCGATACTGCTCAATGAGTGATGGCTCATTGAGTCTCTTGTCTCCATTAGGATGAGTTATGGACCAATGAGGATCGACCCTGATCCAGTGGCAGTGCTTGACACGCCTGACTGAATCTCCCCTTCCCACCCCCACAGACCCCCTGCAATGATCTGCTCCCTATCCACTGCATTTGTCCACTCCTGATAGCTGTTATCTCCTAATCCCATGCAGCTATCAGTCAGCAGTTGCACTGGCTTCTTGCAATTGTCTACCCAGCCACATCGTCTGAATTCCTTTGGTCCAAGGATGACCATTTATCGCCAAATGACTTAGATTTGACCACATTAGCTCTATCGCCACGTTTATGGACAGGATACGAACCATGTCTGGATTCCGCTCCAATATAATCAGAGAGAGTAAAATTAACTTTACTCTCTCTGATATAATCATAGGCTTTAGAAAACTACTTTATCTATCTTTAGTCATGTTTTCACTTGTTTGCTGAATTGACATGGAATATATGCAGGACCCCTATGATGCCAGCTATATATAGTTGCATAATCATGCATTCGACCCCCGACCCCTATAGTTCAAGAATTATGAATATGATTATGCGTCGTTAGGAGTATTACGTGGTAAAGCGTAGATTTATGATTCACATTATCTAGTAATAGGTATGCATTATTTATACTTCAATATTTGGATCTGCGATATGAAACATTAATTTTGGAGTGCTGTCATGCAATGTTATGTAAAAATTCATTAGACTCCGATTTAGAGCTATAAACTATAATTATTATAACGATAAGTCATACTAGAGATGTAAACTGTAAAACGTCAAATCATACAAAACTATAAACTGGATGACTTTAAGTGTACCAGTAAAAACGATTCATACATAAATACATAGACAAAAAATAAACAAATAGATAAATCATGTATTAGGTCCACATTTCCAGTAATGTTCTCTTTCTTTGAAAAATATCTGGATTAGATGAGATGCAAATTACAAACTGGATGACGTTAAGCGTATCAGTAAAAACAATTCATACGTAAATAAATAGACAAAAAAAAAATAAACAAATAGATAAATCATATAATGTGTCCACATTTCCAGTAACGTAATCTTTCTTTGAAAAATATCTAAATTAGATGAGATGCTACCTGTCTTTTTAACTATGTATAAGCTACAAATTTACATGAATACTATCGAAGTTTAAATGGAAGCAACTTTAGGTAATGCACATTACATCCTTAAAATTTCGTTTGTTGACAACACCATGAAACATAGCGACCCATACACAATGTATATATTTACCAATAAATTAATGCTAATCCCTATGTCGTGTGACTCTAACCGTCGCCAACTGCGGATACATCTCTCCCATCATCTCTATCCCGTGTGCCAGGACCGGTACTCGACCAACTTCAGCCGCCCGGAGGTGGACCCCATACAGGACTGGACGCTGCTGGCCGGCCGCCAGAACGCCACCCACACCACGCTGCGCTTCTCCAGGGCGCACGTCACCTGCGACCCGCGCGATAACGACCTCAGGGTGAGTACATGTACATAGGGACGACGTTTATTGCCCTGTTTCCACCAACCGATTTAACAGCCGATTATCTGATTATCTGGTAATTTATTACTTTTGACTAGTATTATAACAAAAGATTATATATCTTACATACCATTTGAAAGAGAATATAAAAAAAGGTATATAACATGTTCATGATTAAATAATTATCTAACTATATTCCCACTGCCGATTTTTGAAATCGGTAATAAAATCGGCTGGTGGAAACAGCTGGTGATCCACGATGCGATTTTGGGCCGATTTGGAAAATCGGTTTGTCAAATACTTGTTTTTCTTATGATAGATGTAATTTTCCAAAGAGTATGGAACAATCCTTATCAGACAAATTGTATTGAAAATCGGTTTGTCAAATATTTGTTTTTCTTATGATAGATGTAATTTTCCAAAGAGTATGGAACAATCCTTATCAGAAAAATTATATTGAAAATCGGTTTGTCAAATACTTGTTTTCCTTATGTAATTTCCAAAGAGTTTGGAACAATCCTGATCAGAAAAATTATATTTTGACTGGAAAATAAAATTTCAAATAATTTATATACGAACAATGTGTGAAAAAGAAAATCGGTTGGTGCGTTGTCGCATCATGGATCATAGGCTTTAGGGGCGGTCCGATGCATTTTGTATGCTCTCTAAGCCCCGTCCTCAACTCTTTAAGCAAGTATTCCTTGATCCCCTTGTGGGGATCCTTGATTCAGGTCGGACTCGGACTACCTGCACTTGATTTAAGTGTGAAACCCTTTAATCTAAATTTTGAACCTTTTTTTATGCGTAAAAGTTTATTTAAATGTGGACACCTTGATTTGAATTTATACCTCTTTATAAATGTGAAATGATTGATTTGATTTGTGGACCCTTTGTTTTTGATGTGACTCAAGCTATTGTCATATCCCTGAAATAATTCCTAAGCCTACAAGAAACAGAGAATGTGACTTAATTAGATGTATTATTACCTCGATCAGACATAATTGGATATAATTGGTACTTCTATGAATCGTCATAATGACTGGCAATCAGATGTTTTTTTTTATATTGTTGCAAAATATTGCAAACAGATGTATGAATTATATCAGCTTTACCTAGTGTTCAATCAGTATCTAACTCAGAAATCAGAGAGAGAACGACAATGTATTGCGGGGGAGGGGGGAGGGGGGAGGGGGAAGGATGGGGGGAGGATGGGGGGGGGGGGGTTAATGTATGAACCAGGGCAGGGGAAACCCCCAGCCAATCAAATCAGTCACCCCCTCAGACCCGACGCGGCCGCCCAAAATGACGTCATATGACGTCACGAGATGACGACGGTATGTTCTTTGATCTATCCATACCCACGCTGCACAACCAGATAATACTAATCTACTCTCCAAGCACATGTTGGATCGACCACAGGCTGAGTCCAAGAAGCTAGGCCCCCTATATCTGTTTGGAACATGAGTGGGACCTTAGAATGGGGGTCTCTATAATTATAACATGTCGAACTTAAGAAATGGTAATATCGCCTGTCGCTATAACCTCCCCATGTTGCATGCCCCCTGTTAATATACTGTCATATCACATGTCAAATTTAAGAAACGGGCTACGTCACTAAATTTTTTTACAGTTTTTCTTTAAAAAAAACAAGAAAAAAGAAATGGTCATGTCACCCTGCGAATTTAAGGGTCTAGGGCCCCCTGAGTTCTATGATGACTACGTTGGCGCCACCCCGCGGCGACGCTGATAAGCTCGCTGTGGTCAAAAGTTGCCTATGTCATCACTTTATCTCCCAACCAGCCCATGTAGTCCGTGGGGGCCTGCACTGATCAAAGCAAGGGATCAGATAGATTCATTAGGGCCCATCCGTATAACCCAGTTAGATTTATGGGCGTTTTTTCCCGAGGAGAATGATTAGCTGTGGTGAGTTAAGATAGCTCTGGATGGTTTATATCATGGTGATACATTGTGTAATATGAATCCGTTTTTGTTCAGGGATGGATCCAGAGATTTTAGAAAGCGGGGGCGCCCTTATGTAAAAATCTGAGGGGCCAGCTCGGGGAGCCGGAGCTTTACATTAAAAACAATCTAAATTTGGCCAAAATTAGGGGCGCGCGCACCTCAGGCCCCCCCCCCCCCCCCTAAATCCGTCCCTGTTGTTCGTATGGTAATTACAGCCATGGATTTCCATGCTATGCAGACATATAAAGTATTGTTTAGAATATGATGTAGACAATTGAATGAAAGAATGGGACACGGAACGACAATTGCCCTTTATATTAAATGTTTGTAAACGACAAAAATATGTAGAATCAATGCACAGTATTCAGTGTTCAATCACATGACTGCCTTTGTGTATGTTCTTTTAGTGTGGAAGCTTATCCCAATCTTATGCCAAAATGATAACATTGGGGCTAAATTATAAAGGATGGCATTTTCAGGTATTTAAATTCCCTTATAATTTCCAATTGAAAATGAAATCATGGATATTCATATGTTCTATAGTCATATAATCAAGTAACCCTGCCAGAGTGGCAACCAAAGAATTACTTATCCCGAAAAATGAACAAATCAAATTGAAACGCCGCAGAATGTAATATCATAAAAATTCCATAGGCCTACTTTTCACAAGGGAAAATCCCATAGCTAACAGTATAGAGTTTAACATGTTTAAAGTCCCCGGTCATCATGTCTCATGTGACGGGGGGACGAGCTGGAGGAGGGGGTAGATGGAGGGATTAACCCCTTGACCCCTGTCCAGGCCCCACCACCGCGCCGACGTAGGGTTCCCAGACCCCCTGCCAGCACCAGCCACTACCACCATGTTTATTTGCTAATGAGCACCTCATTTAGTAATACCGTAAAAGTATGCATTATTTTGCTGCTATCATTCTTTTGCGCGCCCAGCAATACTAATTTAAATTCTAGCGGTTTCATACTTTCGCGCATTTTTTTGGGTTAGGCCTATTTCTTCGATATCCATGATACTTTAATTTTTGACTTTCGTAATATTCTCCCATAATTACTGCATTAATATCTTATTGTGTGAAAAGCGCGAAACATGTACAGCGCGAAAATTGATACTGCACAGTAGCGGCCTTTAAAGCTCCACACATTTCCAATCGTTGTCATCTTGATGTAGGATGTTGGAAAATTGGGATGCATGTTCCTATAACTAAGCACCTGTATAACCGCGAATATATTTGTCTCTAGCTGCAAGAAAGTCATTGACATGTATTTAGAAAATATGCGTTTTTTTTTATATCTCTATGTACACATAATTATATGAAATATTCTCAAGCTTTTCCGGGAGCATTGCTTCGGTCGACATGTCCATCCGTGTCTATTCTATTCTTTGAAATTGTTTGATTTCCAACAAACCGAAATCCTTCAAATGTCCTTTTTGGTTGCAAATATTCTCCTGATGTTCTTCTTCTCAACTTAAAAACAAATACAAACCAATGCCTTTCAACAACGGTCAAATCCCCCTAAAAAGGCATTCCATTCGGGTGCCATTCGGTAGTCAACCTACAACAACATAGAAGGATTAGGGTCGGGTGGCAGTGCCGGTCAAAGTGTACGAAAGAATTACAGATTTACTTTTCAGACACGAATATTGATATTATCATTTGGTTTTGTCGAATACTTGTTGTAAATATTGCTTGGAAATCGTGGGCTGTGCCCCCCCCCCCCCCGATTTCCTATCTTTTTTGTTATCTTTTGATTTTCTTATCAATTGCTCTATAAACAATGACCCACCTAACCTATCATCCTCCACCAACACGTTGACTACTGAGGTGATGCCTCTTCCATTCACAGTGACAATGAATAAATAGATAACAGGAATATTAATAAGAAAACCTCCACTTAATCCACTAAACCGTACCCTGTTTGCAGAACGACACGATGGGTGTGATCTGGGCCTACCACCCCAGGGACCCTGAGGACCCTCTCACCGTCCACTACCACGGCCGGGCCCGGAGAGGGGGCCGCAGTGTCCAGCTCCTCACCCACGCCGTCCCCACCCGCCGGGGGGAAAACTCACTGCCCAGGGACGCCTTCAACATTGACTTCGCCATGCCCAATGTGAGTAGTTGTTATATGATAGGCCTAGTCAATGCATGTTATGTTTTTTTTAGGTTTTTATTTTGTAAGATGTTCATGATTTTCCCGGTTATTTTGTTGTTGTTGTTGTTGTTGTTGTTGTACTACAAGAGGACACACATAGACGAATGACTTGAAATGATGTGAATATGGATATTTCATTTTCTTGAGATGTTTTGTCTCAACTTATAGGTCTAAGTACTTTTTTTCCAAACACTTTGGGACCTGGAAAAACGACTCATTTTTCAATGTGAATGTACAAATTAAGACAATAGAATATTTTGTTGTAATGTCTTTGATGTTTCGGATGTCGTATTGCAAAATTAGGAAAACTGTCATTACTGAGAATTTAGTCTGTAAGGTGCGTGTGTTGGCCATGCAATCCTACAGAGGCATTCTAGAATGATACATCACGATTTCACAAAGAAATATACTAGTAGTAAAAATTAAAGTCCAGCTCGCCTCTTCGACGCAAAAGTCAGGTCTTGCCCGGCTCACCAGCAAAACATTTACTACTAACTGCTATAAAAGAGACTTGATTATATTTGGTTGATTTGGAGCTGGTGAGCCGGGCAAGACCTGACTTTTGCGTCGAAGATGCGAGCTGGACTTTAATTTTCACTTCTCGTGAGCGGAACATTCTAAACTCCACTCACTTCCTATGCCACAAACTGTTTTAAAAGAGATTCTATATAAATGAAAGTTTAATAGTTTTCAAGGTATGTCTATCTCGCTACATACTCGTACAAATGAGTTAAAAGGTTATGCAATTGATAAATAAAGAACACTAGAATTAAAGTCATATGATAATTTTTATTTATCTTTACATCTTTACATCTTTAGGTCATTTACAAATGAATCAAAGGTTATCTTTACTTTCCAGTTGAACCAAAGCCTGCTATTCCTCTCTCAGTTTGATCTAATGATACTTCTTCAATCAAATCAGCAATAAAAATTCTCTCTAAAATCAACTGAGCTATTCTATCACCTTTTGCAATTTTAAACTCAACTTCACCAAAATTAAACAAGATGACGCATACATTTCCACGGTAATCCGGATCAATTACTCCGGCACCGACATCAATAAAATGGTTGTATGTAAGGCTTGATCGTGGAGCAATACGGCCATAGCATCCTCCAGGAAGTGCAATTTGAATATCAGTTTTAACTAATACTTTTGCTTTTGGAGCTACAACGTAATCATAAGCGCTGTATAAATCAAATCCAGCTGCTTTTTTTGAACCTCTTGTTGGAGTTATCGCCTCCGTACTTAATTTAGCAAATTTAAGTTCACGATTAGATTTCATTTTGGAATTGCAGATAACAAGACCTATATCAATCGTACTATAATCAGTAATCACAATATAATTTAAGGGAAGATAAGAGTCGAATGACTTAATTACTTTTGATTATTTATCGGCTCATGGGTTGTGTAGATGGCAACCAAGTGCAAACCAGTAACACTTCCAGCATGGTGAGCCTACAAAAATTAACCTCTAAACTGTGCCCTCGTTTGAGGTGTGAGGTTTAAGATTGGATTCGATCGATTGATCAGATAAAAATGTGATGATTAGATAATTGTTGAATAGCTAGATTTCAGTGAAACGATATATTTATAAAAGGTGTTCATGTAAGTTTAGCTTTCATTATATAAATATTCAATATACTCTGCTTGAATTTCCAAGTTTATCCAAATTATTTATAATAAACAACTTGGTTATCACAATATTTCAGATTAAAAGTAATATAATTATTTTAATTCGAATATATTTGAAGGAATATAAGAACGTAATGATTATATAAAAATAGCGTTATCTCGCAGTACTTTAAGGCACTTATTGTTCAGTGTCATCTAGCGTATACTATAAATGATGATTAGATAGCTGCATCCAGCGACATCTAGCGTAATCACATATATCGATCTCTATTCAAGTTTTCAAAATCTATATTTGAGTGATCGATTTAATCTAAGTATTCGCTATGTTTATCATATATTATAAAAATAAAACACAACAACATAAATGATGTTAAATTCCAATTTTATCATATGCCAATGAAACATTATATTAAAATGTTCGAACTGCTCTTAGCTTTATCATACAAACATTTAGTTTCATAATTATACAAACAATTAGTTTCACAATCATCTCAAGTCTTGATTACAACAATCTTCAAACATCGTAGACGCACATCTTCTCTACGATCTTCAACCATATTTATAGCGCACCTGACACGATCTTCACCGGTCATGATTGAACCGCGCACGATCTTCACACCAGTCATGATTGAACCGCGCACGATCTTCATACCAGTCTTGAGTGAACCGCACATCCTTCAAGTTTGCGCAAAACATAATATAAATTCTGCAAAGATTATGATAATATTTAAGTTTGAGGAAAGCTTAGCTCTATTGCTACAGACAATCAAACTCCTGAGAATAATAATGTCAGATCAAACTTTCCTCTTATTTCAATATATAACCTTCACACATTAAGGAAAAGTTTGAAACATTATTACTTACAAACTTCCTTCTGAAGCGTAGCTCTATTGCTACACAGACAAACTCTCTCTGAGAATAATGTTGTCTGCATATAAGTAATAATGCATGTAACACTTATTACACAATTGTAAATCAAACTTTTCCTCTTACATGAATTTGTGGTCTTGGTCATTACCTATCAAGCTACAATGCAGATAGGTTTAGTTAAAATACATTTTCAGAAACTGAAATCACATGTATATAGCTTAAGGAAAAAGTTTGAAACATTATTACTTACAAACTTCCTTCTGAAGCGTAGCTCTATTGCTACACAGACAATCAAACTCCTTCTGAGAATAATGTTGTCTGCATATAAGTAATAATGTCAACAAAATATATAATAATGCATATTACACTATTACACAATTGTAAATCAAACTTCCTCCTACATGAATTTACCAAACGGGTTGCAATATATTTGCAGAGGTTGACCTATTCTTGTTAATATTTTGCTGCAATGTATTTGCAAAGGTCGATCAATTCCCGTTAATAAGTTTCAACCGTGATTCAGAAACTGAAATATTCCTGTCAATAACAGGTTTCATAAGGTGCGAAGCATTTACAAAAACCTTAGCAATATCAGGTTGCAATTCAGTAACTGAAAAATTCCTAACAATTACAGGCTGCATAAGCTGCGAAGCATTCGCAGAAACCTTTCCAATAACAGGTTGCATTAATTGATTAATAGGCTGTAATTGTTGAGTTTCACATCTCAGAAATAACCTTGACATTTGTTTATATTCTCCAGTAATCACACAATTTAACAAGTATTTCTGCTGAGTTAAGTTTGGTCTTTTTATCTCAAGTACAATTACAATTAAGCTAAGAGCAGCCGATACACATAAACCACCAATACTTAATTTTGTTGATGGTTTAATTCCATTCAAATTGTTCTTATTAATTATATCCATATTGTTAATCTTATTACTCAAATAATACTTAAACATAGTTAATAATATTAATCTTAATCATATTTCTTAATCATGTTTTTAAAGATTCAATAACATCTTGTATATATTTAGAACATTGATAATGACATTCTAAATTACCAACATTACGTACAACTTTATCTATCGATTGTTTATTCAATCGTTCAACATAACGAGTAACAAAATCATCATTCTTCAAAGTATTTTTAGTAAATCTTTGCAAAATCTTTATAAGACTTTTACCTTTACATTTTTGAAACACATAATAAATACTGTATTGTCCACACGCAGTTGAAAACAAACTTTGTAAAGTTTTAGAAGAATACTTAAATTTAAATTTATCCTTATGTTTACCCTTTTGTAGAAAAACTAAAAAACTTTTTTTAAACGGAGGTAAACCATAAGAATCAAAATACTCTGGAACAGCTTTAGAAGATTTGAAAAAGAAAGCAACCCAATGTTCACCAGGTTTAAAACTTTCATCTGTATTAACTATAAATGCAGCAGGATACCTCACATTTCTTATATTTGTTAAATTATCCGAAGAATAAACACCTTTAAAAATCTTAGACGTAACTATATTAGATTTTAAAACTCTATAAATATCTGATCCAAGCATACTTATTATTCCAGCACACTTAGTCAAATATTTATTTACTATTTATTTATTTACAAACAAGTAAGCAATCAAGAATGCATAACAACCTCAGGTTGATTTACAGGCCCGATTGCAAGCATGCTGTCATATTCATTAAAGAATACCATTACTATACCATGATTCTTAGGTTCTTTTAAAGTTGCTATTACATTAATAGTACCATTTTCTGATAATTCAAATGAATTTGAATTTGGTAAACTTTTGCATAAATCAAAACAATATAATGTGTTACCATTTTTAAATTCTTCAGGAGTTATACTTATAGGATCGTTCTCAAAAAGTCTACCTGTAGCATAAAGCATTGCCATATAAGCTTCATAAAATTTATCAGCGTCAAAGTCACACTTCATTTCATAAAAAGGAGAAACATCTTCACCCTTTTGTATAACAATGTCTGTCAGTCCAAAATTTTGAAAATAGAATGGATTATGTTTCAAATTTCCATCAAACCCGCGTGCATCTATAAAACCAACTATAATTCTTTTTGGTAATTCATCGTTTGAAATCATTCGATTTTCTTGAAGAATACTTTTGTTAGGAGCTTGAGTTGAATATTTTACCTCAACTCGCCGAAAAGGAAATTTCATAAAATTATCTGGCTTTCTACTATTCTCTATTTCATCTAAAAATGTGTCTTCTAATGTCCACCTTTTTACTTGAAGAATTGCTTCTTCAATTTCAATTTTATATTTTGCATCTTCAATTTTGGCCATCAATGCAAAATCTGGTTCATTTCGTATTAACCTTACTTTCATATCAATATCTCCAGGAAATTTCTTTTGCTGATTAAACAAATCATTGTGAATTTTACAAATTAACTGAAAACTTTTCCCATATTGAGTTTTTTCAAATCTCTTTTTAGCTCCCTGGTTATGCGCAGCATCAAAATTTGAAACTTCATTAAAATCTTTTGTATCTTTATGATAACATGACAAGTCACCCCAAGATTTTAAGACAGATTCTCTAAAAGATAAAAGATTTTCAATATATGCCTTATAGGGATAAAGGTTATTACTTGATGAAACCAATTTATTTCCAATATACAATTGAACTTCTTTGAACAAAGCTCCACTGAAATAATTTGCAGGAAACACCTTTGACAAATTTGGAATAGCACCTACTGCACCAGTTTGTGGATCCACAGCTGGTGCATCAGGAGCAGTACCGTCAGAATTTAAAATTTTTATTTTTAATTGTAAAAAACTTCGAAATAAATCAATAAAATCAGCTTTATTTGACTTCAAGGCAAACTCAATTGGACCGCCTTGACTTAAAGAGCTTATAGGAAAAACTTTAGAATAAAAACTTTTACGTGCAGTTGTATCTGTTGGTGGAACATTATAATAATCAAAACTATCATCTACACAAACACAAGACTCATTAAACATAGACATTTTAATTAAACTCAAAATTTCAGCAAATTATAGGATCAAAAATAATTGATATAAACATAACATAACATAAGATAAAGTGTATCTCAGGCAGATTTCCTTGAATTATATTTAACTAAAAATATCTTTATTTCTATTTGATCTCTTATTTGTAGTATTTTTTCTTGTTTTCCTTCTTTTCTTAGGAACTTCATCATATTCCTTTCTCCTTTTTCTTCTATTTTCATACTCACCATCATCTGAATCATTAAATCTATTCTTAGCTTTAGATGCTAAATAATTAATAGAATCTGAACCTAATTGTTTAAACTGTTTAGTAGCCTCATCTTTAAATGCATCTTTAATACCTTTTCGATTCACAATAACATCTTTAACTATATTTTGACCACCCTTTATTGCACTTTTTAAAAAATGCTTTTTAGCAGATTCAAAAGCTGGTAACGCCATACCAGAAAGTCCCTTTAAAAGAGAGCCGAATATATTTCCAATGCCATAACCTCGTTGATGCTGAACTCCAATATATGGAGGAATAAATGTTGCATACCCTCCTTTCTGAGTCTTTGCATTATTTTTAAAGAAATTTCTATAATGCTCAACATAATCTTTTCCACAATACTTTTGCATTCTTATTTCATAAACCTAACATAAATTTACTGAGATTTATTACTTAATGAAATTATTCATAATGATCTGAAAGTGATAATCTTAAAGTAATTTCAAGTAGGTCAAGATTCACTTTCTAAGGCTTCCAAGATTCCCATTTTAAAGTTCGTTTAATTGGTCTACCAAATGATGATGTTCGTTCTGGACTTGGAACTGAAACTTCCTCATCTACATTACTTGTAACACTAGTTACCTTTCTCTTTTTTTTCTTTTTTTCCTTTTTTTCCTTAGTTCCTTTGGATTTACGTTTAACTAAATCAAATTCTTCATCTGATGTAGGACTTGCTACTTTCTTATGAAATAATTCTTCCTTATCTGATTCAAAATCACTAACATCAAACTTAGGTGGTTTCTTCTCAACTATTTCTCCAACATGAACACCAGCTTTACCCTGATTTAAATTTTCATTTTTATCTTTCATTAAGTAAGGAGTATTAAGTGCATCAGAAATCCAAGCTCTATTACTTTCTTCGAAAGGATATTTACCTACTGAAACTGGAGAAGACTTTTTAGGAATACGTGGAAAATATTCTTCAATTGTTTTAGTAGGTCTAGGTTTAGGTATTTCATCTTTTTTTTCTGGAAAACGCGAAAAGTATTCCATTATAGATGAAGCTTTCTTCGGTCTTAACTTTATCCAAGATTTTGGAATATTTATATCCATTAAGAAATCCCACACTTTATCAGCTCCTACTGGTTGCGCTTTAAATTCTTTTGATTTAGAAAAATATTGCATTAATTTAATAATATTTGAACCGTTAATTACTTCATCTCCTAATGTTAATTGTCCTTTTTCATCCCATGATGCAGATTTATTTTTCATTGCTTTTAAAATGCTACCAACATTTGGCTTCTGTGATAAAGTTATTCTTTCTAAAATTTCCTCAATTGTTAATTCATTTTCATCAAAAATATTTGTATGCTTACTCCTCATAGTTTCATAATCTTGAGGAATATATGATGAAAAAGTAGGATAACTTTGTCTTTGAAACATACGTTCCTGCATTAATTCATTTTGTCTAGATAAAACATAATTATCTTTCTTCGTTTTTTCATCAAAATTACAACTTTTAAACATTACATATGGTATAATAACACTTTCTTTAAAAGAAGCCATCTGAGCTATTTATAATAATCTTGTAATACCAATATTTTCCAGTTTAACCTTAAGTCAATTAATCATTATGATAAAATTTTACCCACTTTACTAAGTAATCCACCTGCAATTGGCATAATTGATTTAGATAAAAGACCTAACACTGTAGGTAAGATAAATGGAAGAAAACCGCCGTCTTGTTTTAAAGTATCTTTTCGTTTCTTCAAAGAAAGATTTTTTCTTACTAAATATCTCATAACCTCTTTAAACTTCTTTACTTTTTCAAACTGTAACTTAGTCAATTTAACGTTTCCTCTCAAAACATTATGAATACAATCACAAATTGAAAATATATCGTTAGCATCTGCTAAATCTAAAATTTGATTTCTTTTCTTTACACTATGACCCGCACAACAAAGTAAAGTAAGGTAATGTCTATGTACATAAGCACTGTTCTTACATTTACTTTGTCTCTGCTTTTTCTTTTGAGGTGATTTTTTCTTTTGCGGAGCCATCAACTTCTTTTGTGGTGCCATAATATCCAAACAAATTACTTTTCAAAGATTAACCTTATCAATCTCAACACTATTTAACTTGAGGAATAAAAACATGCTGCACTAAACCAAAAATATTTGCACGAAGCATTGCATTTTTAGGTGTCTTTTGATGACCATCAATGAAAAGGTAACCATGAGGTTTATTCACAGCATGTTCAAATATATTAACAAAACTACGTTGATTCTTTGGCATAAGCTTTCTAGCAAGAGAATAAGGAATTGTTTGATCAAGAGGTGAATTAAAAATACACAAATAAGTGGCATTTTTTGAAAAATTCTTTCTTTCTTTTCCATCTTGAAATAAATTCTGTGTTATAAATACAATACTAACATTTTCATGATGCGATCGTTTTGTAAAAAATTCTGAAATCAATTTGTTATTACCACATTCGGACATTAAATCATCAAACACAACAAGACCCTCTTTGCTAGAATCTACAAAATTATCAAAAGAATCAGGTAAACCCTGATGAAATTGTACATTTTTCTCTAACAAATATTTATCATGCGGAAATGTTTCACCATAAAACCAATGAATATATTCAAAATCTTTATCTATTAACCTATCACTATTCTTAAGCAAATCAATTACAAAAGTAGTCTTTCCACAATTACTAGGACCAGCAATAATCATTGAAAACGGAGTTTTCAATCTTGCATCAAAAATATTAAAATGCTCTTCCGACGTCATAACTATGCCCCTACAACTTTAGCTATTTCCTGAATATAAGCTATACCTGTTAATATCTGATTATCTTTATCTTGCAAAACAAATGTAACTGGTCTTGTATTAAGAATATAAGCTATTTGAAAAATTTCTTTTTTCCAATTTGATAAAAATCCTCTCTGAAATGCTTTTCGATATTTAGTTAGTCTCACTTTATCACCGACTTTTAAGCCTTGATATCTTTGTTTACTATATAAATAATCTTTATATTGTTTTTCCCATAACTCCTGCTCATTTCCTTGATTTACTTCAATTGGACTTACACCTAACGTACTATGACAAGATCGATTATAACCATTAACAATATTTTGTAGAATATCAACGTATTTTCTCGTCTTCTTAGCTTTCATATATCTAAACAGTCTATTTTTAAATGTCCTAATAAACCTCTCTACAATAGCACATTTTGGATCTTGAAAAGTTGAAAACTGTTGAATATTGTTCTTTTTTAAAAAATTGCTAAAAACCCCTTTAAACTCTGAACCAGAATCAGTTTGAATTAAACGAGGTTTAACCCCTGCTCTTTGCAATATTCTTTTAAAAGCAAATAATGTTTCTGAAGACATTTTAGTTCTCATAGGTTCAACATAAGCAAACCTAGAAAAACAATCAATAGCAGCTAAAATATTAGTATAACCATCATTATCATTTCTCAATTTAGGAATTACCATTAAATCTAATTGCCATTGATCATTTCTTCCACGTACAATTATTTTTCGTCTTTGAAAATTTTTCTGAACAGGTTTAAATGAAGTATATGTCTCGGTATTTTGTAAAAATGTTTTAACATCTTTCAAAGTAATAGTTGGATTAATAGCTTTTGCAGATAAATATAATTTTCGAATAGAAGAAAATGAAGATGAATGTAAGGGATTGAAATATATAGATGCTAATAAATCCCTTTTATTCAAATAATCTTCCATTTTACTCAATTAAAGCAATTATATTTCATACTAAGTATTAGACAATCACAAGCAAAACTTAATTACTATTGCTCAACCTAAGCTTAATATAAACAACAATCACATGCTAAGCTTAAATACAATATATACAAAACTCACATTCTTTCACTGATTTTTTCAAATAGCTGGTACGATGAAGCTGGCTATCCAAACATTTACATCCCATTAAACACTATTTGAAACTCAGATCTAGAACATGATAGTAAATTAATATATAGTGCTCCGGGAGTCCGTAAGCACCTCAGCGCTTTCACGCTGAATATAATATAATATTATAATATAATATGATTTATCCTGACCTTACTAAGTTAGGATTCATTGTTAAAGTCTCCCCCCCTTTAGTTTTAACAAAAAAAAGTGGAATACAACCATAAATTTGTGCCTGTCTTGTCAACCTCTGTTTTGGTGGAACTCTAGGCTTTCTCGGTGCACTCTTTGCTTTGTTTGGGCCCCTTCTCTTTGGAACTGGCTCATCATTTACATTATCTTTCTTCTTCTTCTTATAAACTCTCTTCTTAATCTTTTTTGGAGCAACTTCATCCTCACTAACTATTTTCCTCTTTGTTTTCTTTGGAAGATTAATAACAAGATCCTCATCATCTTCACTCATATCTTTAGTCTTCTTAATCTTTTTTGGAGCAACTTCATCCTCACTAACTATTTTCCTCTTTGTTTTCTTTGGAAGATTAATAACAAGATCCTCATCATCATAATCATCTTCACTCATATCTTTAGTCTCCATCTCCTTTTCTCTATCCTCATCTATAAGCTCATCTTCACTCTCACTCTCTTCTAAATTTGTCATCCTCGCTGATGCAACTTTATCCTTCTCCTTCACAAACTTATTTTGACATGAATTACATCTTTTATCATCCAAAGTAAAATATTTTGGATGATCATATGGTAAATGACACCTAATACATTCCTTAAACATTCCTTCCTCACAGACCTCACAATATTTTTTACCGTCAACAAATGGACGATCATCGCCACAATAATTACAATTTTGTAAAACCATAATGATATATAGCAAATAATATAATATCATATAATAATACTTTACCTTTGTAAGTTGAATATGCTTGATACTTCACCTAATGTTGAATATGCTTGATACTTCAGCCTTACTAACCTAATCACAGAAACATTTATTCATCATTTGTCATATCTTCCAGCCTTCTACGCTTACGATCTAATAATCTTATATGTTCTTGCTCCTCAGGTGTAAACTCATCATCATCATCACTATCTCTCTCCATTAAAGCTAGCTTACATACTCGTTCTTTTTCTAATCGTTTCCATTTTTCTATGAACATATTAGAGATTATTTGTTGTTCAGGTGTCATCTCCCAATCACTATCACTATCACTAGTATTATCTTGCACATCCTTTTCAATCAAATCATTGCTCTTTAAAATACTAGAATTATCTGGCAAATCCTTTTCAGTCTTGACTGGATCATTCCTTAAAATACTAACATCTTCAGATATTTCCTCATTATAATCCATAAAACCCTCATCAACATTTGCAATCACTTCTTCCATTTCCTCATCATCACCATCATCATTCAAAATAACAGTAGTAGTCACTTTAGCCTTGTCTTGCTGATAACATGAATCACATCTTTCATCATCCATATTAAAATTATACGCATAATCATATACTAAACCACACTTAAAACATCTCACAGTCCTATATATTGACGATAAACTCTTATCTCTACAGGTCTCCATTATGTTGATATCATTCACGCCTATACCTATCTTATCCTAACCTTGCTACAAATCTACCCTATCACAAAGTTATTTCTCTAAGAACTCTCCTCCTCTTCCTCCTCTTCCTCATCAGCAGAAGACATATCCACTCTCGCAACCTTAGTTGGTCTACTCTTACGTTGCTTCTTCTTCCTCCTCTTTTTCTTCTCAGATATATCCTCATCATCACTACTTAATACAACACTAGAAGATTCTTCATCCTTTCTCTCCCTTAACTCTTCTTTTAACACAGTACGAACTTTCTTTATTTTCTTTTCTACCTGCTTTTTTAATCCAAACAATTCTTTAATTTCTTGCCTCGTAAATGATAAATTTTTAGTTTTATACAAATCATTAATATGTATATAAACCTCATCTTTAAAATCTGTTATATCTAGTCGCTTCCTTCTCCCAAATGAAAAAACAAAATGCCTATTAGACTTTTCCCTTTCTTTATCCATTTTATCCACCAACAATTATAATAACAATAAGTTACTATATTAACAATAAGTATACTAATTAGTCCAAACACAAAGTAATCAGTCCAAACACAAGTAATCACAATCTAATTTTTCACTAATATCATTATCATCTTCAATGTCCTTATATCTCCTTTTCCGAATTTTTATTTTATAATTACCATAAGCTAAAGTATCTATCCCATCAGAACACAACCACCTCTTATCTTCAAATGGAGACAAAGCTGATTTATGTTCCTTTACTGTATATACCTTTTGTTTAAAACTTTTTATTGTATGAAAAGTAACTGAAGTTCGTTTACATTTAAATAAAACTTTTTTAAATTCAGAATGTAGAAAATCTTCAACGCAACTTCTTTTTATTCCTTTAACTCTTTTTATAACCTTACCACTATCCAACAATATAGAATACATTTTAGGTCTTAAACCAACAAACTCAAGTATCTTTTTCCCCGCAGTTTCATCTTTAAATTTCCCTAAAACTTTAAAATTTTCCTTACTAAACAAAGCATTATTTCTATCCAAATCTGAAAAATCAAAATTATTCCTTATTTCATAAAGAAGTGCATCGAAAAGTTTATGAATAATCTTATATATAAATGAATCTGTATCTGTATAAAGAAGTTGTAATGAACCTAAACCAAATGTTTTTAACATAACATTGTAATGAAAATTAAACATATGCATTTTTGACAAATCCAATATAGTAAAACCTACATAAATTGGCTTATCTAACTTAAGTTCTGGTTTCCTATACTGAACACCTACAAATTTCGAATTAAATATATGTAATGAATGAAAAGTTGGTTTCTTTATTATATTTAAACATCTCTTTTGATTTGACGTTAAAACCATCTTAACCCTTCGTTTAACATTCTCCATACATTTGCCGAAAGTAGAATTATTCATTAATTTGAAAAATTCTTTATCAAAATCAGATGTTGACTCCTTTCTTTTCTGATTATTAAATTCAATGTATGGCTTCATCCAACAAGATTGTTTGAAAGATAAAATTCTATGAATTTTTTCAATTTCCAGTCCCAGCTGCAAGTATAACTTTAAATTTCTATAATGTAAAATATACCTCTTCTTTTGTGATAACGTTGAAATTAACTTAACGGTACTTTTAGTATAATTAATATCAAACTCTTTTAAAACAGATATTGCATAAGGCGAAAGCTGACTATAATCAATACTTATCTTCTCTGGCGCCAAAGGAAACATGTCATGTAAATCATGCAACTCAATTGGATAATTTAAAGTAACTTCTAATACATATCCTATTGGTGCTGAATCTTCTATTTTCAAAACATCAAAACTACAATATTTCTTAGGATCTATCCAAGCAAAATCTTTAAAAGGTAAAGGTTGAACCATAGCATAACCATACAAATTATTAGCATCAACATAAAGTATATGTTCCCCCTTGTTCTTAACTTTAGCAAACCTTTTCATAACATTTGTTATTCCACCTCGAATACCTTTTTCAAAAAATTCATACATGTCATATTCCGTTAATAAATCAAACTTAACTCCAGTAAACTTTAACATCGCGTCATAACTCAAAGATGGTGCTGTTAAATACCTTGCAGGGTCTAAAGAATAAAAATCCAAAGACTGTTCCCTAAATGATTTTATTGTCTTACATTTTAAAATTTTAAACATTTCTAAAGCATGACAATAATCTTTTGTTGTAATATGTTTATTTGTTAATGAATTAAAGAAAGCTTTACGTGAAGGTAACTTACACTCGTCTAACTTTTTCCATGAGTCTATATAATCATAGCACATAACCCCTTTACGCATTACATAAGGTAAATATTTCTCATTTGGAAAATATTTCTTTGTTTCCTTTAAATCATTTACATCTTTTTTTACTAATAAATCTGCTAGATTAGAAAGAGAATTTGGTAAAAATTGAAATGAATCAATAAAGTAAAAACTATCAAAAAACATTGACAGAAACTTTTCTGAAGATTTTGGAATAACAGTAATATCATCTGCAATAAACTTATAAATATTCTGAACAACAAAATGTAAATCATAATTCATACAATTATGCATAACGATTGGGATTCTAAACAAAGAGAATTTAAGTGCACTATATGTTAAATTACATGCATTACATGCGTAATTGACATCTCTTCCTTTCCCCTCTCTCCCTAAATGAGCATGATCTATTACTTTTTTCACCCCCTTCCTAAATTTAATGCCACATAGGTAACAGCATGTTTGCTGTGAAAGATGCAAAATATCCGGAGGTGTTAAATTTAATGGTTTCCTATTTTTCTCAAATATGTATGAAATTTCTGCCCTCATTTGATAAATATATTCTATGAACTTTTTAATAACATTTGGTCCAACATAAATAAAAGGTGGTTTTGAATATTCAGAATATTTTGATAAAAGTATAGCTCCAACTGCATTAAGGCTATGTTCTGTTTTCAAAGTTGATTTACCTTTCTGTTTATTCAAAGCAACATTATATGTTTCAAAATCTGCATAAATAATAAAATGGTTTTTAATTTGTTTAGCATAATTCACAAAACGAGCTCTTTCTCCCTGTAACGGCATATGATAAAGTTGACCAGTAAATACTTTACTTGTACAATCAGCATTTTCATGAAGATTAAATGATGTTTTGTTTGAAAATGAAACAAGACATTTTTTACAGAAATATCTTGATTTCTTCCAAAAAAATGGAGTAAGAAATGAACTAATATTCCTAATCAACATATAATGATTATTATATAAAAGTAAATTAACATGCTTCTTATGATTACTTTTATCAAAATTCACTGAAATATACATAGGAAAAGGAACATACGTAAGAGATACAAAATGTATACCAAAAACGTTTATAGTTATACCATTATTCTTTTCAAATCTTGGTATTTCACTTAATTTTGTTGGAAATGAAAGACCAGATAAATCTAAAGTAGAAACCATATCAAGATAATTTGAAAATCTGCTAGGATTCCTACATTTCTTAAAGGCAGCTAATACACAATAAACAAAACATCTATTATCTTCACATAATATATTAACAAGAGAATGCTTCTTAGGAAGTGGAAGAGATATATATGCACACCCGCCAAAAGGATTAAACCTATAAACTGATAAACGTAAAAGTTGAATTTCTTTCAAAAACCAACCTGAACCCATCTGAATAAACCCATCAAAAAATGCTAAAATTAATCTTTTAGCTTCATTAAGTTTATCTTTAATAGAATGGAAAGTCAACAACTGAGTAACACGACTCTGAAACCATGGTTGACATTCAAAATACTCTTCAGTATCTACCTTATATTTACCTAATAAAACCTTTAAAGAAAGTTGAAATTTGATACCTCCATGCCGAGAAAGCTCTTTCACTAGTTTCTTATACAAAACTTTAGATTTTAAATACAGATATAACTCAATATCTATACGCTTTTTCTGTGGAACAAAATCATAATCAACTAAGAGGTTATTTAAAGCCCTACGTCTCCTCACTAAATCTTTATTTAAAACCCTTTTAGGTCTCATATCAATTTTCCTTATACGTTAAGTAAAAATACATTCTCTTGCTTGATCTGAATAGACTTCAACCTGAACATACTTCTCTGATCAGAATTATCAATAATTCCAATCTCTTTATATCTATCATAAGGTAATTTTTTATATCTCAAGTCTCCTAAAATGCAATGTAAGTGATACATTACCATACTCAAATTCAACAGGTTTTCCTTGATCAGTTCTAATAACAATTTCTATCTCTTTCAGTCTATCATAAGCTAATTTCTTATATAAAGGAAAATCATAACGATGCTTCACATTATCTCCAAACTTGCCAAACGCTTGAACAGTTCTTAATAATTTGGTTTCAACATTGCCTACAAATTCATAATCAACAATATCTGAATAAATATAAATATTTGTTGAATCTGTAGGAAAAACAGGAATACCTAATCCAACATATTCTGTTCCATATTGAGCCTGTATAACTTGATTATATGCTCCTCCCTTATCCAAAGCTAATACATCATTAAAACCTCCAACAGTACTACCTAACCTATTACCTTTAAATTCGCATAAATGTCCCCAATTTATAACTCCTTTACATTGATCTAAACGCAAAACTTGAGCTAAATATGTTGACAAAAATACGGTATCACCAGTTCCAACATACAATGAACAAATCAAATTTTGATCATCAACATAAAGTTTTGTCCACCTCCGATAATTAAGATAACCTTCACTCCCCTCCGATGCAGTTTTATCTGCTTTTATAAATCTATCATTCATTTCATTTATTAATGACTTTATTGTATAATTTCCAAACTTATGAGCAAAAGATTTGGTAACCCTCTTAATTGAAGTCATATCTACTTGATCTATAGATTTAATTACACGAAAACGAGGATCTTTTAATTTAAAAATATCTCTACTTAATACCCAATTTCGACCTTGTTCTGGATGTCTTGGCACATTATACCAGGATATTGGAAAGTCTATCTCGACTAATGCCACTTCCCAATAACCCTTACATGTTTTTTCAACAGGTAACTCAGTAAAAAAATGGCTTGTTAGATTATGTCGTGTAGGATGAGTAACATTTGATACTAAAGATAAATAAAACCCATCAACTATCTTCCCAGTCATTATTCTATTATAAATATTAACTACTTTCTTACATTAACCTATATTAACTAATTCACATACTTAATTAATCTCTATATCAGTTGATTAATCTCAAAGCAATTTATAAATAGTTAAATATGCCTTAAAACTAAATCCGTCATATTGATCTTCCTTTAATAAAATCAAAAACAATTTACCTGTCAAATAAAAACTCTGAAGAATATTTCTGAATGTGTCTTAAATGATCTGGAACATAACCTAACCTTTCTTCAATACAATACAATCTAGATCTATTATCTAAAATAGGTCTTCCTTCACGCCATTTAGTTCTACATTTAAAACAATAAACTTCCATATCATAACTTTGAGAAAGAAATCCTTCAAAACAACCTGAAATATGAACTGGTCTAAAACAACATTGAAGGAAAACCATCTCACAATTTGGGCCTTTATAAGAAAAAATAATTGGAAACGAACAAAATATACAATGCACATCAAATTTTGAAAAAATCAATCTTCTATACCGCGATACATCCCTCAATTTCCTATATAATGCTCTCATTGCATGTCTCTCTCCTTTAATATGGATAAGTCCAACAAGATAAATTATATAATCTTCTGGCGTACCTAAATAATTTGATATTGAATTCAAAATACTCTGAGTAAATTTGTCTTTTATGCCAAATAAATAACAACTCATTTTTAAAGTAGTTACAATTCTCTTCTTACTTGTCCACATAGTACTTTGAATATAACTCAAAATAGCATCACAATGGAAATAAGATGAAAAAAATAAAAGTGCTTGAACAGAAAACTCATTAAACATTCGAAACCAATCTTCTTCGTCATGTTCAGAAATAACCTTAATTATTCCAATACACTCCTGTTCTGATAAACTATCTTGTTCTGGAATTTCAATTACTAAAGGAAGATCAATATTACCTGCATAGAAAGAAACCAAAGCTGAAAAGTACAAACAACTTTGCATAAGTTGGAAAAAAGCTAAAGAACACATTCTCATCTTGTACTCACAATATTACGTCGCTTGAAATTTCCTAGAAATGATAGAATAATTTCTTATAGGCGGTGGAATAAACAAATGACTTTTTGGATTATAATTTGAATGAAAACGTAATTTATGTAAACGTAATAACGAAAATGAAAATAACTCTTTATTACACTCGCTACATAAAATTAAATTTTTTTTTTTGGACCTCTCTTATCTTTTGTAGCTTTAATCAAAGGCTGAGCACAATGTACAGGACAACATAAGCAAGTTTCAATATTTCCTGGCAAAAGATTATTTTGAATAACTAATGCATGTTTACGTAATCGGTCAGTAATTTCAACAAATTTTGAAATATTAGCATCAATCTTTTCCTTAGATTCTTGATACAACACTGAACATGTTGAAAAATCTTGAAGATGTTTTCCACTTTCACTTACATTAACTGATATATTTTTCCTCTTACTTGTTTTATTTTCCTCAAACTCTTTACCAGAACAATTCTTATCTATTTTCCTTTCTCCTATTTCTTTACCTTCATCTACAAAATCATTTTGACTTTTACCAAAACTTTGTTGAGTCTCTTTTAATCTGTTAAGCTCAAATAGGAAATCATTAACCTTTTTGTCACTTATCTGTTTATTAACCTCTTCAACCTCCTCATATTCATCTGTATCTGATACACACAAATCATCATTTACACTAGAACAATCACTATTAACATTCTTACATTTTCGCTTCAATTCAATATCTTCCTTTTTTCTATCTTCATCTGATTCAGATGAATCAGTTGTAGATAACCTCTCTACACTCTTATACTGTTTACCATTTATCTTTCTTTTCTTATATGATTTTTGTAAAGATTTCTTAGTAAACAAATCTTCATTAGTTGAAAATTTTGATGACTTATGACACCCTAAATTTGTTTGAACAAATTTATTTTGATCTTTATTCCACTGAATAACCAAAGGTAAACCCTGTCTAAATAAGTGGTCACACGGTGAAAAATGATTAGATCGACCAGAACCAGTATATACTACAATACTTAATTTTAAAATATCTACAAGCTTCTGCAAAATAACACTCTGAAAAGACCGCAACTCTAATCTTAAATTCTCTTCATCACTAAAAATAATCAAATAAGCAACATTCCTTGTTGCTTGACTACTCTTTAAATGTTCAAGAAGAGTAGCCTTTAATTCATCCTTAAATATATTTAATTTATTTTCACTTATAAATTGCTCTTTCAACTGCAAAAAAATAAAATGAAAAGGATGAGTAACATCAACTTTTACTTTATGCCAAAACTGCTTATTATCTGAATTAACTTTCAATAAAAACCCCACCACTAACAATAGCAATTCATCTAAAATGCCGGCCATAAGTTAAATATCTAGATACCTAAATAGCAGGTCCTAATATCATTACAAACTTCAGAAAAATATAAAACATTACTTGTTAAACAACTACCTTTAAAAGTATGTGAAAATGTTAAAATACAATTACTTTCAAGCTTATTCAAAATTAAACGAAAACTTGAAAAATATGATGAGCCAGTTCCTGTATATAGTAGGGGCTCTTGTGTCCAAAAATAGGCTATTTTACAAAATCCATGTTAATTTATATCTGTAGTGGTTTTCATCATCTACAGACCTTGAGGTTTCAGAAAAGTTTTGGTGTGAATTTTTCTATGATGGTTCAAGGTCATTTCAAGGTCATTTCAAGGTCAAAGGTCAAATTCTAAAAAGAATCACAAATACAACCATATTTTGGCCATAACTTCCTTAATATGCAAGTTAGAAACACAAATGAGATGTCAAACTGATGCATTCTGAGAGCTTTATAAACTTAATGATTGAAATTGGTTGCCCTAGTTACTCGGTTGCCATGGTAACCAGAAAAGGCCTAAAATTTTACCAAAATTTCAGTTACTAGTTGGTTTCTGTTACCATAGCAACCACAAATATAAAGGTATAGCACTTAAGAAAAAACTTATATGAAAGGTATACATCCTTCCTTTGTGAAAAGTGAGAATCTAATGACATAATACGAATAAAATGTATAAAATGGTTGGTTTCCATGGAAACCAAATAAAATATAGCCAACTTTTAAAGCTACTATATTTTGGCCATAACTTCCTTAATATGCAAGATAGAATCACAAATGAGATGTCAAACCGATGCATTCTGAGAGTTTTATAAGTTTAAGGATTGAAATTGGTTGCCCTAGTTACTCGGTTGCCATGGTAACCAGAAAAGGCCTAAAATTTTACCAAAATTTCAGTTTCTAGTTGGCTTCTGTTACCATAGCAACCACAAATATAAAGGTATAGCAAGAAAGAAAAAAATTATATGAAAGGTATACACCCTTTCTCCATGATAAGAGAGAATCAGATGAAATAATATGTAAATAATGTAGAAAATGGTTCGTTTCTATGGAAACCAACTGAAATCAAACCAATTTTTAAAGCAACCATGGTCATATCTTCCTTAATATGCAAAGTAGAAACACAAACGAGATGTCAAACTGATGCAGTCTGAGAGCTCTATAAGCTAAACGATTGAAATTGGTTGCTCTAGTTACTCAGTTGCCATAGTGACCAGAAAAGGCCCAAAATTTCCCAAAAATTTAAGTTTTTAGTAGGTTTCTGTTACCATAGCAACCACAAATATAAAAGTATAACAAACCAAAAAAATTCCTTCCATCATGAAAAGATGTATTCTAAAGAGAGAATATATATAGAATGTAGAAAATGGTTGGTTTTCATAGAAACCAAATGAAACATAGCCAATTTTAAGAACTGTTTTTTGACTAGATTTTCCTTAAAAGGCAAGCCAGAAATGCAAAAAAATGAGTCAAATTGAAGTATAGAGAATGAAAGTAGTTGAATTGGTTACTTGGTTGCCTTGTACCCCTCTCCACTGACTGGTCCCTTCAGGCTACACCAGTCCGACTTCTCCAGCCTGTCCAAGGTAGGGTAGGGCTACAGGGGCTGATTGACATGTCCATTGGACCAACGAGACCAATACTGGGGTGGGAGGGGGCCAACCAATTAAATAATCAATTACATACTCTACTGTCCTTCATAAGACCCTAGTTCAAACACCAACCTATCCTCTTGTTCTGGTGTGCCCTTCAAACCAATATAACCATATTGAAATATCAGTAGGACAGATGTGGGGGGAAAACAAATAATATGGCTGACTTTTTTTTATAAACAACCTTATATTTAAGCTTCTAAAATGTTTATCAGCTGTTACTTTATCTAGACAAGTGGAAATGGTTCCAGTATCAGTTGTTTATAACCTAGTGTGTTTAATAGATATAATTTTCATCCAATACAATACCACAAAGTTCAAAATGACTGATTTTATTAGCATGACACCTTTGACAATGAATGTTGTATTACAAAATAATTCAAAAGAAAGGATAATCATAGACTTTACTCTTTTGCCTCAAGATTTCTTTATTTCTTTTGGTATGCTGATCGCCTGGGACCCCTTCATCGAATTTAAAAAGGGAGCCACCTTTAAATATCAACATAACTCCAACAGAGGCCAAATATCCAAAATGACTGACTTGCAGTGAAATAATCTTACGTCTTAGCTCCTAAAATGCCTAGAAGCATATTGTTAGTCTCAAATTTGGAGATTAGTGGTCAGGGAATCCAATTATTTGCCTTATGAATTTACACAAGAGATCTAATCTAAGATAGCCAGTAAATTTACTTTAATATCTTAAATTTCAAATGCTAATATCCTAGGAAATTTGCCAAAATTTTATTTTAATATTTCAAGGTGGCTCCCCTTCCAGATTTGATAGTTATGCCTCAGAGGTGCCTCATACCAAATTTGGTGTTTTTATGCGCACTGTAATGAAAGTTTTGTTAACAAACCCCACTATCCCACAAGGTTGGGGAAATGCTTGGGGCTAATCCTTAGAGATACACCCCTTGTATAATCTGAGAAATTCCCGGCTTAAAATGATAAAATAGATCACCATGCAAACTGGATTACCAGAGGAGGATGAAGGGCTGTTGGGTGTAAAAGGGGCCAACTTTATGAATCCTGCAATTGCTGTCCTACTGGTTACTGTATATTTTGCACCCTTCCCAAAGATAGTAGGCATAATTCCTTTCCTTATTTAAAAAGTACAGATTGCAGATGGCCATCCTATACTCTCCATGCAGATTCTAAGTCTGCATTACAGAGCCTAGCAAGGTAGGTATAGTGGGAGGCAATGCAAGGAGATTGTTTCAGTCATAGAGGCAGTTCAGCTAAAATGCACATATTTTGGTGAAATCTTTATGGCATATCTTTTTTAAATCTTATATTTGACTCAAAATATACTTTCACTAGAGGGCTATAAAGTCTAATTATGCAATTTATGAGAGTTACATTGCTTAATTCTGCATCGGCAATAATACCTCAAACATGCGCTAGGGCCATTGTTCTACTTGAGTGGGTGAGAGGATATCCTGAGCTCCGTGGCCACCTGTGGGTCTTGTAATGGGAATACCATGGGGAAATAGTTAAGGGGACAGACTACATGCAATCTGCGATGAATTACCCTCAGTGCAAGAAATAATAGTCAATGAGATATAACTCTTGATAAAAGATGTCCGGGTGGTAGAGTGACTGCATGCACCACTCTGCACAGCAAACCCTCTCCACTCCTTCTCTCACTAGGGAGGTTTGAATAGGCAGAGTAACCTCACAGTGCTTGGTTTTTGGTATTGCTGATTTGTCATACTTTGGCTTCTCATAGCTTTAATATTGATCAAACGTACAAACAGTTCATGAGGAAAAAGTAACCTCAAACCATATGGATATGATCCATGTGTTAAATCTTAGATTTTTGTACATGTTTCTTTTTTTATGATTTAATGAAAAATAAGAATATTTTCTTCCCATTGGAACCATTGTTAACAATCCTCATTATGTAACTTAACCCTTTAATGATGCCATGCATACTGATAAATTGTAGCATTTGACACCATTTATGTGCCCTAGGTTCCCTGTAAGGATGCCAGGGGAAATTGGTAAATATATTAATACATTATTTTACCTAATAATTATCTGTGAAGTATCCCCAATGGATCCCTAGACTATCCCCATAGTATCTCCAAACTATGGCGAAGATATATATCTACAGACTTTTTGCAAGCTATCCTGAATCTATCCTGAATCTATCCTCAAACAATTTCCAAATGTTCACCAAACTGTCCTCAAACTGTGCCAAAAATATCCTCAAAGTGTCACCTAACTATACCCAAGGTAACCCTAAACTATTGTCAGAGGATCTCCGGACTATCCCAAAAAGTGTCCCCAAACTTTCATAAATCTATCTCCCACTATGCCCACCATATCCCCAATGTTTCCTCCAAACATATCCAAGATGTCATTAAATGATCCCTAAAACTATCCCCAAACTTTGGCAAAACCATCCCAAAACTATGCCTAACATATGTCCAAAATGTCACCCCATCATACCCAAGATATCCTAAAATTATCCCCAAAGGATCCTCAAAACATCCCAAAATCATCCCAAAACTTTAGCACAATTTTCCCTAGGCTATCCCAAAAGTATCCCCTTTTTATCCCTGAAATATTCCCAAGCTATCCCAAGAATATCCCAGAATTATCTTAAAACTACACTAAAAGTATCCTCAAACTATCCCCCAAATACATCAAACATATCCCCAACCTATCGTCAAAACTATTCCAAAAGTTTACTCAAACTATTCCCAAAATATCAACAAAATATCCCCAAACTATATCTGAACTATTCCCAATGTATCCTTCAACTATCTCAAAAAGATCCCCAGAAAGTTCTAAAAGTATGATAAAACCTTCCAAATACTGTGCCAAGACTATTTTCATACTATCTCAAAAGTATCCTAAAAAAAATCCCAGAATACCCCCATAGTATTTTTAACATATTTTATTATCAATCCTCAAAGTGTCTTCAAACTATATCCAAAGTATCCTCTTTTCCTCAAACAATCCCCAAATCATCCTCAGACTTCCCAAAAAAGGAACCCCAAGGTCTCCTCAAACTATCCCAAAAGTACCCCCAAAGTGTCCCCCAAACTAATACCAAAGTATATCTAAACTTAAAGCTGAATTCTGATCAATTTGAGGATTTTGCAAGTTACAATGGAAACCAAATAACCAATTCAACTACTTTCAATTCTCTATTCCACGGAAACTACAGCATACATCAATTTCACACTAGAAATACCAAAGCAGTGAAATTGAGTGAGTGAGTAATTGAAATGGCATAAAGCATCCATTACTCACTCACTCAATTTGACACTTATTTGGTATTTCTATCTAGCATATTATTTTGCTTTGTTTGTCATTGCTATGATAACAGAAGCCAACCAGAAATTGAAATATTAATAAAATTTTAGGTCCTTTCTACCATAGCAACTGAGTAACTAGGGCAACCAATTTCAATCCTTCAGCTTATACAGTTATTAGAAAGCATCAATTTGACATCTCATTTGTGTTTCTATCTTGCATATTAAGGAAGTTATGGCCAAAATATGATTGATATTTGTGATTCTTTATGGAATTTGACCTTTGACCTTGAAATGACCTTGAACCATCATAGAAAAATCCACACCAAAACTTTTCTAAATCCTTGGGTCATACTGATGTAAAAAAGTATAGGGGTTATAATGACAACCACTTTCAAAAATGTAGACAACGGCCCCTACTAAAACATTTTTTCTGTTTCTTTACACCTATAATTGTGGTTGCTATGGTAACAGAAATCAGTCAGAAACTGAAATATTGGTAAAATTTTAGGACTTTTCCAGTAACCATGGCAACTAAGTAACCAGGGCAACCAATCACAATCCCTCAGCTTATAGAACTCCCAGAATGCATCAATTTGACATCTCATATGTGTTTCTAGCTTGCATATTAAGGGAAATATGGCCAAAATAGGGTTAATTCAAAAATTGTGTATGTTTTAGTTAGTTTCCATGGAAACCAGCTTTTTTCTACATTACATACATAATTACTTCATCAGAATCCCTCATTTTGAATAGAACAGGTGTATACCTTTCAGATAGGGTATTTTCTGTTTTGATATAGCTATATTTGTGGTTGCTATGGTAACCGGAACCAGTCTGAAACTAAAATATCAGTCAAATTTTACATCATTTATGGTTACCATGGCAACCAAGTAACCAAGGTAAACAATTTCAATACTTCTTTTCATAGAACTCCCAGAATGCATCGGTTTGACACCTCACTTGTGTTTCTATCATGCATATTAAGCAAAATATGACCAAAATACTGTGATTCTTTTTAGAATTTGACCTTTGACCTTGAAATGACCTTGAAATGACCTTGAACCATCGTGGAAAAATTCACACCAGAACTTTTCTGAATCCTTGGGTCATACTGATGTGAAAAAGTATAGGTGTTATAAATTAACAAGCACTTTCAAAAAAAGGACACAAGGGCCCCTACTAATATGACAACCAAACAGAATCACTCGAATTTGACTCTTTAATCTCAAAACTATATTTATCTGAAAACCTTTCCACTATCTTAAAACAAAATTCCATAAAACTTTTACTCCTTTCTGAAACAAAAATTATTTGAAAAGTTATCTGAATATTCTTTGGCGTTATAAAAATAGAAATATCATCTGCTACCTCTTCACATGTACAATATAATTCAATAAAATCATAAACTTCTAAAGCTAATTTAGAAATATCAGATAATAAACTTGAAAAATTCCTCCTTAAATAAATAGTACAAAATCCACGCTTTGTTACTTTTAATGTATAAGATTTTCTTTTAAATGTTAAAGATCCTCTATAAAGAACAGTTGAAACATTAATATTTCTATGAATTGCAAACAAATCAAAATTAATTTTCGGATAAAAATTGACTTTGAAAATAACTAAATTTATACTATAACTTATCTGCATCTATAAACGTAACACCTAACCTTAAGCAAATTTTTACCTATAATAGTTATATATTGCTATATATTTCATGCATATATTTCATACTGAACTACAATTAATCACTATCTGAATAACAATCTCAACTATAATACTTATAAACTAATCTATATTTACCTACGACGCTTATAAGCTAATCTATATTTTTCATGCTGCACTACAATTAAATAAATCTGAACAATTTTGATAAAAAATTCT
The DNA here is from genome assembly GCA_936440205.1 of Lepidonotus clava. Classification (NCBI taxonomy): domain Eukaryota; kingdom Metazoa; phylum Annelida; class Polychaeta; order Phyllodocida; family Polynoidae; genus Lepidonotus; species Lepidonotus clava. The sequence continues at coordinate 41,923,773 of OW387134.1, forward strand.
GAATATCCTAACATGTACTCTGATGATCGAATCAGAAACTCTGCTGGATTCATTCGACAAAACTCAAATATTCTATCATTAATATTCAAAATTTCACGTTTAGTTAGAATCTGATGAAACCTAAAAAAACCTTTATAAGATTTCTTACAACAAAAAAGATCCAGCAAATGATAACACTGCGCACAATGACAAATTCTTTTTCTAAAACGTTTTGAAGTATTTGAATAAATATATTTATAAAAATAAAATCTTCTTCTCATGTCGTAACCTAGCCTGAAGTTATTGAATATCCAACATGCTTTATAATGACTGAACAAAAGAAAGCACAATGGATATACAATAAACTTCGTTGCAATTCAACAAAATTAACCAATTTATCTTTTTCTGACTTCCTATAAAATGATAATATTTTGAAATTCTCTTTTAAAGCAATTCTTTTTGAAATTATTTTACCCCTAAAACTCAATAAAATAAGATGGCAAGATTTCTTACAACAAAAAAGATCCAGCAAATGATAACACTGCGCACAATGACAAATTCTTTTTCTAAAACGTTTTGAAGTATTTGAATAAATATATTTATAAAAATAAAATCTTCTTCTCATGTCATAACCTAGCCTGAAGTTATTGAATATCCAACGTGCTTTATAATGACTGAACAAAAGAAAGCACAATGGATATACAATAAACTTCGTTGCAATTCAACAAAATTAACCAATTTATCTTTTTCTGACTTCCTATAAAATGATAATATTTTGAAATTCTCTTTTAAAGCAATTCTTTTTGAAATTATTTTACCCCTAAAACTCAATAAAATAAGATGGCAATGAGGAATTAATTTTAAATGAAAAGAAAAAAGATATAAACTTATACAAGTTGGACAATTGCACTTATATTCTATAACCAATTTCTTCAACCGCTTAGATTTATAAAAACAAAGATAAGACTTGAACTGAAAGCGCTCAAAAGATTTCATTCGAAACATCGCATACTAAAATGGCATAACAACAATACATTCAATTAATGTTGAAACTAAAGAATAGCCGACATGCTTTGTAATAGCAGAAGAAAGAAAAGCATAATGAGCAAACAATAAACTATTATAATATTCAGCTACATTATCATAATTCTCTTTTAATACCTTTTTATAAAATGAACATATCTTTAAATTTTCATTCAAAGCAATTCTTTTTGAAATAAACCTACCTTTAGAATAAAGTAAAATAAGATGACAATGAGGAATAGGATCAAAAAGTGTAAAATAAAGATACAAACTAATACAAGTATGACAACAACACCTTATTTCAGTAACTGAACCATTCAACCTCGTAATTTTATCAAAATCAAGACAAGTCTGATATCGAAACGAACTAGATGGTACTAAAACATATGTCGCTTCACTTGTCATCTAAACAAAGTATAAATGACACATGACTTATAATTTGAAAACAAAAGTAAGCAAAATGCAAATAAACCAAAAGCTGAATATCAGCTATAAGTCTCATATATTGTGGAGTTTTCTTATAAAATGTTAATAATCTAAAATTTAAATTCAAAAGATATCTTTTAGAAACAACTTTATCCTTTAAAGAAGTTAAAATAGGAATACAAGGTGGAACCAATTTAAAATCTAAAGAATTAAAATGACTAGCACAAATTTTACAAAAACAACAATTTTATTTACATGAATTCCCTGACCTCTTCAATTTATAAAAATAACAAAATTTACACTTTGACTCAGAAAAATTTAATGCTAAAGCAGTACTCATTAATACTGCTAAAACTAAAAGCAGAACCCATTAATAAAGCTGATTAAATTTCAGTATATAGCACATGAAAACCTATATGATGTCTAAACAATACTACAACCGTTGACAAATATGCAAATTCATCAAACTCCTCGGATTGTGACTCAGCAAAATTCAGAATTTCTTCTTTTAAAGTCCAGGGTAATCCTAAAGTGTCTAATTCATCTTTAGTAATTTTAGGAGCAATATTCACAATTGCTTCTAAACACAAATCTTTTAATGTTATCTTGTTATATAATTTTGAATTAATCTCTTGAGCTAATGTCGCGACTTTAACAACAACTGAAAAAGTAACTAAACTATCACAAGGGCAAATTTTAAGCAACTCCGAATAAAAAGAACACCGCTTAATAATTTTGACAATAACCCTACAAAAAAAACAAGAACACTTAATACCAAGTTCGCTTACAAAATCTATAACAATACTCATTTGTAAATATATACTATTATACTTACTGCTTAATTCCTTTAGCTTAAACTAACCGATCAGCACTGCACGATCTTCCTCACACAATCTAAACAAACACCAAAGATCTCTGTTAGAAATTCATTATCTTAATCCACAGAGGGCGACACATTTCCAAACCTAAACAATTCCACAGAGGGCGATACATTTCCAAACCTAAACAATTATTCGATAGATGGCAGCACATTTACAAAACCTTTACCGACATTAACATTCACCAGAGGGCAGCAATTCAACAGATGCACATAATGACTAAACCTAATACTTCTGCCCCTAGATAAATCTTGCCCTAAGATTAAGATAAAGCAAACAAAATAAAACGCTAATACTTGATAGAATGCCCCAAAAAGATTATACTCAGAATCAAACCGTCAAGCACTCAAACCAGCAGCAGCCTAGAGCCTAACCTGGAGCCCAGAACACTACAAAATGACGAAAAATTCTTCTTGTAAGCCTAGTTTTCTTAATGATTTGTACGAAAATGTGCACCACGTGCACTGTACAAAACAACTGCGAGACCATTACAGAACCAGGAATTTTAGAATGCAGTTGCATTCCAGCACATCTATCGATTGAAACAATCCAAGCAGAACTACTGAAATTGGAAACGGCCGAACCAACAAATTCTCAACTGAACTACGATCTTGCGGCGTTTCCCTTTCTCACGACAATGACCGTCAACGAAAAAAAGTACAAATGTGAATCCGGAATATGCACGTAAGTTATTACTTAAATCAATCTAATTTCCAAACTCATAAACTTATGCTAAATGTAAGAACGAATCAATACTTAAATTGTAACTAAACGCTTAGTCAAATTACGAACACTAATGAAGCTACTTGAGGCTCCCAACCCTATACAAGCCTGAATTTCATAATTACAAACTTTCATAATTATAAACTACCACTAAACTCATCAAACCTATAACTGTCCCGCATACCCCACTTGTCCTAATACTCAAAAAATGATCAAGAAATCCCTCCTAAGATTCAAGTCACTTCACCCTCACCATCTTACCAGACCACATTGCTCATCAACCCACCTATCACAACGTAATTTCAGCTATAGGCCTATAACCAAAACTACCACCCAGTGATCAGGTTAAGGACGTGTCATGCATCCTAAGCGCATTGAAATAATAAATGACGTAATAAAGAAGCAGAAAATGTTTATAAATAACGCATTGAATTTTCAGATTTTAAAATTCCCATAAAAAGTATAACTATGATAGAATACATATTTTTCTGACCAAACCACTGTGATAATCACATAATAATTTCAACTATTTATTAGCTACAACGTACTTCCAACTAACATAATTTCAGCTAAATCCAACCAAACTAATTCTTTATTTCAGAAAATCAACTCTTCCAGCACCAACTCTTCCGGCACCAACAGTTCTGCCAAAACCACTGCCACCACCTACCTTTCTAACAACAACAACGACCTCGCCTAAACTACTGACATCGCCTACGACCCCACCTAAACCATCACCCACACTTCAAGCACCAGCGTCATCACCTACGACCCAGTCAAAACCACTGTCATCGTCAAGCCTCCAAACACCAGCGTCTCTACCATCTCCAACCCTTCAAACAGTCCTGCCTAAACCACTACCGTCGCCTAGCCTTCAAACACCTACCGCTCTGCCTAAACCAGTCCTTCAAACAGTCCTGCCTAAACCACTGTCGCCGCCTAGCCTTCAAACACCTGCAACCATACCTAGACCACTACCGTCTCCCCCTAAACCACTACCATCTCCAAACCCCTCAACACCAGCAACCTCTTCTAAGCCAACCCCTACCCTTCAAACACCAATGATCCTGCCTCCGACTCTTCCAAACAAAACACCAATCATCTCTCCAACACCAAATCCAACAAATCCCACACCTATCACAATCAAAAAAACAATCCCCAAGCCTTCAACACCCACCTCAGCAGTACTATCTACCAGTAAGCCTCTCTCTCTAAACTCAACACCGTCAAGTACCCCTCAGGCTATCACCCAATCTCCAACTAAATCACTGATCTTTAAAATTGCTGGCGGAACTCTATGCTCAATTCTCATCATCCTAATAACGCTTCTATCATGCACCATCCACAGACTTAGAAAAATAAAGAACCGACAATACTATAGACCTCACACTCCCCGCTTACTACCCCCCGAAACCATTGAACTCTATGATGATCCCCTTGAACTCCCTACAATCCAAACAACTCTTTAAATCTTGAACTACTAAACAAACAAACAAAGCTTCATCGAATATACAACTGTCCTTTTAATTAAACTTCATCTATTATATAACAAACAAACAAATAATCTGAACCTATAATATCCAAGAATACTTATCCTAACATTATATCTGAAAATGCATAACCAATATATCTATTAAAATCAAATATAAAACTTTCAACTTACCTTGTCCTCGTATTATCGGTGTTGTATCGAAGAAGAGTCTCGAAGAAATATCCAAGTACTGATTATCCAATAAAGTTCAATTGTTCTCTGTATAATTGTCTTTGCACTGTTTAAATTATCCTGTGAATCCGATGAAGTTCAATTATCCTCTACGTTCATATCCGATATATCCATATAAGCCTATATGAAACCGCACTAGAGATCCTAAGGAATCCTTACTGCGCACTATAATAAAACAAATCTTCGACTTAACCCATCAGAAGATTCAGATTACGACAGCGAACAACCCCTGTGACGCAACCATTTATACCTACGTAACTATTTATACCAAGTCCCAAAATATCAGCCAATCAAATTCCAGCAAGTACGTTCATAATACATTCAAACATTCCAAAGGAACAGAGGAACTGAAAGGATTATGAAAGATTATGAAATACCAAATTTTCAAGCAAAATCAAACAATAATAATTTTAAAATTCCAAACTTTATATTCCATTTACATTTCACAAAATAATCTAACAAAATTCAGTCAAAAATATTATGACAAACAATATTATGCATTTTTCTTAAATAAGATTACATCAAACCTATTTCAAAAAGAAACTAAACTCTACTAATAATTTAATAAAAATTCAATAATACCTTTCAAAACATCACAATACTTTCAAAGTAAAAAGCTTATTGAATAAAATACCTTTCAGTACCTCAATCAGATCTACGCTGAAACAGGACCAAAGACAAATAAGAAGAAGAATTATTACCTGCTATAACAAAACATTACATTTTTAAGAGAGGCGTTGGTTCGACGTCCGTCCAATGTACTAAGAATCAAGCTCAGAAACAATTACGCAAATACCAATACAAATTTGGAAATCTTTAAGTTTCAACATCGAAAATCTAGATTACGAAATTAATAGTTTTGAAATACCACCTTACCAAAGTCAAAAGAAGAAGTATCACCCCTCAACGACCAGTCTTCAATAAACCTACAAAAGAAACTATAATTAAAAACACATAAAAGAAATCATTTTCAAATTGATAAAAATTCAAAATTCAAAATAAAATACATTTTACTTACCAATCTAATCCTGAAACTCCAGAAATAATCTTCCAAAACGCTATTCTTAACCTATATTTAATGAAAATCACAATTTGCAAATTAGACCAAACCCTCAATAGCCAACATAAACTCTCTTAAGATTAACCATTGAAACTAAATCTCTAAATGATAATATAATCATTAAACAGAAGGTCATTAAGAGCAACTCATTACTCCAGTGGAACAGAATTCTGATAAGTAGCACTATCATGTCAATTTATAGAATCTAGACCCTCAATAATAAAAACACAGCAACAAATGTTATACGTCGCCACAACGATTTCCTTATATTATCTAGGTCAAAACCATTTTCATATTAAAACAAAAGATTCAATATCAATACTTTTAAATCTAAAAATAACATATTAATCAACTCATATTATGTTCAAATAACAGTTTTATTTTCAAAAACAATACAAATAAAACATTAATACGATACATAGATTATACCAATCTATAAAAACAAACAACACCAAAACTCTATATAAACCATTTTAAATATATCTACTACTAATGAATTATATATGATTCTTAACCTCTAAATATAATCACCAAAACCAATCACCAAACTATTTAATATTATATGCATCATTAACAATCACGTTATTTAAATTCATTTACAAGCAACTCTATAACAATCCAATAGATGGCAGTTAAAACTAATAATTCGCTAACATTTCACTAGATGGCAACCACATATTAGAAACTACATTTGAGTTAAACAAGACCTGAGTCGAACAACACATTATTCCATTCAAACTTATGAGTCAGACAAGACCTTAAATTTCGCTCGATGTGTCGAACAAGACCTTAAATTTCGCTCGATGAGTCGAACAAGACCTAAAATTTCACTCGTGAGTTGAACAAGACCTAAATTTTCGCTCGATGAGCCGAACAAGACCTAAAATTTACTCGATGAGTCAGGCAACACCAACACATTATTCCATTCATTCAAGCTTATAATGAGTTGAACAAGACCTTAAATTTCGCTCGATGAGTTGAACAAGACCTAAAATTTCGCTCGATGTGCTGAACTCGACCTAAAATCTAGTCGATGAGTTGAACAAGACCAACACATTCTACCATTGACTCAAGCATTAAATGTGTCGAACAAGACCTAAATTTCGCTCGATGAGGTGAACTCAACCCTATTTTCTGCTCGATGTGCTGAACTCGACCCTATTTCTGCTCGATGTGCTGAACTCGACCAAAAAGGATACTACTTATACTAATAGGGCCTACATTAATATAATATATTAATATATTGGCCTAAACAGGGATCAACAATTCACACTACAGCGCTAGAAAATTGGGAACATAAAAAAATGCAACCTTTCTTGTCAGTATACATTCCCAATGCCGAACCCTTACTTCAGAAAGTAATGATAAATAAACCATTAAACACACCATCCTAGAAGTGTCTCCTGCAGTTGTTCCCCAATACTAGATCACCCCTAGCTAGTTGCCCTCGAGCTCTCACCTTTCCGCCAGGGTCTTTCCTCCATCTCCACCCTCTCTCCCTCCTCCAGCACCCTCTCATCTGCCGCTATCCACCCCTCCCCCCTCCCCCTCCCCCACCCTCCATCCACAGGATGCGCGCGAAACAGCCGCCACCTGGAGGATAAACACAAAAACACAACTCCCTCTGTGCGGAGCGCTCCCTGGCGGAACGCCGTGTAAACGGTGCCATGTATCTGGGCACAGCCTACTTGAAGCAAAAAGCCCCGGGGTTGTAAGTTATCCCCGCATTTATTATTACTCCAAGAGGCGACAAGGCATACCTACAAGGCCAAAGCCGACTAGAGTGTCTCCGGGGGAAATTTGAGTCTCACATCTGTGTATTTTTCTTTGGTAGTGATCTTGGGTTGGATGAGTTTTGCATAGGGTGGAGGTTGGTGTCTAGGCCCTCAAGGTGAATGGGTCTGTTGGGTAAATAGGAAATATGAGTCCGTATTTCAATTGTTTGGATTGACCAGAATGCCTTTGATGTGCCCTTAATACATTCCTGTCTCTAATTCCTTTACTGCTATATGATTAACTGAAGAAGAAAATGTCATCCTGACAAGCTAAGGCTCACAATTATAACTACAAATCCAATTTTTCTATTAGACCTATGATAAACTTGAAACATGCACGTTGACGGTTGTAACACTGAAAAACCTTTAAATAAACCTGAAATTGAGTTTTCAGTATTTGTTCTTCAGAGGCGTACCCATCCCTAAGATTTAAGGAGGTTTCAGGCAAAATTGAGTGGGTGCCATGTATTAATTTTAACTATAGGTTTATTGTACTCCAATACTTGTCTACAAGTATCCGCAAAACACCAATTATCCCATATTTTATTGAGAATCTTACTATTAATCAAGTATTATTATATATATCGTATAGACAGTCGATACACACAACTTCTCTATGTGGATACACATTATTATCTTTTGCTTGTGGGAATACAACCCCCTCTTGCTTCGCCGCTGAGATCTGCACATGTGCCCACGTTTTTTCTCCCGTCAGCAATGAAAAATCTTGAGTCATCAATTCAATTTTTCCCTTTTTGACTCTGTTCCAGGTGCTCCTCCCAGGCCAAGACACGGCCTACCTGTGCCACGCCTTCCCCGCCCCTCGTCTTGGACGCAAACACCATGTGATTAGGGTAAGAAAAATAAGCCACAGAAAAACAAACAACAGATAAATATAGCCTTCATCTTTTATTCATGACGGTTGCTCCTAAATAGCACCGCATTGGGAAGGTGCCAGTTAGACCGATTCTACCTGTTGGTAATTACGTTTTTCTTCGGTTAACGATGAAATCCAACTTTTATTTCTTTTGTTTAAAAAACTGAAATTAATGAATATCCCTAAAATGAATGTCTGTTCTTCATTATCCGGATTTTCATGAATTTCAATATTAAAATTTTCATAAATAATTATCCTGATTGTAATTCATAGAAAATAAGAAATCATACTGAGAAATGATGTTTCAGATTATATAATGTGAAGACCCTATTTAATTGATTATGTCAATGATTAATTGCATAAAGTACATTATGAGGCGTTTTGTCTCAGGGATTTAATATCTGTTCTTTGGTAGTCTCACCTGCTCTAGTAGTATCAGTTCAAACGTATGGGTACACTACAGGTGCGCCCTGTTCTGCCATTACAATGCAGACTCTACCAATCATCACTGAGGTCTGTCATATTGATCTCTAAAGGCTTACCTGTTGCACTGCACAGGGTCTATGTACTCATAAACAATCGTCTCCGGACATTAGAAAAGAACAACAACCAATTAGTCGCAACGCCAACTATTACCTTTTCAAATTAAATATGAAATCAAGAAGAATTTGAACTGTCTGTAATTCCAAGTTTCAGACGGGAGGGATTTAGGTTGGAGCCTTCAAATAACATAATTATTATTAGCCAAATTCATGTATTGAGATATAGGGAAATTGATATCAGGACAACAACAGGCAAAGCTTAGTGTGTGTCCCCTCTTTATGGCAACCCAAGCCTATTAGCACTTGAATACTTAACGGAATTACAAATAATGTGATCATATTTTGCACATTAGACTTGACAGGCCCTTCAAACCTAATGCAATTAAGGGGTCATCCATGAATTAAGTACATACGCACATTTTCAAAATATTTCAGACCACCCATCCCCCTGGGCTGAGGTACGCATAGGATTTGTGTGAGAACGTACGCACATTTTCAACGGTTTCAGACCCCCACCCCCCCCCCACCCCCACCCCCACTCCCTAGGTGCGTATGTAGGCCTACCTGTGTACTAAGTGGAAGGCCCAAAATACTTCCGAGAAAACCATTACCCAATACGTACCTTAATGACATCTCGGCCTAGTGTGGGTCTAGAATTTAAATTACGTAGAACTCACACCTTAATGGGTATTGGCTTTCTGACCTCTAATCATATAATGCCCGTAGACACCTTAATTAACAGAATGACCAGGTTGGCCCCGACTTTTCAACGAATTTGGGCCACCGTATAACGTAACACAGTCTGCATGGCTGCATGTTACAGAACCCATTCTTAATTTGAGGCTATGAAAGGCAGGACATTTCCTAGAAATCTTTCCATCTGGTATGGCCCTAGACCCTTAAATTCGACACAGCGACAGTGGCCTTTTTGGGGCTTAGTGACATGCGACAGGAGATTTTCAATAGATAGTGACCAGGTGACATGGGACATCGTTATTTCTTAAATTCGACATGGTGACATGATTATTTCTTAAATTCAATAGGGCGACATTACTGTTTTTTAAATTCGACATGCGACATTAGGGGGCCCCCATCAAGAGCCCCTCTGGTGTCAGACTGACTTCCGCGTGTCAAATAAGGTTCACCATGTTGAACTACGTTGAAATTATGTAATAAAATTATAAATTCTTAGTTAGTCTTTCACCTGTCATACTAGGGAGCAGATTATTAATCATTCTCTGATGTTTCAGAAATCATGAGACTCGTTAATTTTACTTTTGCAAGATGACCTACAAGGTGGCCTACAACTGACTGTAGTTACTAAGAACTTAAATTGTTTTGACAAATGTCTAGCAATTTGCGAGAATTGCGTAGACTATTAGAGTTAGTTGATCCTTTTTTTTGCAAAAAGGACATTTTCTTCACAGACCTAAACCAAGACAATCATAAACTACAATATAATCAGATAAGGAAAAAAGATAACTGAATCATAATGTCTTCACCCTAAAGAAACACAAATCTGAAGACATTCATAAATCACTGATAATCTCCAGTAACTCCATAGCTAGACTTCTTTATTGCATGAAGTGCATATGGAAACCATACTATGGGGACGGATTAAGAGGGGAGTGCATGGGGCGCCCGCCCCTTTTTTGGCCCCAATTCTAAAAAGGCATGGCTGGGACCCTTTTTAATGTGGACGCCCCCCTTTCTAAAATTCCTGGATCCACCCCTGATACTAAGACACAGCCCTAGAGCTATTAGCAGTCAGTTCAAGGTGGAGCCTATCCTTTGGAGTTTAATTTAAAGCATTAGCGCTAACATGAAAGCATTTCTTAGAAATGCCTGGAAATCTTAGGCTTCTTTGCCCTTTTCTTCACCAGGTGGAGCCTTTAAGCAGAATACCTAACATGAAAGCATTTCCTAGAATTCTCCAGAATTCTGAGCCTTTTTTTGTCTGACACTCTACCAGGTGGTGACTATCCTTCAGAGTTTGATTTTAAACATTGGCCCTAACATAAAAAGCATTTCCTAGAAATCCCTGGAAATCTTAGGCTTCTTTGTCCCTTTTTCTTCCAGGTGGAGCCTATCCTTCAGAGGCCGCACTCAGGCCTGGTTCACCACATGATCCTGTACGGTTGTTACCACGACGTCGACATGACCTCGGTCAACACCCCCACAGAATGCTTCCAGGCAAACATGTCGCCCATGTTAATGCTCTGCAATGCTGTCTTCGCCGGCTGGGCCATTGGTGGAGAGGTAAGATTTTAGTTTTTAATTGTTATTCTTTGGTCCTATTTTCATTTTCTTCAAGTTGAAAATTCAATTTTCACCTTGAAGAAAGTGAAAATTAGGCCTATATGATAGGAAAAAGTTTATGGCAAAATAATGTTTTCAACATTTTGAAATTTGATTACAAATACCATATTCAATTCTAAGAAATAATCTCCCTCCTCATCTTTGGAATCAAACAATAAAACTTAACAAAACCATCTTAATAATCCAGATTATTTGGCTATCCTAAGAAATTAATGTCAAAATAAGGGAAACAATATTTTACTCAACTATTTCTTCTTTAATATATTGTTAACGTTATTTCATGAGATAGGCGTGGAAACGGAATTGTATGTGGTACACAACTACCATTTGGTTCATTGTATTCGCATGGCGAAAACAAGCACCCACTATTCCCCTGAATTGTTTATCAAACAGTTTATAGACATTGTCTAAACAATTTATATGTTAAAGATCCCTTAACGTTAAAATAAAGAGCACATTGGCAGCCGACGGCATAAATCGAGATAAAAGCCAACTGTTTATGATTTGAATGAATTGAATGAAGTGCCCGACGCTGTTAAAAGTAGGAAGGTGTTGTTTTGAATGGATTGAAGATATACAAGTTAATCCCAAGAAAACATGGAGTTGTCTGCTTGCTTTGTATGTCAATGACTAGATGGGAAGTCGGGGTTATTATTAACGCCATTTCCTCAATGCCTGGTCACAAAATAGTAATCTTTATAGGTAGTATTACGATAAGAAGGTTCCTGATTAGCAAGGGTAAACGCACACTGCCTTGACACTTAATGGTAGCCTAAATCACTTCCTATCGATTGAGCTAATCCCGTCATTTTGTTCTTTCTCACAAAACACATGCCACGACAATTACAGTTTGGTAAACAGTTCATTCCTATTTCTTTATTCTTAACTTCAAATCCAATTCCAGACACTACCAACAAGGGTATAAGAATATATGACAAATGTATACAGTTGTTATAACAGTATTTCAATAATAATAACATTTGAGTCTGTCACCCTATTTATAGTAGTCTACGTTACCTAGACGATTTCTATTCGGAGACAAAAAGAGAAATATTTTGTTACAGTAATAATATTTAACAACAAAATGCAACTTAGTTATCTTAACGTAGAAAAAGGATCTTTGCTAAGTAATACAGACAATAATATACCAGACCTTACAGATATCAACGTCAGCGAGCTATTTCCAAGTTATAATCTGACCATTGTCACTTTAATATAGATAAGTATTCTCTTTGTGTATGAAAATAGAAGGTGCGATGATATTTCATTCATTCGTTATTAATACGTTTGTTCGTTTCAGTATGTAGGAAAATAGGCGTGCACAGTATTTATATATATGACTGTAGAATTTCCCAATCTAACATTTCACATCCATAATTATTACTTCAGCAGCATATACCTTTATAGTAAATGCGACCATGAGTAATTATATACAAATATTCACAATAATTATATATTCATTTTCATATCATAACACAATTCATTACTTACAATGTCATGTTAATTATTTAATCCTTGCCACACATTTTCTCTTTTTCATCTTAGCCTCGCTTTTATTGTGAATTCAGTTAATTTGATAGGCCTTTTACTGTCCGACTGTAAGCAGCTGGTAAATGGCAGAAAATGACATGAACGTTTCATCACAGATTTTGTCCCTGTTATATTATAAGGTACATCACATTATATGCCTGGCCCACCCTGCTCAATATCCTATATAGCAGTTATAATCGGACTCTATCATGTTTGATAGCAGTTATATCTGTTATCGAAATAATTATATCACAGTCTATAAGAAACCAAGAAAACAACAACTAGTCCCGTTCTCTCCCCAATTTTAAGTAACTAAAGGGCTGCATAAAGTTTAGGATGGATGATACTATCGTGGTTTGAAATCGTAGCACATTAAGGTGATTATCTACATTAGGTCTATCATAAAAGAATAATACCAACGACAGATAATAAATCCCTAGAGTGGCATATAAGCATCAATAACTTAGTTTTCACCTAGGCATTGTTTGAGGAGCATTCATATTTGCCAACAGTCATTATATCTACACCCTTTGTGAGGTAACTATTTTGGACATCGGTTACATTTGTATTCCACTGGCCGGTTTCAATACTGGCAATTCGCTATAATATTCCTATATTTCACTGAATACATGCTTTTAAGTCATACATGCTACATATAATTTGATGGAGAATTCAGAGCCATATCTAATGATATATATCGTATATGAACCTTATAAGCTGCGTTTCTACTCACAATCCCAAATATTGTAAGGTGAAATCGCTTAGTGAAATACAATAGAGATAGCACACAGTTATGATTTCAGTGGAGGTTGCAGGTCTTTGGTGTCTCTTTGAATTCTCTGTTCAAGAAGAATATATCATTGTAAATAGTGAATCTCCTTTTCAGTGAGCAACATGACTGTATTTGTGTATTTTTAAATCACGAGCCTATGAACGATTAACATCACTTTAGGTACTGAAGATAATCTTCGTTGAAATATAATGGGGCATATTTTCCGCCGCGGAATAATGATTCATGAATCCGTGAGAATGAGTCGGTTGAACAATGAGTAAATAATAATCCTTCGATTCATCCAATTGAAACCTACAGTTTTCCCATAATTTATCATTAGTTAATTTACATTTTTGTTGAACCAGTAAATTAGTTCGATAGACATTATAGTTTTTTCTTCGGCCTATATTTCTTATGATAAGATAGGGAACTTGGGTTTCTGGAACATAATCCTCAATACAAGTTGATCAAATGAGATCCATTAAGCAATAAACTCCTTAGTTTCAGCAATGTATTTCAATTCCTTTCGGAGACAGGTTTGGCAAGCTGCTCGGGCATTACCTACAGTTTCATGAGCAACTCAAGATTGTGATATTCAGCAGTCCATATGTGCGCAATGTTATGAGCAGCTCAGAAAAGTATTATCTTTAACACATTAGGCCCAATCATACTGGATGTCCTCCAGGGGCTGGGTAGGCTTCGTAGCTGGGTCTGTATCCCTCGGGGGCTCCTGGGTGCAGGGCCGCAGGGTTGGCGTCGCCGTCGTTCTCTTTGGGGGTGTTACACGCCTCGATATAGCTGGGTGGCGGGGACATAGGGCTGACCAAAACATAACTCGGAGGTCCCGGATGCTCCTGTCCCACAACCCCTGGCGGTGGGGGGCCGCCCGGCGTTATGGGGGGCGGGGGCGGCGAGAGCGTCTCATACTGCGGCGGTAGGCCCGGCGGAAGTGTCGACGATGGCGACAGGAAGTTGGGGGTGACGGAAGTGATGCCAGCGCCGCCTGGTGAGGAGAACACGACGACGGAGCCGGGGATGGCGTCGCGCGGGGAGCCGGGGTGGTGCGGGTGGTGCGGGTGGTGGTGTGGGCAGGGACACTGCTGGTTAGTCCAGTCCACCACCTGGGAGTTCCCACCACCACCATTTCTTGCCCCAGCCCTCTGGCGGTTCCCATTCACACCCCCGTTTATATTATTGCCCTTGGGGCAGCAGGGCAGGCGCATGTAAAACCGCACCCCGACCATAAACGCCCCGACAATTAACTCTAGCGGCCCGGCAATTTTAAAGGGCAGCGCCCAGTCTTCATGGAGATTAAACCCCAACAAACTCACCCCAAATCCCATAGAAATAGCCATGAATCCAGTCCTGGTATACAATGTTATCAATATATCCCTACACCAAAGCGGTGACACGGTCCCTCCAACCTTAGTATGCTGGGCGTGGGTATATGTCGTGAAACCCCCTAAAATCAACACAGCTCCGAGCTGCAGTGAAAATATGCCTATCACACGCTGAACGTCTATGCTGGCGGCCTCGTGGAGGACCAGGTAGGCCAGCAGGGTCAGGAGGCCGCCCAGGAGGAGGCAGGCCTGGCCCACGTGGATGAGGATGGCGATGTGCCGGCCGTAGGGCCCCTTGTAGTGGCGGTAGGCGCAGAGAAGCCCACAGCAGGGGTTGACTGCTCCAGAGTCCGGGTCCCCGCGGGGGTGGCCGCGGTCAACTGGGGTCATCCTGCAAAAAGAAAATCATAATTGAATGTAAAAATACAAAACATATTGTATCAGGAACTAGAAATTGTCATAAGGCCTATAACTGAAAGAAAAGGTTATACATTTGCATTGATTGCCAATCGGGATCGATTGTCCTTTTACTACGCTATCCAAATGATTGATGGCAAAACACGGGTAATGGTTTTCCATTTCAATTTTTCAAAGATTTCTCTCATGAAGACACAACTAATTTTTATTGAAACACCTTTTTACGTAGCTGCAGGTAAAGATAAAGTCATAAAGCCCTGTTGTATTGCATATAAACCTGGATCGAGGCGGTCTGTAACATTTCTTTCTTTTTTTCCCTCTTTTTTACTAAGATCGTTCATTAGACTTTTTTTCGTTGATTTTCGTTTCTACAAGATATTGAATTTTACGTTAACCTTAAAGTTTTAGATACCAGTTAAACAATTTTATTTCTGTGTACATGTGTTATGGGTCTAGCATAAATTATCTCCCGTAATGGAAATCCAGAAAGTTATGTAATCCATCCACATAAGTATGTCATAATATATTCCTAGGAAATTGGCTTCCATGTGCACATAAACGTGCTTCTAAGTGGTCATTAAACAACATATATTGCACAATTTACACAGGGCGTTTAGGTTCCTGTATATATATTATGTGTGTGGGTCTCCCAGGGCCTTCGCAAATACTCATAGTAGCACTCAAGATAAGGTTATTGTCTTATACACAGTGATCTTATGTCATAGGCAGGGGAAATGGTAACTGGTGACATAAGTAGTATACAACAACGGGAGTTTGACCCAGGCTACTTAACCACAGCATAGCTATCCAACTTTTGTCAGTTGTTCTGTCACACCAATAAAAAAATGCATGTTATTTCTATGATATTTACACACCTCCCCCTCGTCCCTTTCCAGATGGATCCGTTGAGGGCCACTTTGATATTCTTAAAACATAGAATAAATTAAGGGATTATATAAACGGTTCAAGGGACATGCAATTATCCATGTAGTTACAATTTAGAAGGGATCAAAATGCTATTAGATCCCTCGACACAAGTAACTGAACGAGGTGGGATAAGTTAAGAGAATATGACTTTAAGAGTGATCAGGGGCATATCAATTATTGTTATCCTCATTGGGGGAGGGGCTATTTCCTGCCACGTGTGACTTGAACCCCACATTGTATACCCACTAAGACGATTTATATTGCAACTTCTGGATAGTCGGTTTCTCACCAATTTATCTGCCAATTATATATACTGTTCATTGTGCCAATGATTCACTCACCAACATTAATTTTGGACCTCAGCAGTCATTCGACAATAACTCGGCAGCCAATTCAGGTAGAATCAGTGTTAAGACATCAAACCTGCTTAATATTTCTGATTGGCGCAACCGATGATTTAACCACCTATCAATTAGCTGACCTGGTGAAAATTTCTTTCTTAGTATACCCGTTATGCCACATTTTTAGAAATGGCCGTGTTGCCTTGCTCTGGCTTCTAGACCGATAGCCAAAAACTAGTACATCAAGGCCCGTCATTAAAAGAGGATCAATGATATAACATATTTCTTAATGGACAGGATAATTATGGCCATTACCAATGCACCTATGTATTTTGCTTGAACTTTAGAAAACATGATGTAACTCCCATGCCACTATGACCCAGCTTTTAACCTTGCCTCGTCATTTAAAAAGATACAATCTATATTAATGAATGACGTTATCGACATGTTTATTCAGTTTCGCTTCTATATACAAAAGACGTTGACGTATAGGACTCAGCTAATCATTGTTTAGCCATACACAGCGTGACGACAATGTCTTTGTAATAAAGTACAACAGCATGTGGCAGCTGTCTAACACACCCTATTATAAAACCAGGCGTGGCCACTTAACAATTCAAAGCCTTCATGTTTTCATGGATACATTATATGGTATACGTTACACAGTATAGGTGTACGCATACGGTCTTCTATAGTACATTGAATGGGGGTACGATGAATGGTGAAACATAATGTTAAGCCATTTATTATTGCTTGTATCTGGTGCAATGCAAACTGTTGCCTGTACAATGTATACAGATTGTTGTTGTTCGTACAATGCAGATTGTGGCTCGTACAATGCAGATTGTTGTTGCTCGTACAATGCAGATTGTGGCTCGTACAATGCAGATTGTTGTTGCCCTTTATCCCCCTACCTGTGGCAGGTAGACTGGGTACCTTTACAGTCTTCCCTTTAGTCTCGGACCGTGTGGACCGTTGCCAGACTAAGGCATTCCTCCTATCGATCTTCTGCCACATCTTCGAAGGGACTATGAAATGCCGAGCATAGGGCTGTTGGAAATGTTAGGCATTTAGTTTTCCCCTACCTATGCCACATGTGTCTTATCATGATGTTATGTTAACAAGTATCGGTCTGTCTTCGTATAGCCTGTGATTTATAAAGGGACTGGTGAATTGCAGAAATCTGCCCACGGCGAACAGTGCTCCTAGACCCATAGTCTCCCTAGTCTCCCTGCAAATTCCTAGGTTTGAGCTACTCAAAATTCTGGAGGACTTGTTGTTCTTAAACTACTAAATATGCAAGCTCAACAGATATGTAGTATCTGAGTCTAACTTGACGGTAAAAGGATACATCAGAGTCACTAATACGTTTTGGGTCTCGGCCACCTTGTTTCCTTAGATCGCCGGTCAGTATGATGTATTAAGATGTACATGTTTGATCTGAATTGTTGAAAAATTGCTGGATAATTCGCCGGGCGGTCTGATCAAGCATGCACATTTCAATACCCATCATACTGACCGGCGCTCGGAAGAAAATACGATCGCTGAGGTCCAAAGTGTCTAAGTGGGTATGGGGTGACGATATAGACACATAAGTGCTCAATCCTTGAAGTGGCGGATCAAAGAGGAAGGGGCGGGCCCCCTAGACACAAGTGAGACAATTTTGGCATCTTAAAATTGGAAGATCTGTGTAAATCTGGTGTTTTTATTTGTTTTTATAAGCGGGTCAGGGTTTGCCGCTCCCCTAGAGCACTGGCTCTGGATCCGTCCATGGGCCGCCCTTGTCTTGTCTTATCACAAAATAAATGAAATAGCGGGGTGACGCTGGGCGCGCCCTCCGTCCCGGCGCGGGCCGCCCGACTCGGGCCGACGCCGGGCGGAAGTGGTCGTCCCTGGTAACGACCACACGGGCATCGATCCCCAACCCCGACTTCTACAGACGGAGGAGGCAAATAGCAGTTGTGTGGTTTAATCATGTGGAGAAATATCACTGTTGTGAAGTGTTGTTCTGTGTTCTTTTTTAAATTGAGCTTTACAGAATGCAACGTTTTGTGGCCTTCCATTAAGTAGGTATGCAAATATTTAGAATTTCAGACCCCACCCCATCCCCACTACTTTGGGCTGCAGCACGCAATGGAATTATAAAGGAAAATAAACACATTTAAAAAAAGTTCAGAACCCCTCTCTACCCCGCCTTGGTGAGTATGTAGTATATGGAAGGACAGTACCCTTCCCAATTACACCACTGTCTTTATGACATTAGCCTGAACATATTGGTGAATTAGAATAGCGAACAATAATCACGTTCAAGATGACCGATCAAATAGATGAACCACTTGAATAAAGAGTAATGGACACTATTGGATGCCTTCATAGGGGAAAACCCTTGCATGATGTGGAACTTGCACATAATCATTAAAATCAATGGGAATGCACACGTAAGAAACGAATATTGCACAGACAATTTTTGTATCCGTACATTCATGAAAATATCTAATCGTGAAGAGCAAGTTAATGACTGTGACACACCACAGGGAAAGGGTGCTCTGAGGGGGTTGTATCCTATGCTCTAGGGGCAATATTAAGGGAGATATAAGTAAATTTATGATTAGTAGTAATAAAACTGCCCATGACTAACTTTTTGTGTACATTTCACTTAATATATCCTAAGAATTCTATTTCATTCGAAAATCCCCTTTTTTGGAATTTCAATGGAACGTTTTTATTCTTAAATTTTACGAAACAATGGTCATTTGGTTGCCATGGAAACAAATAATTTTTGGGATTCTTGTAGAAATTGTGACATTATATTGGGCAGTGTAACTTGACAAAGTTCCAAGTTCAAACAGATACAGAATACCATTTCTAGATAAAAGACTATGATCATATTAACATTTTAGAACTTTCAATGAATTAATTTGGATAATTATGATTAATAATCATCAAATATCTCAATTAAATTAATACTGAATAATTCAATACACTGGCATTTTCAGGAAGATAGACATTCCCATGTTCCAGAACCTATAACGTCATTGTTATTCAACACATTTTCATATTGTCACAGCCAATGGGCGTAAACTTTGCAGGGTATTTCAATTCGCACATAACATCAATAGAACAGAAGAGAATGTTCCGAGAATTATACATAAGCATATTTATTATATAGCAGGATATTAAAAGACTTTGAATTATATATCCTCTGTGAAAAAACGCATTTTATATTACTGTTTTCTTTGAATAAATATAACTGTTAACGTGCTGATATTTGCAATATGCTGCAGAGACCTTTACCCCAGTTCTAAAGCTCTAGCCCATACGCTTGGCTTCCCGCATGTCAGCATTCTACAGCCCCGGCTTACGAAAACAAATCCGACTGTGGGTTATTCCTGGTTAATCCGGCACCAATCAGTTTCCATATATAGATTGATTATTTCTATCCCTTCATCTGTCGGGTAGGGTTCAGGGATGTGTGCTATAAGGTGAGACTTGTAGATGGGTCAAGTTTATAATGGAACAGTAGGCCTATTTTTGTAACGATAAATTGGACCACTAGATAAGATGCTTTTAAGTTATTCCTGTTTAATCCAGTACCAATCAGATTCCAATTATAGATAGATTATTTATATACCTTCATAGGCTGGGTAGAGATCCTAGAAGGTATGTGTGTTACCTGTAGACAAGTGTTATTTTTAGTATGGCTACGCGTTGAGGTACGTAGTTTTTTTTATGATCAGTTGCACTTCAGTAACAATTATCTGATTGTTATACTTAAGCTGAACCATCACTACCGGTTCTAGGACATATACCCCCCCCCGACACTTACCTCCCAGACACTTACCCCCTAGGAAACTTACCCCCTGGACACTTACCCTCTGGACACTTACCTCCCTAGGACACTTACCCCCCCCCCCCCCTCCACCCTTGGCTTATAATGTAGATGAAATTATGTGGTAAGAACTTAGTCTTTCTGATGGAAAGCAAACTAAATAAAGTGTCCTAGGGGGTAAGTGTCCTAGAGGGTAAGTGTCCGGGGGGTAAGTGTCCGGGGGTAAGTGTTCAGGGGGTAAGTGTCCGGGGGGTAAGTGTCCTGTCATCCACTACCATTACATATAACGTATCTTCATTTGCTGTAGGTCTATGGGTAATATGTTTCACGATCTTAAATGCATTACCTCAAAATGAGATAGTCTGTCAAATTTGTAAAAGGGAAGGGGAAGTCATACAAGTCTATCTATGTACTTTTGTACATTTTCTTTGCATTAAAACTATAGATATGTAGTTACAGATTCAATCCCAAACGATTGTAGTAGTGAAAGTAAGAATACAGAATATAATAAATGTGAACATGGAAGCCTTTTTTCATGTGACATTCTTCATTTTCCATACAGATCTAAGAAATCATTACTACGGCCATGTCAGACGTAGCTCCCCAAAATATGACTACGAGTAGATACCTAAGAAAATGCATTGAACATTTTTCATAAAGTAAAGTAGAGAAAACGTGCCTTACCTGCGTTTCTATAAGTCTCCTTGATCAGTCCCGAGTCCGACTGCCTGTGTTCTCGGACCACGTTTTCCATCACACCTGGTCACAGAGGAGACTGACCACCACCCCCTAGGTCCTGCACTGACCACCACTGCCCGACACCTGTCCATGGCACTGGACACTCAGTTCCTACAATGTCCACTAATTAACTCCCACGAGGAGACCATTTACCTCAACCAGCCCAGGACCAACACCACATAAGCTGTCACTAGTTGCCTCTATCGCGTTTTGTTGTTATAGTGTTATAATGGTGGGAGCGTTATCTGCCCGCTGCAGTCCGTCAACTGATCAATAGGTTTGTGGAGTCTGCCGCCGCCTGCTCCGCCGCCCCAGCCAATCCCCCATACCTACGGCATTCATTGGCCGTCCTCCATTTTTAATGTACACTTCCTCCGCGGTGGCCTTAGCTACTGAGTGCTCCACTTGGCCCCTGGGATGTTCCCTACGTCTTTTGTTTTTGAACTCTTTGATATATATGCAATGGCTTTGTGTGTGTGTGTGTGTGTGTGTGTGTGTGTGTGTGTGTGTGTGTACGTTGAGTCATTTCACTTAATTAATGAGTTGATTTAAATTGAAGTCAGTTTCATCTGCTCACAATAGTGCCCTACTTGGATATACTAGATTAAGGGGTATTTTAATACATCTATATATTTGAAATGACCAAACTGTCAACTTACATGTGTAGCATAGTCTGTGCACTAGGTACTGCTCTCGTGGGACATGAGTAGGCTTATGAAATTGCACATATAAATATTAATTGAAAGATAACTGCTGCCCCCCTTAATGAACTCTAGGATCTATTAAAATAAGTAGATCGCCACGTGGTTAGATGCGTGTGTCCCTGGAAGTTACATTGTCACCTCTTGCAATGGCCCGCATGGTGTCTGTCTGTCTGGTTCCTGAATGCATCAACATATGATTTGTGGGATCAGATAATTACCATGGGAATAAGAAACATGAAAAGACATGTCATCTTTGGACCTGTACCAATATAGGCCTAATTCGTTGAAAGAAAGTGTGGGTCACCATTACACACAAAAAGTTGGCAATTCCTGCGTATTCCTAAATTCCCTTCAAATATCTTGTTTTCCTACTTTGAATCAAAATAATTATGTATGGTAAAGAGGCAATTTCTTCTTAAATATTTTATACATTGGACCAGCTTCCCTCATTTTTACCTGAGGCTGCAGTGAACGAAATCCAATTTGTCAAAATGACTTCCACCTGTTTTCTATTTAATGATTCTTATTCTGTTATACAGGAATAGTACTGTGCACTACCATGATTCTTCTCACATTTTAGCATAGATATGTGAAAGATCTTCTTTGAAAAGGACCTTTATTTTCTTTCTGAGAACGTTCTTCCAAATATGATGGTTTGGCAAGTATTCTTCCAATGATAGCATTGGCGAGTAGTAAGACAAATAGGCCTAAGCGCCGGTTGGAGGGAAGATAGATCAATATTAATGTTTCGGGAAGTAGTCATGTCTTTCTTAACCACTTAACTGCCATGCTCCTTGAGTGAATTTTAGGCAAAATGGGTGTACTTTTGATCAATTATATTTTTCATACTTTTTCACTGATGGGCATTATCATTCTTTAGCTCATAACCTGAAAATTAAGGAAACGGCAATAATTTGAATTTTGAGTTACCATGACAACCATTTTGTAGATTTTTCTTTATGTTATATGAAATTCTTAAAGCGATCATAATGGCCAAATTTTCAAAACTGTAATAAAAACTTCATGAACACTTCATGAACACAGAAAGAGCTCGCTGAAATTCTCTAAATTTTGATGCATTCAGAATTAGGGAATCTTAAAGGTCACCTGAAAAAGTTTTGGACAAGTTTTGTAAAGGTGACCTTTCCATTACCTTTAGCAAACCTCAATGGCCCCATTTACATAAACTTAAAGGTCTTAAAGGTCTATTTTTCGTGCAGTGGTAGGCATGTCTTTCTTAAAGAAAACAACAACAAAAAACAAAAAGAGGAACAAAAACAAAAACGGCAAACTTGGAAACATTTCACCTGTGTCATCTGTCAACTTCCCAACAATTAGTTGACACAAAATATTATAACAATTGATTCGATAACTATTTTTCCAGGTTTTTGTGCTGCCCGAGTACGCCGGTCTGCCACTAGGGGACTCTCACTACCCGTCCATGATGGTCCTCCAGATTCACTATGACAACGTGGAGGGCCGAGCAGGTAGGTGTGGCGCTATCTAGTGGACTTAATTTCACATTATTTTATTAACGCTGCTCAGATCTCTGGGTACAAGATAGGCCTACCACTAAACATCCCTTGATGTTTCATCTTTTCCTATATTCTTTTAATTTCAACTGCAATTCTAATGTCACAGGCAAAGTATACCGGCAATATGCACAGCACTCCATATAAAATTAAACTTATAATACTAAGTCAGAATTTACAAGACAGGAAACACAGAATCAGCTGTCTCATGCTGGCTAGATCTTTAAAAAAATAGTTCTGAAGATAGTTGTAAATGAACTGGGTAATTTTCCACCCAGTTATAAGGGAGATCATCTTTAATCAGGATGTACGCAATTTAGCCTCATGTCTACCCTTCTTGGAAAAGTATATATATATATATATATATATATATATATATAAAACCAGCATTAGGTGTACACTACTATCCAAAAAAAACAGCATTAGGGGCACACCAGTATTAGAGGCACATATTCGTGTGCCCCTAATGTTTAGAGTGTTAGGGCACGTCTAAAACATACAACTGAATGCTAAATACAATTGAATTGGGTTGTTACAACTTAAACAAGTTAGTTTTGATAACCTCGACAAATTTCCTATTTTTTT
Organism: Lepidonotus clava; assembly: GCA_936440205.1. NCBI lineage: Eukaryota > Metazoa > Annelida > Polychaeta > Phyllodocida > Polynoidae > Lepidonotus > Lepidonotus clava. The sequence goes on from OW387134.1 coordinate 41,947,813, forward strand.
AATATTAGAATTTTGTAACTGAAATTTTCAAACTGCATATCTTGTGATGCGAAAAAAACCAGCATTAGGTGTACACAACTATATCTGGCCCTATGCTCTAATTAGGGTCTATATGTTGCATTAGATTAATTTTGCATGGAAAACACACCAAGAGCTATCTAATTTATAAAAAGAGTCTTGATTGATCATTGCATTAAAAATCGGGAAATTTATCACCATGGGTGAAGAGTGTTTTGGCATATTATTCAGGCATATATAAGTGTACACCTAATGCTGGTTTTTTATATAATATATATAGCCATAAAGTTCACATTGATAAAAGATTTAATGCCATATATCTTTGACAAAAATTAAGATAGAAACGCAAGCAAGGTGTCAAATTGAAGCATTTAACTACTGCTTTTGCCTGTAAATGTTGAATTGGTATCTAGGTTGAGTTGGTTGCCATGGTAACCAGAATACCTTAGAAAATGGCTATTTTTCCCCCATTTTCCTTCTGAATGTTCCATATCTTGACTGCTATTTAAGATAGAAACTTAAGTAAGGTGTCAAATCGAAGTATTCAGTTAGTGCTTTTGTATGGAAGTACTAAATTTGATTTTACAGATATTTGGTTGCCATGGTTACCAGATTTCTTGTAAGAAATAGCCATTTTTCCCCTAATTTCAGTCTAAATGCACCATATATATTCGTTACTTATTAAGATAGAAACTTAAGTAAGGTGTCAAATCGAAGTATTCAGTTAGTGCTTTTGTATGGAAGTACTAAATTTGATTTTACAGTAATTTGGTTGCCATGGTTACCAGATTTCTTGTAAGAAATAGCCATTTTTTCCCTAATTTCTGTCTAAATGCACCATATATTCATTACTTACTAAGATAGAAACTTAAGTAAGGTGTCACAGTGAAGTATTCAATTAGTGCTATCATATCAAACTCCTAAACTTGATATTAGAGTGAGTTAGTTGCCATGGTTGCCATGGTTACCATAGCTTTTTTTTTTTTAAATTCCGTTTCCCCCCCCTATTTTCCTTCAGAATGTATGATATCTTTATTGTTAATTAAAACAAAAATGCAACCAGGGTGTCAAATTGAAGAGTTCAGTTAGTGCTATTGCATGGAAGCATTAGATTTGATTCTAGAGTTTAGTTGGTTGCCATGGTTACCTGATCTTTTGTTAAAAATATCAATTTTTCCCTTATTTTCCTTTTGAATGTACCATATCTTCACTGCTAATCAAAATAGAAAACTAACTAAAGCGTCAAATTGAAGTGTTCAGTTAGTGCTATGGTTTTGAATTGCTAACTTTATTTTTAGAGTGAGTTGGTTGCCATGGTTACCAGGATATTTGTCAAAAACGCCATTTTTCTGCTAAATTCCTTCTGAATATCTCTTTGATGCTAATTCAGATAGAAAATCAAGTAAGGTGTCAAATTAAAGTATCAGTGACATTGTGTTAAATTGTCAATTGTGTTTTTAAAGTGAGCTATAGATCTAGGCAGCAAGACGCAACATTAGGAATTTTTATCCTCCTATGTCCCCATTGTGCTATTTTACCTACTTGTATGCCTATAAATATCAGAAAATACATATCTTGAAAGTTTTTGACAGTTATGGATACCAATTGTTATGTTCCACTATAATTTTGGCCAAAATTCATGTATCTTTTGTATTTTTCATCCAAAATTGACCATTGCAACACACTTTTTTGAGCTATTTTCAAAAAATTGGAATTGGCATAAAACAGTATTTTGCCTTATACCCCTTCAAAAATCTTCATTTCATTAGCTGTTGATATGTTAATCTTATGAAGGAAACATAGTAAAGTTATGAAAATAAAATTGGAATGACTTGTGACTTTTTTCTCTGAATTCTGGTTGCCATAGTTACCATATGCGAAACAATTTCAGGGTAATTTTTCCCATTTTCTTTGTGTTTTGGTAAAACATCACACAGAAAAGACTTGCATAGTATCCTTTTTGACAAGTTTGTTGTTAAGAAACCTGTTCAACACATTACCAGACACATTTATGTGTTACCAATCATGGGTAGTGAGTTTCCTTGATCATTTTGATAATTTTGTCTTCACTTTATTTGGAAAATTTGATTAAAAATTCATTTTGAGGGTATTTCAAGGGTATTTTCGACAGAAAAATGTCAATGTTTCGTCAATTTTTAAAATCGGCTTGATATTCCTTGAATTAATAATGGTTGCCCCCCAACTTTCTTCAACTGCAACATATTATACCTTGTTGGAAAGCTAAGGTTATTTACTTTCGTATGCTAGGAGAATCTATCTGATATACAGCTTTTTCTAACAAAACTATAGGTGGTAATGATATATCCTTACCATCAGAAAAATAATGTTTTGTAAAATTTTGAAAATTTTTGCTGTAATTTGATGCAAATAACTTTAAAACTGTTTATCTTAAATCCTTTAAAGAACAAAATTAGTAAAGCCCAATGTTTCCTCTTTCCATTGGTGGGTCAATTGTCCTGTTGTCATGTTAAATTGTGAAGATATTTAACATTTTGTAAAAATGGTCAAAATGAAACGTTTTCAATGTTGTGTCTTGCTGCCTAGATCTATAGGTGCCATGGTTAACAGGATTTTTGTTGCAAATAGCAATTTGTTCCACAATTTTCTTCTGAATGTAAAATATTTCTACTGCTATTAAAGGAGCAGTATCATGAAAAAGTTGTCCCTAATGTAAGTTCTATTAACTACTTATCATCCCCACCCCACTCCGCCTTCTACCCCACTCCCATTCCCCCTCCTACCCCCACAACCAACAAGACAGAAGGCATGGACTTTTACAACCATCACAGTAACCTGCATGGTCCCCAGGCTCTGGACATGCCAAGCACCAACTAGGTGCAGTCTACCTTAGTCAAGGCCCCTTCTTACAGAGCCTTTTTTAATTATCAAATTTCAGTCGTCTTGGGGTGCTGAAGCTGGTTCCAAACCTATTTAGGGACTGAAAGGACAGCCAGTTTTTTTCAGAATATATTATATGAATTAAATTTCAAATAAGTCTACAAAACTGTCAAATTTAAGAACTTTTTAAGGCCTTAGATTTGAGAAAGTCAATTCAAGACCTTTTAAAACCTTTTAAGACTTGTGTGGGGACGCTGTCTCAAGGCAGCTACCAGCAGTCCATATACTTGGCCTGCACACTCAAGAACCTGAGGCCCAATCTGGGCTGATTAGGATTCCCCCTGCCCCCAACCCCCACCTCAACCCCAGTCTCTAAAGGTCACCCCAAACCCACCAGGCCTATTACATAATGTGTCACACATCTCTGTTGTACCTCTGTGTCCTCTCGTTTGATAGGTTTAAATACGAATTGGAGCATTTTGAAAAAAAATTCAAAATTGAAACATGTCCTGGGCATCCAGGGGATGGGATAAGGAAAGAGGTAGGGGGACCTGCCCTGGGTGTCCAGGGGTGGGATAGGAGAGGGAGTCTGGGGAACTGCCCTCGGTGTCCAGGAGGTGGGAGAAGGAAGGGGCAGGTCGAGGGACCTGCCCTGGGTGTTCAGGGTGTGGGATAAGGAGAGGGAGGGCAGGGGACCTGTCCTGGGTGTTTCTACTCCCTGGACATCTATAGGGCATATCCCTGGCCTCCCCCTTCTTTATTTTCCAGTTAAATATATATATATTAAATTGTTTTTATTTGGGTCTCAAGGCTCGGCATTGCCGATCTTCCACCAGTTCCCACTTGCTGGCACTATTTACAAACTCAGTGGGACTTGTGACAATTATTATGTAAGTCATATTCGTACAAGGTGATACCTAATTATGAATGAGATGATAGACAATGAAATGAAGTAATGAAGAAACACTTATCACCTAACACTATAGGTCATTGCAAACGAGTCTATTGCTTCTCAAATTGATTTCTTATTGTACTTTTTAAATTAGCTTTAAATATGTCTGACTTCTCAATTATAGCCAATTTTACTGATAATCGATTCCAGGCTTCACAGGCTCTATAATAAGGGTCTTTAGGAAATTTGTAATGCAATGGCCATAGTGTTTTTAATATTCTCCCTGTTCAACATCTAGTGCCAATATCTCTTTTATCTAACAATTGATCCTGTGTGGATAAGCCAAAGGCAAAAGACAGAAGATCTCCTATGGTGTAGACGATACAGTTTTGCTTTACAATGCAACGATTCACTACTTGACTTATCTATATAAGAGATTACTGTGTTCATCAAATGCAATTGAAAGTGCTTTGTTTTGCAGTTTTTGTTGTTGTTCACTCGTATTTTTGACCTTGATCAACAGTAAAATCTGCATATTCTAAAACTGGCAATATTGTTGACTAATAAAGAATAACAGCACCAGCAGTGGTCATAAATTTCCTTATCGTATGAAAATAATTAACTTTTGACATCACACTTCAAGTTGTTTTAGCTCTTTGCTTACAAAAAGATAGTTCCTGGTCTAGGATAATACCTAAATAATAATATTCCTTAACATTCTCAAGGGCAACAGCATTGATAAGTAAGGACGGGCAATTTCCCAGTACCGTATTTGATTTATCAATAATGGAAGTTTTCAACCACTGAGACTTTTTGGCATTGATTGTCAGCAAGTTATTATTGCACCATTTCACAACTTTATCTAAACTTTTTTACAAATGTCCTTGGTCAGTATGATACAAGACAGTATCGTCTGCATACAAGGTCAGGTAAACATCAGTTAGTTCACTTATTTCATTAAAGGGGGCCTATCACAGAAAAGTTACAGCGCCGAGTGGGCCAGCTTTCTTAGTTCAGATTAATGCCCGTGGTGGCTCTGGAGGTCCCTTTACATTTGCATATATGACCAAAACATCCCTGGCACCCACTGGTCCATGTTTCCATAGCAACCAGGATGACCCTGTCATTGACCTGGATAGCTGTAACCACTCGGCCTCATTCTTCCTAACCTGACACCCTTATCCACCCCCCTCACCACCCCATTGGGGTCATTACCCCCTGCCACTGTGCCTTGACCAGTACGAGAAGTAATCCCTACCGCCACTTGCAGCCTGCCAGTGGCGGCGGCCACGGAGGTGCAGGCCCGTAGCCAGGGGAGGGGGGTTGGGTTCGCATCACCCCCCACCCCCCCCCCCCCCCCTTGAACGTACCCCCATCTAAAATATCCGATCTTAGGAATTCCTCATGTCGCCATGTCGAATTTAAGATTAGGTCCTGTCACATGTCCTTAAGCCAAAAAACGGTCATGTCGCCGTGTTGAATTTAGGGGTCCAGACCCATTATTTTATTCTCTATTTTATACTAGGTATGCGTTATCAACACTTAACAATAGTTCTTAATTTCATAACATTACGTACCCCCTCTCCCTATCCGTCAACAAGAATACTTGAGCCATATTACTCAAAAACGACCCCCTCCCCCCTCCCCCTGAAAACACGTGGCTACGGGCCTGAGGTGGGTGCGGGGGGGGGGGGGGGGAGGTGAGCTTGCGTTGATAAAGTTGTAACAAACCCCGGTCACAAACAACAAGCTGGTGGACGGATAATGCTACTTTAGGAGCAGGCCTGAGTGGCACGGAAAGTGCTAACGTTGGCACAGATATTGCTACTTCCGGAGCCTCCCGCAATTTCACGGCATAAACAAACTGTCTGTTTCCACCAAATAGAATTTACTAGATATTCACCTTACCACAGAATGTATTATGAATTATTTACACAAATTAAAACGTTCAATTGATTTTCATTATCCCCCTTTCATGAAGAAAGTGTGGGATTTCAGAGTTGTTTTTTTTCATCCAACCTTTCCCCCTTCCAAATAAGTTGTCCCAAACTTTATGATAAAAGTAGGCCTAAAAGTAGGCCTACATGTAATATTGTAAGGCCTAAACCATGAAATATTCCGTGAGCAAGTTGCATTTCATATATATTTGGTGTTTTATAAAATTAATAAGTGAATTTCCGTACCCGGCATTTCGAAAACCACCTCTGGAAGTAGCATTATCCCCTCCGAGGTATGCACTTTCCATAGATCGGCTCCCGAAGTAGCATTATCTATCCACCCCCGTGAACAAGTCCTCCAGCCGCTACCCCGATCTGGTAGAGTGGTAGCGAAGACAAGGGCCGTGACTTGTGAATATGGGTGGATGGGGCTGGGCTGGGGACCAGGGGTATAGGGTTACCGGCCGGTCATAAAGTGGTGATGGGACGGTCGGTGACGGCCCCCCCCCACCCTACCTCCAATCACCTCAAACCCCCCAACCCCTCAACTTGACCAACACGTGTTTATTTGGCGCCAGTCTCCTTGGTGCAAAATGAGTGTATCTGAAGTACCAGTTACAACAGGCAGCTGGTGGTTCGCTCTCTTCTCACTAGGGACAACTTTTCTGTGATTGGCCCCCTTTAATATATATGTGGAGAACAAAGTTGGCCCTATTATGCTGCCTTGGGGGACTCAGAATTTGATAGGCAGGTAAGTGACGTGATATCACCCAACTTAATACATTGTCGACGATCACATAAGTAACTCGCAAACCAGTTTATTATATTTTTATGCAGGCCGATTTTTTCCAATTTATGTAGGAGAATTTTATGTGAAACAGTATCAAACACCTTTTTCAGGTCTAAAAATACCAGATGAGTGTCTTTCAATTGATTGATGTTCAGATAGATTTGATGGAGGAGAGTTGTGATTGCACTGATTGTTGATCTGCCCTTTCTAAAGCCATGCTGTGAAAAGGATAACTTGTTCTTATCTTCTAAATACCGTTTAAACCTGTTGCAAGTAATATTTTCAAGTATCTTGCCGGGGAGGGGAAGTAGGGATATAGGTCTCATGTCAGTAACCATTTTGGGATTAGTGACTTTTGGGAGAGGGACCACTGTACTCCATTTCCAGATTGCCGAAAAACTGCCAGTGGTATATGACATGTTAAATAACCTTATAATCCTGGGCAATTAATTGTGTATAGTATTGTGTATAGAATGTATCTATAATCACCCTAGATTTGATGTTATCAATCGTGGCAGATTTGGAAGTGTCAATTGATTTTAGAGACTGAGCAAGTTCTTCTTCAATGATAGGTTCCTTTAATATATCCTCTCCAGAACTTGTGTTATCTGACTGGTACCTCTCATCCACTGCAACTCTCAATCTAAGTTCGGAAGCTAATACCTCCCCTTTATCAGCAAAATAAGAGTTGATATGGCTTGGCAGCTGTTCATCAGGAACAGTGTTACCTGATTCAGTTCGAATATTAAATTTACAACTTATTTACTCTTAAGGGCCATACCCACAAGGCGATTTACTGTCGGCCGTCGGCGTCGGCGTCAGTGTAAAATTATCAAACATGCTTGATATGGATCGGTGGTGCAGTCGGCGGTGCAGTTGATGCCGACCGGGGGTGCAGTCGGCGCCGACCGCCGATGGCACTGCCGATCGTGTGTGGGTATAGGCACCAAAGTACGCCAACACCAACGCCGATGCCGACGCCAGCACCAAGGTGGACACTGATTCAACCAAAAATTGCCTAGTGGGTACGGGGCTTTACCTAAAAGACCATGTAATTCCTTCCAAAATAATTTTGGATTGTTTTTGTTTTTGGTAAGTGAGTTACGTATAACAGCTGATTTTTTTGCTTTAATACAGGTAGTCAGATCGTTCCTACTATTTTTTGCAAGGGCCCAGTCCAGTTCTCTTGGCCAGTTCTCTTGGCCACCCTGTAGAGCTTATCTCTCTTCCTCATCAATAACAGAATGTCATTATCAATCCACCTGGGATGTGTTCTAACTACCACTAGTTGTTTAATAGGGCATAATTCATCTAAGCTTTCCATTATGTTATTGAAAAACACATCCCACAAAGTATCTACTATATCAGAGTCATTAAACATGCTCCAGTTAGCAGCATTCAATGTTTTGAAAGGCAGTACAATCATAATTCTTATATGACCTTCCCAAGGTATTGAGTTTTTTGACACAATTCCTTGTGTTTTTTCCTAACAAAGTAAATGGGTAAATGATCACTTATGTTGTAGTTCAGGGTCCCACTTTTGGCTATGTGTGTACTGTCACTATATAAGTGATCAATTAAGGTGGAAGTGTTTGGTGTGATTCTTGTAGGCTTATTAATTAATTCTTTGATGTTTAATTTTGTTTTCCATGTCTTTATTTTAACTCTCCTAATGGTCTCCGCATTACGATAAAGTCACCGAGAATATACAGCTCAGTACGGGATCGGTCAACTTACCGGTCCAATAATGTTAGCCTTTTAAATAATAGGTCTGGGTTGCCATCGGGAGATCTATACACTGATGTGATTATAAATGGTTTAATATTAGCACACTTGATTTTTAAGATTAGTAACTCAAAGTCCTTAGTACTGGTCTCAAAGTCACAGTCCCTATCATATGTTATACCTTCTTCGAAATATACAGAGAGACCCCCACCTCTTTTTTAAATCCTTGGATCCCTGTCTTGTCGTATCAAGTGGAACCCTTCTATTCCCACTGCCCCATCCGGAATACTTGCATTCAACCAAGTCTCACTTACTATAAGTACATCAACATTAATGGTGAAATGAACCTAATGACTTGTAATTGGTTTGAATGAATAACATGGTTAACTGACAGATTGTGTGCGGGAGTACCTAGGAGTATTACTTTACATTACATTAGGATCTAATATACTATATTGATTTTACCCAGGTCATCCACCTGCCAAACCAAGCTCACCGAACTATGGAATTGACTGGTTTAATAACCATGAGACGCCAAAAAGAACAAAAAATTATTTCTTAAGTTAAGTCATCATAAATATCATCCGATTACTATCCAATTATTATCCAGATATTATTATGACACTACCATGCTCACTGATCAAGGTCCTAGCTTAAAAAATATCATGAAAAATAATAGCCCAGTCATGAAGATATCAGCCACACGGCCATACCTCTGCTCACTGAACACGGATAGCAGTGGGTAATATCCTCATGAGAGATGAGTATGGATGACAAGCTAACATATTCATATAGTTCATTGAAAACTGCCTATTACCCACAAGTGATTAGAAGTGCTCTCCATGAATTTCACCATGCTCACCTAACAAGGTAAACATATGGTTCACACTTGGAGTTCACACCTAATTATCTCTGATTACAAGCATAGGCGAGTTAGACAGTTGCAGATTTGTTCGGCACAACAGTCCTTCATTTTGTTGTTGTAATGGCACCCATCCTTTAGGTGTTGGTACTTGTGTTTCCATCGGCCATGGCCTCTGCAACAATGTACCCATCGACTGAACCATGGAAAGGCAATATTAGGGTAATTTATATCAACTAGTTTCGCATTCACTGCTATGATCATCCTATTCAGGAGGTCTTGTTGATTTACATCAACTGGCTGCCTATTGTACCTTGCTAACTTAATCCAGACTATCATAGGTACAATTACTTTCAGAGTTGGGAAGGTCAAATGCAATCTATTTAAACATTTCGTGAACTGTTTCCCAATTCACTTGACAACTCTTTTGATGCTATTTGTCCATAGGACCACCTTGTGCTCCTAGTCCAAAAAAGTAATGTCACAAATGCCTCCCAAAACAATAAGCACTATGTAGTTGGAGTTAAGCATGGTATGGTGGGCCCTTTTAAAAAGATATCTCAAGGGTAAGCTGGGATATACATGAACTGTCACTACTCCCGGTGCATGCTTGTTCAGTCTTTTCTGTAACCCACCTCCTCGCGAATCAGCCACTATTAAGACCGACATGTTGCTATATATATACAATATGCGAGCAAAATGCCACAAAGTGGAATATGGCCTTAATGGGGCTGACTAGTGGCCAGCTGGTGATTGTGGAGAGGTGTTGGAGCAGTGTGAGTCGGCCCTTGGCTTAGTAGCCTAATTGGGCTGACTGATGGCTGACTGCTGGCCAGCTGGTGACCGTGGAGAGGTGTTGGAGCTGGGGCTGACTGAGGGCCAGCTGCTGACCTAGGCAGAGGTGTTGTAGCAGTGTGAGTTAGCCTTGGGCCTATTTCACTCAGTAGACTGACTGAAGGCTGGCTGCTAACCTAGGCAGAGGTGTTGTAGTAGTGTGAGTTGGCCCTGAGCTAAGTAGCCCTAGTAGGCACACTGTTGGCCAGCTGGTGAGCCCGGAAAAGTGTTGTAGCAGGGTAGTGTGGCCTAAGGATTAGTACCCTTGGTGGGCTAACTCTGTGTAAACAAAAAGGTCCTTTCTCCTCTAACAGCACTGCACTCAGTCAGACATGGTCATCTTCATCAATATTCTTGTCCAGCCCGATCCCCTATGGGGGTTGGTAAGGGGTATTAGGACATGAGTAAGTGCAGTTTATGGGTAGGAAGTGGAAGTGGCAGGGGCCACGCTTGTCTGCCCACTCGGCGGCCCTCTACAGATCAACGTTAAAGACCCAATAGAAGATGCAACCAGACAAGATACACGGGAAGAATTTGAACTCATACATTCGACAGGCTCGGGCTTGTCTGAAACCACTTCCTCTAAAACGTGTCAAGGAGTGTAAGTCTTACTCCACCATTATCCCTGAAAAATCATAGTATCATTATACTACCCATAGCAGTGGGCGTGTTAGGTAATACTTTTGCGCCCACCTCTCAAAGTTTCCCTTCCCCTTCTGGCGTGTATATAAGTGTAAGTCAGGGGGTGTTAACTATATTGTGTCACAATAGTCCCGTCCGCTCATAGTTCTCTTCACACGCCCAACCTTCTCGGCGTCTTAACGTACCCACACTCCATTCAGGCACCAATATAATTGCCAGCAGTGGCGTATCCAGTCCCCCCCCCCCCCCCCCCCTCAGGGCGGGAGTGGGGGGGGGGGGGGGGGCCCCATGTTCGGTTGACCCCCCTCCGATTTCTCAAATTTTACGCAATTAAACTACCAATAAAGGGAATTGTCCAAATTAGGGGGTCTCTGGAACCCCTCAGATTTAGCAAAGTTTCTATGCCTATAGACCTATACGGGGAATGTGGGTTGTATTTGATGGCCGCGCTTTACCAGTGTTCTACTCTCACTGTACTTAGAAGTTAGTAGGCATTAAAAGACTGTGTTTCACTCTGATCTAGTATATTTGTAAATTTAGATGAAACATATATTATGACTCACATTATCTGTTCAATATACTCTGTACGATCGGCCGTAGACTGCCAGGTACACACAAAAACATAGTTTAGCGTGAAGCTGTGATTTAAGGTAAATTCTAACCTATAGCTATCATGCTCCCGAGGTTAACTAGTGTTACTATATAAAAACTAAAATAAAAGGACATTTGACACAAAGTGTAGTTAAAATCTAGTGTACTATTTTATTGCTGAATCGATTCTATTAATCTTTATCCTCGGCGCACCACTCGCACAACACCTCGGAGCACATGATGCTGGCAGGCTCGCCCCCCTCACAGTCGGCGTGGTAGCACCGGCCGCAATAGTTGCAGACCAAGTACATTCTGAAATATTACGGAGGCATGTTTAAATACACATTTTTTTAAATTGTGTGCACGAACTAATCGGACCATCATCAATCACAATTTTTAGTAACCGTACGAAATTCGGCGTTCACTCCAACGTCAACATTAAGATTCTATGCCCTCGTTATTTTTTGCCTAGTAGCATCATCGAAAATCATTGTCGCTAAAAAAACCCCGGCGTACCTGTAGTTGCCATCCAAGAATATGGCCTGCGGTTGTGTGGCGTGTTGGTCTTCGGCAAACGTTTCCATCGCCTTCCACCTTTGGTCTGTTAAGTACTCCTCCTGCTCCTGAAAAAAATTGTGTGGTTATAGTTAAATGTGCAAAAGTCAATTTTGCACTTACTACATACCAGCGTGTCCCTCGTAATATTGGCAAATTTCAGAACAATTGTACTCGTGAAATCGCCCCACTCATCATTTTGTTTTGTTTATACATATTTCCCTTCATACGCTTACATGTTTTATTTCCCATGGCCACTTAGCTTCATCGTGTAAATACAAATGTACCAACCTGGGTCGGATCCTCCGAACAGTAGACGCACGTCCACTCTGATGGGCCGTCCGGGAGCTGTTGTTGGTCGTGCGTCCTGGAAAAAATTTCAAAAATCATCACACCGTCCATCATTTCAACATAGGTGGTCGAAACTACCAAATCATCGGCATCTCAATTTTTCTCATCCAATCTCTATTTCATGTTATTGTGCCAGTCTGACAAATTTGCAATTTTTAAATTGTCCAAAAAAGAGCCTGTTGTTTCAGCATGTTACATGAATTCGAGCGACCACAACCATGTCCGACCGCGAGTCCGTCGTCGGGTTTTAGACAGTGTGCATTATTTGGCATGACGATAGTCATCCTACCAGATAGTAAGTTAATAATTTTCTTTCTATGCTTCTCTTCCATCCCTGTCCATCAACAGTGTTGAACAATTTAAACCTACTTAGGGGTGAACAGGGGCGCGCACTCGGTCCATTGGGGTTCCGTCCAGATCGTTTCCTCCTCTTCAATATTTTTCTCCTCACGCGGTGTCCATGCCTGGGATTCCTCTTCCTCCTCCGACCGCACATGGTTGCTTGAATGAGCCAAAAAAAACAACCTTTAAGTGTCTGGAATTGGTTATCTACGTGTATGGGGAGAAAACGAAAAAAAATGGAAAATATCTACCAAACGTAACAGCTATTATCCACACAATTATACATTTGTTAACAAACACTCTATATATGGAAGTGTAACCCCCAAGTCATTCTCCCGCAAAGCCTGAAAAAACACTACTTCTCTATATAGGCATGCTATCTTATCAAATTATAGGCAAGTTATCTGATTCACCTACCGGGTTTTCTGCGCGGTCGCCATTGTTCACAATGTGGTGCTTGTGTTTAATATCAGCAAACTTCTGCGTACGTACGGCTTTTATGGTCGTGAGGCTGGCGCGGGACTGTGTGTGTGCACGTGGTGGGCACCTCCTTATAAAGCTGGTGCCCCCCCCCCCACCCCCCCGGGGGGCAGGGTAATGAGGGGCCATCTAGGTCAGCCGAGCAGCCTGAGCGACCGGTGTCAGGTGTTACATAAGGTGTCGCTCGCGCAGCGCAGCCCTGGCAGCTGGAGGTGCACGTCCTGACACCTGACTCAAGAAACCACCCGTAAATGCACACAGCCCCACACCCCCAGCCTGTGAAATAACTTCAGAAAACGTACCTCAAAGTCGCACATCCTGGCACCGTAACCTTGCGAAGTAATTTCCTACCTTTTATTTTAAATTTGAAAGTAGTCACATTATAAGGTTTAGGGCGTAATATAATTATTCCTAATAAAAAAATGTTGCTTTTGTTGGCAAAAGCGTCTAAATCACATAATCCTAACAATGCATATAAAACACCGGACATTGTCCGAAATTAAGCTGCTGCACCCTATAGGCCGGGCCTATAGGCCTTCACCCGGGGATCACACTCACACTCGTGAGTCTAGATCTGCACACTCACACTCGTGATTCTGCACACTCACTGCCAGGTGCGTTATTTTTAAGTTTTGCACTTTTTTTTATACATGTGCACACTTCTCATGGAATTTTTTCATTCCCATATATCGGGGGGTGCATATCCAATATTTGTGGTGCACAATCTCATTAATGATGCATACGTTTTCAGCTTAATTTCGGACACTACGTGCACGAGTTCGATATATATATCTATAGGTCCTCTAGATCTACAAGAAGTCGTGGCGCCGAAGGGGACATACGATCATATTTTCTTGTTCAACCACATATCCAAAATGTCCACTTATCCGCATAACAGGCAGGAAAGATGCCCATGAAGGTTGCTCGAACTTTTCCTTGTGCCACATTGTATAAGGACTTATGTATCTGGATTCGACGGTGCTGGGTCGGTACCACTTCACAGCTGCAAACACATGTTGCCTCTTCTGCCCGGTTGCATTACATTGTATGTAATGTTTCATGTAGTGGGTGGCGATGCACGGTCGCTCCCGGGGGTCAGTCTGTCCGTCTTCGTACCAATTTGCCATTAGTCTAGACAACTTTTTACCACTGCTGGAATTTGTGCTGGAATAAGTCATGGGGCCATATTTTACGACTTTAGACTTCACGTAAACTGAAGGCAGAAATGACTTCTCTAGGATCTCCTGTTCTGTGGGGTACATCTTTTTGTATGTTTTTTTGAGCAGCTCAAGATCGTCCGAGTCGATCCACACATTTTCTCCTCTAAATGTCTCGAAGCCGTCGGGGAGACTCCATAGGCTCTCGCACTGCGCGAAATCTCGCTCATTGGGTACATCGAGTGTTTCCAGGACCGTTCTTGCTTTCTTCTCTCCTTCTCCCAGCTGGCAGTGTTTGCCAAATTTCCCCTCGTGTTTGGACGGCATTTCGGCGCGCGCCTGACTGACACGACTCATCCTGTGAAACCTCTCAAACAATTGTTTCTCTATCTGGCGATTGTTAGTCGGCACATCCCCCAAGTAACCATTATACCGCTCAAAACTGAACAGCCAAGTACTGGGAGCTGGACCATACTCCCGGAGACACTCCTTTAAATGGAGATGTAGATGCATGTTTGGGGTAATGAAATCAGAACCGAACTGGAGCTCTGTGCTCTTGCAAAAGTGCAATAGTTTCCTGTGTGCCTGTTCTATCTCGTGGTGTGTAATACAAGGCTTGCACAGAAGTCGAGTGGCTTCTACGAAACGCTGCCAGCTATGAAGCATATTCTCCGGCAAAAGGCCCTGGAGGCAGTATCCAGACGAGACTGTAACCCAATTCTTCCACTCCTTTGCCGTCCACATCCCAGCGTTCGATTTGATGTTAGTTACCACGCAGTCATCCGGTAGTCCCTCTTTAAACTGATTCAGACGAGCATCAATAGTCAACACCTGATTAGCGCTTAGTACAACGTCATCTGTTGAATTCTTCTTCTTCTTTGACAACTCTTTGTCGGTCCACCTCTTCCACATTCGCTTGGCAGTCCCTGAATCCCAATAATAAAAGCACATATGTGAAATCGGTATTGAAACCCCAATGAACTAATAGTCCAAATTAAAGGCAAATGCAAGTTCCATTTCAAACACATTATCAGTGCTAAACATTATTTAACGTTAGGTCAAGCTTCAACACTTACCCAACAGTACATTATGCATCACATCGATCGAGAGGAACCTGAAGAAATGAATGTCATATAATACAGTTACTGCTAATGGAAACATTTGTATTAATGTTTTTTCAAATGTCAAATTAAAATTGCTAATATTTTGGTATAATTCTGTGTAAGATTGGCCTTTAAATTTGTTCGGCCTGGAGATTGAACTTACCTGATGGGATTGAAGTAGGGCAATTCCAGGAGGACACAGGAACGAGCTCCATACTGTTTCTCAAGTTTACTTTTCTCTCTCGGGGTGGATGCAGCTGTAATCTCACTCACTCTCTCCTTGTGTTGGTCCAGAGTACGAGGAGTCCAATTCGCCATGTTGAATCCTCCACGGTTTGAATTCTTGAATTCCTTCAGACATTTTGAACAACCCATGATAGCATTAGGTAGCAGGAAACCGCAGGTCTTCCTCCCTGCAGGCAGGTCGGCAGCAACGTTCAAAAGCGCCAACTTAACGGTCTTGCCATTTGGGCAAACGTTGGTTATAAGCCTTTTTCCCTGATGCCAGAATTCCTTGAGTTCGTTGACTAGGGGCCTCAGAAAACTGGTAAGGTCGGCAGGTTCTTTACTTAAGTTTGGAATGATACCGTATAGTATGACGTTCTCAAGTCTGTACCGCTCATTTCTGGGTAGGTTAAGTATTGTTAGGTAAATGCCCCCTACTGACATCGAAGCTTTCCGAGAGAATGGTTGAAACCAATCGATATTCATCTGAAGAGCCAAGTTGTTTTCATTATCAAGAAAGCCATCGTTGTTCGCGTTAAATTCTTTCCATACCGAACCGTCGTAAATGTCAGCAAACACTCCGTTGGGTATCCTCCTGCCCTTCCACTCTCTACATTTCAGCTCAAAACCTGGACGTTTCATCATAACCTGCAAACTCTTCTCGAGCGACTGGTAACAGAATGTCCTGACTGGAAGGAAGGTAATTTCCCCCACAATCTTGGTCTCATAAAACAATTTCCTGTTGCAGCGTTTTAAATCATCACCGATGGTAGTACACCTAATGGGTTGCTGGTTACCATTATGATCCGTGTAACAGCCTCGAGCTCGCACACGCTCAGTGGTGGACAACACAGAATGCGACAACGTATAACAGGCCGGGCAGCATACACTGATAGAGTAATTAGTCATCGTTAGGTCTGTACCCAACCATTTGTACATCATCCGCATCGTTTTGGGGAATACTGCCTCCGCTGCTTGTGAAACCCGGTCATTACCTGCTACCGTCAATAATTCACAAATGAAGCACATAACTTTAGCCATTTGCGTATCACTGGTGAAGGTGTGGATCTGCCACTGCAAAAGAAAGAACAGAACCCATGAAAATAGGCTTTGGATATTCTTATTAGGGGTACCACTAACAAGCCTTGCCAATGGGCTAGGACGACCCGTCCCGTCACCGAAAACCACTTTTAAGTGACGGATGGCCCTGTTGCGAATCTTGACTGCCTCTGGATCAAGCTTATCATTTTCTTCCGTTTCTTGGGAATCTTCCATGGTACCGTAATAGTCTTCCATATCATCACGTGACTCCTCATCGGCTTCCATGGGTACCGCCTCTTCAACAGGCTGATTGCGACCCACAGGCTGACTGTCTGCTTCTCCCGGATTGCCGACTTCAGCCTGCCGCTGATTAGCAGCTGCAGCTTCTTCCCGAATACCAGCTCCAACCTGGATACCACCTTCAGCCCGAATTCCCGCTTCAACCTGCATACCACCTTCAGCCTCAATACCCGCTTCAGCCTGGTTACCTGCCTCAGCCTCAACACCCGCTTCAGCCTTGTTACCTGCCTCAGCCTGAAAACCTGCTTCAGCCTGGTTACCTGCCTCAGCCTGAAAACCTGCTTCAGCCTGGTTACCTGCCTCAGCCTGAAAACCTGCTTCCGCCTGGTTACCTGCCTTAGCCTGAAAACCTGCTTCAGCCTGGTTAACTGCCTGAGCCTGAAAACCTGCTTCAGCCTGGTTACCTGCCTGAGCCTGAAAACCTGCTTCAGCCTGGTTACCTGCCTGAGCCTGAATATCTGCAGCTTCGGCCTCAAGACCCACTTCTGCCTGATTGCCAGCGCGTTGAGGTAAACCAAATGGGAGTGGTTCTGCAAGACACATGTATAAGAATAAATTAAATGTACAGTCGGGTTTCAGAGTACAGACTTTCCCACCCAATGTTGTTTCTCTGACTCAAAAGCTATGATAGAAAGATGCATGGAGGGATACATATATATAACGTCCATTGTTCAAGTCATTCATTATTTGAACAATTGTTTAATTGTCAAGAAAAGATTTAGGCTGGCGATAATTTTCCAAACACTAACTGATCATTAAGAGTATAGTAGGTATTTGAAAATAATATCTATGCGCGCAAGCTAGCTAGGAAGGTTTTGAAGGATATCGATTTCAGGTGAAAGTGACTTTATCCTAGTTATACTATTTATCTGGTACTCACCATGCTCCATAAGATGCTTCCTGTTATATGTACTTTTTGAAACTGCACGTTTACATGTGTCGCACCATCGGTTTCGGCTAGTGTCCATATTTCTTCTGGTTTCTGCCTGGTCACTGGTCAGACCCTTGAAACACCACGATCGCGAGGCCATGGCGAACTTGAGTTAGACAGCAGCACTTCAGGGCGATGAACCTTCCCCATTTGCGACCGCGACACAAGTATTTATATATGGTACAGACCGACGCCTATGGTCCCACCAGCTGAAAGCCGCGAATTGCCGCGACATGCCACAGCCCCGACCCAGGGGTAGTTGCACTCGAGCTCCTAACCTCAGACACCCGTGTGAAATTAAAGCCGAGAACAGCCTGCCACAGTATTACCAGGAGATTACTGTCGCCTCCAGCCTGGCCGTCACGGTAGCGCGTTGTCGTGATTTGTCGGGCGCGTGAAGTTTCTTCAGCTTTCGAAACGCATCGTCCGCCGTCTGGACTGGTGAGGGCATGACACCTGCCATTAAAACCTAGGGTCTATCCATTAAAGGGCGGTGAAGTTTCCTCAGCTTCCGAAACGCATCGGCTGCCGTCAGGTCGACTGGTCATAGGATTTCATCTGCCTTGAAAACTGAGCTCGAAGTTTAGCTCGAAGGTCAAACCTTAAGCTTTCTGCTACTACTTAGGGCCAGCTTATTTCGTTATATAGTGCGTTTGGTGTACGGCTACGTGAATATCATGAGTGTCAAAATCCTGAGTGCCACCCTTGGTGAGAATCTTCTTAATTACTTTTGTTCTACACGTGATACGAGTCGATGGCCGACTTTCCAAATTATTCAAAATAGGTAAAACATATGTATTCATTCTGGGGGTCGCCCTTCCTAATTAAATAATATGGCCAGTTTTCTGAATTCTAGGGTGTGGCCATATGGCAGTTATAGTTTATTCTGTCTGTTTGAATAGCCTGGCCATGGTAATTTGGAACGAAGGTGTTTGTTTAAAGTTGAGATGACAACCTTCATGTTCTCTTCTTTCTTTTTTTTTCAATATATAGCTGCCGCGTACTTGGTTCTTGTATCATGCGTGGAATTTGTTCGAGCTGCCAGTGGCGGACACTGGCCTAGGGTCGTTCACAATAAGCCTGGAGTAACCCGTACCCGGTTGGTCAACCTCACTGCTCCATTTACCGGTCACCCTCCACCAAAACACGATGCGATGACCGGCCTCACCTTTCATGACACCCTGCAAGCCTTGTTGGACCAGGACCATACCGTAACTGACACTGGATCTGAAGCCAACCCAGGAGACGGAAACATTAAAGAATTCCCAACTGTGGTACTTCTCTCTTCGTACACTCTTCTTCTTATCCTCGCCGTAGCCATAATTATTAGCATATTCTTTGTTTGCTCCAGAATTAATCGCATCTTCGCAGATGCTCGTTTTCGTGTATACTTGCTTGTCTCGGGCAATCACAGTGTATGGCTTAAAATAGGCACGTTCCCTGGACATTTTGGAGATTATATCTTTCAAACAGACGATCCTATCACACTGACTAAAGCCGAAAATATATGCCTAGGCGCACGATACACATTTAACTGTGTCATCCAAATGACCGACTGCTATACCGGCACATCGACACGACTGCCCACACATTTAAAGGTTAATAAACTGAAGGACATCATGTTGACAAGATTGATGACTAAGGACATTATACGCTACCAGTTGGTTACCATGGGTATAGGCATAGGAGAGCCTGTTCTTTTGGGGAAATACCGGCCCGGTGAGCTTGCAATTAGTACTAATACTTCAGTCGACTTAAGCCGTGTTGACCTTGATTAAGTCTTGTGTGAAAAATGTTGTATTTTTGTGTGTTTACTACCAATATGCTGCCGAACGTGCGTCAATTGATACAAGTGTTATGATTATAAATTGAATTTGTAGCTAAATAAAATTTCGGTTTTGGAAAGAGCAGTATGACGCTGACAAGAGCGCTTTTACTCTGGCTCGGGCTAGGGTCAACCCCTTAGGTAATCTGTGAGACAGGCCCCTAATTTAGGGGCCTGAGGCTAAACTAGGTCTGCAACCAAAACTAGTAGTGGAATTAAATGTGGTTAACGCCACAATCTGGCGATCGGGCTCCAACCGAAATTATGGCTATAGCTAATTAAGCTATCGTCCCTTAATAAACCTCGACACCTAAATTGACTTGTTTGTTTTTTAAATTATTAATTTTGCAATGTCACAGAAGCTCCAAGTTACCTATACATAACTCCCGGAGAACTCCCACTTTAAAGGGTTACACTATATGCATGAGGTTTTTTTATTCTCTCACAGAAAGAATATAGGTCACCGTGCCTTACAAATCCTAGAAAGTATTTCGGGTTCATCAGGAGACTACATGGTCACTTGTAAATTTTGATAGGTCCTACTGGGAGCGATGTATTTGATCATAATAAAATTTCTGAAAAATTACTTTTGCACCTTACTGCATGGAATCTAACTAAAAAGGATCCACTAGAAAAGAAGTAACAGTTCTTAATTAAAACCGGCTTCATGCAACATTATTTTTTCATGACTGCGAAATAAGTACGAAGAGATGATTCATGTCGCATCATTTTAAAAATCGTATATCGAGCTTATGTTTGTTTAAAATACACTTTTTATGATTGATTTATGTTATTATTGATAACAGGCCTAGGTGTCATTCCATTGCTCTTCTAATGGTAGAGACCTTGTACCATAACACTCATCAAAAAAGTGTTGTATTGTAATCGATTTCAAGTTCGTGGTCTATCTTCAAGAAATAGCACATTCGGGTTTTCAACAAAATGACAGGTCATTATAGTTAAATGCGTTTCGTATCGTAAATAAAAAGTATTCATAAATTTAAGATTCACTTATGAGAAGGACCTGGATAACGCGTACGGTTTTAGACTAATATAAGGCGAGTCTTAGGCAACCAACATATCTATAGAAATACTTCCCTGCTTATCGAGCATGCCACAATCAAAACAAGAAGCGCAAAGTTCTTTGATAAAAGTTTATAAAACGACTATACAATTGAAGAAAGTACAAAGACCTAACATACAGCGTGACACAGACCATACAATTAAACGTAGTGTAAAGAAAACATAAAGATGATAAACATAAACATCACATAAAATAGAGCTTTAAACAGAAATAAGTTAAATTGGCTGTGCATCGGCGATACCCGACCGATACGCGGGCTTCACCGCCCAGTCTGGGGTGTTGGGAGGAGGCTGTTGGCGTTTTGGATTATCGTCGGGGACATCCTTCCGCTTCTTGTCCATTCTAACGCCCCGCTGACGTTGGCTAAGTTCTTTTTTCTCAATTTCGTCCAGGTGGGCTTTGTAGGCACTCAGCTCATCGCTCTCCCACACGAGCGGTTTGACGCGGCGGTGATATCGCTCGGTCGTCTTCCCGTCTTTGTCGACCGGAAAATAAAGTCCGCGCTCCTCGTCGCTCGTGTAGTCGGGGGTGAGGAGGCGCCTCACGGAATTCTTTCGAGCTTCGTCCCACGTTGTGACGATATTTTCCAACCCCACTATCCGTCTTCTGAGCTTCTGCAAAGTTAAAAAGACACTTTTTTATTTTAATACAGTTACGACATACTTGGTCAAGAACATCCAATAAACACAAACAAGTTTTTCAATATTTCAGTTGCCTTAATTTAAAAGCTGGTCACTGCAGTTCATTTCAAAAGCGTTCCTTTATCCTTGGTCTCTATAACATACAGGCACTTTTTATTAATTGTGTCATATCCATTCTAATTGTATGTCAAGATTATTGTCCAAGGAAGCAAGTAAGGTTACAGTGCTCTATAAAAATTCATAATGTAAAAAAATTATAATTGTTTCCCAAGTTTCAGTGTTACAACCATAAGATCATTTCACAGCCGGGCCCCCTGTTTTAAGCCAAATTGCCGATTCACAGCTACAGCCCCCAGTATAGTTCCGACCGCAGTTCGTACGTATACCCCTTTTTGAACCGAGTGGGTCCCCGGGAAGTCACACCCCCTATACCATAGACCCCCGGCATAGACCATAGACATTACTCTTTCTCCTCGGCTTTGCACTTGAAAAGTGTAAAATTTCGGCCTGCCTGAATCGAACTACGTCAAACAATGTTGAGAACAATAGTCCGCAAAAGCCATGATGTCAGGCGGGCCCCTAACGGTCACTGCACGCTGCTCCCGTGCCTAAACATGGGCCGGGCTGGGCCGGGGGTCCCCTCTATGAACTTTAGTAGGACCCAGCTGTCAGATTTGCTATTTCCACTAATAATGCTCGCAAACTTATGAAAACATGTATTTTCATAGGGGAACTATCAATGTGCATTATGATATTCTTGAAAAGAAAAAGAGTTAATAAATATCAAAGTTATAGGCAATGTTATTGTCTGTGTGTACGGGTGACCGCGGTCCAGCCGGGTGTTATCGGTGCCCCCTCCAGGGCGGGCCGGGCCGGTGACCGGGGGTGTAGGGTTACCGGGGCCGGTCGTAAAAGGTTTAGGCCCAACACGTGTTGCGGGAGGGGTCCGTGACGTCAGACTTTTGTGGTCTATAGAGGAAGTCTGTAACAAAAATTTATTTACCTCGTTCACGTGGTGACGGATGATAGCCTTTTCATTGTCAGCCTTCATTCGGTTCTTCCGGATTCTGTTGGCCCTGCTTTGGAGGGTCTTGAAGTAGGTGTTGGCAGCAGCTAGAAAAAGAGGAAGGACATGAAGTATGCTTAAAACTGGAGCCATTAAGTAGACAAAGGCAATATAAAGGCAATAAATCAAGGGAATACATGTTAAAAATGCAAAGTGAGGGTCAACATATTATTCACGAATTAAAACCATCATTACACCGGTATTATATTTCTTTGTCCAGATAATAGAACTTACGTTTTTTTCAGATGACTGGGAGGATAACTTAAATTATAAAAGTAACAATTTACAATGTAAGTGGAGCCTATTTAGACACTAAAAACAGATTTCCAGCATTTCAAGCATGTTAAAATTTGTGTTAATTGAAGGACCAATACTTTGGAATCATGGACATTAGATGCATGAAATGTACAGCTGCAGGTTAGTTAACAAAGAAACTTGCTACCTATGGGACTTACCTAACACCTCTTCTCTGGGGGTATCTGGCCCCAGGCACACGTTGTCAACAACGGCCTTGATGATCGCAACGTTATCCGGGTGTTTGATCCCCGCCCTGAATGTTGGAATATATTTATATTGTTCAATTCATCGGCATCACGTCAAGTGCTCTATGACTCTATTAACATGAAAAAAAAACAACAGCAAAACTTATATTCAGCTGCAGCTTCTGTTGTTCAGGAACACATTACCCATTGCTTACTTAAAAACAATATTATTTTCTGTACTATTCATGTTGTTATGACGTAATCAACTTACCCACGGTTCAGGTTGAATCCCCAAGCAGGCTCACCGCTCTTGGCCTTGTAGGCCGAACGAACGAGTTCCTACAAACAATATAATAAGCCAATAATTAATAGTGGACTTCTAACTATATGTCAGTGTACGAAATCATTGCGGATTTTCGTTGTTTTCCGGGATGTTCCCTGGCGGCGCGGCAAAAGAGAAGAACATCAGGGCTATACTAGGAATGAGATCATTTCTAAACAAACCGAGAACTATATTAAACGGTAACGTTTTCAAGGTGAGATTATTAGTTAATTATAAGCTGTAAAAACAAACTTTAGAACTTACACATATTTCATTGCGTGGTCTGGGTGGTTTGTCAGCTGCAGCTGGCTTCGCTTGGTTCACGAGCACCTCCACCTGGGCCTTTGCCGCAGCCGCTTCAGCCTCCGCCCTTCGGCACTTCTTCTCCAGCTCCTCCATCCTGGCCAGCAAATGGGCCATGGACGGTTCAGCTGTAGACGTGGAGGGGCCGGACGAGGACGAGTATTCGGGCGTGAACGACCTTTGGGACGTCGTCGACGAGAACGACCCTTGCGATGTCAAGGGCCCGGGCGTGAACGACCTTTGGGACGTCGTCGACGAGAACGACCCTTGCGATGTCAAGGGTCCGGGCGTGGACGACGTTCTGGACGTGGAGCTGGGGAACCATGGATGGGATTGCGACGAGGAGGGCGTCATCCCCAAGGGCGTGGATCCGGAGGGCGTGGAGGGCGTGGAGGGCGTGGACGACGATGCGGATGGAGTACCGCCTTGGGAACCACCAAGGCTAAGGTCCACGTCGTTGAGGGTGGATCCCTCTTCCGCGTACAGGGAGTCGTGAAGAGACTGATCCGCAGAGAGATCCGGAAACCCATTCTGAGACCCATACTGACGCGCATCCGCAGACATATCCAACAGCAGAGTACCTACGCCTGCTGATGAATCATGATCGGTTATTTTCTCGCCACCCGGTTTGGGGCTGCTGGTCAAGATCCTGCATGAGCTCGTAGACGGGTTTGACAGAACAGCGTCACTATAATCAGTTGACCCGTTCATGGTGGCAGCAAGTTTTCAAGTGATCTATATAGCCATATGCCACGCCGTATTTATACATGCCGGGCAGGCCCCCCTGTGGATACATGATCTGGTGAAAGCGATCTTTTATCGATGAGGCAAGACTTTGAACATAAGTTACGTGGTAGACGTGACGGGGTGTGGACGGGGTAAGAGAGACTTTTACCATAAGTTACGTGCTAGCCGTGACGGGGAGTACATGGGGTATCAGCGACACCCTCACCGCCGCCCCTTCTGAGGCCTGTTACGTGTCAAGAAGTGTTAAGACTACCCCGCGGGCCGCGTGCCGCGGTACTCCTGTGAGGGACCTGACACAGAAGCTAGTTGACATGCGCCGCCTCAGATGGCCAACAGGTGGACGCTGTCATCACAGACGCGTGTCCCGGTGTCAAACGCGACAGAAGTCATTTCAGATGAACCCCCTGTCGATCGGCTCTCTGAAGAAAATAGCGGCCTATTAGACGTGCTTCGCACTACCCAGTGTAAAAACTTGTGAAGCCCCCGGCTAGAAGAAGTCGTTTTAGTTGTACCTTACCTAGCGTTTAAGTTGTCGACCGAGGGTTAACTTTTCGCTAAAGACTAGACGAAGCCCTTACAGTACCTGGGGAGTTGTGATGTCGTGTGGGGTGGGGGGTATAAGTATGTGCCTGTACTATACACTGGTTCAGAACAGCCACTTGATGGCCATGGACATCGAGCGACTGTTAAACGCAAGTCTGCGTCTGCGTCTTGTTCGGGAGGAAAGGCCAGTGCTGAGACCTAGTCACCTCCAACCCGCGGACCAATCCGACCATCAGTGGCTGCTTCTCTTGTTAGTGATATACCTGGGGTGGAAATTTATCGGTATCTTCTGGAAATTGGCAGCAGGCTGTCGCTCGTTGGCGCAGGGTCAACGTCGGAGGGCTACAGTGCAGTGCTGTCTGAGAATCTACTGCCGATGGGAAACGCTCCTATTTCCACTGGCTCCCATTCCCGCCGAAATGGAAGCCGTAGGAAGTGCTGCCTGCCCACGAATGATCATCCAAAGACCGAGCATCCTGTCCAAGGCCCTGACCGTCGCCTGGTCGGGCCCACTCACGGTCCATCTGAATGGCAGTGACGAACCCTTGACGTTGGAACTCCCGCAAGAAGTCAAGATTCCTCGTACGGAGCGCGTGCGCCTGAACAAATTTTTCAGGCACAGACTTTGTAGAGCGAGCGTTTGCCTGATAAACAACAGGAACAACATGGCCCAAGAACTACTCCCAGCCGAAAAACTGGGCTGCATGCCTGACATAGACTCTTGGGTGTGATGAACAGTTATATAAAAGTGTACGATATGTTTGAAGTAGATATGGGAAAATTTTAATTGTGAAATGCATATGTTCACGAAGCTTTCGAGTTACATATGTACATTAGTGTATGGTCAGTAAATACAATTATGGGAAAATAGGCGAAACGTTGACACGTGGACATCATAAAACCTTTTCCGCATGCATAACAATAAAACATTTTGATATCATGAACGTGTGTAGTCTTATGTGGCTGTGACTAATTATAAATGGGAATTCATGAGGATAATGTGAATGAATTGCAGCTGTACATGTGTGACGAAATTATGAGGGCGAGTATATATTCTAAACAACAAAAATCGAACATGAATGAGAACTGATAACTTTTGAGCTGCAATAAAAGGAAGAGTTAATAGCTAATGTATATATAACCAACTCAATTTAAAGTCAAGCGTCTGCATGCGCTTTGAATCCTACGTTGTCTGAAATACAGAATTGAGATGAAAACAAAAAGTGCTGGTATCATTATAAAAGTAAGTCCAATGTTCAACAGGTAAACAGTACCGTGCACACTGGGGGGGAGGAATGGTACGTGGGGAAGATGCAAGTCACCACGAAGTTTCTTGTATTCGACCTCATTCAGTCGAATCTCTTTCATGTATGTACGGAGGGAAAGGAAATTGTCTTTTGCTCGCTTAAAAATATCCTCTTGGCGGACTCGCATTTGCGGGCTAAGAGGTAAAATTGGGAATGGTTTATCGTACGAAAAATCCGGGTTCACAAGTCGGCTAAGTGACAGGTTGAGGTGTTGAAGACTAGCAAGGTTGACGGGGAAAACTGTTCTTAAGGGGCCTGCTGTAGAAGGCAAACAGTTAACACTTGAGACTGGAATTTCCCATTCTTTGGCGGACACAGAACAACCACATTCAAAGGCACGAACGCACGATTCACATCCAGGATGGGTTGTTGTTCGGTTGGGGCAGCGCACAACGACCTCGTCTATGTGAGAGAACAAATAGGTCCCTGTTGCAATGACTTGGATGTTCGACCTTCTGAAATTAGACTGAATGAGTATTTTGAAATCACAATAAAGTTTGACAGACTCATGATCACGTAGATAGATAGAAATGAGGCACGACGAGGGAGAAAGCCTGCGAATTGGTAGGTCATAATGACAAAACGGAGAATGGCAATTATCCAGATCTGGGTTGGAGGATACCGTGTATTGGGTTGCGGACACCAATAAATAAGCCGGTGTGTTGGAGAGGCGAGTATAATGCCCATGGAAGGCTAGAGGGAAGGTGTTCACTTTTAGAACCTTGAATATTTTGTCTAAGGAAATAACGGGAATCTTCAAAATAGTTTTCAGAACATTTCGCTGTAAAACCGGGGGGACTAAAACAGTTACACTTCTATACATGTCGCGAGTGTTTGGAATATAAATATTTGAACGATTGGACTTGGAAAGGAAAAGGTACCGAATCTTCCTCATATCAGTCTCCGATATCAAAGAGTTACTCAGCCTGTTCTCCGTTAGGTCGCGAATAGCCTGTAGCAAGACATCAAGGGAATAGTCCAGTTTAAAATCCAGTAGACGCAATTCTTGCAAATCTTGCATCAACCTGACCATCAATTCCCGGTTACTAATGTAAGCCTGGAGTCCTCGGGACAAATTGTATATGGAATGAGTGTTCTCTATGATGGCCTGGAGTTGGATTTCCAAAGTGGAGTCAACTACCTTTAGGACTGCATTTATTTTGCCATCGAGGAAGCCAATTTCATCGGCATTTACCTGGTCAGCACGAGTCTGTTGCTTCAAGTCATCGAGTGTGGCCGTTCCAAATAAAGTCTCGGAGAACTTGCCGATTTCTGGAATCAGAGCCCGCTGCTTCCTGGATTTTGCTGATGGAGGTGTTGGCTGGGCCGTCGATTCCAAAATTGATTGCACTTCCCGGAGTCCTTTGGTGACCTTCGCTGCTATAGTCTTCCCAATAGATGTTATGTTATTCAACATAAGTTGGATTTTTCGACACTGTTCCATTGAACCGGCTGCCAGGGTAGCGCCGTGTCTACAATTTAGTGCGGCTGCCTGTTTGGGAGAAGGAGGAAGTGGTAAAATGATATCGACTTCGGTAGTGAAGTACTCATTACCTATGTGGATGGACGGTTTACTCTCGAATACTACACCATAGTTGGTACGAAAACGGTTTACCGTACTGGTGCATAGGCATGGCTTAGCTGAGACAGTGCCCAGGATAAAGAGTCCACGAAGGAGGAGTATGAATACTGTTGGAGCCATGTCTGATGCAGGCTAGAGACCGCTCTAGTCTTTTATTACTTTTTCCCAGTCACGGGAAGGAGTAGACAGACAGTCGCCACGTGCACCTGGGATCTAAAGGTTTTGACCTCCGTGCAGAAACCTTACGTTAATGCCAAAAGAAAAGCCGTGCGAAGAGTATAAGCTTAGGCGTATGCTTGCTAGTAAGCTTTCGTTGGTTAGGGTGTCGGCTTGTTCTAATTGAATTGGAAGGCAGACTTCAAAATGAATTGTTGGCATGGGGTTCCTTAACTTGTGGATGAGAAGTGAGAAAGCCTGTAAATGCCATTACTGCCTGATATTTAGAGGTTTTATTTGCAGGTGGTTTATATGGAGTTCAGGCCGATTTAAGTCTGGACTGGCTGAAATTAGTCTCAAACCTTAAGGTCGGCTTTATATCTAACCAGCTTAGACCCAGTTTAAGGTGAATTATTTAGGGCAGTTATATAGGCCGGGAGGTACCTTTTATCCATACAGAAAATGTTTAATGAATTTTTAATGAATCTCATCTCTCACGGATGACTTCAAAAGAAGTTAATTTCAAACACTTTTAATACTCCATCTATGGATGGTAAGGGTAAATGGTTTTCCGGGTGGGAGGGGCGATGGATGGTAGGGTGAAATAGGCCTGTCAAAGATTTAGCTACATGTGCTTTGCAGCTGCAGGCGAACGTAGGTTGGGTATGGAAGTGCCCGACCCAGCAGTAGCCTGCATGGGGCAACTCTGGCCCGTGTTAACTCGATAACTAACCCCTGATTAATGGCGGGGAGTCCGTCAGATGACACCCAGCATGATACCTGTGTCGCTCTTGAGTGGGTTTGGTGTGAGTTATGTGATTACCAAGATTGTGCCCCTGCCCTTGTCAGATGTCAGAGGGGGGTACAGATTAGATGGGGTGCTTCCGGGTACTTATGGGTGTTAATGGATTAAGGCCGGCCATGATGGACGCTTCCAAACTTTGCCGCCGTTAGGAATGGACCTGGTTTATTAGGAAATGTTATGCACAAGGGAACAGGGGAGCGAGGGATAGCTGCAGAATCGCGAAAATGCTTTCTGTCATGTTACTTAAAAAGTACATGGAACTTGTTAACTAATGGTCATATTTAACTGAGACAATTAATTTAAATGAAGTGTGATGCCCAGTGTCTCCTGTTTATTCAGATGCTAAGATCGGGAAAGAAGGTTATTTAGAATGTTTGCAAGAAGTATATATAATAAATTTATAATATTCGGAATTTAAGCCGGATCAGTCTCATTACCATTAGGACTATCATGTTTAAAAGTAGTAGTTGAGGAGAGGGCGGGTTCGAGCAGGTTTTTTTTTTTTTTTATAATTTTCCATTTTTTTTAGGGTCTTTTTGATTTAACAACTTTTCGATTACAAATGGAGAGTTCTCCTTTAAAAAGCGTAACGTCCCGATCCTGTTTAAAATAAGTTAACAATCAACCTCCTCTCTTGACATGACGATTAGGGTTCAGAGTAGTCCTATCCTTATCATTAATTTGATAATACAAGTCTGATGGATGAACGAAAAACGTAAGGCATGAAGGGGATTCGAACCCGGGGCCGGGAGAGATAGCTGGTAGCCAAAATCCACCGGGTTCAATAATACGATGACGTCGGAAACCAGCGAAAAGCCGTCTAGAGGTCCTTCCGGTCGCAGGACCAAATACGTCGAAACTACGTTGGGGAAAACGATGACGGGCAATGTAAATTGAAGTTGATAGAGACACATCAGTGACAATTGAGGGCGATCAAAATTAATAACTTGTGGTATTGCTTGTTTTCCAAATCGGAAAACCCACTGAAACACGAGGACCGAAGCTACAAAGTGTCTCTTTTTGGTAAACACCTTTCTGGTTGCCCCGATTACACCCACGGTATATATATGTCGCAAACTCTGTAGGTTAGTGGGTCTGGTTGTGCAACCAACGAATGAAATGCAATGAACTGAATATGGCACAGATGAGTTCGCCAGACCTGGGTGGTAGGATCTAATCGAACTTGATGCACTCGATTAGCTCCTACCACTCTAAATTTTCATTTTTTTCGGAAGTTTTATTTGTAATAATGGTGTTAAAATGACCAGATGGCCCACGGGCTGGTCAGGGGGGTTGCAGGGGTGGACCCAGGAATTTATAGAGGGGGGGGGGGGGCTGGGGGCAAAGCCCGTCTGCCCCCCCCCCCCCCCCCCCCCCCGGATCTGCCCATGAAGGACCTTAAAACAAAGTTAAGGTGGAGAGTTCTAGTTGAAATGGTAAACAATAAATAGGGCGAAATATACAAATTTAGAATAGGTCTATGAGGCTATAACTTGTGAATTGTATTAGTTAGCGTGTTTTATTCTGTTACTGAGTTCAGTAGCTAGGTTGGGAAAGGTTAACGTTGGGACCAAATTATTTATGCCTTATAATGCTTACACGAGTCTCACAAGCGAGTTTAAGAAATCTGGTTTAAAACAGGCTTAAACCATATTTGCTTTTTGGAAATACGCCCTTAAAATTTTTAGCTACAAGTTTGGTTGAACTAACCCTATTTTTTTTTAGAAATAGGCCTATTGGACATCACTTTCAGGGGATGGAAAACCATTATTGATATGATATATGTGATAAGATTTCTCAAAAATATTACTTTCATTTCATGATAAGGGTTGTACCCAACATCATGGGAGACAATTGCTTCATTATTGATTAATCATAGAGGTTATAAAGTTAAATCACGCTTTATCGCTGTTTTTACGCATTTGATTAATTATTATCAATTATTTTGATTTTATATAACTTTTGTTTCTATATGTAAGGGCTATTAAAACTAAATGCGCTAATGATATAGGCCTACCAATGTGAGCGATACAACCCTGTTTTACCCTAGTTGTGTGCACACTATAGGCTACTCCTTCTGCGCTTCAGCCTCATCTATTCTTATTAGGTCAGGAAACTGAGTATTATTTTTGTTGAGCTTGGAAACCAATATCAACCGGCGTTTATAGATTATATGCACAAATGTGGGAAGGCCAGTGTAGCCCTGAAGTTGCCCTTTTTAAAGGTAAATGAATAAGAATGAACGGTCGGTGGTTATGTCGCGCATTTAAACTTTGTATGGCGGATTTTTTATAGGCTCATTTTTGATAGAACACGAGAAGTAATATAATAAGAAATTCCAAACGAAATTTTCAGATTGTGGAGCCAAATTCCTTAATCCAATCGTGAGTGGGGGGGACTGGGTACGCCACTGCTGGCAATTATATTGGTGCCTGAATGGAGGGTAGGTACGTTAAGACGCCGAGAAGGTTGGGCGTGTGAAGAGAACTATGAGCGGACGGGACTATTGTGACACAATATAGTTAACACCCCCTGACTTACACTTATATACACGCCAGAAGGGGAAGGGAAACTTTGAGGTGGGCGCAAAAGTATTACCTAACACGCCCACTGCTATGGGTAGTATAATGATACTATGATTTTTCAGGGATAATGGTGGAGTAAGACTTACACTCCTTGACACGTTTTAGAGGAAGTGGTTTCAGACAAGCCCGAGCCTGTCGAATGTATGAGTTCAAATTCTTCCCGTGATAGTCTCTACTAACCTATCAAACAAAAGAAGGGAAATGTGGGGTAACAGTGAGTTGAAGAAAAGAAGTGTCTCACTGTTCCACAGGACCATGTCTCAAGGCATGAGGGACCACCTGGAGCACAGTTCCATCCTCTCTGGAGGCTTTTTCTGGAGGCTTTGTCTGGATTCAACATAAGATCCTAACTGACCACTGATTTGAACTTTATCTTCCATAATATAGCAGTAAGTATCCCAACCGGCCTTACTCTTCCAGTGGCAGATCACCTCAGGCCTCTTAGCAGCTGAGCCTGACATGATGCAGATGATGTGCTGACTTGACCAGTGCCTCCTGCTCACAGTGAGGAACTTGCAGCATGAAAAAGGTTCATGTCTCGTTCAGTCTCTGGTGAACTAACCTCCACAAAGAGAGTCTCAGCTGCATGATGGAGAGGAGGAAAGAAGTTGCACGTGGAATCATTACTAGTTGATGAGGATAAGTTTGGAGGTCTCAACATCCTCCAAAGTCACTGGGGTAACAACCCAATCCCCAAACCCAATATCACAGCAGAGCTCTGGTCTCTAGCTGTCCCTCAGCCACTCCCTAGTGCAACCCATGAAGGCAGAAGATCCTTCATTTTCACATAATATAAGATAAGTTAACTTCGGTTCCAATAAATGATACAAAGAAGGTATTACCCAGGCAAGCTGTGACATAACAAGCATGTTCTATGACCTTTGATTTTGACCTAACATGCATTATTTTAGATAAATTGAGACTTCCTGAAAAAGAATGTTATAATAACATTATATTTTAGTGAAGTTTAAACCTTACTAAAGAAGAATGTTATGATGACGTTATTATAACAACATTACATGAATATAACAATAATGTTACATTGTGATGTTGCAAAATTAGGTTCTAAAGATGTTTTTGGATCAAAATAACGTAACAAGAACCAAAGCAGAACTATACAGAATGTTGCTGCATCACATAACGTCATATTCTTTCTTGGGTAGGGTATTGTCTATAGTTTCTGTGTTTTTGTAGATATAATACTACATAATAACATAATACTTAAATGATGACCAATCCTTGTGCTGGGTCCTCAGCAATCTCCTTTGGCATCTTGCTGCAGCCATCAGCTCTGTCATGTCCTGTGACCATCAAGTCATTGTCTGCCGACTGCTGTTCTTTTTCAGGGCTACCTTCCTCCTGGACCTTAGTCTGCCCGGGATCTTTGGGCTCCATCAGTTCATTACCTTCAGGCTCAGTTCCTGCCGGTGATGCCTGTCGTTTGTCCATGACCATCTCCAAGGCCTGCAGTTCCTGCAGCTTCAACATTAAGCCTTTGCACAGTATAGAGAGCATTGACCCTCCTGCCCTAGATGGAGCTCAGCCATGAAGCTGCTCCCTTCCTCTGAGTTCTTATCCTATAACGGTAAACTGTCTCCGCTGACACCCAGTAGAGTAGGCAAGCGCACCAGTTCTGGCAGAGGCGGAGAGATCATAGCTGGGAGGTGAGGTGCTCAAAATTCATCATGGCCTGCCTTGTCTCTGCCTCCATGCCTGGGTAGGGTGTTCCTCCTGACCCTCTCTGCAACACTGGGGTGATCCCTGTGACTACAGGGATTGGTTGCATGGTCAACATGCTGTTTGTTGGAGATGGGGCCATGCTCGCCTATCTTGTTTCCTCTGCTTTGATATGACACCAGGGACTGTTGGATTGCTTCCTCCTGCTCCTCAGTGTCTTCCTTCTTAACAAAGATCACCTTCATCCAGGTCTTGAACCAGAGCCTAGCCTGGCAAAATAAGTCCACAGGATAATGGGAGAACAGGTGGAAGAGACAGACATAGGCAAGTAAGTCCGTGTGCAGGTCCACACCAGCCTCTCGATTGCCTTGTTGGTTGGGTGCTCCTGGTGCCCATCGAAATTGTCTATCAAGAACATGGTTCCCTTTAGTTAGCCCACAAAACTGGGGTCTGTAAAGTAAAACACGGCCAAGGTCTGATAGATGGAGAGGAGCACAAACTGTAACTCATCATACTCTCTACCTCTTCTCCCACCACCAGTGGAGATGGCAGTCCCCTCTCAGATGAGCGGGCAGGACAGAATACTCACTCTAGGCCAATTAGGTGTGGCTCTGATAAGTGATATCGGACTCCGATCCAGTATGGTCAGACCCTGTCATCGTAGACTCAGCCTGAGGTCTGGCCCATCTATGTTTGT
Source organism: Lepidonotus clava (assembly GCA_936440205.1). NCBI lineage: Eukaryota > Metazoa > Annelida > Polychaeta > Phyllodocida > Polynoidae > Lepidonotus > Lepidonotus clava. The sequence goes on from OW387134.1 coordinate 41,981,270, forward strand.
AGTGTTTACATTTCTGGATGGGCTCCCTGCTTGTCCACGATCCATGGCTGGTCTTCCAATGAGGTCAGATCCACGATTGGCACCTCCTCCATGCTCCTCCTCACACTGCCCTTGCTTGTGCCTCCAGTACTACTCATTCCTCTTGTGTCTCCACTCGAGCCACCACTTCTGCTGCCATCTCCAGCACTCAAGTTTCATGCCCCAGTATGTCCCTTACTCCACTCCTTTCTTATGGCACTGCTTCCTGGCCTCTTGAGGCTGCCTTCATACTTCCCTGACCTGCCTGATTGCTGGCTTTATGAGGTGGTGTTCTCCTAGCTTTCTCAGGCAAGAACATCCCCACTTTCCACTTCTTACCGCTCCAGTGGCAATTGCTCCTCTAGTGCTGCCAGTGGTGTTATCCGAGTGTTGGCCTTCCCAACTCTGAGGTGCTTTCAATCACAGGCTCAGAACAAAGTGCTGCAGTGAGTGCTGGTCTTATATGTCCTTGGTTGTGAGTGGGTATGGCCTTGGTAAGGGATCCCCTGCTGTCCAATCAATGACCCCATAGTGCTGGCCTCCACTTGGGGGGGGGGGTGCCACCTGTCTTGTTAATGCTTGTCTTGGGCTTGTGTCCCCATGCTCAGTGTTCCCACAAGCTGGAGTTTCCCACAACACTGTTTCCAGCCCCGGTCAGCCTTAGCTCTTCACCTCCCATCTCATGGTCTAACATGTATTCTGAGTCTTGGACTGGCTCCTCAAAGTGCCTTCCTTTTCTGCCTGGCCTTCGCCATGACACATTGACCCCATTTCCACATCTGTTGCATCCCAATGGCCCAGAGAGCATCCTGAGATGGGGACTAGTTACCCCAGCCCTCCTCCTCATCACTTAGCCGTGATGCTGATCTTGATTCTTCTCTATACCCCCCACCAGCTGGAAGTTTATTTTTGGTCCAGGGATGTCTCCTCCATCCCCTTTTTTTTCATCTTTGCTGTGATGTTTTTAGTCTCATTCCCATTCCACCAACATCTCCCCTAGCTAAGCCAGCTTGCCCCCGGATCCCTCTCGGGCGTTGATTCAGTCCTCTTTTCCATGCTGCGAGCACCTCGTGCCTGGCCGAGAACTGGCCATGTAGTCGCAGTCCAAAGTTGATCAGTCTTTTAGCCACTGCCTTTCTGTGCAGCACCCATTTGGTCATTCCCACAGCCATGCCCTCCCCACTAGGCACGGGCAGAGAGGGTTCCTTCCCTTGAAGTATGCGAATACACTCATTCCATACAGCTTCTTTTGATGACTTGTGTTTGTGCTGTTCAGCCACTATCCAAACTGGCATGGCATGTCCTCATTAGGGTTCCAGGCGATCGATGTGAAGCACCCCCATTGATGACCCTTCTTACATCTGACCAACTTTGGAGACCAGACTCAGTAGCTCAATTAGAAGAGTGCCCGCTTTGAGTCTACGAGGTCTTGGGATTTATCCCTAGCAAAGTCATACCAAAGCCTTTAACAATGGCAGTGGTCACTGCTTGCCTGGCACTTAGTATAAAGTAAGGACCATGAAACATAACTGGTCAGACCGGTGTCAGTATAATGTGACTGGTTGGGGTATTGTGTGGGCCTTAGTGTGTGGGCCTTAGATATCTTAGTGTGGCAGCACTATTAATTAAAGAGGGTATTGGGACCCACTGCTACAAATAGGCACCTCATCTCATAGATTCGGTCGCAGCCCGTGTGGTGTAAAACAAGCTGCAAAGCTTTACCTTGTGCAGTCTGGTAAAAGGACCCTGAGGGGTTGGCCGGACGTTAAACTAATCCAACATCCGTCACCCCCGGCCCCAATCCAATACTTTCGTGATCAGTACTGGACCAGTCCATGGGAACCTCAATTTTGATCCTTTCTCTCTACAACCGTATCATGTAACCAGTCCAATTCACAGGCGTGAAACTCTTGACAGGTCACCTATCCATTGGTGAATGGTGGCTCGTTTTGATCCCGTTTAATGCCCCTCTTTAAGCCTTGCGCAGCTCCTCCTCCAGTGTCATCAAGAAGCCTCCAATCTTCCATGGTGGCTTCTTGAGCTGCAATGGTTTGCCATAGATTGCCTGCTGCAGCATCCTTGTCTGTCTACCCAACATTATCATATTTGGCGTCACCCCTATACTAGCTTGTGGTGATACTTAATAACCCATCATGATCAAAGGCATCATCGCATCCCAGTCTCATCCTGTTGTGAGGCAGATTATGCAAAGACAACACCCTATAGCACAGAAGCTTTGTTCAACGTATCTGTCACTCCGCGGTTGACAGGGAGTGGTTCGTCTCCTGTGTATACCAAACAATACGCAAACCTCCGGTACCACCTCTGACTTAAAGTCCTTGCCCTGGTCTGAGTGCAACTGTCTGAATGCTCCGTATCACCTCCTCCCCTATCTTCGCAGCCACCATCACGGCATGTTGGTCTGGAGTCGGCAAACACTCTAGCCATTTGGTGAAACAGCATCCCACAACCAAATAGTACAGTGCAGTCTTGATTAGACGGACACTGAAGGGGCCAGTTGATTTGTCCGTTTAATGGTGTTGTCCGTTTAACTCAGAGGTAAAAATGGGTGAACTAATACCATCCTGCAACCAGAGGCCCCAGTCGTATTAACAATAAAACTTATTAACTTATTGCATATTCAAAGCATTAATCATATATCTATAAGTATACTATCATCACTAACATTTTCTTTAGATATAAAATACCAAATCTCGAGATAAAAAATTAATTAAAAGATAATCTATATAGAAAATACTTACTAAAATACAAAAAAGAACAATACGTTTTCTATAACACAGATTTATTCTAATAAAATCAAATCATAAAACCACTTTTTGATGTTGATAAATCAAATGCTTTGTCTTTGTTTCATTTAAGGTCCTATAGTAAACTTTGAACTATCATTTGAAACATTGCGTTGCATAATAATATAAAATCACTTATATGCTATTCCTTGCCATACTATTTCCATTTTATGTTCATTATTGAGTCCCGTTTTTAAGTGAAATCAAATGATGAAGATCATTGGGTATGAACGGAATTTAAACAACTTTTCATATATATCACAGTCATTTTTTTTCACTTTACACTTCTCTAATCGTAATCCCTTGTGCCCTTAAAGAAGTCTTTGATTGATGTTTGTTTTGCTTGGCAGATCTTCTGCACCCGAATGTCTTCAGCTACAGTTCTCAGCTTATGCACAATTGGCACAAGTGGACCACCTTTTTGATTTGCATACTCAGATACTTGGAGCACCATATTGTAGAACTCTTTGTCAGTGATGACAGGTTGTGTAGGTTCCTTGTTCACCTCCTCATCTTCATCAGAAGAAAGTTCACCTGGAGGACTGTCCATTGTAGTACTCACTGACAAATCACTTGTTTCGTTACCCACTAGGAGCTGTGGGACATGCGTTGGATCTGTGGCAAGGGCATGGTCAGCTTCAACGCACTCCTCAGCTGTGATGTTGGTATCCAGCCGGCAAATCAGATGTTGTAGTTGAGATAAGGGGATGTCGTCCTCATCTTCATCAGGGACACTTGTTGTCTCAGATGTGAAACCGGCTTTCTGGAAACACTTGGTAATAGTGCCGGGTTTTATCTGATTCCATGCTGTGGCTAGCCACTGAACAGCATCGTAGACATTGACTGACTTTTTGGTGTCAAGTTTGTCCATCCCGCTGTCCAACCTGGCGATAACTGCAGTCAGCAGCTGCTGGCGGTAGTGCACCTTCACTGCTTGTATTATCCCTAGATCACAAGGCTGAGTCACACAAGTAGTGTTTGGGGGAAGGAACTTGACATTCACATTTGGCAAACTGGGTAGGTCATGAGGATGGCATGGCACATTGTCTACAAAGAGTAGAATACTGCGGCTCTGTAGAGCCATCTTCCTGTTAAGCCAGCGTAGGTACTCCAGGAAAATAGCACTTGTCATCCATGCGCGCTTGTTAGCACGCCATACACAAGGTAGATCTCCAATGTTTAATCCTTTAAAGCATCGTGGTTGGTTTGCTTTGCCAATGACCCAGGGGGTCAGTTTTTCCCCAGACATACTGACAGAAAGCAACACGCTCAGTCTTTCTTTAGATGATTTTCCTCCTTTACACTGCTGTCCCCTGACTGCTCACGTTTTGTCAGGAAAAGCTCGAAAAAACAACCCTGTTTCGTCAGCATTGAAAATGTCTTTGGCACTATAACCCTCACACATCGTGCCTAGACGTGTTTGCCAATCAGCCACCAAATCATTATTAACATCAGCACTTTCCCCACACACTTTCATCTGACCAATATTGTGTGCCTTTTTCCAATTGGTGAGCCACCCTGAACTTGCCTTGAAATCCATCAGCCCCATTCCAGCAGCAAGTGAAAGTGCCTTGCTGCTAATGAGTGGTCCAGAGACAGGAATATTGTTTGATCGTAATCCACAGAACCACTCATACAAAGTGGCATTCAGGTCATCATATGGAGAGGTCACACGGGTCCGCTTACAATCCCCACTACAGTTTGATTCATAAAGATCCTGTAGTTGTCTTTTGTTCTTCAGAACGTCAGAGATCTGTGTCTTACCAACGCCAAACTTCTCAGCTAATTTTCGTACCGGTGACTTGCACTTTTCCTGTGTTTGGATAACTTTAATTTTCTCATGTAAGGTGAGACATTTCCAAGTTGGAGTTGTCTGTCGCCGCACAGGAGAAGCCATGGTGTAGTCAACAATTTTGAATGTTCAGACACGGCACACTGAAGACTACAACCTTTTCTGAGAGAACGCCTGGCTGACTGCATGGGCAACTCCTTCCGGATGGAACAGTATTTCATTTTGTTTCATCCCAGGGCTTTGCTCACTTAATCTTGCTCATGGTGCTGGTCCCTACATCGCTGGCGTCCATGTCCATCCACCACTGCCTGTCTACCTTGGGAAACCAAAGTATCGGAGCTGTGATCAATGCCTGTTTCAGGATGTCAAAGGCCTTCTGTGTCCTCTTGTCCCACTCAAATGATGTATCTTTGTTGGCTAACTTGTAGAATGGGGCTGTGAGCTCCTTGAAATGTTTTATATGACGCTGATAGTAGGAGCAGAGTCCTATGAAAGTGCAAACATCATGCAAATCTCGCGGATTCGGCCATTTGGTCACCCGCTGACATTTTGCTGTATCAGGCTCAATACTAGGGACCCAACACAACATGTCCAAGGAACGGAATCTTCTTTTTGAACAGCTTTCACTTAAGTGCCTTTAGTTTCAGGCTGGCGGCTCGCAGCTGGTCAAGCACTTGTACCAGCAACTCCAATGTGTCCTGGAAGGTTGGGCTGAAGACCAGGATGTCGTCCAGGTAGACCAAGCACTCTTCCTAAGTGTTACCTTTAAGAGCACGTTTCATGAGGTGTTGGAACGTTGCTGTGGCATTGACTAACCTGAACAGCATCACCTTAAATTCATAACCGTCAGTATCCACTAGCCAAGTTAAGGCTGCAGAAGAATAAACACCCTTACAAAGTATTTAAGCCATCCTCTATACAGGGAAGGGTATAGGTTCAGTGGCTTGATTTAGTTTCTGATAGTCAATGCAAAAACTTTTGTCCCCATCCTTTTTCTTAACAACCATCGTCAGACTGCTCCAAGCACTGCTGTTTTCCTGAATGATCCCCAATCTCAGCATTATCTTCCACTAGTCTTTCTTCTTCTTCCCGGCATGCTGCTAGGTACCGCCTCGTATGCTGCTTAACAGGCATCTGGTCTCCCATGTTGATCTGATGCTACACCAGGTCTGTTCACTGGTTGCCTCCTGCAGCATCTCTGCAATGGCCTCGGGCTGCTCATGCCAACAATACTCAGGCTCCTGGATCTCTTCTGCAGCTATTCTTGCAGACCTGAGGCTCACCGCATCGGTCGTACAGTTGGCCACCAGGATCTCTGTACATCCTCCAGTGGCTAGAATAACCTCAAATCCCGGCCTGTCCCATCCATTTATAATTAATGCCAATTGCTTGTTCCTGCTTGGTCCAACATGTACAGCAATCCGTGCAACCTGGAAAGGGGATATTTCCATCGCCCGAGCCAGTCAGACCTCAATACTCCCATCTGCATGTAGACATCCTCCTCTGACTTTGTTGTGCACACAAGCCTGCATGTATATATCATTTTAGTACCTCTACAACTTCTACTGCCTCCTCTAGCCTCTTACACCCGTTTTCTGCGCACTTCAACTTAAAACTCCTCCCCCACTGCAGATTGAAAGGCGTGAAGCATGGCCTTTTCCTGGATGGCGTAATCATTGGAGAAATATGCTCAGGATGCCAGTTTTTGTGCGTTATCTGCTCCTTTGCTGACCATCATCTGAGGCTGTCAACCCATGCTGTGAACATTAACCATTCTCGGACTGGCAGTCTGATGAAATATATGCATGCTGTTCCTGTCAATGATAAAAAGAGCAGCGATGCCTTCTCCTCTTCGGTCCACTGCCCCAAGGCTGCATATTTTTCTAACTGATTTATCCATCCCTTGAAGTCCACTTTCCCATTATTTTTCTCTAGCCGATGGTTAAACCTCTTTAATATCAGCCTTGTGCCCTCCACTTGTTACGCATTGGCCTTTTCAGCTGGGGTTGATGTGTGAAAATTGTTGAATCATCTAACTATTCAAAGTCATATCTTCAGCCTTCATGTCCACCTTTACCTTCTTGTCTCCCCCTGACTTGAACACAATGCCTGATTCCATCTACTCGAAAGCCTTTCTGTGTGGGTGGTAGGGAGCACGAGGGCTAGTGAATCGATAGTTGTTATTGCTTATCTCTAGTTGCACTGTAGTTCTTGTCTATTCCTTCATGTCTAGCCAGGATTTCTTTAAGTTTAGTCGACTGAGGATACTTAGCCTAACTGTATAGTTCTGTGGTAGGTCTGACCGAGGACCAAGGTATAACCCATTGAATACCAAATAGGAACTCTTAATTTGTTCTTGAACTTATTCAAGATCGCAGAGGAGCACTGTATGTGCTAAAGTCATGAACTATACAGAGGACGGAGGAGGGCAATATAAAATTGTCATGGTAGGGGTCCGGGCCAGTGCGTCTATACGTCTCTCAGGCCGAAACTGGGGGAGCTCCACTGTTTCGTTCCCTGACCGGGAGTACCGGGCCAACGGTCGCCTATATTTTTTAACTATTTCGGGCTTCTTTGTCTGGCCGGTCCTCCTTCCTCGCGTCGCCGGTTTACTAGTTTAAGCCTTGGTTTTACAGAACTTTACCAATATTAGCTCGATTTCCTAGTTATTTAGTCCATTTTAGAACATCTGATCGATTGAAGTCCTCATAAGGAGCTATTAGAGGAAGAAGACACTTGTGAACACCAGGAGTACTATGAAGGAACTCTTTATTTTCGGGCCTCACTGCCCCTTTTATACCTTAGCGGTCAGCTCTGATTGGCTATTTCATATCACGTGATCATAGTGACGTCACGCAGTCATACTGACGTCATTTCCGGTTAACATTATTTCTCGGGCTTCGGGTTTTGGGTTTCGTTCCCATTACATAACAATATACTTAAAGATCTACCGCATCAATTTACATTCACATTCTTGCTTTGACACCTGATGAATACCCATTCATCACAAATAATTACATGTATACAATGATAGTCCACAAACAGACAATTAGTTCATGACTTTAGCACATACAGTGGTCCTTCTTTATATGGCCCCTCTCACCAATGGTCACCTCTCTTATGTGGCCAGATATTCATGATACAGACCTTTTTCTCCTTTTATTTACCCCTCACCAGTGGCCACCCCTCAGACGTGGCCAGCGGCCACACTTTTGAGGTCCCAAATGGAGACAAAAACCCTCACTAGCAGCCAGAAGGTCCTATAAATGGGCCAGTGTCCAAAATTAAGGTTTAAAAATGTGCACTCGCCGGTTGCATAGCTTTGAAATGTGTGCAGCAGGGAGTCTTTTATTGCACCCTCAGTGATATAGGGCTATTTATTCAAATAAAAATGGGTACATCTGCCAGATGCACACTATTAAAAAGCATGCACCCTGCTGCAAAAACATACACCCTTAATTTCGGACACTGATTGTTGAGTCATGCTCAGAGAACAATAAATGACTGGTCGCACCTAAAATGATAAAGAGGGAGGTGTAAGGGGTGATTAATCACACCAACACAGTGTTCAAAACTAACACCAGCCCGTCAGTCAAAGGCAAAGAATTATTTTTTTACACACAAATGGTGTGCCTCTAATGGGACTTATAGCAATAGGAATCTTTTAAGGATTATTTCTAACTTAAATGTTCCCTAATTGTGGTAATCAATCACGCAATCTAGATATGCCACTAATGCTGGTATTTTCATTAGAGGCACATATTGTGGTGTGTCTTCTATGCTGTTTTTTATCCAAATATATATGTATATAAAACATGGCACTGATAACAAAAGGCATCTCTTGAGAAATATTATGTATTAAATGTGCCACTAGTGTGGTGCTTTATCATAGAATGTATATGTGTCACTAATGCTAATAATTATCTTATGACAAATTCCACCTTTAGTGGCACATACTATGGTGTGCCCCTAACGCTGTTTCTTTATACACATATATATGGTGTGCCTGTAATGCTGCTTTTTTATACGCATATATATATGGTGTGCCTCTAATGCAGTTTTTTCATACACATAATATATGGTGTGCTTCTAATGCTGGTTTTTCATACACATATATATGGTGTGCCTGTAATGCTGGTTTTCTATACACATATATATGGTGTCCCTCTAATGCTGGTTTTTTCATAAACATAATATATGGTGTGCTTCTAGTGCTGGTTTTTTACACACACATATATGGTGTGTCTGTAATACTGTTTTTAATATACATATATGTTGTGCCTCTAATGCTGCTTTTTATACACATATACGATGTGCCTCTAATGCTGGTTTTTTATACACATATATAATGGTGTGCCTCTAATACTGTTTTTATACACAAATGGTGTGCCTCTAATGCTGTGTTTTTTACACACAAATGGTGTGCCTCTAATGCTGATTTTTTATATACATATATATGGTGTGCCTCTAATGCTGTGTTTTTTGCACACAAATGGTGTGCCTCTAATGCTGTTTTTTTTATACACATATGGTGTGCCTCTAATGCTGGTTTTTTATATGCACATAATGTGTGCCTCTAATGCTGGTTTTTTATACACATATATGGTGTGCCTCTAATGCTGGTTTTTTATACACAAATATATGGTGTGCCTCTAATGCTGGTTTTTTATACACATATATATGGTGTGCCTCTAAATGCTGTTTTTTTATACACATATGGTGTGCCTCTAATGCTGGTTTTTTATACACATATATATGGTGTGCCTCTAATGCTGGTTTTTTGTACACATATATATGGTGTGACTCTAATTATGTGTTTTTTACACACAAATGCTGTGCCTCTAATGCTGGTTTTTTATACACATATATGGTGTGCCTATAATGCTGGTTTTTTATATACACATAATGCTGTGCCTCTAATGCTGGTTTTTTATACACATATATATGGTGTGCCTCTAATGCTGTTTTTTTACACACAAATATATGGTGTGCCTCTAATGCTGCTTTTTTATACATAAATATATTATGGTGTGCCTCTAATGCTGCGTTTTTATACACAAATATATGGTGTGCCTCTAATGCGGGTTTTTTATACACATATATATGATGTGCCTCTAATGCTGGTTTTTTATACACATATATGGTGTGCCTCTAATGCTGGTTTTTTATATACAAATAATGGTGTGCCTCTAATGCTGGTTTTTTATACACATATATATGGTGTGCCTCTAATGCTGGTTGTTTGTACACATATATATGGTGTGCCTCTAATGCTGTTTTTTTGTACACATATATATGGTGTGCCTCTAATGCTGTTTTTTTATACACATATATATGGTGTGCCTCTAATGCTGGTTTTTTATACACATATATATGGTGTGCCTCTAATGCTGTTTTTTTATACATATATGGTGTGCCTCTAATGCTGGTTTTTTATATACACATAATGTGTGCCTCTAATGCTGGTTTTTTATATACATATAATGGTGTGCCTCTAATGCTGGTTTTTTATACACATATATATGGTGTGCCTCTAATGCTGGTTTTTTGTACACATATATATGGTGTGCCTCTAATGCTGGTTTTTTTATACACATATATATGGTGGGCCTCTAATGCTGGTTTTTTGTACACATATATATGGTGTGCCTCTAATGCTGTTTTTTTATACACATATATATGGTGTGCCTCTAATGCTGGTTTTTTATACACATATATATGGTGTGCCTCTAATGCTGTTTTTTTATACAGATATGGTGTGCCTCTAATGCTGGTTTTTTATATACACATAATGTGTGCCTCTAATGCTGTTTTATTTGTACACATATATATGGTGTGCCTCTAATGCTGGTTTTTTATACACATATATATGGTGTGCCTCTAATGCTGTTTTTTATACACATATATATGGTGTGCCTCTAATGCTGGTTTTTTATACACATATGTATGGTGTGCCTCTAATGCTGTTTTTTTATACACATATGTATGGTGTGCCTCTAATGCTGTTTTTTATACACATATGTATGGTGTGCCTCTAATGCTGGTTTTTTATACAAATATATATAGTGCCTCTAATGCTGGGTTTTTATACACATATATATGTCGTGCCTCTAATGCTGGTTTTTTATACACATATGTATGGTGTGCCTCTAATGCTGTTTTTTTTATAGACACGTAATGGTGTGCCTGTAATGCTGGTTTTAATACACATATGTATGGTGTGCCTCTAATGCTGGTTTTTTATACACATATATGGTGTGCCTGTAATGCTGGTTTTTTATACACATATACACATAAAAAATTATAATCATAGCGAAAGGAGTCTTTTGAGAAATATTTTTTATTCAAATGTGTCCTAAGTATGGTTATTTATGACAAAATGTGTGTGTGCCTCTAATGTTGGTATATGAAAAATACCAGCATTAGAGGCACACATTTCCGTGTGCCTCTAATGCTGGTTTAATCATTAGAAAAATATTAGTGGCACACAGAAAAACCTATATCTTTTGGTATTCATAGTACAATGTTTATATCGATAAGATCTGTTCTAGCCTTTAATTTAAACATTTCATTTCAATATGGGACATATATGTATTGTTGCCAAGCAACCCTGAAAGATTCTAGATATGTGCCCCTAATACCTGTTTTTTTCATAAAGAGCCACTAATGCTGGTTCTAGGATTATATATATACTGCTACATATATTTAGCTGTTTGGGTTAATACAATTGTTGTACTTTATTTCAGTAATTATTTGTTACGTTTTACATTTCAGTCACCAATGATAAGAACCAAGGAATTCAAAACATGGTAGTTTTATGTCCATGCCATGTATTTCTAGCTTATCATCACAATTTTCCGAATATATTTATTATCTTATTTTAGTGAAGCAGTTCGTGAACGTTTTGGATGAAGACTAATTTTCAAATCCTATAATTTATAAGACTGCTAACTTTTCAAATGTCAGCCAAATCTCAAACAATGATGACAAGTAGAAAAGGAAAAGGAAAATAGGAATTTGTTGAGGTATCCTTTCATGCTTCCTCATAAATCCCAATTGTCATCTTGTGCATATATATATATAAATCATATATGTTGTCATTTCAATTTATTTCTACGTTCCTCAGATATACGTGATGCATCAGGTGTGCGTCTGTGGATGACGTCCTACCTACGTCAGCATGACGCAGCCTTCATTCAGACGGGAGTGACAGTAGACGGGTTTCAGGCCATCCCACCCCAGTCGGCCCCATTCACCTCGCAAGGCCACTGTCTCCCCGAGTGTCTCACTGAGGTCAGTTTATAACCATTCTAATAAACAGGTTGATGGTAGATTAGTTTCAGGCCATCCCACCCCAGTCAGCCTCCTTCACCTGGCAGGGCCACTGTCTCCCTGAGTGTCTCACTGAGGTCAGTTTATAACCATTCTAATAAACAGGTTGATGGTAGATTAGTTTCAGGCCATCCCACCCCAGTCGGCCCCCTTCACCTCGCAGGGCCACTGTCTCCCTGAGTGTCTCACTGAGGTCAGTTTATAACCATTCTAATAAACAGGTTGATGGTAGATTAGTTTCAGGCCATCCCACCCCAGTCGGCCCCCTTCACCTCGCAGGGCCACTGTCTCCCTGAGTGTCTCACTGAGGTCAGTTTATAACCATTCTAATAAACAGGTTGATGGTAGATTAGTTTCAGGCCATCCCACCCCAGTCAGCCTCCTTCACCTGGCAGGGCCACTGTCTCCCTGAGTGTCTCACTGAGGTCAGTTTATAACCATTCTAATAAACAGGTTGATGGTAGATTAGTTTCAGGCCATCCCACCCCAGTCGGCCCCCTTCACCTCGCAGGGCCACTGTCTCCCTGAGTGTCTCACTGAGGTCAGTTTATAACCATTCTAATAAACAGGTTGATGGTAGATTAGTTTCAGGCCATCCCACCCCAGTCAGCCTCCTTCACCTGGCAGGGCCACTGTCTCCCTGAGTGTCTCACTGAGGTCAGTTTATAACCATTCTAATAAACAGGTTGATGGTAGATTAGTTTCAGGCCATCCCACCCCAGTCAGCCTCCTTCACCTGGCAGGGCCACTGTCTCCCTGAGTGTCTCCCTGAGGTCAGTTTATAACCATTCTAATAAACAGGTTGATGGTAGATTAAGTTCAGGCCATCCCACCCCAGTCGGCCCCCTTCACTTCGCAGGGCCAATGTCTCCCCTAATGTCTCACTGAGGTCAGTTTATTACCATACCATTGTGTGATAGTAGGTTTCAGGCTATACTCACTCAGTTAGCCCTTTCACCTACCAGGTTAGTGCTTCCCAAAGTATCTCGGTGAAGTCATTTCAAAACCTTACTTATGAACAGAGAGGGTGATTGTAAACGGGTTTCAGGTCATCCCCTGTCAATTGGCCCCTTTCACCTACAAGGTTTCTGCCCCCAAGAGTGCATCAGTGAGATCAGTTTATTCATAATAATATTAATGAAATTGTGATGTCTATGACTTTACTTGAACATTGAACTGAAGAACTTGAGGTGTATTTATTGAACCAGCATGCAACCTATAACAGTATACGTCTTAAAGTGACGGGAAACTCGAGGCCTGTTTCTTGGGTTGCTCTGTTTGTACTAGATGTGTGTTAGATACACAGCAGGGGGTGGTCTCCCACATAGTTCTGAAGTACCGAGGTATTCGGTTATTTCTTGATAAGGTGTTTACATTCTCTTTAGTCAGCCACTTCTGTTGCTAGGCACAAGCCCGTGGCATTGAGAATAAATCTAACTATACCAGGTGCAAAAAGAAATAACTTGTACGCTTACTGAATAGCGGAGACACATTACAAAACAGTTCGATAATTTTGTCTAAAGGAATTAATGGTAATGAGGGTTTGCACTTTGTTATAGGTGCATCGTAATGTTGATCACATATCTACAGATTTAGGGTTGTCAAACAGTATTTGTGCAATACACACACAATAATTAAAGTACAAGTATAATGCCTAGAAGGATGTTCAGGGGTAAGATAAATGACCACTTGTCAGTAAGAAGTATTCGGAAAGTGTCATTTGCAGCAGGTTAGACACGTACATTGTTGTGTTATGGTCAACATAGCTACACTAGTTAATAATCTTAAATAATGCCGCTCAGGAAATAATCATGTGCGGGCAGTTATCTATACAAGGATGTCCAGAGGTAAAATAATTGACCACTTACCAGTAGGCCTAAGTAGTATATGGAAAGTGTCTTTTGCAGTGCGTTGTTTAATATGTCTTGGTCAACATAGCTACTGTACACTAACAATCTTAAGTAGGCACAAAGCCGTTGAGCGGAATTATAGGCCTCTGTATGGGTAGTTACATGTATACTAATATAACATTCTTAAGGCTTTCACAAATACCTGTTTCTACTATCGATCTAAACCAGACAAAAACTGACAAATAGGCCTACTTCTGCCATTGATTTTAAGGAACATCAACTCAGATCTATATAGTTATACAAGAAAAGAATCAGTGAAATTCAAGCCTATGCACATGTACTGTTAACATAAAATTTACTTTTGTTTACTGAATTACTTGAATTTACTAAAATTTACTTTTGTTCACTCAAGGTAATGCGTGACCAGACAGAAGACATCCGGGTGTTTGGAGCGCTCCTCCACACCCACCTTACCGGAGTGGCCGTTAGGGTGCGCCACTTTAGGGACGGACACGAGCTGCCACCTATCGTCGCCGACGAACACTACGACTTCAACTTCCAGGAAACTCGCATGATTCCAGAGGAGGTTATCGTTCTGCCGGTAAATTAATCATTTAAGACTCTAACCACCTAGGCATCAGGAATTATTGGTATTTTATAGCCTAGTTAATTGTCATATCTAAGTAGCCTACAGCCGTTGAACTTGTGTAATGCCCCAAAAAATTAATATGTCCAAATGCTTCCAAAAATAGTATAGGCCTACAATCTTTAAACACAGGGAGCATTTAAGAGTAGTGAATTCTATGTCATAATTATGTCATTTCCTCTCCCTCGCTTACAATAGTAACCCTATAATTATAGACATCTTAATTCTCAACCAAATAGTCGGTTTAATATATATATATATATATATATATATATTAAAGATATATCCAACCATGCAATGTCAATTATCTGTTTACTGTATTCTTCAAATAAATCAGGCTTATCTGTGGCTGTCTATTCCAGGGAGATCATCTTGTAACAGAATGCGCATATCGCACCAATGAACGACTTATCTGGGTAGGTATCTCAGTTCACCACATTTCTTATTTTCACTGATGTCCAGATTCGATTTCTAGCTATTGTGGGACTATATCTAAATAAGAAAAACATTCTTATAAGTACAAGGCCCTATGATCTGATGACATAACAATTGTACAGTTGAGCATAGACATAATAAAGATAAGACAACAGCGAATATGATAAAGATATCCCATTATCAGCTGATTATTGGCCTATTAGTCTCGAACGTTTGAGTGCAATGTTATTTCTTTTTAAAATGATTTTATGTACATTGATATTAACCGTTAACTTTAGTGTTGCATGATGTTACCAGAAGTAACTGCTGTATATTTATAGTGCACAGTATAAGTTAAAAGTCTTAAATGTAAATGTAAATTACAGTAAAAAGATGTAGTAATCATCGTGTGGACTGCTGTAAATATACATTGAATTTTTACAGTGTTCTGCTGAATTACCATATGCATATTTCTGTAAATGATTATGAAAATGTCTGTAACATGGTCTTTTACTTGTGAAGGGGGGATTGTCGACCCGTGAAGAGATGTGCATAGCCTACCTGCTGTACTACCCTGCTATTCGCCTCACTAACTGTGACAGTCGGCCTACGACCACGGCCGCCCTCAGCTTCCTAGACGTGCAGTTTTCGTGAGTAGAATCCTACTGAAGCTGTAGGCCTATGTTTGCGGGGAATGATACATTTACATGTGCTTTATATCATTAGACAAATTGGAAATTAACCTTTTGAAGTGTATACATCAGGTCTAATTGGACCCAGAAACCATTTGAGAATAATATAGCTATTATATTTAGGCACCGCCAACCCCCCAAAACTATAATGGTCTAGGCTTCATATTCATATCATAAACTTCAAGAGAATATTGAATTGTCAGATTTTATCAACTGGAAGATTTTTAGCCAAACAAATGTATGCACGCCTGTTATAGCACTACTTCCTATCGGGGAATGTTGGCACTTTCAAATAGCATGCAATAATGCTTTTCTAGTTTGTTCTGCGATAATGGACTATTGGGGCCCTAAACCCTTAAATTCGACACGACGACATGGCTATTTCTTAAAATCCACATGCAACATGGGGCGCAGTGACATTAGTGGAAAAATAAATGACATGACATGTTACGACATGTGACATGCCAACCTCTTAGAAGAGGTTGCCATTTCTCAAGTTCGTCATGCGACATAGGGACCCCCCATCAAGGGCGCCAATATTGTATTTATCTTTTAGAAAGTATAGTGCAAATGTGTTGTAGTAAACAGAAAGTTGAATCAGCTTATTGTTTAGATTAAATAAGAATAAAACGTATAGGTTCATTCTTCAGCTTTATACCTTAAAGCCAGGGAATGAGTATTAGGAAATTCTGTCACCGTAAGGTCGTGTCTTTCAAAAGGGTGCAATAATGCTTCATTAGTATATAACGAGTCCAGCCTTATCATACCAGTGAACCGCTGGTTTGATACTTAAGAATTATTGAAAGATTTCAGCTACAAGGTAGACATACAAAGTGCCTGTTTTTTTTCTTAAGTAGGACATACTGTCTTATTCCGAAGGGATACACTAGACTAGGGACATCAACTGGAAGACTATATAACACGTATACACCCTTTTGATTACATGGAAGGGTGACAGGAAACACTCACGCTCTACCCCAATTAACTAATGAGTGGTTTGCTAAAACAGTCAATCCATCACTAAATTGGGACATCCTGTGGTACACTGCTTAATAACCTATTGCTGGTACCCAACGACCCAGAAAAGTAGTTTTTGTTTCAAATGTAAGGAATAGGGCAGCGCCATTGAAAGAGATTGTAAACCTTTAATCATCAGAATGTATCATAATCAGGGGCGGATCCAGGAATTTGAAAGGGGGGGGGGGGGGGCTTGCTATAGCAAATTTTAAATTTTGCCCCCCCCCAAAAAAAAGGGGGGGGGGGGCACACGCCTGGCATGCCCCCCCCCCCCTAATTCCGCGCCTGTAAATATTTCCAACCGTCCTGTCAAAATGCTAGAAAAGTGAGTGTGAACCCCATATCATAATCATATACATGAATCTTTCATCTCTTCTGACAGGAGGAACCGGGAGGTGATTTGGCCTAAGTCGTTGCGGGGCCGAACCTACCGGGACGTGTTGGCCCGCCTGGAGTGGGACGACGACGCCCGGAGGGGGTTCCAGCAGTCGGTCACCTCCGGGCAGGTCAGGGCCTCCTGTAAGATGGGCAGTCAGGAGTACAGGGTAAGCAGGCTGTAGATCTATAACCCTCTTTATGGTTGGTCGATTGTTGTTCATTTGAGCTGCCAGGCTCAGCAGCTCTGGAGCACTGGATGTTTCATCTTGCACCTGGAAATGATCGAATCTATGAGAAGATTTTTTTTTTTTTTTTTATTCAAACAAAATCATCTCGTTTACAAAACGCTTTTCAGATGATTGAAAGGTTAGTAACAAATAATGTGTTAATACAAGTTTTCATGATATTATGATGATGATGATGAAGTGTTTGCCTTTTCGTAAAACAGCCTGACAGTATAACCTAGAATGAAGGGTCATTCATGGTATCTATCAGATTGTCTCAAATCTTCCATTCATAAATATTCATATCCAACAACTTCAATCTCTGTTTAAATGAGTTCATGTCTTCAATTTGTTGTATTTCAGCTGGTAACTTATCCCATAACATACACATATGATAATAAGGACTATTCATAATGTATTGTTTAGCAGTAAAAGGTCTTTTCAACTTTATTTTGGCTGCAGTCCCTAATATCCTTTGTCCTCGCAATGGTTCAACATATTCATCGATTCTACTGTATCTATAACCTATTACAAGCAACTGCATTTTTCTTCTATCCAGAAGGTTCTTTAGGTTATATTATAGTTGCATTGTCTTAAATTCATCTGTGCTAATATAGTTTCTGTTATTACTTATAATCCGCAATGCTCTATGTTGTAATGGTTGCAACTTCTTAATCACATCAGAAGTACTATCTACAATACAGCATACATAATCAAGTATAGGTAAAATATATTGTTTATAGACCAATAAACTTGTCTCAACAGTCAAATATTTTCTGATATAATCCAATTCGAAAATCCGATTATTAGTCCGGCTAATTATTATTCCCAGATGTCATCTAAAATTCAAACTGTGATCAATATTTACTCCCTGATAAACATAATTATCTACTCTTGACACTTGTTTATCTCCTAACCGCAATTCAGTACCAGTGGGTTTACACTTACCCTTAGGTACTATTTCCATATATTTTGTTTTCTTAAAATCTATTACTAATTTATTTTCTTTACACCACCTGGCTATATCAAGTAGAGATTTCAATAAAATTTCCATTGCGGTAGTAGACGATAAACCTCTGGTCAAAATAACAGTGTCATCAGCATACATATTGATTTTAACAGGATCTGCAATTATATTAAAAATGTCATTAACATAAAGAATAAAAAACAGTGGACCTAAAGTGCTGCCTTGAGGAACACCGGTAGTTACTTTGATTTCTGTAGATATGTGTTTACCTATTTTAGTACAATGACATCTGTTAATATAAGACTTTACCCATTTTACAAATATATCCGAAAAACCATATTTTTTCAACTTTTTTAATAAAATATAATGATTTACCGTATCAAAAGCTTTTGAATAGTCCACAAAACAACACTCGTTAGTAAAACCATCATTTAAATTTTCATAAATCAATCTTGTCAGTTCCATAATTCCTGTCATCGTACTATGGCCTCTACGAAACCCATGTTGGTTTACATTCAAAAGACTATTTTCTTCCAGATAAGTAATCATCTGTCGATGTATACATTTTTCTAAAATTTTGCCAGGTAAAGGTAAATTATGTATCGGTCGCCAATTATCGCATTTTTTAGGGTCACCCTCTTTGGGTATTGGAGTTATTACACTATTAGCCCATGCATTTGGAAAAATTCCAGATTCTATAGATAAATTAAAGATATATGTCAATTCAAGACTTCAAATAAGCAATCCATCCTTCAACACCCTTGAGTTTATGTTCTTAATCCCAGACGATTTTGTAATATCAATATTTTTTATATAACTTAATATTTCTGATTCCGTAATAAAAGACAGAGGCCATACCCCTACACTTTTGGTGTACTTTAATTATTAGTGCCTTTGATTTGATGAAATATATAATTAATATTCATTACACAGACATATATTTCTGGGGAACGTCGCCAGGCTATATTGATTAATATTCATTACCATTTTAGGGTCACATGACCTTGTTGGCGCCAAGGTAGATGTCTAATACCACATCTGATTGAGTGACCAACAACCTACCTTCCCAAGCAAGAATATGACATTATAATGACGTTGCAGCAACGTTCTGTTTATACCTGGTTTGGTTCTTGTTATGTTCTTTTGAGGGCACCCAAAAGTGCATTTAGAACCTAACTTTGCGACGTCACACTAGAACGTCATTATGACGTTCTTGTAACGTTATTTCACGTTACAAAAATGTTATTATAACATTCTTTATTAGTTTGGTCTCAACTTTACCAAAATAGGATATTATTATAACCTCCTTTTTCAGTAAGTCTAAACCTTACCTAACATAACGTTATTGTTACGTGAAAATTGGCCAGGTCTCAGACCAATTAAAGAAGTACAGTCACAGAACGTTCTTGTTACGTTGCTGCTTGCCTGGGTTATTATAGGATTTCTTACTGTTTTGTTGTATTTGTTTTCCAAGAGGTTTCCTATCGCTAAAATCCACGTGAGAAAAGTTTTACATTAGTTTAAGCTAATGAAGTGTAAATTCGAGGCCAGGGTTATTTCCTCGTTATTACTTCTAGAATGGAAGTAGGAGCATTCGTTTCTTCTTTTTCTTCTTTATCACCTGTATGGTGTGTCGTTTCTTGTTGTGTGTAACTTATATTTAGCCAAGTAGGTATGATTTCCATCATTATAGGTTATACTGTAGATTACATCTTTAGCTATGGCTATGTAAGGACAGCCCAGTCTTTAGGATGGACCCAACGCTTGATATCACTAAGTTACTAGCATTTCCACTGTCTTAACCGTAAATGTCAATAAAGATATTTTTACATAATAACTATTGCTAACAATAGTTCTCCTTATTCCCTGATTCTCCTACTCTAACGGTATATGTAAACATGCTGCCGACTAGTGCGAAAATTGCATAACTGATAACAAACCAATAATAAGTCCCTTTTCATTTTTCTTTCAGATTAATGACAAAAACCATAATTTACCCGAGATCCTTACCAGATGGAAAGCGAAGCAGCACGAAGTATGCCTACGTAAACACCAGGTGGAGGGGCAAACATCAACCGGCAGTATTCGGACAAATAATGTTGTATTACTATCAGTGCTTTTACTCCATAATTTATCAGTTTTTCTAAAATAATATTTTGCCTAATTCTGTCTCATCTCATTTGGTTTAATGAATTTATAATTAGTCATGTAGTAAGTCGTTGGAGAAAAAATGTATTTTGTTCCATTCATCTGAAGTTTTATCAGCATGTATGTATATTCAACTATCAAGGCAGTAATTCGGACGTCTTAGGATTCTGCTATTCGAACACAACATTAATGGGGACGCATTGCTAATAAGGCAGTATAAACTTAGAACCTACCTTCATTTCTTTAAGATCAATGAGAATTTCATGATAATTACTATGAATATCTTAAAAGCTTGAAACCTATGATAGATTGTTGACACTCGGTTTGTAACTTATGGATATGATGGCAACATTGGAAGATGGCAACGTCTGAAAACCTGTACGATTTAGCAGTTGAAATAGAAAGGCAACAGTACAGTTAATCATAATTTAGTGGCTACAGAGGAATGATTCAATATAGCCAGTTATACTTAATAATGATAGTACTTACAATCTAGGATACTAGATTTATAAGATTAAAGTCATCCGTAATAGAAACTATGCTAATAGTAAATCAAGATAACAAAAGTTAATGACTTAGTCAGGATTAACTGAGGCTCAGGACACAGTGTGTATGTACATGATTTACTTGTATATTTATGAATATATAGCCAGTGTAACATAGCAGAGTGTGTTTCTTAGTAAAATAAGTCTTATCATTTTGATACATATAACTTTGTCAACTCATTAATTTCTTTTAGCCTACATAATAAAACATCAT
Organism: Lepidonotus clava; assembly: GCA_936440205.1. Taxonomy (NCBI): domain Eukaryota; kingdom Metazoa; phylum Annelida; class Polychaeta; order Phyllodocida; family Polynoidae; genus Lepidonotus; species Lepidonotus clava. The sequence goes on from OW387134.1 coordinate 42,002,314, forward strand.
ACAGTTGATTTCTCATGGCGTTATCAACGATATGGTATGGAACAGGGATATGCAATACCACTATACATAATCTTTTACAGCAACATCATGTCTCCACTCGTTCCTTGTGTGTATTTTGTCCTGTCAGCATTTCCATTTCTGGACCATCAGCAATAGTTTCTTGAGGTAAAGGGGGACAACAAAGACAACAACAGGAGCATTTTCTCAAAATCCAGAGAATAATATCCACCTGTAACAATACCCAAATAAAGGGAAGAATGTTCCAAAATGCTTCATGGACATACACAGCAATTGAGCCGATATGAGCAAGTCTGTGGTAGTTCATTCCGTCTGCTATTCCTGGGATTCTGAAAAATATGAGTTGGACGTAATGCGGCCCCACCATACACGTGTATAGGACGCTCATGATGGTGACAGACGCGCATGCGTGGAGAATCTCAAACCTCTCCTTCTCGGTAGGTGGCGGCAGCGTTTGGCTCAATCTCCTGCGAGCAGCTACGAGCAAGAGGGAATTACTCACAATTATAGCGACGAGTGGAACGAAGAACCTTCCAAGCAGGATAGCGACTAGGAAACTCACGATGCGTCGCGAGTTGAACGCTGGGATACAGCGACCGGAAACGAGGTGCCCCCCTTCCGGCATGACGTGCAGGACCACCCCTAGCGTCACGGCCGCCGCCAGCGTCCAGGGCGCGAGGAGCGACAGCGCGCGCGCCGGAAGCGACGCCATCTTGGAGCGATAAAACACCGGATGTCTGACGAGCAGCAGGGCATCCAGGGCGATCGCAGCGACGACTAGCGGCAGCGCGGATATAACAAACTGTATGGCCACCGCGTGTACTTTACAAAAAGCCCCATCGGGCCTCCAGGTGAATGGATTCACAGTCCGGCCTGCCAGCACTAGGGGGAGCTTAAACAACGACCCACTGACCACCAGGAGGAGGACGATGTGGATGGTAACAAGGGCCGCCCTGGAGGAGCGGCGGAGGGGCCGGTAGGCGAGTAGCGTCAGACCCAGGAGGAGGGCAGTGAGCAGCTGCCAGGCGGCCACTGCCAGGGTGATGGGCCGCAGCCCGGAGTGGGAGGCCTCGTGGTACCAGGCCTGGGGCTGGGTCACCGTCAGGTTCCCGTCCTCCAGGGTTAGACCATCCTCCAGGGCGGTGTCGTTGTAGCCTAAAAAAATAATAAAATAATGAATTGAAATAATGGAGAAAATAATAATTAAATTATTATAAAGTCAATCACAATGGTATAGTATGATTATAATATAATATAATATATGTAAAAAAGGAGAACTTTAAACAAAATTAAAGAGGCAGTTGGCTTGAGAAGGTGCATGTAAAGAACAAGTAGTCATTCAAATACATTTAGAGTGATTCAAATACTTACATTATATATAATACATCACCTATAATTAAAGAGAGTAATTTATAAGGAATCTGGGTAAGATGGTGATGTTTTTTGTCTGTATAAGAATGAGTACCTTTCTGCAGTAATTTGGCATTATAATCACAGTAAATTTCTAAAGAATTATTGTTTATCCCATATAGAATTAAGCGTCTCAAGAGCTTCCTTTAGTTTTACCTTCTGACACTGAAAGTGTTTCGGAAGCGTACTTTACGATAGCTCATTTGACAGAACACGACAAAGTTACAAGCACGGTGTGCATTACAAATTTTAAACATCAACTGACCAAAGCGTTTACCTTGTTTACGTTTCAGAATAGTTGGGATTGAGATTTAAGATAAGGGGCGATTGATAGGCCTAATATAAACCTAATGTATAGGCTATTTCAATCTGGCTATTTCTGTGTTGCTGCTTATAGGGTGTCCTAAATACATAGGCCCAACATTGACCCCATTATCTCTTTGCAACTGCTACCTTATATCTAACCCATAATATCAGAACAAATTAGGGCACCCAATTGCAGTAGTCCCAATACATACGTTTAATGAGCCATTGTGTTAGGCCTACGTAGATGTAGTATAAATTTCACGTATAGCAGTGCAGAGCAGAATACAAAGATAACAACAACTACAGATATGTCAACACAGAAACAAAGTGAAGTCGTTTTCTATTTCTTAATTCCTGAATATAATGCTTTCACGATAGGATGTTTCTCCGCCTTGTGGATTCTATATTGGTAAACAGTAGTTTGAGTATTTTTCATTTGAACATCTTACCTGTACTGAAGATATGCGTAGATATGTCCATCTTGCGCTAGAGAAAACACAAAAGTTGCAGAGCTGGCCTTTAAGAGCTCCTTGTATTTCCTTTTTCCTATTTTACGTCCATGTGGCCTTTCTATACAGAATGTGTACCCGTCAATTACTGAAGTTTTCCTCCTTGAATCCTTAACGAGTTAAAGTCTTGTCCCTTTTCCGAGTGTTTTCCACTCAAAACTTAAACACAGCATTCTGGTTTGTGCTGCAAACGCATACACGACAGTGCCCTTTTTTGTACCTGTTGCTCTGCTGTATATTCAACAAAGATCCCCTGGATCACCGTTTGAATACATAAAAGTCCCAGAGTCAAGGACGGGAAGGTCCCAGTATGTAGCAGCTTCTGCCACAGTAGCAGTCCTCCTATTGCCTCTCCGGGAAAGACCTGCGTCTTAAACCACCTGTCTCAAGCCCTCCTGGGCCGCTGCCGCCCAATCTACCTTGCTGCAACTCAAAAAAAAGACATCTGGGTGGCTTGAGGGGGGAGGCCGGACGAGGCGGCTTAAGCTTAAGGTGAGCTGCAGTGCCGCTTGGCTCCGTCGCGGCGCTGCATGTATGTATACTACCTCCTCCAGTGTTCTACTTCTTATATGATTAGATATATTATCTGTTGTGGCAGACAGGGCCTACTTACACAAAGCCCAGGGGCACTGGACTAATTACACCAGGCTTGGGAGTGACAGGAGGGCTGGGTACAGGAGGCGGCCGCCGCCGGGGACACTGGAGGAAAGGGTGGGGGTTTGGGGGCAACCACACTGGAGAGGCCGGCAATGGCGTGGTGAGGCGGCCGGCTCCCATATAACCAGAGTAGGTTTATCCTGATGGCCTGAATCCCTACAGGGATCGTATTAACCGACTGCCCCCTACTGCCTCCTGTTTTTGTCTCCTCCAGGTAGCTGGTAATGGAGTCCTCCAGGGCTGTGGGGGCTGTTGGCAGCTGCACGCCTGCCACCAACACCACCTCCTCCAGTGCCTCGGTTCACGTTGTTAGCCCTTTCCTCCAGCCCCTAACAGTGTATTATTGTGTCAAAGGGAAGTGGTGACATGACACCATTTTGCCAACTGGATTTGGCAGTGTATATCGCTGCTGGGATTAGTGTATACATACATCTGATTGAGATGTCACTTTTTCTGTCTGTCTACATTTGTATCTATTAAGGCATCAACGTCAGTCAGTTTTTTGTTGGGATTATAGCCTTGTAAGTGGAACATATCTGTTTTGTCTGACACTATTGACGGGATAGTCTAGAATTAACCCACTTTATTTCTGTTTTATACACAGTCCCTGTACATACGGTCAATGCCCCGTTGGGTGAAACAGAGGTGCCCTCTGGTGTCGATTCCTATAACCAGATAACCAACAGCTTGAGACATTTTTCACTTTCACTGTATTTCTAATTCAATATTTACTTATCAGCCATTATAGTCTACGGGCAATGTAGTGCAAACCATAACATCGAACAGTGGTAGCATGTTAGTACACGTCAAAGCAGGCTGATTCCCATATGCATTTAAAAGCAGTACAATTTTGTATAATCTTTTTTAAAGATGAAAATAAAACTTTTGTTTTAACTAAACTTCAAAATCCTCACGGATCTGTATGGATGTTTAAGAGAAACTAAAATTATATCTTGTTTTAGCAGAAATACTGGCAATATCTATGTTCTATTCATCAGTAATTTCTCAGCAAAGCAATTTCTATATGGACATCAATGCAAATGGGAATTACCAGGAAAAGGCAATGGCTGTCTGATTTTGTTTCATCAGTTTAGAAATGAATCACATATAATGTCTCTTCCACCTTTGCGCACTCTAGTTCTGAACTCGGCAAACATAGTTACAGTGATCGCATTTCCCCGCTAAACACAAGTATTTGGCAAACAGTGCTGTCTCATTTTGCCTCTATTTATATGTTACACCATTCTCTATATCCTACACCAATGAAGAAGTGAGGTGCAATCACCCCCACATTGCACCTGAACCCGTCCATCCCGACCGATCCTTTTAATATCCGGCCTTGGGTCGATTGCGGCCTGAAATCATGTCTAAATTGGCTTATTGGCGACTGCTGCAACATTTACCTGTATTCGGGACGGTTTAAGCGCCGCCACATTCATTATTCAGACGTGAGTCTGCCTAGCGCGGGAGGCTTGAGGCTGGTTTTCAACCATGCGATTTTACTCGCGATTTCTGAAATCTCAAATGGGAATATTCGCTTATTGTAGGCATGTTTCATATCATTAGAACGGATTTTGGATTCTCTTTCAAATGGTGTGTAACAAGCGTGGGTTCCTGAAAGATTCCTCATGAAAAAATTGCCAAATTTTCGATGGGTAGAATCGCCTAGTTGAACACAGGCTTTAGGCTGGGGCCGGCGATTACGGTAGGATACGTCAGATACGTCAGATACGTCGGCGGCAGGGGAATAATTACCGTGGGCAGATTCCACCAGATGGTATCATCAGCCGGGCACATAACGTCCCACGGACTGGCGAGTAATTACCACAGAAAGTCATCAGTGGATCTGGGAGAGAGGAAAAAATGCCCACACTCAGGATCCATGGGAAGTTAGGTACCGATGATAATGCACTGCTGGTGTTATCAGTCGGCCGATAACATCTCCTGCGTACTCTGTAGATTTTTTTCTAATTGTATAAAATCTCCGTGGCAGTTATCAGATGCGCTTTGCAAGGATTAGCATTTTTACGCTATTAAATGTCGACTGATAGGATTATTAGAATTTTAGTGCTTTAACTTTTATTTGAATATGATGTAAGAATGATTGCAATTGGACTAATTGCAGTCATTTACAAATGCATGTGGCTACTGTAGGAGGCAGTCAATGTAATATTTAGTCAAATTAGAAATGCTGATTAGAACACGTTGTATTAATAGCAATTTTCTCATTACTATGCTAATATCAGACAAATTATTCCTGTATTTAGAACGGCTAATATTAGAAATTATCGTGATAGTTTTGATTTAAAGACCTTGGGAGCAAGCAGCGGTTGGTTGATGACATTGGGAGTAATCTAAAATAGTGTAATGTGCTAAAGTACCATTTTGGTCAATTAACATTCATTGGAGAATAATCTGATCTATCTACACATTTATATATGCACGTTAAAAGGTTTTTGAAAATAACTACGCATATTTGACAAATGACCCTACATAATGGATCATAAAATTTGTATGAAAGGATGAACGATAACTCTCAGTTCATGCATAGTAAACCCATCCTTTCAACGGGAAAGGATAGGTTCAACACCAAAAAGTGCTATACATCTACTTATAATCAAGCAAGATCACATAAATAGGGGCCTTCCATTAAATACGTCCTACTCATCAAGGAATTGGCGGGGGGCGGGGGGGTTCTGTCCTTATTTTATATGTGTATATATATCAGTATATGTTCCTGTACACATCCAATGAGTAATTCAACGCATGTATTTAATGGAAGGCCCCATAGCTATACCAAGTATTTACGGTACAAGTTAGAATTAGTTTTGATACTTTAAGAACTGTGTTTGATATAGATGCTGCATTGTATAGCATTATTATGTAGGCCTTATGCCCCGGGCCTAATGTTATATTATGATGGCGCGTCTTTTGAAAAATGAAAGTATGATTTTGAGCTGTAGACAGACGAGGTTTATCTCAAATGATATCCATATTAATACCAAACGACAGGGATTCAGGGCCATGATAATTATGATCCGCCATTACACATGATTAAGAATGAAAGACCTTGTTACCGGCTTTTTAGTATCACTAACGACAAATGCCAATGTCAATTGGAACTTTCGGTTTGCACCCAAATAGTTGTCATAATAGCATGACAACTTGGAAACTGAGGTTAATAGACTGAGATGGAAAATGGAAAAAAGTGTGCCTAATTTGACGTGTTTTTTGATTACTGATACCGTGATACTTTATAAAGGATAGTCTGAATGCGCTGGCAGTCTGTTGCAAAAATAAGGGGAAAAGATAATTTCTTATTTTAGGCACAATCTTGATAAATTTAAATTCTTGATAGGACTATTGGGATTCTTGTATTTGTATAGCAAAGATGTAAGAGTTCTTTTACTACATTCTAACTGTAGGGGAGTATCAAGTTAGCTCTGGGTACATATCCTGTATAAGATATTGTACCGCTGATGCAGAAACGCTATCCACAGGGTTGTCATTCTACAAAGCTGGGTGGAATCTTTGGATGTACACAAGAAAGGCAGTATTCAAAACCTGCGGAATTAGATGTATGTTTGCAGGGGTAACATTAAGGCAAACGTGTGATTTTGTTGATACCACTTCTAGTTTTCATCCCTAACCTGGTTTTCTAATAACGGCAGAATTCCGGGTTCTAACCTTAGGATATTAATAGCAAATTGTTATGACTTTTTTGGAAAGACGCAAACATAATGAATGCAAATAAGGTGAATTTATACCAAAAGAAATGCTAAGTCCAATTCATTAGATATTACTGGGAAATGTTTAACAAATTAACTGTCTCTTAATAAATGCACATTACATTAACCTGTTATTTGTAATCAAATAATAAAACGGAATCCTAACTATAAAATTATAGCTAGATATTTTGTTCAAGCCTATCTGAATGTTCATATCCTGTCCGTTTACGGCAGGGTCTCTTAAAGAAGGCATAGGACTAGGGGAACACTTGTGATATGAATACAGATTGCGACCAGAAATTGATGAGTCCATACAGGAGGCGCCCGCCGACAGGGCTACAGTCTGGTTACAGTTGTAGCTGACAGGTGGCGGGAGTGGGCCCTGGAGGAGGGCCTGGAGGAGGGGTAGGTGGTCGGGGCGGCCGGGACAAGGCCCCCCAGCTGTTCTCTTCTTGAAGGTGTCAGCGACAGCTTTTGGGGAGTGGGCACGGTATTAGGAGGTGAGGGATGTGCTTATAGGGAAATCTGAGGGGTGGGGGATATTTATGCACTATTAAGGAGTGTGCTGATATTACCATATGGAAACTATTTTGTTTCATAATCTCTTGAGTGTTTCATAGTTTGTTGGTTCTTTTTTGTAACCAAAATGTGATACGGTTATCGTTTTCTAACTATGAATCAGCTTTTCTATTGGTTTGTTTTGATTAAACATTGTAGTTGGAGGGAACTAATAAGGGGCGTGGGTTTTCGGCAAGTATAACCAGCTGACACACATTTGGACGGACACCCTCAAATGGAAATTCAGGATCTGAAAATGTTCCCTCTTTTACACAGACCGATATTTCAAAGCCAAGCAGTGCAACCCTTTGGTTTGACGATACTAGGAGCGTTTACATTTTTTTCAGACCAAGAACACCCACTTCCGCCCCCTCCGCCCTCTGGGTGATGCCAGCCTCCCCTCCCTTGATCCCTGCCCACCCTCCCCAGGGTCATCGGTATGAAATCATGCATAGCGTCGCAAGCAGCCGGCGCCGCCATGCCGATTGGCTGAGCTAATTGAGAAACAGCAGGGGCAAGCTAAATGCGACGACATGCCATTAACCCGGGCCCCACACGTAAGCCTGGGGCGCTGACATATCTGGGCCGACGTGCCAGTGGAAGCACCAGATTACATGGTAATCAAGGTCTGATGTTAAACTGGCAGCAGGGTCGGAGGGTTGGAGGTGGGGGGTAGTTTTGGTTGGTATGAGGGATGGGTGGGTGGGTGGGTAGGTGTCAAGGGGGGTAGACATGTAAACAAGGATTGGGGATGTTGTCTAGTGCGATATGACAGGTCCAGGGGTACAAGTGGTACAATGTGTCCGATTGGAAAGCTGTGTTTCCCCTAAGAGATGAAGAGTGAGGCTTTATGTATCACTGGTTGAAAAAGGACATTATGTAGGAAAATATAGCTAAATTGTCATATTTGTTTCTTTGAGAATGTTGGGAAATGCCCAGAACTGCCTTTTTCCCAGAGGATGAGGACAACCATGTCCTTTTGTAATTGTGTGTATCTGTGCTCAAATTGCGTCAAGAACAATGGCATATTTTGGATTAATGATTGTTCTCCCAAAATGTGTGCGACATGTACAAGTTAATTTGAGTTTAAGAGGACCCTTGACTACAAATTATGTTCTTTGTATAACTAACATGTACATGGTCTTCATAAAGGTTGTACATGGTTTTCATAAAGTTAGATATACTGAGCAGGTACTAGAAATTACGTTTTTACTTTGGATGTGGGACAATCTGTCAATCGTCGACATCCACATTATGTGCTTTACAAACCTTGCTTAATAATCATTTCCATAAGTTTTTGTACAGATGCAAAGCCCGATATCAAAGAGGAAATTTCCCTTAGCTTCTTCTATTATCATCCTCATTTCCTATTTCAGGCAATACGCTTACCCAGTGGCTTTTGACCCATAGTTGCAACCAATTTCAATATAGCGCATTCCATGTATTGTCTTTCTCCTAAACCCAGTAACCTCTCCCGGAAATCCATAACATTACGCCAGTCCCATACAGCGTTCCCCTTGGTTTTCCATGAATTAGGCATTAGCACAAAATGACCGGGTGCGCCCAACCCCATAAAGGGCCGCCAATAATGCTTCCAATTCTCCTCTAATGAAAACGCGGGGTGCTTGTGAGGCGAACGTGTTTGGGAAACGTTTTTGCCCTTTCCGCGCATTTAAGGACGTCGCGGTAAAAATATGTTGCATCTGAGGAGGTTCACAGAGAGACAAGGCATCGGAAGGTGATTAGAGGATGAGATGCATTGCATACTATGCGATTTTGTCCTGCAAGTTTGACGTTATAAAATCGCATAGAAAAAGACACATTCGCACGTTGAGTAATAATGAATGATATTGCATGAGTTCCGTTTGGGCCAATTACATTTAGGTGCACATTATATATACATATTAACTCACTTTTCGCTGGGGAACATTTTAACAGCAATTTATTTCCATATATAATGCGTCCAATTTGGTTTTACAGTTGGTTACTAGGAAGAAAAATGTTCCTGTGAAAACAGTCGCATAATGTAAGCTGCGAACAAATCAAGAATTGGCTTTAAGTATTAACAACACCCACCTACATTTGAAAACAGTCACATAAATAACAAAATAAACAAATCAAGAAATAACTTTAAGAATTAAAAACCTTGTAATATTTTGTATATACCCAACTTTTTCTATCCACCACATCCGTTATTGAATTAAAAGCTACGGCCCAATACCATGTCCCATATAGCCCAACCATATTTGACCACACATAATCGCCTAGTGTGAGCGGGGTAGGAGTGGCTCCTTCCAATCCCCATCAACATTCCATCCAGGGCAGAGTGCCGACGACGACGCCGCGCCGTTGACAGCCGGTGGCCGCGTCACCGCCAATTTCCAGTCAGGAATCTTGGTCAATCACGTAATTAGCCCCTCCACACGCCCGGCCTAGCTCTGATGCAATATGCTAAAGAGGGGCAGGGCTCGCTCTCTACATCCTAGTACCCCCTGGTTACTACCCCATCGTTATGGGCTATGGCTCGATCCATACCTCATTGCTATGTGAGCTCATCATTGATGAGTGGGGAGATATTGGGTGGGTATAGGCGTCCATATGGTTGGAGGAATGGGTTAGTTTAAAAGTTTATTAGAAATGATATTTCCTGATTTATCAGTTTAGCTCATAACTTTTACACATTCCATTTATTTGATACTCAATAATATGTTTGCCTTCTTACAAAAAAGTCCAGGCATAACCTATTTCTTAAACCCTTTAAAAAAAACATACACTAGAACCCATTAACCCACAAGTTTCCCTCGCTTGCCAGTTCATGCATATCATATGAAAGTGAACATCCTCCTATATGTGTGTTGATTTCCAAAACATTGCCGATAAAATGTATGTGGACTCCATTGCAATGGCTGATTTATTTTATTTTGATTGATTGCAGCCTTTATGAATGAGTATCAGGACATGTCACAATATTGCCCCATATTCATAGTATGCATATTCTTGATTTGAATATCCAATTAATCATAGGGAAAGTGTGATTAATCATACAGATTAAATAATGGACTAATTACAGTAATCAGTTGCTAAGGTGTGGGGCATTAGCTGAGGTGAATTAGGACAAGTATTTATACATTGCGTCTATGAAGCCGAAGGGAAAAATAACGCGGACTAGAAATATTATTCTCATTCAAAATGGTAATTGTGAGAATTGCAATTCATTTATGAATAGTAATATAGGGATCATATGGACAAAATCCTCAAAAAAATCACTTTACTTTCCTCCTGCATTACTTCTGTTTTGGATGAGGTTGTCATTATGCTGGGAGCCGACTAAATGATGGCCTGGCCACCTGTGGAATATTTGACATAGGTTCCTAGAACAGAAGGTTGCAACGCTCAACTTTCCCAGCACGGAAATCTGGCAAAAAAAACATAAAACAACGTAACAAATAATTCTTCATGACGCCTTTTTGAACTACTACTGATACATGAATAGAAATCTGACATAGCAGCGTTATAATCATATGGGTGCTATTTCAGGACATTGCTCTTTTCCTGTGGTAATTTTGAGAATATACAAACCTGCTCCTGATGCTGGACATGTCGAAGTAGGCCTAACATAAGCTCTATGCGGCCTAACAACTAATTAAGTTGCACATTAGACGTAGCTTCAGTGGACCCCTCATTCGCTGCCAGTACCCAAGTCCTGGCCACGGCCACTCTTCGGCTCGGAAGGAAGGTGCATTATTTTCATCCACTAATGGAAAGTTGATTCAATAAGCAGGGGAATGGGCACCCCGACCTACTTAGATGTAGGCCTAGTGTTAAGGCGACCTGCTGGGCAGTTTTCAGGCAGAAGTCCAATGGTAAAGGCACAAATACGATTATTTCATTGGCCGATGAATGTTACATGTCGGAGTAAATAGGAGGAAGAGTATAATCAATTTTAGATCAGTGTTGTATTGGTGTACCCAAAAGGAAACTTTGGCCCATGAATAACGGTTGGGGTTTCAAGACTGCTAATTCAGGAAAAAAAGTTATATCACGATTATACTATTTGATATGGTCCACAAAGACCTGTAAGAACAAATAAATGACTAATCGTATTTAAATACTTGAATAATTACACAATTAGATTATCCACAATTAGTTATATCAGTTTAACCTCATAAATGTTAGACATTCCATTTCCCTGATGCGCAATAATATGTTTGCCTTCTTACAAAAGAAGTCCAGGCATACCCTATTTCCTAAATCCTTTCAAAAACCATAAACAGTAGAACCCAACATTAACTCCAAAGTTCCCCTTCTTGACCTGACCCAATATGCTTGCCAGTTCATAAAATATGTACTAACCGTATGATGTGTGTAGGGTGTTACTGTCTTAAGGTGGGGGTCATAAATGTTGCTTGGATCCATTTTCAGCCATGTGCGTTGACTCAGAGAGGGACATTTAAGTGCAAACCATATGGGCGGTAGCTCATCTCTCTCCCACAACCCCTTTCAAGCAACCCTTTGCACTATCTGCCCTTGGGACAAGCTATCCCAGTACAACGAACTTAGAATGAACCATAGATTACATGCATATACATACATACATCCTAGTGTTTTCTTGAACTATGCAAATGTGAGCATAACATTATGTATCAAAATGTGATTGCTATTTCTCAGTCAAATAGGCGTATCTTTCGGTACTTTTAGTGTTTACTGTAGTCTTCATTAGAAACAGCACTGTTACTACGTTGATTTTATTTACCTTTGTAACTCTAGGTTTCAGGTGGTGTTTCTGAACCCCATGCATGGATATTCTGGAAGAGTACAAAGCTCTATCAAACTGTCTCATTGATGGTCTATATGTTATGTTGTTGGTCCAAGTGAAAGACAATCAGAAAAAATGATTTTCAAACTGTATGTGTTCGCTGAGATAAACGATCAAATATAAATGGCATGGGGTTCTTGTTAGCCTGCAAATTCCATAATATTACATGCAATTCATAAGCTCATGGCTAGGTTAGTATTTATTTCCAATGTAGTTGCTTGGAGGGATGGCTTAGTGTATGATTAGATGACCAGGACCGAACACACAGAAAGGGTGTTCTGAGGGGGTTATGTCTTAAATTCTAAGGCCAATATTAAGGGAGATATGGGTAGATTTGTGTAAATAGGGATAACAATGTCTTAGACCACTTTTTTGTGTAGAATTCAGTTAACCCACTCTAAACATTCCATTTTGTTTAAAAAACATTCTATTTGGAATCATAATAGAATGTTTTTTTACCCATATATTACCTAACATTAGATGTCTGGTCACCATGGAAACAACAACATTTTGCAGATTTTGTCAAAAATTGTATCCCATTTAGAAAAAAAACATGACTTGAATATATTATCAGTCCAAACTAAAGTAGATTACCTTTTCTAGATCAAAAGTTATACTTATAATAGTTTTAAGGGTTTCTTGTTAATTTATGGTGCAAATTTTATTTCATTAACTAGTAAATATTTAGATAAATATTCAATATCCAGGCTCTTTGCCATTTTCAGGGGAACCAACAGTCCTATCTTCAACAGCTTGTAACATCTTTAAAAAATATCCAATTTTGATGTGCTTGGGATCATTTGAAAGCTAAGAACATCCTCTGCAATGCTTAATTCCCGCATGGAGCACCCTTTCTGTGTGGGGAGACACAGGTGTAGTTACGTTATGCAGGCTATGGTAGTGTGGACTACTGCATGTACATGTGTTTCTGAATGTAGTTGTAAGTGAATGCAAGTGTGAATAAGTAGAGATGTTAGGAAGTATGGGTGTTGGTCAGTGTAGGTGTGAGTAAGTATACGCGTAGTTGAGTGTAGGGGTGAGTAAATATAAGTGTAGTGGAGTGAAGGTGGTGTGAGTAAGTATAGGTGCAGAAGAGTGTAAGTGTGAATAGTATGAATATGACTGAATCTTCTGTGGGTGTTTAAGTGTGTTGCAAGTATGACTGCAGAGAGTATGTGCGTGCGTGTAGCTCTCCAGGCGACAGCCGAGGGTTGTCAGCTGGGTGGCCGACTATAGCACCCAGGCAGGAACCCCCTACCTCACGAGCAACTCATTGGGGCCGGCCACAAGGGGGAGTAGCTCCCAAGCGTGAACAATTAGTAGTCCAGCCCGCAGCGCCTGCAAGAATTCGCCGGGAAAATATCACGGAGTCGCGGCAGTAGTAGAGTGTGTGTGTCGGGGGGGGGGGGGGTACGGGAACTGGGAAAGCAGGAGGAGTAAGGGGGTGGGAGGCGTGGGGGAGTTTGGGGGAGTGGGGGAGTAGAAGTAGTGAGTAGTTAGGGGAGGGGGAGGGGAGTAATGACTGAGTTGGGGTAGTGTGGGAGTGGAGGGAGTTGAAGGGGGTGGAGCTGGCTAGGCAAGGTGTGTAGGTGTAGAGGGATGGTAAGGTCCCTGGAGTACCCCCTCCCCCCTCCCACTCCCCACTACTTCCTCCAGCCTCCCACCGCTGGGAATTCTCGGTCATTACCTCCTCCGGTTATCAATCATGTAATAAGGGCCGGAAGCGTGTCCCACCTCCCCTCCACCCCCTCCCCTATAGATACCCCCTCCCCGATACCCCCCACCCAATACCCCCTCCCCATTACCCCTCCACCTCCACTACGTGCGTCGGCGACATATTCCGGGCGGCGCGCCGCGACTTGTTATCCGCGCCCAATGGAACTCGGCGTAGGGATACAATTGTACAATGGCGCCGGGCGGAAGTAGATCAAGCACAGGGCGGTGTGACGCGGCCCGGCGGTCGGCCGGCGTCACCTCCCCTGATGAGAATTGCCGGCTTTTGGGGGCTTCCCAGCCGGGCAAATTTCCTCTAAACTTTGGCTTCTTTACATCATCATTACCGGTGCCTCTTTTCTACCATAATCCCGCGGCAGAATTGACATTTACAACGGTATTACGGGCACGTATAACAGTCGGATCCCCTGCATTAGTAGTAACTCTCCGAGTTTCAATCTCTACAAAGAGTGTAGAATCGAATCCGCCGTGGATAGATTGTACTCTGTCTGGGGCAAATTACACCCGTTTTACCAATTCGTGTTTTTAAATGCGCATAAGCAGAAACAAAAGCAAGTTTCAATAATTGATTTGTTACTCCGTAGCCTGAATTGTTTCCTTCTTCGTAATAAACCTGCTAACAAAGTAGCACATGGTAGGCATACAGATGAGAATTTCCATCGTTGATGTTTCTTGGTTATCCTCTAATGTTTAATGCTCCCAAGTAGGCATTATACCAGGCAGACCTCAGTGCAAATTTTGTTTCTTGGTGATTTACTTATTCATAATCGTTTGGGTTTTATATAAAATGATGGATCGGGAAGCAATATAAGAAAGGGAAAATGGAAAAGTCACCCGTTAAGAGGCTCTGATTTTCATACTACTTACAACACCGCGTAGAGGACGGAATGGCATTCTTGGTATATATTTGGTTTGATATAGGCCTAAATGTTAGAGTAGATCAGAACTCACACCATTTATGCAACTTGCAGGAAACTATGGCACAGAATGAAATATAACATAAGAAAACATATTTCTCTCTGAACATCACCTGGCAAAAACCAATTTTTCCACATACTACTAATAACCAACATCTTCACCCTATACTCACACTCACCCCCTGCCCCACCCTGCAAGGTCAGCACTCTTTGAGCAGCTCACCTCAAGTGACGTGTCCTGCTCGAGCTGCTCGCGAGCTGCTCGCAGTTTGTCCCCGTCCAGCTCGGGCCGTGTGTGTTCTGCTCTCGCCAAGTTATATTACCTTGTCCCCCACCACATGCCGCCTCCACGCCCGTGGCGCCGACAAGCGGCCGTGACGCGAACCACGCCGACAAATTTCCAGCCTATTGATCACGTACAAATATGTATCCGCCCCTCTCCCCGTTCGGCAATGAATTATTCCCTGCTGGGGCAGACGTGTTGATATAGCATTCACCTGATGGGCGCGTGAATATTGGTTTCTATCAACAACTGAAATGGCAGTATACAATTTAGGAGCTGAGCCGTAGGGGGTGGCGATGGGGGTTGGGTGGGGAGTGCAGGGGAAAGGAGGGGGGGGGGGGCAATTGGATTGATGCGGTTATGTCAATCACTTTAGGAAATGGGTTTGGATTGGAGGGGAAGATGGATATCAAAGTATGTTGGGGATGGTATAGATTAATGGTTATTTGATTTGGCCATGGGCCATAAATGAGTGGAAAATGGGGATGGATGGATGGTTATCCTATGTTCAACAGGTCATGTGAAAAGTCATTTCTGCATTATGTATCGTTTGGGCTGAGTTATGGTGATCTAGTTCGATAATTGTCCACTCTGTATGCATGCTATATTGGAACTCAATGGTGGTTAAACAGGGAATCATCCATATTCAGTTTTAAAATCCCTGGAATCGCACAGGGGCATGTTAATGATAATCGCGAGAATGCAACATCAAAGAACCTGCACACCAACTTACAAGATACTCCAGAGAGTTCGTAGTTTTATATGGCAAAGTATTTATCAGAAAATACAAGGTTAAAAACAGAATGCAAAAACAAGGTGCGTTACGAGCGATGAGGAACATATACATCTTGTTATAAAATAAACCTATAAGGTATGTATATTAAAATGTCAAATCTAATAGCCGTCGAAAACGGTTTTGATCCGCCACCGCCGCCCTCTCACTGCAATGTAGGCATATATCTTAGATGTAACATTGAAAAAAAACTATGGAGAACTATGTGCAATAACTATGATAGATGAATTCAGCATGTACACCATTCTCCCAAACCAACTTATAAATAAACAAATACCCCCTTTAAGGATAGACAACACCTCTCAGTGGGCCATTTTCGGAAATCCCTGTTGCGCTCTCTCTATCAAGGGTACAGTAATATAGTTTATATCAAATGATAGAACAGATTTTTCTCTATCTTTTGATATAAAGTTAATAGTTTTTACTCCAATATTGGAGAGACCAGATAAGAAAAATTGATTTTTCAACTTTTATTTTTTGAACATGAATATCTCAGCTACTACTCAATGGATTCTTATGAAATTTTGGGAGCTTGTTAGTAACATTAGTATGGAGGGAAGCATGTCTCATATTTTTTATTTAGGCCTTAGTTTTTATTTTATGTCAAAAAACGGGAAACTTTTAATTATTTTTTTCCAATTAATTTTCTACATTTGATAAAAAAAAAACTAAGACCTAAATCAAAAATTTGAGACACGCTTCCCTCCAGGTGAATGTTATCAAGGCATACACAAAATTTCATACATTTATATTCAGTATTAAACGAGATATCCTTGTTCAAAAAATAAAAGTTGAAAATACGTTTTTTCTATTTCCAGTAAGAGTACAAATATATATACATGTACACACTGTAAAATTAATAGTATCATTAGATAGTGTTATTAAAGATGTACTTAATGGTATAAAAGCCATACTCATGTTTTATAAATTGAACAATATATTACTATTTAAAAAAAGTTCAGCAATTTGGCCGCTGAGAGGTGTTGTCTATCCTTAAAACCCCGATTAACGTTAACGTTACGGCGCACCACAACACCACTGACACCGATTTCTTCTAAAAGCGTCAGAATAAAATCGCAACGAGAAACAAAACGGAATTTGAATTCCGACGCGGCTCCACTCCATCTGACCAAAAAACACCCAACCCAAGTACAGTTCCACACGAGCGCTCTAGTCGAGTGGAATAAAACGTTCACACATAAAAGCTGTCGGTGTAATTGCTGTCATCCGCTAAGAGTCAGCCACTGTGACAAAATAACGCTCATCAACTGGGACTTGGAAATGGAATTTTCTGAATCACGGCGTCCAAATATTGTACGCTGCAACGCGGTCAGGAGCAGATAAAATATTGCCAATATCGGACCGATAACGTCTCTATGGGTTATTATCGCAACCTTTCCGGTTGTAATCCGTTCTGTGCGGTTTGTTGGGAGGATTTTAATGCTCTGTTTTGTGTGTTTTTGCAAGATTGTTGTGGGGAAAATGCTGGGATTCATCGGGAAGTAGGGAGAGCTGGAACGGCAGCGGTTGTACCATCTTAAATGCCTTATTTAGGCTTCCCATGCACAGCTGATGCAGACACGGTAAGTTTGAGTAGAGAATGGTACATTGTACGTTCGGGATATTTACAAGGTAAATCCACTAGGCATTGGGAAAATGAAAGGAATAGTTGAACGAATGTAAGATCTTACTGGTTTTTGACCTTACGTCTTATTCTTTCCTGGAATTCATAGTTAAATAGAGACAGACACAATTATAGAGCATCTGTGGAAACCAAGACTAACATTACTCTGTGGAAACCAAGGCTTAAGTTACTCTGTGGAAACCAAGGCTGAAATTACTCCATGGAAACAAAGGCTATATCAAAATTTAAACTAATCTATGGAAACCAAGGCTAAAAGTACTATGTTGAAAACAAGGCTAAATGTGGAACATGAGCCTTTAATACTAACATGGCAGGCTCCGTCCAATGCATGCACTTCTTCAGCCAAGCCCCAAAAAGGCCTCACCTTCAGGCCACAGAGACCTACCCATAGCAGGCTTTCCCTACAGTGACCCCTAGTGGAGATGGCGGACACGATTTACACCGGATTACTCATTCGGCACACAATGACACGGGAGGCTTTGATTGGTGGCCGCTGATATTGAGCTGCTTTTCAAGAGGCGCGGGTGGCGGCCAGGCGGACTGATTGAACACAAGACGAGTTCTTTATTTTGCCTTGTCATGGGCCGATATTACGTTAGCGACGTGGAAGTGGCTCCCCTACTGATCCCCTTATCGGCAGTTCTCAGTATGGACCTAGGCCTGACCGGGTCGACCTGCCGACAGGCACCGGCCGATAGCTGTCGGCAGATCCGTGATGCTTGGTTATATGTATAGGGAATGGACAATGTCAGATTGAAAGATTCAGGGTTGTATGAAATAAGGTTATTTTGATATTTCCAAGGGCTATGTAGAATGTTAAGATAAGTATATTATGTAAGAACTTTTGAAAACAGTTTTCTTTTACCATCAAGACATCTTGAACCGATGAGCTTTAATGGGTAAATGATTATATTATCCACTTCGTTGTCATTTTCCCCATCGAGATTTTGTCTTCTATTCATGAAAAATCCCCCCTTTACTTATCCTTACCCATTGACCCATTGACCCATATCGCCCTTCTCTCTTCAATTTTTCTTCCTCTGTGTTCCGTCCTCCTTCTCTCTGACTTGTCCGATCTCTCCTATACACTGCCCCCTCTGCACTATCTCCTCTCCCCTCTTTCATATCCCTTCCCCTTTCCTTTTCATTCTATATTATCTCTCTCCCTGTCCTCTGTCCCTTCTTCCATCCAGCTTAAATTTGAATCCTTTCCAACACTCTTTCTCCCTTCTTTTCTCGTTATTTGGACTCGCCATCCGTCCATACCCCTCAGCAGCGGATCCAGGGGGCGCACCCAGCGCACGCCCCCCCTCTATTTTCGGTCCATTTTACATTTTGTAATGTAAAACTAGTGCCTCCAGAGGGGGCGCCGGGACCCTTTTTAATATGTCCCCCCCCCCCCTTCTAAAATTTCTGGATCCGCCCTCCCCCCTCCCCCCTCCCCCATTTCACCTCTCCCTCTTCAGATCCCCCAATCCCATCTCTTTACCAACTCACTTTCTTTTCCCTCTATAACGTTTTAACTTCCGTATCGTATCCCAAAACCCCAATATGATTATATATTCCCAGATGTCCAAAGCAGTCAACGACAAGGACACCCACCACCCTAGGCATCCTTGCCATCTTGCAACGGTTGCTTGGGCAGTAGCAGCCGTCCCGGCCATCCAACCAACCAACCATCCAACAATCCAACCAACCATCCAAACCCACCAGCACCTCCCGCCGCCGGATTTGTTAGCAGATATTGCGTCTGTCACATTGACCAAGCGTTCAATAAATATTGCGTTAGCCCTGTCACTGGGTGTCGATTCCGATTGGCGCGCTTGGTTTGCATGGCTTAGCCACATTAGCACGACAAAGGAAACGGCCCAGTGACGACGCCCATGCACGGAAGACACACATTAGTTTGCCGTTTGCCCAAGGCAGAATCCTTCTTTTTCAGTCTTATCCCTCTTTTGTCGAAAGCGTTCGGATTTCGGACGCATTGTCCTGGCCTTTCTTAAAGCCTGATGGTAGAAGATCGAGAGGATCTGGATTCCGTGACGCTTTTCAAATGGGTTCTTAATACCAGGGTTCAGTATGGTAAAAATGGATATTTTTTTATGAGTAGGCTGGGGGATCTAGGGTGCATGTCATTATTCTTTGTGATCAGATTGGTTTTACCTGTAGCTATAGTGTAATGACCGGAACACAGGTGAGACTGAAGTCCATGGAGGGAACGATCATTATTATACTTTATTATGATCATATTGCTGTATTCCACTATCCCGTGTTACGGAAATCGTGAGTCGGAAGTGTACAGATAATTATAGACCTGCATGAGTTCTGTAATATTGCTCATACAAACTTGGAAGTTACCTTATTCTCTGTTGTCGAAATTGTCTATTTGAATACAGACTTGAGAGGACTGCATACCACACACATGGGATAAGGTGTAATATGCAACAAACTGTAAGGTCGCATGCAAACTTACAGTTCGCTGGTGTCTTATTTTTATGGATAGTCAGGGTGAATCTTACCTTCGACAAAGAAACGTATCATTATAAGCATCCCAGCTCTCCACCCCAATTTCCACCCCTGATTAGATGATACCACCGGATAGCTATGAATAGAAAATCAAATTGTATTAACGTTTTATACCAATTCAGAACTAACTTGATGCAATGTCGGTTTTAATTGGCGCAATTTAGTATCTTGCCTATACCACTCTTGAAAATAAGGCACTGTTGCACATGGAAACAATAGTTAATCACATACGACTATTGAATGTATAGAATATATAGTATACTAAGATAAAACCTTGTAAAACTTTCCCGATAATGAGATTCAAATGTTGTAAGTGAACATATTAAGCAATGTTACTTAAATGTCACATCTAGAGCTAAGTGACAGTCATTAAAATACATATTTCCTTATAAAATCAGACGTTTTGTGAGTATTGTACAAAAAAAACTAAAAATAAACCACCTAAGAAAACAAACAATAGAAACAGTATGTAATTCTATAAGCCCCGTGTTTGTTAACATAGTTCCGCTCACTGCTGCCTTGTTAAACTTTAATGGAGGCTGTCTCTCAGTAAAGGCATTTCCCCTGACGCGGGACCGGAGACTTTGGGGTTTGGTGGTGACAGGGGATCAGTGGAGAGGCGGCTGTATCGGTGCCTCTGGTTCAAAGCATTGGCCTCCCCACCGCCTTGCGACAACCGCGCAATAGAGGGTTTTCATACCCTCGCCACCTGGTGGGAAACATGATGCAAATAATCTTATGTCATTTCTGATACCATAATTCCGTAGTTATTGCCTCTTTTGTAAATTAAACAGCAATATGGAGATTCCTTTGTCATTTTATGATTATTAGTTTTCCATAAAATTTAATGTATCCATAAACATGACTTTGAAGTAACGGTGCAATACAATTGGATTCAGTCGAATAGGAAAATCTAGAACAAAGCTGACAGGGTAAACGAATCAAGTAATGCATTGCAGATCATGTTTAAATACTTAAAAGTGTTGTGTCTGAACCGTCCTAGTTCATAGTCATCTGATCCTTTCATGAGATCATACTTTAAAAGAAACAATCAATTTAGTTAATAGTTAAATGAATAAGTGAACTTTTCATAACAATGGGTTATTTCTACTTCAAAATATATATGAAATTATTCATAAACATATTCCCTTATGTTAAAGCGACTGCAGAATAACCCAAATGATATCAACACGTCTGCATACGGTCTATAGACATGGTGGCAACACCGTATGGGACATGGGGGTGGGAGCAGTGAGCAGTGAGAGGGGGCAGCTCCAAGAGGAGGGGAGGGCGAGAGGGGACAGAGAGAGAGAAAAACGTCGCCGGCCTCGGTAAAATGTTCACGTTCACAGCGGATTAGCAGGTTCCCCCGGCTGCACAGCTGCACCTGACACGGACAGGGCCACTTGACAATGTTTGAATTCCTATTACATTCCTTGATTAAACGCTAAAACAAATGTCATCGCCGCGGCATGACGCCCTTTCGGAAAAGGGCGCCGCGCTGTGGCGCAATTTGGATGGGTGGGTGGGTGTTGGGTGGGATGAGTGGGGTTGGGTGGGGTTGGGTGGGGTTGGGTGGGTGGGTGGGTTGAGGGGTGCTTGTTTAGGTTGGTAGGTGTTGGATGAAATTAAATTGGTTATTTTTGAAGGTGGCTCTTTGGGTGGTTGTTGAGTGGGTGGATGTGTTGAAGGGTGGTCGTTTGCGTGGGTGTTGAGTGGGGTGAGTGGATTGAGGGGTGGCTGTTTGGGTGGGTGTTGGAAGGAAATAGGTTGGTGTGTTGTGGGGTGGGTGTTTGTGTGGGTGTTGATTGGGGGGGGGGGTGTATAAGTAGGGGTTGAGTGGGGTGAGTAGACGGAGGGGTGACTGTTTTGGTTGGTGTTAAGTAAAATGAAACTGTATAGTTGAGGGTTGGGTGTTTGGGTAGATGTTGAGATAGATGGGTGGGTTGAGGGGTGATTGTTTGGGTATGAGTTGAATAGGAATGGTGGGTTGCAGGGTGGTTCTTTGGGTGAGCGTTGGATGAAATTATATTGCTTAGTTGAGGGATGGGTACTTAGGTGGGTGTTGAGTAGGAATGTTGGGTTGAGGGTGTTGGTTCTTTTTTTCGTTGTTGGATGGAAGGGAATGAATGGGTTGAGGGGTGGGTGTTTGGTTAGAAGGGTAGTTTGTGAAAAGTTTGGTTGGATGGGCGGGAAGAAGACCCAAGGGTAGGTTGGATGGGTTTGCGAAGGATTGGTACAAAACATAATTTTAAAGAATAGGACGGAGAAAGGGGATGACAGAGTAATTTTGAAATTCCAACCTATTAGGTGTGGGTGGAAGGTACGTTGGTAACTGTTCAATTGGTGCGCGTATTGAAAATATTAAAGGTTTGCTTTGACTGATGGAAACGTGAAGCTCTAAGATCTAATAGAAAATTGGAAAGCGTATATCAATTGGAGGCAAATGCAGAATACTATGTGCATACTAGTAAGGTGAAGGGACGAATGGAAGAAAGAGAGAAATAGAAAATAGGATAGAAGGAAGGAAGGAAGGAAGGAAGGAAGGAAGGAAGGAAGGAAGCAGCGAAAGAGAGAGGGGGCGAAGGAGGGACTAAAGGAAGGACGGAAAGAGAGAAGAAGGATAAGAGAGAAGAAGACGGGAAGGAGAGAATGAAAGTAGGAGGTAAAGACTGTAAAAAATGACTGTAAAGAGAGAATGAGGATTGTAATCAAGTTGTAAGAGGGACCGAGGATGCCACGTCATAAGAAGACAACATGATGAACGCAGGGACGGCGTCTCACGCTCGCGCATGCGCGTTACGACCGTCTGACATGCGCGTTACGACCGTCTGACATGCGCGCTCCCCCTGAATCCTCCAGTACGTTGCCGAGTCCCTCCTCCAGGTGGGGACTGACTTCTTAAGGCTAGGTTACTCATCTGCCATAAGTTGAAAGGGATGGACTTACGTGCCTTTGGGTACTAAATAATAGCATTATGACAAAATGATGACACATCCCGATATCCTCTAACCGCTATTCCGTGCAATACAGAAATAAAAATCAAGCATGAAGAAAAAACACACAGGTTGTTTCTGTCTTGATACACTTTATAAGGAGATGATGTCCCCGTTTGCTAGGAGGATAATCATTTTGGCTGAAATTAAAATGTGTATTTAAACAGAAGTATTTCAAGTGGAGAGTTATGTAAGTTTATTGGTTCATTATAACCATGTTATTACTGCTGCAGATATATCCACTCTTCATTAACCAGATTGGCACTTCCCATTTAGAACACAGTTTCTATCTGACAATACAAGTAGGCCTATACCATAAATGTGACACTGAAGCAAATGTTGACATACCGATGTTTAAACTAATGAAAAACACCGCGGCATTTTTATGTGTTTTACTACACGTGCCTCAATGTATACATTAGGTATTTGTCAGCCATATGCTTCATAATCTGGAAAGGTTTCTGGGTTTCCCATGATTTAATGATTTAATGTAATCTTAATCCGGTGATATTATTATACTGTTAGTCTGTTCAACCTGCTGAAACACCAATCTTCCTTACCAAGGCTGTACGTTGTTAATCCATGTCTGCTTTCCTGTTATTTGTCTCAGAAACGTCTCAACGGAAACTTGTACTGCATACTTTGGGTTTCCTTACTCTAGAAGCACGATCTGTCTTGAGTCATCCCCAATGAATTGCCATCAGACCTCATATTGATCATACAGTCTTATCCTTTTCACAAAAACTAAGATTTTTTTAACGAAATTTCTAACTTGTTGCTTTTCTACATGGAATATTCGCCCCTTTCGCTTGTATATCTTAGCTAGAAGATAACAATTATTCAATGAGCATTTTATGAGCACCTAAATTTTTTCACATGAGCAGCTGTATCTGCATGTAAAACAGTTGTCCTAAGAACACCCAATGCCATGAGCAGCTCATCCTAAGAATTATTCCCACGAGCCACTCGTATCACATCCTTCGGCTCCGAGAGCTGCTCGCTTTGCAAATTCTCAACCGCACGAACAGTTCGCCACACGAGGTACTCAAACCCACGAGGAACTCCAACCCACGAGCTACTCAAAACAACAAACCACTTTATACCACAGTTGCTCCTTCTCCTATGAGTTGCTCACTTTCCTCCAGCCACCCGCCCGCCGTTACTCCGGGCTGACCACCGCCGCCGCCGCCGCCCTTTCTACACCGTGGAGGAGGCGCTGGAGGCCTGGGGAGGAGGGGGTTGGCAGGGGAGAAGTCAGCAGGAGGGATGCGGAGAGGTGGTCACCATCGAGGTTGGGGGGAGAGGGTGTCTAGTAATATGGAGTGTGACCTGTGCCTGACACCTCCAGGGTCCACCGCCTAAATGGGGCTGGGTGGGAGGGGGTGAGAGGAGGTGAGACAGGGGTGGGTATAAGTGGGAGGGGACCTGGGGGGGCGACCAAGAAAAAGTTACGAAATTTCGTAGAGGTGTTTTTACCCATTTTTCGTGGCTACGATAGAAAAATCTCCCCAGAAAAAATGTACGAATATTTCGTGGACATTAAAATTAAGTGATAATCATACTTAAATCTTTCATAATACACATAAACTCACCTAAAATACTGTTTAATGTATGTCTGAAATACATTGGGACAATTTGGGAGTGTATAATTTTGAAAAAAAAAGAAAAAGAAAATCCACGAAATTCTTTTTCTCTAAAATCTCACGATAGAAAATGGAGCTATCGTGGGTATTTTAACTTTTCGTGGACGTGATTTTTCGTAGATTTTTCTTGGTCGCCCCCCCAGGTGGGAAGGGGTGTCAGGTGCATCCATGGGTGATTCGGTTGAGGGTATAAGAGAACGGGGAGGGGCAGGTTAATATGTTGGAGTTCAGGAGCTATTTCTGAGATCAGTGTAAGGTGGGGAGTGTGGTTATGGGTGCATAGCTGCTCGATTGGTAAGGTGGGTGGATGGATGGGTTAAAAAGTATGGGTTAGGGCGGAGCGGCATGGATATTTGAATGAGAAGGGTGAGAGTGAAAGAGCAGTAGTAGGAGTAGGGTGGGGCGTTGTGGGGCGGGGTCCCCGGTCCCCGGTCCGCGGCGGCGCGCGTGACGCTCCCCTATTACAAGGGGCGGGCTGGTGTTTGTACAACTTGTCCCGCTACATATTTTATCACTCCATCAATGCGCCAGGCCGGATTGGACTTTATGAGACCCCAGCCGCCGCGCGCGACGGCCGCATGTTTATGCCTGTCCCCGCCCCTCCCGCCCGGCCCTCTCCTAACGCCCCGACCCTCTCAGACCCACCCACCCCCCACCACACCTTCACCACCACTCTCTCAACTCCAGGGCGGGTGTGGAGGAAAAAATGCCAAGGAGCAGGGGGTCATTAATATAGGGCCGGATGCGGCGGCTTAATGACAAGTTGGTTAAGCTCTCACCTCCCCGCAGAGCAGGCCCGGAGCTCCTATCCTCCAGGTGATAAATCCTGCACTGGAGCAGTGCTCACCTGTCTAATCCACGTACGTACGGCGTCGGTGGTGGTGGTGCACCACTATCACCACCACCTACCTACCACCACCAATACACCACCTCTACTACTGCCAATACCACCACCGTCCTAAGAGCCACGGGGATGTTTATCTTGTCTAATGGAGTTATATGGTGGTGGTGAGGTTTAAAGTTGTGTCTCTTCTTTTCTTCTGAACCCTTCAAAAACCATTAGCTCACCTCAGAGGGGATTATTGCAGGTACACATGAGGCCGCTCAGGAGGAAGGAAGGTAGGTGAGTTGCTCATTGTATAGAGATAGTCTGAGTTACTCTATTTTTGCTGACAAAGGATTCGCTTAACACAACGATTATATAACCTACAGACGTGCAATGTAAGCATGTTTTTCCTGAATGACTACAAATATTACATAAATGAAATACAACTTACAGCTTGTTCTATAAGTTGTTACTATGAAGATGTACCTTGAATGGTGTTAACAAATGTAGCAAAATACTGTAAATATTTTCGGAATATACATTGTTTTCAAATAGTGATAAATAAAAATGTATGGATATCCAACCCTACGTGGTGCCAATCATGTTGAGGAAAGTGTTTATCTACTTTCCTCTTCTTTTCCAATTACCCTTCTCAAATAGTCGTGTGTATACAGCCAGGACAGGACTTTTTTCATTGTTGAGATCAAAATTAACGTATTTATCTTTCAATGTTTGTTCCCCAGCTGGCTACACTTTTTATCAAAGGCTAACAGATATATTCAGCTTTTCTTGCGAATTATATGTACACAAATCACACCGGGTTTATATCAAATTTATATATAAATTACGATTTAAAACCTCTTTAGTAATTACGGTCATGTGTTCCACTTGAAAGTCGTATGCCCTAGCCTACCTGTTGATGGAGCGCGCTTCTATAGACCACTAAAACGTTGATCATTAGCTACTCAAACACCTGGAACGGTATACTGCTAGGGCTTTGCCAGACCAATTGCAACTTTTCCATGTGCTACTTACACGTGCATAATCAAAATGACAGTTTTCTATACTTCTCACAGTGGAACCTACCAACATACTTTTTACTATCTTTTCCTGTGTCTTTTTTTCTGTGCACTACGTACATTTATAGGTCCCACAGGCCATGTACGAACCGGATAGACCAGTATACGTGCGATGTCGCGTTTGGGACGTCGTTTATACACTGATACAAGAGACAGTGTATACACGACGTCGCCCGTATAAGAGAGAATATCACGCGACAACAATGAAACCTGCTGAAAATTCCATATGTAAATTTTCATAAACTACAAATTATCGCGTATATAAATCAATATAGGCGACAACATCTACTCATAGGACGTCGTTCTTACAAGATTATGTATAAACGACCTCGGCTATATAAGATAAACTGTGCAAGCGACAAGATTCAATGTTATTTTTTCATTGAATCTGGATAACATTAATTGATATTACATATGTATCTAGGCAGAACTGGATATATAAATGATGTCGTGCAAGTGACGTCGGGAAGGGAGAGGAGGGTGTTGTAGAAGCTACTTACAACAGGACTCAACATTAAGCATTGTCTGCCTGCCCAGGGCAGGTAAAATAGAAATATATTGGTCCATTTGGTATGATATTTTGTCGCTTAAATAGGCGATCCTATTGAAACGACGTCGTGCATATAGGCAAAAAGGAGTAGGCGACAAGCATAAAATTCCCATTTGTATGTACTACTAATGTAACCAAAAATGAACACAGTCGATCATACGCAGAAAAAAAGTGACTATCTATAAATTCTCCTTTCCATATGCTACTATAGTACTAAGATGTTGCGTGTGTTACAATCAGTATATACACGACGTCGCGTGTATAAGACACATTGACTATGTGACGGTCTTCAAAGACCCATTTTCATCTACTACTTACATATCGCGTGAATAAAAGAATCAATTCACGCGACAACGTCGCGTAAATAGTGAAGCATGTGTAGGCGACGTCGCGCGTATAGGCAGGGCCGATAAGGTTATGTGCACCTTTGC
This sequence comes from Lepidonotus clava, assembly GCA_936440205.1. Classification (NCBI taxonomy): domain Eukaryota; kingdom Metazoa; phylum Annelida; class Polychaeta; order Phyllodocida; family Polynoidae; genus Lepidonotus; species Lepidonotus clava. The sequence goes on from OW387134.1 coordinate 42,029,739, forward strand.
CCGAAGATATTATCCCGTTTGATCTTTCGATGTATATTATAATAATTATAATCCCCTTTTAAAGATGATTCACCGTTGAATTGATACCTATAAGGGAAAATTGTTAAAAGGTTTATAACTTTTCATTCCCAATGTCCAGTTTCACAGTTATACTTCTCACTCTAGTTTGGTCCATGAAGCATCTCCAAGACAAGAGAAAGCACCGATATCAGAAGGACAGTGAGGTCTAGGGCTAAGTTAGAAAACTATGTTTGATTTGGCATGGAGGTAAACCGATGGAGGGAAGTAATCTGTTTAGAATACCACTCTTTATTACTTTTGCTGCGTCTTTAAAACATGAATAGAGAGTACTAGTCCACTGATAAAACGATCCTCCGTTCAGTTGAAGGGTAGAGGCATGGTGTGACAGTTTCCGTGAACCCAGAGATCTGCTGCTGGTTTTCTGCAATTCTATACCTTATCAAACTGAAACTATTGATATATTATCATCTGTCAACTTGTTTAAATAGATAATGTTTAAACAAACAACTCATCTGATCCTCAATACAATCTTCAAGAATAATGGTAAATAATTCATTTTTTCCTCAATGCATTGCAAAGTAAATAAATATTCAAATACAAAAATGATCCGCGCTCATTTATGCAATACTTCTTACACATGCCATCTTTGCCTTTGACATATGAATAAACTAGATTTTGATCTACCATATGATAACTGAGCAGTGATCATTTAGCACATGTAGGGACAGACTGCGACCACCTGTTGCTTGAAAACACCTGTTGTCTTCTCTCATTACTAACTTTTTACGTTTCTATGTAACCATTACCTTTACATTTGCTTGGTATCTAATGAGGGGCTTCAGGTTCCAGATGCATTGTATCTCATGTAGTGCTTTAACACTATAATCAGATAACATAAAAAAAAACAATATTGCGAAGATGGATAGCTCTATGTAAAAATTCATGGAACCAGCCCGACGTATCTCAGTTTGAACTGGATATAGAAGGTTATAGCCTTCGCCGCCAAATGTAGGCAAATTGTATGTATTTACATTCATTGAATTCCCCTTGCCGCTCTGAATTACCACTCTAAATTCAGAGAACGTATGGGGAATTATAGCCTTTCGGAATACTATTCGTGGTAAACATACCATTTTGGGCAATATCTATGTGAAATGCTACCCCATGAATACCAGATTCCATCTAATCTGGGCATATAGATCAGTCGTTGTATATTCGAATTGGTTTTTTTTTTTACCAATTACCCGCATGATAATGCGTATTGAGCGTTATCAAGGGTATTTCATAACCATTAATAAAGGGGTTTGCACTACTCAACTTCCGACGATGTTTCTTCAAACCATTTTACGAAAACTGTACACAGTGATGACAATAATACCATCAATATAATTTATGTATTTGTGGTAACAGAGTTACTTCACTGATAAATTATTACAATGCAAACTATGTCAGTTGAGATAGATTATACCATTACATTAACTCGATGGAACTCGAAAAATGAAGATGGGTTCATAGCAAGGCGTCCACAAAATTAACTATCATGCGAGACTGAAACGTACTCTTCCTGATTTCCAGCGAAACCTTCCCGGGGCAAAAAAAGAACAGCATATCATCTATTTTTTATTCCCTAAATAAATCGCGATAGAATATCAGAAAATGAGATAGTTAATACCCCCATCTATGGTTTTTACCGGCAGCGAAAATGCTAATCCACTAGCCATGACCACTCTAAATTCAGTGAATTTATTTGTGATGTCAGCATTTCAGAATAATATTCATGGTTTACATGGTATGTAATCATCATGAATTAATTTGTATATGACACATTACCTACACTTACCTATCAAATAGCAGTACCCAATCTGACCATGAAATATACATAGTGTTTGCAAATTTCATGTATGGAACATATTTTGGAAATGGGTAATGATTCACACTTATAAATGTGTTTTTCCCTGCGCATCAAATATTTAGAATACCTAAAGGTTGTTAACATCTTTATTCCATTAGTGATCACCATAATTATGAGAAATGCTTTTCTAATATGGTGCACCTCAAAATAAACAAAATCTAGGTTTATGTCTAGGCATCTACAAATTAAGTACCCAGACAGACTGTAACGTTTCCCTCAAGAATTCCCCTCCAAAACCATATCCAGGGGAAAAACCCCATATCACCCATTTACCATTGCTTCAATAAATCACGATAGCAGGGCGACAAACGTAATAATTAATACCCCCATCAATGCTTTTCAGCTGGCGAAATTGCTAATTTACAAGGGCCTATCGGGGAAGGTAGGGGGTTGTTTTATGTCCCTGGAGGTAGAGTGGGAGAGGTGGCCGGGGTCTGGGAGGGGTTGGCCGTCTCCAGGTGGACGGTTCCCGGCGCCCTGGAGGAGGCTGGAGGGGCCAGTAACACGAGCAAACATGTGCCAGCACTATAAATCAGCGGGGGGCTGAGACACTGGAGGACCCATATAACACTCATCGATAGCGCCACCCGCAAATAAACGAGGCCACGGCGACATGTGGTATAAATCACCAGGGGCGAGGGATCCTTCTTCTGCTGAGGCGCAAATAAATCAGGGGTTGTCTGAGGGAAGAGTAAGGAGGGGCTAAGTGGGTGGGAGGGAAGAGGAAGGGAAGGGAGGGGCTATTAAAGTGTGTGGGAGGGAATAGGAGGGGGAGGAAGGCAAGAAGATAAGGGCATGGATGGGAGGGAGGGAAGAGGAGGGGAAGGGAGGGGCTATTAAAGTGTGTGGGAGGGCAGAGGAGGAGAAGGGAAGGAAGGCAAGAAGATAAGGGCATGGGTGGGAGGGAGGGCAGAGGAGGGGAAGGGAGGGGCTATTAAAGTGTGTGGGAGGGCAGAGGAGGGGAAGGAAGGCAAGAAGAGAAGGGCATGGGTGGGAAGGAAGAGGATGGAAAAGGAGGGGCCATTAAAGTGTGTGGGAGGGCAGAGGAGGGGAAGGGAAGGAAGAGAAAGTAGAGGCCAAATAGGCGGGGGAGGGAAGAGGAGGGGTTGAATGGGTGGGAGGGAAAAGAAATGGAAGCCAGGGAAGAAGGGAGGGGCTAAGAGGGTGGGTGGGAAGAGGAGGGGAAGGGAGGGGCTAGGTGGGGTTGGAGGGAAGAGGAGGAGAAGAGAGAGAAGAGGAGAAGGGCTAAGGGAGGAAAGAGGAGAGGAAGCGGGGGAGGGGTAGGGAGGAGGGGTGGAGAGGAGGGAAAAGTAAAAGAGTTGATTGGAAAGTAAGAGTAAGCTCAATTAAAACAGTTAAACAGTTTAAATCAGACCTTGGTGAAGTATACTTAGTTGAGCAAGAAAAGGGACATGCTAAAAAGGAGCGGAAAACGTGCAAAAAGTATCAAGTTCGTAGATATACGAACGGGCTATGAATCGCATACATGCTAAACCATTTTTTGACACAAGAAAATGGATATAACATCTGAATATGGCATCAGACATGTATATAGTTTTGGCTCCCCTCACAAATTCCCTGTGTTCAGAGTAGCGTGTTAAAATGGACACATGTCATCCAACCAACCGGTAAACCACCCCAGCAGCAGTCATCCCAGCTGCAGCCAACATGGCCTAGGTCGGTCGGACCCCGACGTTATCCCAACGTTACCCCAAGCCCAGGGCTAGCTACCACCCCCGATCCGAATCCCCAACGCTCGCCCATCGCCAACCCCTCGATACCTATCTGCTGACAGGCCGATCGGCAGGGCGGCGTCGCGGAGCTTACATAGCGCCAGCTTTTTCTCTAAATGACTGTCGGAGGGGGCTCAGGAACAAATTCCGGTGGAATTAGGCTGGAATGGGAAGGATCAGACATTTAAAGCATAGCGGCCGCTCGGCCTACGGGCTAGTGTCCGCCCGTAGCGTTTAAGTGGGCGATTTGGGCGCGCTGATAAGCTGCACAGGCGCAAGGGTTAATTCTTTGTGACACTGAGCGACAGGCACGCGTTATCCGCCCCATGATTGGTGTGCATCGATTGCCTTATGTATCGATTGCTCGGCGCCTCTGATTTCCCTCCACACACACTCACACACACGCTCAGACACCATCCGCCCGCCCATCCGTCCCGTGAACAAATTGTTCCGCACAGGCCACCATCAGAGATGCACCCTGGCTTCTTTCTTCTTTTTTTTTAGCCTATATATTTTTTTAATATTTATTTTTCCCACTTTTTTCTCGTTTATTTCATGTATATATTCATTTATTTCATCTTTACATTCTTTATTTTTTATTGTGTGTGTGTGTGTGTGTGTGTGTGTGTGTGTGTGTGTGTGTGTGTTTGTTTGTGTGTGTAAGAGTCGGAGGGGGAGGGGGCTCACAGACGAGCCCATCAGCCAATAGAGAAATGCTGAGCTAGTAGAGGGGAATGGATGGAAGGGAGACGGGTAGGAGAGCTCGCAGACCAGACAAAAACTGTATCCATGCATATACATTATTCCTGCTCACCGATTCAATCACCGCCCTGTGGACTTTGGTCACCGAGCAGAACAAATATGAGCAACTCAAACCTGGCCAGAAGAACGAGTCCAAAGAGCAGTGTCCTCCTATATGCTCACACTTTGCTGTTCAAACGAGCGGCTCATAAATATGCTTAAAGAATGATGGACTATGTGACTAACTTTTTTAGCAAAGTCACTGGATCCCAGGTGATTGCAGAAAGACGCGCTTCATTAACCCGGGATTTTCCATATACTTCTATAAAATGCTGGAAAATCAGATAGGCTATCATTCATATGTCTACCAGGATCAGGATTCTCCTCAAAACGATATTTCGCTCCAGATAGGAAGTTATATCTGCATTCATTTTCATTATAGCGCATCCGTATGGGTTAATTATCATGTCGCATGTTCTTCTCTCAAGATTTTGCAAAAGAAGGAAAATATAGTCGGGCGTCTTCAGACGCTTCGGGGAGTAGCATACGTATGGCCATACTGCAAGTTACATTCTTGCACATTCTTATTGCAACGTGACTCAAGTAGATGGAAAAAGGTACCTATTGGCATATTTGGCCATCTTATGGCCATCAAGTTTGGATTTGTGTTCTAATCATGAGATAATTATTTGACACTTAGCCAAAGGTTATGCATTATGATATCGCAGAAGTCCCAGGTTATTCCACTCTTTGTTTCATTATTCCATAATGTGTAGTTCCTCTACATCTATGTACATTATAGCCCATTACATCCAATCCAGGCCTTAATCTGGCAGTAATGCCAGTATCTAGAAATAATCCCCTTTGTTGCATTTATTAAGAAATATATGGACTTAATCCACGAGCTGCTCTTTTTTTAAAATACAACTCATACTGGAGCTAGTACACTGTTCTATGACTAACACAATCTCCAATCGGCATTAGGAACGAACACTAATTTTCACTAAGGAATTATCAAAACGTTGTTCATTTCAATTCCAAAGTGAAAATGTTATAACTGTAGTATTTACAACTCACAATACGCTGATCATTCGATCCATTAATACCCTCAGAGCCAAACTGCCTAATTCAATTTTATTTCCTTACAAGGGCCCTTGGATTGAATCATGTTTTAGTCGCCAACAACTCGATGCCAATTCCCTCCCTCCAAATCATCCTTTCCTCCAGTGTTTGCCAGGTGGTAAATCAGGTTTGCCTACTGGAGGGAGTGTGATGTTTCCTTCTTGTTAATTAGTTGGGGGGAGGGGGTGTTTTAAGGGGTTAGCGGAGGGGGTTATGTTTTAAGGGGTTAGCAGAGGGGTCTGTGTTGGGTCCTCCGGGAGCTGTAAGGCATACGGCCCTGAGTGGGACCGTCCCCTGGAGGTCAGGCCGACCCGCCTCCCATGTGTTCTTATACACCTCCTGAGTGTGGTAAACCCTGGAGCTGTCCTCCATGGTCCTGGTTATCTGGTTATACTTATTGTAGAAAACCGCACCGAATGGCTGGTTAGGTTCTTTTTATATAGTGTTGGTGTTGGTGTTGGTGTTGATATTGGTGTTGGTGCTGGTGTTGGTGTTGGTGTTGGTGTTTGTGGTTTATTTTAGGTATAGGAACTAAATTGTTGGGTAATAAAATATAGCCATTAGTCCAAGTTCAGAGATGCCATTTTCCCTTCCTTTCCCGGATTTCCTGATTTTTGCCAATTCAGCATGAAAACCAAATTATTATTTCTCTTGCCCCAAGTCGCTAATTTTGTCTTTAAAAGATTATTCCTATATCATTTCTAGCTATTTAAACCATAAATTCATATTTTCTAGTGAATAGTTCTACCTTTTTATCTTTTAAACTGAAAATCCGGAAACGACCTTCCTACTTTTCCTTTTTTTTAAATCCCTACTGAGTGGCATCCTAAGAAATAACAATTTTATTTGATACTTTGAAGAGTAGAATTGGTAAATATCATGCTCTCGTCAAAAGGGTACTATTTTTATCTAATGTCTTTTCATAATTTGAAAGGTTGATTATGCCACTATTGCCTCCATTCAAAATCAGTTCATGATATTTTTTTGTTATCAGGGTTGCTTGTAATGATCAGGTCATAGTTATACTTCTGTATTAAAAGCTCGTATTCTTATCGTATATACAATACTAACCTAGTTTTCCTATACCGTCGCCAAAACCATATTCCACCCTCATAACACGCTCAGTGTGGCCTTTGGCTATGAGCTAAAAATCCAACCTGTTGCACTCACAATCACTGCTATCTTAAAACCCATCCACCCTGGAGGAGTCGACACAGCACAGACCTCCCTACGATAGATTAGCCACGAGGATGTCGGCACATTCCTCAGTAATTGTTACTGACAACTCACATCTAACTGAAGAATTAGTTGTCTCTGTCTTTTGTCTTCATAGATTATTCTGACAATTACAGCACACATCTATATGCAGAACGCTGAATGGAAACCATTTATTCTACCTGTAGGAACTAATTGTAGTGCATCATGTATAGTAGGGTGTTACTACTTATAGGTATATAATGTTCATGTTTTCAAGTTAGTATAGGCAAATTTAAAAAAAGGTTAATTACCTGTAATCCCTATCACTAATGGCATTTGAGCTGGTGTGCTGAAGCTACAACTAAAAACAGATAAGTATTCGGTTAATTGTAATTTTGGAAGGTAACTGAATGCAAGAATAGGGGTTCACCCAAGGTATTGTAAACAGTCAATAAGAGGTCAGCGCCCTAAACAGAAATTTTCTAATTTGAGGCAAGACATTAATTTCAGAAACTCAATTATTTCCCAAAACGCCATGCCCTTCTTCATAACCGAAACTCTTGCAGTTCAAATTGCCTCCCCTTTTTCCTCGTCACGTTGAAGCCCCTCCTGCAAGCAAGCACTGGCGGTATCTTTGCTCGAGTGACGCGTCAAATGGATGTGCATGTGTGTCCCGATTTAGGAGCAGAACTGTCGTGTCGTCGCCAGGCTTACTCACACCTTTATTGACCTCTATTTATGCTAATAACTGGCGGTTCGAGTGGCCTGCCGTTGCGATCGGTTTGTACACGAAAAAAGCCCACCGGCATCGAATAAAAAACAGCTCAAGAGGCTATGCCTCATTACCGTTGTCAACAAGTTGGGGGCCAGAAGGCAAACCGGCTAAACTGTTGATGGCGTGAGAGAGGGGCATTCCAACCTGGCTGGAGTGCTCCAGTGGAAAAAGTGCTATGCTTAAAACAACTAACTCTTCAGGCAAGGGTCAGTGTTTTCCCTCGGTTATTTCTTCTTTTTTTTAATGTTTTTTTTGGTTTTATTCCTTCACCCCCTGCTGGCTTTATTTCTCCGTGAAATTAATAATCAGGAGGCGTGTGAAGGGCTGGAGTCGTCGGGGCGGGGGGTGCTGACTTTATACCTCCTGGAGGAGCTGCTCCGGGTCGCATGTGAGCTGCTCGTTGCCGTCGGCGAGCTGCTCCACGGTGGGGCTGGAGAAAGGCGGGGGGGGGGGAGTACAGTGTCCACCACCTCCCACTTGTCGGCGCCCGGCCAGGCTGGGTCCCTCCGGCCGCCTGGAGGAGACAGAAAGACGGCCCGCCCTCCAGGGTGGGAATAGGGGGGGTGGGGTAGGTGGCAGCCTGGAGGAAGCAGCAATTGTTGCCCACCATTGAAACTGTGGGTTAAAGGTGTTGAGAAGGGCATTATGGGGCTGAAATGGAGGGCGGCATGGGAGAAAGGGAAGGGGAATGGGGAATGAAGGGGTAGAAGGAATGGGGTGGTTTGGAGGGGGGGTGTCACTGCCAACCTGTTACCCCCCCCCCTCCTCCCTCCCCTACCAGCCTCCCCTACTAAGGGGCCAGGAAATGGAAACGAGGTTATACAGACGCTGAGGTCACGTGATCTTACAGCGCCATCTGCAGTCTTGTTCTGACACTTCGGATTGGAAAAGCTGAACGGGGGGGGGGGGGGGAGGGGGAGGCGACTTCTGTTTAGGATGGATTTGCTTAGGTTTTGCACGCTGATTTTGTCATTTTAGAACATCTCATAGGTTAATTTGTCTATTGAACAAACTATTCCCCCGACAGACCTAGATTTCTGAGAAAAGTTGGCGCCGACGGTTGAGCCTTATTACTACAACATGGTTTGAAATTGCAAGGTTCAAAACCACATTGATTCACGGCTCCTTGCAACTGATGATACACCGCGTGATACACTCATGGATATAACACATGATTGCATTCATTGTGGCGAAAGCATGAAATAATGTTGGGCCTACTTCCCACAATTTGAAACGTGTATTGGATTCCTGGAGCGTTTCCAATCAATTGCTCATATCATCTATATTCAATCTGCGCTGTTTTTTGACCCAATAATCTCAATACGCTCGTACAAACCTAAATGCAAACCACAGCCGTTTTCTGCATTTCATTCCTTATTACCTTTCCCACCATCCACACTGCATTTCAATTTACACCTTGCCCAAATTCCCCACCCCAATCCCCCTTTCTTCCCCGCCCCTCAGCGCCATACGACGTGACCTCCACTTTTTCACACCGATGCATTTTATTGCTCTATGGGGGATAGGGAGCGAGGAGTTGACGGAGGGGAAGAGGGCACGGGGTCTAGAGGGGATATTCAAGCCTTCAGCAACAAGCAATTGAGGCTAACACTGAGGGTAAACGCCCAGATTCATTGGGCCGCTGACCCGCATCCTCCTCCTCCAGTCTCCTCCAGTAGGTAGGCTGTCGCCGGCCCCGCCCCAACGGCCCCGCCCGCCCGCCTCCAGGGCGGACCGCCCCGAACCATCTATCAAGCCTCCCACCCGATCTCCGACAGCTGATCCAATAATCATACTCATTTTCACCTGCACTTGAATGATGAAGAAAGAAACCCGGGCGGCCCCGAGATTACCGTCATTCTCTCACGTCGGGGGCTGGTTTTTACCCCTAGACGCCGAGTTAACCTGAACATTTTCTATTTCTTTTAATAATACCCAGATTCAAAACGCACGCGATGGTTGTGTGCTTTTTTTCGTTAGTATTTTGTCTCCGGCAATGATAAAAATCTGATCATCAGGGCAATGGAGTCCAGAAATAAAACCAATTCAAAATGGGTGGGATTTTTTTGGGACCTCTGGCAAATTGCCCTATCATCTTACACAATACTTTAGGTCCCATCCATGGGCGGAAACAATAACCGAGGCTATTTGGGGCTGTTCTTGTCCTTCTCCAAGCGGATGAGCAGCTCCCGAACAGTTTGCAAGCAACTTCAGATTAACTTGGAACAAAAAAATATAGTGTAGCTAGTCAGTGCATTTTCAGAGCAGTTTCACTTAAATTTACAGCCCCCTGTCATCTCTGACCATTTTGAATAACGCTTAGGGTGGTATAGCTATTACGACGCGCAATTCTCGATTTGTTTTTGAGCAACTTCGAGTAGTTTGTAGTTCGTGAAATATCAAAGCAGCCACGAGCAAATCACGTGTAGTTTCCGAGCGGTTCGCGAGCAACTCGGAGCAGTTCGTAAAAAGGCTCAGGATGGCATAACGGTGGCGAGTGGCCAGCCGCTAATCATGCAACATATGGATTTATGTTTGCTTTAGTATGCGCGGGGCGCGCCGAGATCCTGATCCACCTACGGTCCAGATAAGGCCCATCCATCAGCTCCTAACGGCTCGCCCTCCGAGCAGCTCCGAGCAGCTCGACAAAGCACATTATTTGGCCGGGCGCTGGCAGCAGGCGGCCGACCAGATGGCCCCGGCCTAAACGCTCACCCCCGCCGGTCAGGCTCCACATCTTGATCCCCGTCACTGTTGATAAACTGGCCTTTATCAAATATCCCTCCCTTGCCGAAATTTGAAAAGACCATAAGCTTATATGAGACCAAACACTGGATTTACTCTTTCTTTTTTATTTCAGTAGGAAATATGGGAACTGTCGTGCAGCCGCCGGCCATGTGTTGTCTGTAGGGTTAGTGGTGGCGATGTCAGGTCAGATTTATACGGCCTATAACTTTGTGTTTGTGCTCTACTTGTCTAGTGCAATTTCCTGGGAAACAAAAATAGTTTTAGCTATGTAAGTAAACAGACTAAATATCCCCACGTTATAGGCTGAACTTTGACCAAAATAATTATGTTGAGCGAGGCGTTGTTTCATATTACATTGAAGCAAAAGTAAGGAAATATTTGATACATTCATATGATAAATCCTTATAACCTACAATATCACAGAGGCGGTGCATACCTGCATACCATGTGAACCGTTGTACAGGAAGTCCTGGCCCGCGCCTTCGCGCGCACACATGGTATAAACGTCTATCCATTGTTTATCACCTAGTCTCCCACTATATAGACCTATATAGTATGCTAGGCGAGATCCGACCTAGGCCTAATTTTATATCAGCATCCATCAAGCGCTTGTTAGGCGTGACCTGGACGTGGCATGCCATCAGGCCTGGTTTGGGTGTGGGTGAAGGTGTGGGTAAAGGTGTGGGTGTGGAGGTGAGTGTGAAAGTGGCATGGGGGTGACGGAATTTATACATGGCCATGCCAGGTTAGCAGTAAGGAGGCTGGCGGGGAGAGTGGCCCTTGGTACATAAGTGTGACATCGTGAAAAGCATATTGTAAGTATGTGACGGTGATCGAATAATAAAAAAGAATTCCTACATAATGTTTATAGACTGTTCGTAATCACCGAAGAGGGAAGGACTTATAGAGACGTACAGTTTTACAGACTTCTGTGTAATTCAATGAATATTTCCCTTCTTTATCAACGTTGCACACCCTGATACACCCTGAAATCCAAAGACAAAATGGGGGGGGGGGGGGGGGGTGAGGGACAAAATGTAGATGAATGAAACAGGCTCAATCAGTGCATGTAACGATGACCTTCTGTGACGTTGCAATGACGTTCTGCAACATCACAATAACGTTCTCGACGTCACATGTACACCCTTGCCTGATAGTGCACTTGGGTAGAGAATGCTCAGAGACAACCCCTGCACATTCGACAACCCCCCCCCCCCTTCCCCCTCCTCAACCAACCAGCCAACCTACCCACTCCCCTTTTCACGCAGACCTCAATCATTGCCTCTACAGCCAGTCTCAGGCTAGGAGGTAGATGGGCCAGAGCAGCATGGATAATTATTGTCCTGTGACATTAAAAAAAAAAATCTGCGACATTGAATTAGCCTAATGGTCTGTGACTTTCTAATAACGTCCTCTGACATTCTGCAACATCACAATAACGCTCTCCGCCCTCACATCCTTGCCTGGCAAGACAGGGGTGTGTGTGCCTGGGTAGAGAACGCTCAGACACAACTCCTCCTCATTCCACCACCCATCCCCACCCCTCCAGCCAACCTACCCACTCCCCTTTTCACCCAGGCCTCAATCCTTGCCCCACCAGCCAGTCTCAGACCTGCAGGAGGTGGAGGGGCAGGGCAGGCTGGATAATTATCCAAGTGTCAAGTGCACACAAAGGGCCGCCCAGGACGAAATGGACCCGCTGGGCGCTGACCTTTCCCCGGCTACATGTCTGCGCACACCTCCAGGGTCAGAGCAGGTCCTCCTCCAGGTTATAGACTCACTGGAGGAAAGAGCCTTTTTTAATTTGTTGTATAGGGAGGTTGGTAACAGCGGGTGTTTTGATATTGTTGAACTTTGGAGACTTCTTGGAGGTATTGGTTATTGGTAGGCGTCTGCTTGTGACGGCTGCTTAGATTTGGCAATTGCTATTTTAGTTTCCTGAACGTAAATATTTTCACTTTGGATATGAGTTTCATCTTCGAACATGATGTTCCTCTCAAATATATTCGAAAACGTCAGGGGATTTAAATCTATATTCCTTAATTATTTTTCGACACGACAGTTGCAATAATGATCACTAATAATTATTTTCAAACCAATGGATGTACGCCTACATAAAAATACAAACAACAACTTAGCTCGGCAAACTCCGTGCATCATAATACAAAAATGACAAGATGACATTACTAGGTAAAATATACAATTATGAGCATTAGTAAAAGACCTATTAGGAGCAAATAGACGAGGTGGCCGAGTGGTTAAGGCGATGGACTGCTAATCCATTGGGCTCTGCCCGCGTGGGTTCGAATCCCATCCTCGTCGATTGTTTTCTACATGTTTATTGCAGAAATTATTGAAAGTGTGTAACATTATGTTCGCCTTTATGAGCCTTAATGAGCCAAAGGATACATATCTAAGATAACATTCAGGCTAGATTGGGCTGTGAGAGGAGTTGATTCACAGATTGAACACTGAAGGGGTGCTTACTCTTCTCTTTAGGTGTCTGGTAAATAGTTTACACTGAAACTTATTAGGAACCTTAGCTACACTTTACATACTTTGCCCAAATACCTCCTACGGCACAAATGCATAAATCAATATACAAACTATACCTTACGTTAAGTATACAATGGTCAAGAGTTGTCCTCAGAATTAACTGTCAACCAAATCTAATAGAGTTTTATATTAGAACTATTAATTGATAACATTTATACCCTAACATTGTACTAAACAGTTCAGGACATGACGACAAGTAGCCCTTTCGCTGGAGCACATCTTGGTATCATTGATTAGAGACAGAATCTAATTAAGACAATAAAAGAATGGGTTTTTAAGATAAATAGATAAATTACTATTCTTCTATTTGACATTGACCTTTTTGTGAATTCCATATTTGCTTTGCCTTTATAAAAATGTACAGTCAATAACCATTCATTATGGGTATTCTCACTATAAATAATATATACAAATTCCAGCTCATTCCCCCTGTGTAATAGCAGTAGTGCAGCCACCAAGTTTATGAGTAGCGCCAGGAAAAAGGGCATCGCCTCGCCCACAAAACATCACTTATGAGAATTAAGCCTGGAAATGATGGTTTTTGTGGTAAGTGGTAGGGCTAGCCTATCCCTCCTGTGGCACGGCCTACAACAAGAAAACACCTGCTTCTTTTGGGGGAGGGTGGTGAGGGAGGGGCCACATGAGCTCCTGCCACCGGAACAATGACTCATGTAATGGGGTGAGCAGCTCGGAACTGCTCGGAACTGCTCGAGGCCTTGAACGGCCGCCGCTGCCAAGGTATACAGCTTGGTGCTAAAGGTGACATCAGTTTGGGTACAGACATCCATAATGTTAAATTACGTAGCCCGATTTGGGACCATTTCCGATGTTCTGATAATTATCTTTTATCGGTGTGTTGAGACAGATATATACCATACATTGAATCTATTACGTTATCGAATTTAAATTTGCACATTGTGTAGATGTTAATTTTTGCAAACCTTATCTTGGTGCTAACATCTAGATGATGCAAAAGTACTTGTAGATTAGCTAACTGCAGTGGTAATTTCAAGATGTGTAATGGTCAAACAATCAAATAGATGGTATCAACGCCACTAAATTCCGAGATAAGGCCTTTTACTGGGTTGAAATGTAAAGTCTACAATTAGTTTAGTAGGTGTGCGAAAGACTATGTTTACTTAACCCAGCTATACACCTGGTACCTAAAAGGCCCGGACAAAGTATATTATACAGTTATATATACCTCTGAGGCAGGCACGTATATAATGTATACCTCCAGTGTAGGAACCTACTACCTCCAGGGTGCCCGGCTTTAATACAGGTGACCCGCCATCGTTGGCGACGCCAGTACCATGGAGGCACTCCCCAACCAGCCTCCACCAAACCCCCTCCTACCCACCCACCGCTCCCTTTGTTCATTTTATGGCTGTTTGTCACGTCATGTCTCATTTCCGAAAATAATGAGACGAGAGAAGATGGCTCAAGACGACGAAGAAGCGCAGTAGGGGTCTGCAGCGTCACCAAGCAGAGACGGTTCAAAGTTTCTTTGTCTTGGCATCATTGCACGCTTCCCACCTTTTATAGAGCCGGCTGGAGGCACTCCAGACTGTATGGACATTTACCCCCCTTTAGGTCTTTTTCAGAAGAGGGTTATTTCCGACTGGAATAGTTTTATGGCTAACGATCATGAAGTGGGTTATGACTGTACTACATCGACTCAGGTGTGTTCTTGGGAGTTTGCAATTGCTTTGGTGGTGGCTGTGATTGCGCAGGTGACGTCATGGTTAAATATAATCAAAGATTTAGCAAGGAACTTCTAAGGCTTTCAAACATTGAAGGTATCTAGTGTATGATTGACTGCGTAGGTGTCATCTTGATAATGTATGGGCGCAGTTCTTGGGGTATTGGATTGCAGTAGAAAAGCATGTTTGAAGCGGTCAGAAAATTAGAAATTAAACGAGAAAGTATATCAATACTCTACTAGCGTAGCTTCAGCAAGTACAAAATTGCTTTTGTATATAGACTAGTCGTGATATGACATGGATAGGATGAATAATATAGCATTAAGGGAATAGGGATACCTACTTCCTTTAAATTTGTTAACATACTTATTAAGCCGTTCTTTGCAATCTGCCTATAATCTGACAATGTTTGTGGTGCTTTCTTTCCCGAACATAATCCAAGTTGTATACCCATGTTGAAATTATCTTGTAGAATCACTACAACTTTTTAATGCCTTCCTTACTAGTTCCAGTTACATAATTATATTATACTTATTCTAATTGGTTAAA
The DNA here is from genome assembly GCA_936440205.1 of Lepidonotus clava. Taxonomy (NCBI): domain Eukaryota; kingdom Metazoa; phylum Annelida; class Polychaeta; order Phyllodocida; family Polynoidae; genus Lepidonotus; species Lepidonotus clava. The sequence continues at coordinate 42,044,796 of OW387134.1, forward strand.
GCAGAGGTCATCATTTTAAAATAATGCTCACTGGTTAAACGCGACTCATAAACATATCAATATTTATTTTGTGATCTATTTCTGAAACCTTTTATAAACCCTATATAAAACTAATCTAGGAGCATTCATCAGCTGTGTACTCCGTTTGGCAGGTCAACAGTAAGCCGGTTGGCTCATACAATTTGCTTGGAGAAACGGGGTTAATTCGGCCTATTAGCGATCTCTCCTGGGTCCGTGACTCCAGACCGCACAGGCATGCATGCATCTCCTCCTGCACCTGGGGCACCGTATGGTACAGCCTAAGCACCAGTCGTGCTTCAACAGGAGGATGAGCAGCTCCCATAGATTTATCCTTGCCGGACTCAGACCACTAGCTTGGCTCTAAACGGGCCGGTATTCCACTAGCCGATTTTACCGTAGATGAAAAGGTATAATTTATACCCACTAAAAACGGAATGAAAACTATACTTGCTACATTATATATACATTACGTATGGTAAAGCCAAGGCACCAGTCAAGCTTAAATGCTATGATCAGCAGCTCCCATAGCTTTATTCTTGCAGGACTCAGACTACTAGCTTGGCTCTAAATAAGCCAGTATTGCACTAGCCGATTTTACCTTTGGTGATTAAGTGAATATTTTACCCACTGAAATTGAATGAAAACTATACTTGTAACAATTATATCAGTAGAAAGGACAATTAATGCTCTTTCCAATGAAATCAAATACGTTATATTTCAACGATTAAAAAAGAATCGTTGATGAAAATCGTGGCTGAAAATCGTGGCTGAAAATCGGCAGGTGGGAAAAAGCCCCTACACAAATGGCGGAGATGGTGATAATGTCTCCAGGGGAGGGGTGACCCAGGAGGAAGGTGCTGTCACTCCACTGTCATCTTTGTTAGCACAAGGACATCAACTGAGGAGGGGTAGGAAACCCAGGAGGGGGAAGGGGTTGAGGGACGGGAGGAAAAAGCCCATATCCACCCCACCCCCCAAGTCCGCCACACATACAATGTCCACAAGGTGGCTGGCGGATGTATACATCCTTGTTAACGGTGTGTGGGGTGGTGGGGAGGGCCGTCGCAGGGATAAATTTAGGCGTCCGCCGTTAAGATCGCCTCTTTCCCTGTGATCGCATTAACTCTGCATTATCTAAATGACGTAGATAGGCCACTGGAGGCTGGCCGGCTATCGTAAAGATCCAACCCGGAGGCGCTGTTACTACCTCCACTACCTACTGCTTGTCCATCCACACAAGACAGGAGGCCGATCAAGAACTTAGACCAGGGAGAATGAGCACTATTGGTCTGTCTGTTGTTTTTCTTTATCAGGGTTCCAACCAGTATACTTTCAGTATCGTCGAGCCCTTTCAAAAGCTGGTGAATAAAGACACTGTTATTGCTCCTGTCTGTATTGTTTCTGTTTGTGTTATCAATAAACATTTGAACATTCTCAGTGTAAAGCCTAAAGCCTAAATCCCTTAAGGACCACCTGGATGCTGATCTTATGTTTTGACCCTTAGACATTAGTCATTGTTACACAAGAAGCCTAATTCCAATGCTCCCAAATACCTTAATACGACTTAAGCAGTGTATAAAGATACAAGCACCTATGAGTAACTTATCACATAACGACATCGATACAGTGACTAGTCTCTGTAATCATAAAGTCTCTTCTCTACCATCATACCATGTATGTGCCCCCCTTCCTTGTAACCCCCCCAACCCCCTCCCATCCCCACCTCTCCCTCCACCAAGCCTCAGCATCTATTTGCTTCAAAGCGGCGCAGGGAGAAGCTGCGGGTTCCCCTGGGGTGTTGCTGTTGCTTGATTGCATGAGGTGCCTATTAGCCCCCTTAATACCTGCCGGTTTTATCATATCTTGGTCCGATTTACTCATCAATGTGATCGGATCAGGCCCTTCCGATACCTCAGCCTGGATCAATTTGCCCGTCGTAAATCATGGTATAGGGTGGGGGGATTACACCGCCAGGAGAGAGCCTGAGTCATGGAGGAAAATGTAGGGGACCATGGAGGAATACTCAAGGAGTATGGAGTGGAAGGGTATATATATATATATGGGTGGTGGTAATGGTAAAGGGAAATGGATGGTGGGTTTGGGATGACAAAGGTAATACGGTGTATGGATGGGGGTATGGTAATTGTAAAGGGTGGGGATATAGGGGTTGCGAAGTGCAGATTATATTTGTTTCTTACTCTCATTGTTTGCACATTATAATCTTTTTGTCCTTCCTTATTCCCCCTTTATTTTCTTTAGATCTGGAGATGGGGGCTTAAGCTCTTTGGGTTAGTCCTTGACGTGGGAAAAGAAGGGTTCTCACACAATTAGAATTATACCTTTAAATAATGCTTAAGATCGGGTGCAGCTGGCATTCTGTTTTCAGTTAGCATTAATGCATGTAATCCTCGTCTCTGGATCTCCTGTGAATGTATTTCTTTTGTATTACCTACTATTATGGAGAACAATATAACTATCTTTGTTACTAGGAAGAATATTATATATTGTTATGATAAGGTACTAGGCAAAGAGGATAGATATTTTATCTCATATAGAAATATAGCTTCAGCAATAAATCTCTCTATTTACATAGTTATCAACTATGGTTCAAGGAACATCTTATGATTGTAGACAACAATAAGATAGTTATTTTAAGAAAATAGCAAAATAGAAACTACTCAATATACTACTTATACCTCGTATTCAATAGTATTCAAAACAAGATTAACCACATGTGTGGGCCTTAGAAGATGGATTCTAGACTCCCATCCTGAGGAAACAGGCATCAGCTGCAGATGATGGAAGAGATTAATAAGGAATAGCAAATTAATCAATTAGTGATTTCAAATTAAAAAACCGCCGCCATATTACATCGTTGTGCCATTAGTATATCGACAGATTCATGGGAGCAGGGGAAGTTTATGAGGGAATAGATTGTCAGGGGGAAGATATCAAACTCTACCAATACCACCCCGAACACAAAAGGGATTTCTTAAGGTTTTAGCTCAGTTTTATTAAGGTTTTAGCGGCCGCAGCTAGTAAACATGTCGACCTACATGTAATTACTCCGGGCCTGGTGATTCAGCCGGGCCAATAATCCCCTTCTTAATATCTGGCTTCACTTAAGAAACGCCGCCGTTTTATTGTGGGCCCGTTAATTGAGACGGGAAGTCGGCAGGGCGTTTTTATTGGGCCGGACGACCCCACGGATGGGTCGTTACAGACACATTTCACATGTTAGACCGTCATCAAGCGGCCTAACGTTTCATTACTGGACACTGTGGACCCCCCAACTCCTACCCCCTCCTCTACCCCCCCCCCCACCCGCCCCCCAATTCTTGCCAACAATTTAAGTGTTCGGGGTTTGGCTGCTACTAAATGGCAGAACAACTGGTCGTTTAATTTGTTGTAGTAGATGGGGCATGTGGTCCACTCTTTTGGTCGGTAAGCAGAGGGTTTCACCGCTAGATATGTACTTACTTGTGGTAAATCCTAGTCAGAATTGTGATATATTATTTTAAATGTTTAATTGCTGCGAAAGAGACGCACAAACACAAACTATAAACTGATAAACACTAGAAATAGACAAAATTCTACGACCAGTTGGAACACGTGAGGCTAATGGCGTCTCTGGATACAATGATTACCGCCAAAATACCATGTGACTTACATGATACTCATGAATATTAATTGGATTGCCTCTGATACAATTCGTAAATGTTCCCGAAATATTTATCAATATAATAATATAAAAAATCATGTTACCCAATAAAAAGTTTTGATCTGGCACTATTACGCCTCCAAATTACAAACTAGGTATTATGACGTCATCTGCACAACGTTTATAGGTATGTGTTGTATTTCCAATTAACCTGCAGGTTAGCAGAGGCGACCCTGGAGGCAATCCACATCTAGTTCCAGAAGCATACCTGAATAAATAGGTATCCACCCCACTCTCATTCTTCATCCATCTGATACAAAAGTAGGTCTTACAGCTAAAGATGTTCCTCAAATAAGTCTGTAACCAGACCATAAAAATCATCCCTGCACTGAAAATAACAGCCACAGACCACATAGAGAGTGTATTTAAAGAAAGGAAAGTGACAAGAATTCGCTTGCGACGTCAGAACCTTTCCGAAAGGCTCTCAAACTAAAGTGGAACATTTCAAAAACCATCTATCAGTGGTAGGGAGAATTGATCTGAAACCGGTACGACGTCAGGATTTTCAACGTTAAATGTAATAAATAAATTTTAATTTTGGACAATTGTCTTGATTCTTGATTGAAGACTTGTATCTTACAACTTAAATCAAAAAGAAATACTATCCTCACTGATTTGGACTCCATCAACCGATGTGTCTATACTTTTTGCCCATTCATGAATACATACATAATAGCACCAATACAGGTCAAGTTATTCACTGAAGGGTGATGAGAGTAGATGGCTGACACATGCACCGACCAGTCGGGGGTGATGACTCCTATGCAGGGCACGCCCCCAAGATCGCGCCAAGACAAAGTTAGGTCATTTCCAGACCAAACACGTGTTAGCAGGCCGTCAGGACCACCTTCCCACTTCCCGCACACATTGTCTGAAGGCCAACTATTTCCCCAGCTTATGCCACTGAGAATAGAGACAATTTTCCTTTTTGTACAGTGTTTTCGGTCTGACAATTACAGTTCATAATAATAGACGAGCTCTAAGCATGTAAGTCTTGATCATTTAGGTTTTAAAAGTAGTGACATGTAAAAGAAAGTTCACCTTAATCTAAATTAATGTATAATACTGTAATTATTTCATAGATACCCTTCAGATCTCCCCCTACTGATGTTGTTTTGTCCGCCTGACCCATATCCCAAGTTCCATATAGGGCCTACTACTCACAACATAGCCGTTCTTTTCATTCTTCGGCTACAATCTTACGGGTAGATACAGTAATGCATTGAATAAGCCATCATATCCCATCATGTCAAGCGCATTGAATTCAAAGGTGTGCTACCTATGACGGATTATGACTTCAGTTAAACTATGACTGTATACAGATCGAGAACGCAAATCTTCACAATGTTCTCGAATACTATTGGCTAATCGAAGACATCATTAAATCATGATCCTAGCTTCCTTGTTAATGCTTAGACTGCTTTTAACTTACCCTTTCCTCTGGTAAGCTGGTAAGGTTGCAGACACAGCATCCTAATGCTAAGTGAACATTCTATCATTTTAAATATCATGCCCAATCGGTAGAGCGAAAATTAAGTCAGTCAAACAGTTGTTCTTTCATGACATTTACCAAGCATCAACAGGCAATTTCAGACGTTAGGTGGGGCCCCGCGCCGTGTCGTATTTACACGAACGTGAGCGGCATTCTGCGGGTAAAAGCCGGAAGCTGCGCCATCTGGATGCGCGCGGAATGTCCCATGGGGAGACCATCTGGGCCTGCGACTCGGAGAGTGTGTGGTTGTGGAGGTTATTGGCGTCCACTCGCCGGGCGCAGGCTCAGATGAGCTGGTGGGAAATATGCCCCGTCGCCCTGGAGGTCGCGTCCGGTTGGAATACTCCCCGGTTACGTATGCAATAATTGAGACGGCGCCTGCCGGCCCGGAGAACCATAATAAAACATCTTGTTTTGGGCATGCCAACGACAGGACCCCCTGGTCGGTGCCAGATCGGGATAAATGGCCCTTCTATGGTAATGATGGCTCAGCCATTCGGCCCATTGTGATGGTTATGAGCTTCAAATGAGGGTTTAAGTCACCAGGGCTCGGTTGGCGGCTTATGAGTAGGGTAAAATTGCGTTTTTGAAATACCACTTCAAAGAATACATGATGTAATAATCATTGTGTTTGCCGTGGATACAATTCATCATACTTTGCCTTGCCATTATAATGAAACCATCCTGAAGTGCACTCAATAATAAAGTCATATTCCCCAACTCTTTGGACATTTTGGAGATGACTAAACCCGCTCTGAAGTTGAGCATCATTCCTCTCCTCTTTAAGAAATAAACGCCGCCGCTAGAATAGTATTTAATAATTATATCAATGATATATTAATATATTATCATATCATTACATAATAAAACATACATATCTAAATAAATGTTATGACAAAAAGAGTATTACGTTCTAGAGGACAGGATTCTCGATATTCTGTTTTATGTTGAAAAACCTTGTTTCATCTTACATCTTGGACCATAAGCCTAATCAGTTATGTCTTTCAGTGATAACATTAAACGAGTATTGCAGACAAATAATGCTTTTATATCACACTTAGCCATCTATGCAGTAAACATAGACTTAACCCATTGAATGTTACGAGGTATCGCATGTATGTATGTGGAGAGCCGTGGTAGGGACGGGCCTTGTGAGGGTGTGTCGCTGTCAGAGCTGCTCAAGGCCCTCATTTATCCCATGCCCCGAGCAGGTCCGAGCAGTTCTGAACTGCTCCCTCTCTGATATCCAGTCACCACAATGGTCAGCGGCCCTCCTTACTTCCCCAGTCCACACTTTTAACTGAGAGGCAGATCCAAGAGAATCGGTATATAGTGTAGGGTTTTACTTGATAACATGATATAATTTTAAAAGCTGATTTACTGCATTGTGAAAATTCTAATATGAAACGCTTTAAAACTATTGCGTTAATCTTTCATGGTTCGAAAGAGGTCCAAAAGAGCAATTCGTTCACGTATCTCTCAAGATACAGTGCACACAAATTAAAATAACTGCACCGGAGTATTGTACCAGTATAATTATAGAGCAGATTAAATCAAACGACGGAGGTTTGGGTAAATAATAAAGAATAGAGGGATGTATTGGTTGAAAGATCAATAGGGTAGAACTGAATATGATTTGTTATTGTGTCTTCATTAGATAGCCCATTCACTCTTTACTAAGACATATCTTCAAAAATTAGGTATTCCATCTCAGAAAAATTATATGTGATTTAACTTCATGCATATTGATAATAATACTCTTAAGCTCCCAAACTCCCAAAGCCTTCTACCTGCAATACAACAATACAGTTTAATCCCAATCCTCCCCTCCCCTAAACAGCCATTCTCTTTGCAGCACCCCCTTCCTGTAATTGTAAACACGGCCGCTTTAGCAGGAGCTGGGGCCAGAGCATCAGGGTCAGACCGCCCTATCCGAACGCCATCCGGCCCCACATTAGCGTTCCCCACGTCACATGGGTGTCACGTGGGTGCGCAGACCGAACTGACCTTTGGTCCGGTTCGCGCACCTTAGCCGGCCCGGACATGGAGTTGTGTTTGCACTAAAAGTCACTAAGTGACCGGGGTGGGGCCACCCCATGTAAATATCTCATACTCAGGGGGCGGCCTTAGCGGGACATGCTGTAATGGGCGCTCACTGCGACTGCTAACTGCCTGTGTTTTGATGGTAACAGCGATATTATTTCCATTAATTTTATCAAAATAATGCCCTTACAAAGCAATTTTCTCTGGTAAAATTTGACCAAAATGGAGAGGATAGTACTCATTGAAATATATCATTTTATGTATATTATGGTGATGCATGTTGACAAAATGAAACTGTTTGGTGCAGTTTGTGTTGGATATAACATATTAAATATTACATGTATATACACTATGGAAAATAGGTCTTTACCAAAACTCAATTCGCATCTTTTGAGATTGAGATTTGTTTTGTATTAATTTGGAAGTACCTATTTTCAGAGATTAATTAATGCACGTCTACATAGAATGAGTTTTCGAGAATGTATATATACTGTACCTCCAGTACTAAGCGAGAGGCTTGCATTAGCGAATGCTTTTAAAAAACTATTACATCAGGGTTTATCACCTTTTTTCAGACTCATAAAACTTGATACGTGTCAAATGAGAATATGCTGTCTTTCAGCATCCGCAAGGGAAAAAACGATATCCATCTTTCATTGTATTTGACACAATGTTCCATTCAAATCAGTTCACAAAGGTTACCACAATAGGGCATAAACGAAAGTACCATTTGAGAGATCAAACAGCTCAAAACGCTTTGACCGAGCGAGAAATAATTCACCGGTTAAGTATGATGGATATAACCATTTTCACGTTAGAGATCATTAAAATTTCACGGTCATTAAGGGATAGACAGAGCCGGCTGCCGATTAGAAATGGCTGTTTGCAGCTGGTGCCAGGCTGAAGTTTTTTTAAAAATGAACTTATTATCATACAATTTGTGTCTACCTGCCGGCTCCCAGCAGCAGCAGCAGCGCTTGTTGCTCAAAAGTCGTCTGCTACCTGTTACTTTGGCGGGAAGGCTGGGGAGGAGTTGTAGGAAGGAGGAATGGGTAGGGCAGCCACATTAGACCACTCTGAAGTCCCTAGTTAGTAATTGGCCGTGACACTAATGATTCCATCATCCCATATTCAACGGTCGCATCACGTCTGTTGCCTACACCCCTTTTGTCTCAACATGGCCTCATTTGCATGTTTATCTCCGGAGCTGCTTCCGGTATACGGCCGCAGCGTCCATTAGGCCTCCTAAATGCAAAGTGGCATATTCAATTTAACCGCCGCTGCTGTTTTTCAAATTAACAAAGGCATTGGCGCACATCGAATTTCAATCTTTGATAAAACTTACGTAATTCCCTCAGAAAAGGAAGCCAGGCTAACTGCGCCGGGCGGTCGGTCTGCTGACGACTTGCAGGGAATATATCTTTCAGTGACCTGTCACTGTTTGTTAATGTAATAGGGAGAACCAGCACTGTATTGAATCTAAACGAGGCAAAAGCCAACGTGACGGATTTATAAATTTAACAAGCAATACATTGGGAACCTTTTAACCCATGTCGTTTCCGCTCCCATGACGATTGTAGTCGTGCCGCTCGGGCGAGGTGTAAAAAATGCAACATGGCGCCGACGACAAAAACAGTTGACTTTAGGTAAAGGACGGACAACGTGGGAGGCTTAGGTGAGGGTGATTAAAAAACAACGTGCGGGAATTCATGTTTTCCACACTGTTCTGGTGCACTAACTCTTTTTCTTGAAACGGATATAGGCATTATAGAAATCTAATAGACTGAGAAGTAACAATTGACTACGTACGTTTAAATATTGCTATTTCTTAAAATACACAGAACCAGACCCAGAAGGCTGAGGTAGGTTACATTTGTTAGCGGCGACTCAAGGGTACTTTACATAGTATTATCTCGCTTTTAGCTTTATCCAACATGGTCTGTATTTGTTTTCAAAATTAGATAGACACATAAATGCTTAAGGCTGTTCTCCACAAGGCGATATGACCCACAACTTATACATCGGCATTGGGAACACAGGTATTCATAAAGAATAAAGGCTTTAATTATTAGTAATGTATTTACCTGTCGTGAAAAGTATCTGACACTTACTCAGGTACGTGTCCTATCACCATAGCATTACTGAAACCTAGCATAATTTCTCTCATCATATTATCTCTCATATAGCGACATAACAATGTCCAAAAATAGGATCTTGGATATATGCAACTAGGACTTTATCATTGCCCTTCAAGATGTCCGGGCGCGTGATGAAGAGCTCAGGACCGACCTCTCTGTGCGTCACTTCAGACACGCACACTGCTGGGCTAATTAATCAGAGTAACCCCCTGATTAGGGGTATGGCATCACGCGCACGTTACGTAAGGGAATAGGGCACGCCTGGTTACGTCATTTGGTCCTTACCTGTCGCGCCTACTGTAATTACTTGGATTCCTCTCGGGTATCCTGAGACATGCAATTTGTTGTGGACGTATGAAACAGATTGTGGCTACTCTACATTATATTTGTGGCTGTTCTACATTTCAATTTGTTGGAACATTAACTAAGTCATCAATGGTGGCTATACTCTACATTTTACCTGTGGCTGTTCTACATTTATATTTGTCAAACAATGCAACGTTAAGGTTTTCTGAGACATGTGATTGGTGGCAGCCTTAGGTTCTCAATGGCGGCAACTCCATGCTTTAATATAATATGTCTACTCTACATTTTGTAATTTTCATACTATCCAACTGTGAAGTCTCTTTTGGGTTTCTCGCGACAAGCAATTGGCGGCGTCCTTAGCTTACCAATGGTGGTTTATCTAGACTTTTATTTGTTATAATTCTACAATAATATTTGTCATACAAGGTAACTTCCAAGTCCCTTTTGGCTATCTCAAGTCTTACAATTGTCTTAGATCACCAATGGTAGTTGCTCTAGGCCTACATTTCATATTTGTTACACTTTGTAACCTTCAGACATGCAATTGGTGGCCGACTTGGGTCGCCGATACAAGTAATCATGGCTACTATATATTTCTCTTCGTTGCTACTCTACAGTCTTATTTATCACTGCTAGCTAAAATTGCTGTTCATAAATTTGATATGCCATCAGAAGTAGATTCACCGGTAGTTGTTTAACGTTATCACGCATTTGTGAATATTTCGCTATGACTATTAAATCTGTTTATCGCCCTACACAGCCATATTTTAGAGGTTGATATCTGACAGAATTTAGCATTTTCTCCGAAGTAGATTCCCCCATCTTCATCTTCACAAAAATGAACATCGTCCAATTTGGCGATTCAGCCCGATGGGAAGACTCTCTTATATTAAGCACTGTTTGTTTGTCGGTAAAACTTTCTATTGGTTGCTGACTCAGACATGTATGAGAATGATGTTGTTAACAGCGTTATACTGAATTTGGCAATTACTGTATGGTGCCAGTGATGTTTGTCTGTTTCCCGAAAGGTGGCTTCCTTACTTTTGCATACATTCTGAAACCCCATTTCCGTTGACGTTATTACCGCCACAATAGGCTTTTTGGCAGATGTCACAAGAAGGATAATAAACTCCTGCGAGGCAGTTATAATGAAAAACGCCACATATATTTATATTTAGCACATGATATCTTTGACGTCTATGTCGTTTCTTTCGTAAATAGAGAGAAACATGTAACATTGTTTGTCCGAAAGTAATTCCAGAATTTCTTTTTTAAGTTTCTGGCAGTGAATGGTTATTCTTTGCATAGTCCCTCAGACAGTCCAAAGTCACTCAAATTAGTTATTTTGTGTCAAAACAAGTAGAACCACAGGCATCAATTTCATGTAACCCAAAGAGGTGTGTTGTCGCCACCGCATTTCCTGGTAATCCTTCCAAGTGGACAAAGGAGAACCTGGAGGAGGGTGGGGAGGGCTTTCCTCCAGCAGGTGGTGGGTGGCTGGAGGAGTTGGTCAACCACCAACCCGCCTACCCACCGACAACTTAACCTAATGCAATCCGGCCCATGAATATTTGATGCGGGCTGTGAGGGTAGAGGCCACTTTCTCCAGGGCGGTGAATGATGCAGAGCCCCCAGTATCCCCCCTGCCCACTCCGCCCATCCAGGGGAATGCCAGGGTAACTGCTGGAACCTCCTGTACCTTGGGCGCATCTTAAGATTAAAAGGCCAATTACATATTTGACGATTTTTAAATTCGGAGACGTCAATTTAATAATATACTGAATTTAAAAATAATTCAAAATGAATATTAATGCCTTATTTAATGGTCATCTTTAGAAGGATTAAAAAGTAAAACTTGCTTTCCTACCGCAAGGGCATAACGTTTTGTGGCTAACTATTACAAATGTTTGCTTTTATAATCATACGTCATATTGAATCGTCAAACGGCATTATTACGTAGACATGAACCATTAATGGCAAATCGTAATTCTTTAGTTTTGGCCACGTTATTTGCTAACCTGTTGCCACGATTTATCAAGCATTTCCACACATTTCTACACGATATAGTTTTTGTAACTGTTCCATACCAGCTCTGTTTATGTGCGATAAAAGTGCTCCAACACAAATATGTATACAAACTGACCCATTGGTGGATAGTATACAAAGAGGCCCAGTACAATCGCACAACGATTAAGCCGGCGATTTTGTACAAAATCGCCCAGATGCAGTCTGAACGGACCTCCAACCTACCCCGTCTCCTACGCCCCAAATTCTGATGGATGGTTGCTAAATGACGACGCCATGTCGACAGAGATGTATCCCCGATCTTACCCCCTCCCCCTCCAACCTCCTCCAGGCCACTCCGGAGGTGGTGGTGGCCAGGAGCCCTGATTAGGCTCCCGATGGTCGCTACTCTAATTAGGCCAAGTTCGAGCTGCTCCGAGCAGCTCCCTCCACTCAACAATGGCTCATTACAGGAGGACGCCGTGCACATGGTAACCCATGCACAAGACACAGCCCTGGAGGAGCTCCCCCAGCAGCTGATGGGTGGTTCTACATGTAGGACATTCTTGTTTATTGACGGGTTTACTGTAACCTATACTTAGATATACAATGATCAACATGTCTTTGGAATACTCATATATATTTCAAATATTAAGTGACCGGAATATGCATGTTTTCTGTCCTTTTGTTTTAGATTTTTTTTCAAAATTCCACTTTTGGTTGATTCCTGTTTTCTTCAGGCTTTTTACTTGCAAAGAAACATGTTTGACACATATTGAATAACTGGGACTAGAACCCATCTCTAAAGGGTTTGATATGACTTGTTATGCAGGTCGAGTTAGAGTCGCGTCCACTGAACATACAGGTGTTCTTATTATTACCATAATTATCTGGCCTCACGAGCTTTCTCCTAATGATACAGTCTACCTGTACGAGTAGGCCCTAATTACGTATTGCGAATAGACATAATTAGATACTTTCGGTGCACATCAATTTATACTCAGCTTAGCGTTTTACAACATCCACACCACAGTTTGGTTCTGATATCGCTCAGTAGATGTCGCATCAGATGTGTCTACATTACAACCTATCCAACTGTCGAACTAGGCATATCCTTACTGTGAAGGCAACAGAAAACACTTTTGCATATTCTTCCGCATGTTTATCAGTATTCCCAGTAAATATTTAGTGGTAATTTTGAGTCCATGAACACGTTTGTCTTTGAAAACATTTTCTTTAAAATTTGGATGATATCAGTTAATCAGTATTTGTATTATCATTTCTTTTATTAAAGTATGATCATGCATTAGCTGAACGAAGAAATGAGGATGCCTTCACTGGTCGGGTTTACGTATAGGGAAGTTTAGTATTAGGAAATAACAGATAATTTAATGGATAAAATTTGGGCTAGGCTTATAGTTTGTATAATGCTGGAATCATTACAACTACAGACTAGCTTAACAAAGAGATAAGGGGGTTTCCATTGGCAGAACGCTTAGGGACGTTTAGTATCAGGAGATAAAAAGAAATAGCCGACAATGCAGCTACATGTATATGGTAAACGAAGGGAACATTTTCTCTTGTTGATCGCACTGAGTCAACTTATGGATGCTAATGAAACATTTAACTTTAGGTCAATAAAATATATTACCATTTATCTCATTCCGCATATTCAATATTATTCAGAAATAGGACAGGTGTCGCCAACCAATCAATCCTTTATCTCAATTTGTACTGGCACATCTGATATCGATGTTTTAGGAGTACAGGCCTGGAACCAGTTCTACTGGTGTTAAATATTACAAACTCTTTAAATATTTGCTTGTGCGACCTTTTATTTGCAGTCACGTGGGCAGTGTACTATTGATAGTCATTCAAGTATAATGCTTGGGACCAAAACTCAATAAATCTCTCAAACTATGAATAGGGACATTTTAATAAAGTCGTAAATCCATACTGTCCAACAAGCATAGACAGGTATCATCAATTCATCCAAATCTATTAAAATATGTATTGGGTAATAGAAATTCAAGATTCAGCATGACTAGGCTATCTTAATGTTGGCACCAATGAAGGTCTATCTGCTAGAATCATACACTTATGACGGATATATTGTTACTCTAATGATACCAAGTTCAGTTGTACGAAGGGAAAGGAATAAAAGGAGTTTGTTCTCTGATCTTACAACCTGCCCATGTACACGGTGGCACTATGATATAGGGCATCCAACAACTTGTTAACTTTTGAAGCATGTAAGTTTGGTTATGCTTACCGTCTCTATAGACAGTGGCCGCATGGTGTTTCCACTATAATATTCTTTTTATTTTCATAGTTTGCTGGTTTAAGGTCTCTATCTATAGACGGTAACTGCACAGTATGCCCTCTGTCAGGCGTCATGTGGGGTTACCCTCCTCGAGGACACCAGGCCAACTAACCTTTGGCATTTCCAATTGTTTTGGGAGTATGCAACTTGCTCTCCTCACATTAAAGTGAGCCGACTGTGATCAGGTTATCCCATATTTTATCTTTTCCTGAATGGAAAGTCAAAAATTAAAAATAATCAGTACAAATATAGGTGTACATAACTTACATGCTTATTTCTAATCAAGTTAGGTTAACACTCTTACTTCTCATGTTTGGGCAAAGGCTGTACAAAATTAGCATTATAAATCTAACAAGCACTTTATGACTTAAGCTGATCATAGTCATCAGTGGTTCATAGATGAGGGTAGCAACAACAAGATATATATATTTTAGTGACTTAGGGAAGAAGGTTGTTGCAGTGCGGGGTGAATTTGATGGATTAATTCATGTCTACTCCATTCAAAATAGATCTAACAAACACTTTATGACTGTTCATTAAGGTGATCAAAGTTATCAGCGATTCATAAATGAGGGTGGCAACAAAAAGATATATATATATTAGTGACCTAGGGAAGAAGGTTGTTGTTCTCGTATGTAAATGAGAGTTCGATGTCTTCCTTGAATAAAAGTTTAAATTGCAGAAATATTCCCTATAAAATCCCTTTTTTCTCTCAAAACTCTTTAAAAGATTAATTCCTTATCAACATAACAGAATTAATGTAATACTAAAAAGATTTGATGATATTCAATGTTTGATTTTCCGACACCACCATGAGTAAACGTATTCTTAACACTCAGCCCCTTACACTTCACCATACTCAACCTTCCCTCCTCCTGCTCCTGCTCCTGCTCCTGCTATACTCAGGAGGAAAACCCACCAGCGCGCCGCGTGGGCCCAGCGCGCCGCGCGTCGTCAGCGTGGACATTTCATTAGCGAAATGCACCCGAAGCGACGCGGATATCAAACCGTGCCATTATTGTGGGTCTACCTCCCTGATCGATGACATGCCTCTGACGTCAACCGGCCCATAGTTCCCCTGTTAACTTATGGACATCTGTTTGTTAAGGCAGCGGATGGATTTAGCAGAATCGAACATGCAAGTTTCAATTCTGCATAGTCAATAGTCGGACTAGACTTCCGTGTTTACTTTTGAATTTATGATATTTGTTTTATTTGGGGATGTTGGTGGGGTAGGTTTAATAATAGGAGATATATTATTACGAAAATGTATTAGACTGTCAAGTAACGAGTCATTATACTGGGCGGTATAGATAAACAAATATTTGTGTTAAACATCATGTTACCAGTTACAGCAAGTTAAAACTTTGGGATTTACGATGTTACCACTGGGGCAATGAGTGAACAATGAGTGATCTGGTTTTGAGGTTATGCTGGCTGATTTATATTATCATGTCGACAAGCTGGGATGACCATTGTAATGGAATCGGTTGCACCATCCACCTCCGCGTAATGAACATTTCATAGGCATCACCATACAAATTCCATATTCCCGTATTTCCGGTAGATATTTGAGGGTAAAGGATGTGCGCATAAAAAGATAAGTTCTGATCATGTTATACGTTTGCTGCAGTTTATAAATAATTTATTAGTTTTCGAAAATAGTTCCTGTTAGATACGAACTTGTTGATTATGTAATTGCTAAGTATGAGGCTCTGCTTGAGTAAAATCTATCGGCCTATATGAAAACAAAATTGTAGCATGGTAACTGTCGAATTGTGTTTTCTTGGGAAATTAAGGATATAATTTTCAAGTGAATTTACCAAATAAACAACATAATAAATGCCTGCGTCTTATTTTCCTTTGGCAATTCAGGGAGATAAAGCTATCAAAACAGGAAATTATGTTCAGTGACATACAGGATCTTCGATTAGAATTCTGTTTATGTATTTTCTCCGTAAACATGGAGAATAATATACAGCATGAGCTTAATCAAAGCTATCTGAGTTTCCGGAAAAACAATGTCAAGGAATATAGGCTAGAGACAGCACATGTGGAACAAACTGAAACCAAACTAGGCAAGAGGAAATTACCTGTGAACATGTAAATGAGAAGTGTCAGTTGTTGTTTTGTACTGGTTCTAAGACTTATACCCCTTTCACACTTCATGGCAATGCGAAGTGAAGGGAAGCAAACCGAAGTGAACCACTCCGACGCGAAGCGCATTATAGAATTCGGCCTATTAAACATTGAAACAAATGATATTTCAATATGAATAGGTTAATGATTAGTTCCTAATAATTTGTATTGTATTGATCATTCATTGCTTAGTATTAATCATACATTGTTCTTAACCCTTTAAAGACGCCAGTATCTCTCAGGCATCACCATCTATTGACACCTGTATCTCTCAGGCATCACCAGGCCTAGACGCCAGATGCCTGAGAGATACATAGCACATACATGTATATCAGAATTATGAATTTGATGCTCAATATACACCAGACACATTTTTTTCTGTTTCAAAATACTGATTTGGTCGATATCATCTTCTATTTAACTATTGCCATTTTGAAATTAATTATTTCTATTCATATTTTTGCTTTTTATTGGTCTAATTTAAAACTTTGGGCTATGAGTGGCGTCCTATGGGGATATTCCTTAAGGATAGACAACAGTAGGCAAGGCGTTATTTGCACCTTTTCCTCTCATTTTCTTAATTCACAAGATATAATATCATGTTATATATCAAATGAAAGGTAAAATTTTTATCTATCTCATGATATAAGGAAAGTTATATTTAGATGAATATTTCAAGCGTAATAATTTTAAAACCAATTTCTTGACTTTTATTTTTTGAACATGAATTTCTTTTTTAATATTAAAGTTATACATTTCAAACTTTGTATGTCCCCTTATAAGGTTCTAATGGAGGGAAGCGTGTCTCAGATTTTCTATTTAAGTCCTAGTTTTTGTTTTATTACAAAAAACGGGAACATTTTTGTAATTTATTAAAACTTAATTTTCTAGATTTCATTAAACAAAAACTAGGACCTAAATTAAAAAACTGAGACACGCTTCCCTCAGAATGGTTATTATGTACATGTGTTTAAAATTTCAGACCTATGGGTGAAATATTAACTGAGATATCTTTGTTCAAAAAAATGTGGTAAAAATTGGATTTTTCAACTTTTCCGGACTGGTACACAGGTGGTCATCAGGCTATACTTTTATGATTTATATCAACAGATAGGGTGAATTATTGTCTTTTTGATGGTATATGATATGAATATAAGATATTAGGACTGCAGAAATAGTAATAAGAACACTGCAACCATAGCAAAACATCCCTTATCACCTGTTGTCTATCCTTAAGTAAATTGGTGCTCATTTTATACAATATGAAAATTTTGTGACGTCTTGAAAGGGTTAAATAAGTTTGTGGAGAGTATCGGTACAAACCTATTGCACTAAAGTCCAAGAAGTTAATAGGATGCCAGTAGTATACGAAAACAGCATTCTGTTTAAGTGTTACATTTGAGTAAGTAGTATATGGAAAGAAGACTACGTGTCAGTGCTGACGTAAGCAGTATATGGAAAGAACGCATGGTGACTGGCAAAGATCAGCATTAACATATTATGCAAGGAATATAACAACTACTTGTTATCTCTATTAACACCAGCTCATTTATTGCTACCATACAAACTATGTTTGTTTCTCCCATTCCTGCCAACTCTATCAAACATCCCCCGCTTTCCTGGAAAAACCTATCAAGCGCGTCTAAATAAGCGTGAACACACACACAACACAGAGCAAAAACCACCTGTTGAATAAAACACTCGCCAAGCAAGAAGAAGTTCTGCAGAATTGGGAATATAAGAAAGGTGGCACAAATAAGGGCGGCGACGCCGAGCAAGGCGAGAGGACGGTTGGTTTGTGTCGCCCAATTGGGTGTGGCAGCGCTGGTCGTCTGACCCCCGAGGGCCGACCCGGCGAGCAGCTCCGAGCAGCTCGGCCGAGCGCGAGGTCATCGATGAAGCCATCGAGCAATTCTGAGTCGCTCGCCTGCTCACGGATCAAATGTGGCTTCCTGCTGCATAAAAACAGTGTGGGTCGTGTGATTGTGTTTTCACAGGGTGGCCGCCGACGGCCCGACTAAAATATTCATTTCCTTATGCAACTGTGGCGCTCGTGTGTTTTGGTGGTGCTGGTTGGCGGTAGTGAGTGGTGCGGGTGGTGGTGGTGGTGTGGAATAGTGGTGCTGTGTTAGTGGCGGTGGTGGTGGTGGTATTTGGTCAGGAATATGCATAACGATGATGTTGGTGATGTGGGACCAGTGACTGGTTTCTCACCAAAAGAGAAGGTTGACACGGGTAGTAGATGTATTTACATCTTGAGACATGAGATTGTGACGTCCGCACCCCTGAGAAATATTACTACGCATACATCAATCCCCACCATTGGGTCATACATTCTATTTCGCTGTTTACTGTAAAGTCAGCAGAACCCTACTGTACAACTATCTCTTACCCACGTTAATTGGTTATCAAAGTTTTACATAATTATTTTGCTCATGCCCCTACCTTACATAATATTTAACATACCATGGTGGTTTTCTTCAACTCTCTTCCCGATAATTTTGCATACTTATATAATCATGTACAACTTATTCCATCCGACACCTTGTATCTTTCCCATTCAGGTTGGCCCTATACATATCCTGCATTAAGACCTACTACTTATCCCCATACTAAATCGAAACATTCCTTTTTTATGCTCATTCACTCTTTTCGCTTCTCTCTCTGAAATACAGACACATGCACTCACACAAGACACATGCACCCAACACCAAACACCCAACTCAACCCAACACACCCAACAACACCTCCCCACAGCACATCCCCAACCACCATCCACCAAACCCAGTCATATATTCTCACCGCTCTAGCCCCAGCATTACATAAAAAAAAAATATAAAAAAAATAATGGAGTTGCATTAGTGGCTCGGGCCCGGAATAATTGCACGCGCTTCCACTGGGACTGGTGGGGTTGACTGTGGCGTAGGGGGCCGGGGACACATCAGGACCGGCAGCCTGGCCGTATTTGTATTCATAACAGGCGGTCGGCCCCCTTCTGTCATTAGGGCCCACCTTCTCTCGTTGTCCTCTGCCGTAAGGATTAACCTTTGAAATGCATTCATTTGGCACGCCATGCGATAGCGGGAGAGCGTTGCTAGCTTCCTGCTGGAGAAACAAGCACATAACGGGCCCTTAGGGCGAGTAGGGGAGGTTTGATGGGTTTATCTGATAACGGTTGGCTGTTCCCCTGGGGTTGTGTGGGTGTTGTTACTGCATTTGTTTGACGCGATGTGATGTATGTTGGTTGTTGTTATCATCATCATTATCGAATTCACATCCTTTGGTATGTAAAGCAATATGAAATCAAGCGATCACGTAAAGTTATAATAATATTGTACTCTAAATTACTCATGATAAAAATCTTCTATATTGGCATAATATTGAAAGAAAATCAATAGATTTAAAGAAAGATTATTTTCATTAAACAAAAAGTAGAACGTTTGTGGGAATTTCAAGTATCTGATGGCTCCAGGCATCTTATCTCATTATCATAGGAATAATTATGTTACACCAAAATATCCTAAAAATTTATACCTTACATTGGATTTAGAAATTATGAGATGTTACACCCCTATATCTGCCCTCTATGCATTCACCTACGTGGGATGAACTAAATCATAACTAAAATAATGCAGTATCTTGTGTCTTTCGATATCTTCAACAGGAAACGGATAAAGATTATACTTTTGACTTCAATTAGGAATTTTGGTACTCCCAAACAGCTGCAACATTCCATCTTATCCCTGTGTGTGACCACGTTCAACGTACCAGATCCAAACCTAAAAACAAAGCACATTCCCCTGTGTTAATCCACATTTTCTGGCATGTTTCATCGTGGCCGATTGTGATCTGTGATTGTATCTTTGAAGCGGTTGAAACAGGTGAAACTGCTTCTTTGTGGTGGGAGAAATTGATCTTTTTTAAAACGACATCAAACGCCGACTAAGGAGAAAAGAAGCTTCTGGGAGAAAAAGAGTAACAGTGCGCAGGTCTTGGTGTTTGTCGATGGGATCAGTGTGCAACCGGCACCGGGTGTTGGAGCAGGTTTTGTCTGTCTTCTTGGCCTGGACCTTCGGGAGAGGACAGAAAAAATGGTAAGAGGGGGTGCAAAAAACAGAAGAGTAGGAGGAGGAAGTAGGACAGGAAGGAAATGAAGAAGGATAAGATAAAATAGGCCAAGGACGTAAATTGATATAGGAAAAGTACAAGAATAACCAAATGACATAATGGTTATTTACAAGGCTGCACAAGTCGTCGTGGAAAGTGTGGTGCTTGGAGAAAAAGAGAATAAACAAGTAAAAGATATTGACGGAAGAAATGATACGGGGATCCTCTGGGATTTCTATTTCGGCGGTGGAGGTATGCAGAAATTCAAACGTATGAGGAGGAGGATTTTGTGCGGCAAAAGAAAAGAAAAATCAAAAAGGACGAAAGAAAATAAGTCCAAGGCTTCTCTCTTGTGACTTGGATGATGTTAGGAAAAAGGAGAGTAAACCAAAAGAATGTATGACGAAAAAAAAGAAAACTGGGGAAAAAAAGAAAGAAATCTGCAGGGTGTGAGGAATCCTCCAGGGTGTGTCTTTTAGAGCACGGCTGGTGTGTGCTATGTGTGTGTTCGGACATAGCCAAAGGCACATAAACCCCTCCTCCTGCCCCTCTCTGCCCCCTGGCGTCTGCTGCCCCCACCACCCACCCCCACCACCCCCACCCTTAACTCCTCCAGGCGGCCGAACGGAGGGGTGGGCGGGCTGTAGCCAATCAGGGGGCGTCGTGCAAACGTGTCTAACTGCCAGCCACCCAGGATGCAATGCGCACTCATTCATGCTAATGACCCTGGGGCGGACGGCGTCTGTTGGTGGGTGGGTGGGGGGAGGGGGGAGGAGGGAGGGAGGGGGGGGGGGGTCGGAATGGGGGTGAGCGCGACGCGAACGGCGCGGGAACCAAAGGCGGCGCGGCCAGAAGGAGGGTCACGTCTGACGGTGACGGGCGTGGTGGTGGTTGGTGCTACTGGAGGAGAACACAGGAGGAAAGGGAGGAGGAGGACGCGGCTGCAGCCACCAGTTGCTTCTCCACTACTCTCTAACACTGCTACTGTTCCAGCAACAGCCTACTGGTACTGAAGTTGCCCGCGGGCCGCCAGCGCCGCCGTGGAGGAAGCGGCAGGAGGAGGGAGAGAGAACGCGTGGACTGACCGTCCCCACTAGCAGTACGTGATCATCCCATATGGCAGCGACCTACCAGCGGCGACAGGTGTCCGCCACCGCCACTCTCCCCTCCCGGTCCCCCCTGCCACTCACTCACTCCTCCAGTGTCCCCCTTTAATACCCTCCCCTCCCATTCCTCCTGCCACTCCTCCCGGCGGCCGACCCGGCACGTCAGGCCCGCCGCACCTGGAGGGATTCTCCAGCCGCCTTTATTAACCCCGCCCGCCGGAAGCAGCCGATCCCTGCCACCGCACCACCTCCACCACCACCTCCTCCAGCCCCCTCCACCACCACCTCCGCCCTCCAGTAACTACACACCGTTGTTTTTTCCCCACAGTCGCTCAGGAACAATACGGCAGTGCTACTGCTATCACTCCTACTACTCCTACAGTGGTGTCGGTGATTCTGACAATTCTGGTGGCAACCAAGACTACGTTTGGACACCAACTGCTTATGGTAATACTGTTAAAGCTACCTCTGATCATGTTTGGGGCGGAGGGGTCACACTGGTGTTAAATGTTAGAGTGGCAATTACCAGTGTTCTACGGCCCCGCCTTTTAGCTGCTACCAGACTCTGTGTTGTAATTAGAAGTAGTAGAAGTAGTAGTCATGCCACTGAGATCAAGGCGTGGGAGTAAACCCAGGAACAAAACCGAGCTGCTCATCCTGTGGCTGCAACTGCTCCCTGCTGGAGGAGGGAGGGAGGAGAAGAGAAAGGAGCGCCCCGGGCGGGCTCCGACGACATTACCACCAGGAGGCGCTGTGTGGCGGCGATTAGGAGGAGCAGGAGGATGGGGAGAGGGGGCAGGACGATTACTGCTGTCTCCCCATTGCCCCCACCGCGTCCTCCTGCTGTTTCCTCCTGCTGGTGGCATATTGCCTACAGCATCTGGAGGAGCTGATTGATCACAGCGCCGCCTGCTGAGGCCCCGGGTCGTCGCCGTTGTCGCCATGTGCACACCAGTACTACTACTGCTACTACTACCAAGGGTAGCGGTACAGCAACAGGCCTGCAACAGTTTGTATGGATCAAAGAAGAGACAGTATGATGCGGTATGGACGGACGGAGAAGAGGAGGAAGGAAGGAAGGCAGAGAGGACTGGTTAGGGTGGATGGAGGGAGTAGGATGATTGAAGGACATGAGCAGGGGTAGGAACAGGATGGAGGGATGGAGGGAAGAAGAGCTGGTGGTGGCGGTGGTGGTACTGGTGGTGCAAGTGGTGGTATTGGTGGTGCTACGGTGGTGCCACAACACACACTCTGACAGAGCACGCGCCACACACACGGCCCCATACAGCACACGCCGCCCATCCTGTGGGGTAGTAGTAGTACCACCACCACCACTACTGCTGCCAGGCCACGAGCAGCTCGCGCTGGTACCATTTGCTCACGTATTGCTCATCCCAGTACTGGCTGGCCAGCCGGTCTGGTATGACCACCGCATTGGCAGCGGGCTACAGGTTGCTACTACTGGTAGGAGCCTGTGTCTATCACATTGACTCTGTTGTACACCACCACCACCCACACCACCGCTACTACAAGAAACAGCACCACCCGACACCACCAACTAGCACCACCAGCACCACCTCTGGCACTACCACTACCAACAGCGAGTGAGCTGCTCCTGAGCAGATGAACACAATGGATTACTCCTTTATGTAAACCTATCCACCCAACATCTGAACCGGCCACTAACAATCCTACGACGACGCCGACGCCAACGGGTGCCGCCAAGCTGTTGCTGCTATCACCGTCTCCTGTACCACTCCTCCCGGCGGTCGCCTCCTCCTGACAGGCCTGGGAAAAGTCGTCCATATGGTAGATGTCAATACCCCACAGTCACCCCTGCCGTCGCCCCCGCCGTCGCCCAACGCCCAGCGGGGATCCACTGAGCGCCGCCCCCCGTCACTATGGACACAGTGGGATCTAACAGGTAACCCAGCCTTCACCATCAATCCTTTCACCCAACACCCACCCACCCGCACACACACACACACACACACACTCTCTCTACCAATTTCACATCAATCATAACCTACCAGGGCGTGGCGGTGGCCGCAATAGAGACCTATCGCAAGAGAAAGGAGGCGATCTGGCTTACTTGTTTCTGTGGTAATTGCCTTGTCTGGTTGCAATGGCCTAATCCCTTTAGCCCCGTTACAATGGCCTATGCAGCCCTCTGGCAACTACCCACTACTAATATGGTTACTAAAATATATTGATATCGCGTAGTTTACTTGTAAATCTCTGGTCTTTTTGCAATTGCCAGGTCCTTAAACACTCGGAGAGATTGCAATTGCCATATCAGATTGCAATTGCCAGGCCCTTTTTTCTAACTGCCAAGTCCTCTTGCAATTGCCCAGTCCTCTTGCAAATACCAACTCCAGCTATCACTGCAATTGCAATTGCCCGGTTGTCCTGCAATTGCCCAACCCGCCTTCGCACATGTTTCCCATACCACATGTGATATTTCTTTAATCCGCTTGTCTGTTAAAAGCCCACTCCCATGCCCGCCGACTGTTGGCTGTTGGGTCTCAGAAAGCAGGCGGTTGTTAAGGTCAAACAGCCAAGTCAACCCCGTTTGACATTTCCCCCTTCGCCCTCATTCTTTCTGGTTTTCCCAACACAGACGGCTCCTCTATGACGGTGTCCGCGTTCCGCGCCGCACCAGTTAAATGGTTGGAATTAGAGACGGTATCTGGTATCCTGTGACGTGTCATGGCATCAAAAGGGGGAAGGTATAAAGGCTTTTCCAGTAAGTGTGGGTGTGATATGAAAAGAGGATCCTCTTTACAGTGTTATTATAGTGTTACGGTATATGGTGTTATTAAAAAAAGGACCGGTTCTGGTGTGTGTTATTAAATAAGCA
The DNA here is from genome assembly GCA_936440205.1 of Lepidonotus clava. NCBI lineage: Eukaryota > Metazoa > Annelida > Polychaeta > Phyllodocida > Polynoidae > Lepidonotus > Lepidonotus clava. The sequence goes on from OW387134.1 coordinate 42,069,056, forward strand.
GATGTGTTATTGAATGAGAAATTTGTGTTATTGATGGTTATTATGATAGACAAGTGTGGGTGGGGAGAGAATAGAAAGAGGACGTAATCAAAATGAGGGGAATGGGAAATATAAGTGGCCAGAGACAGGAGTAACGAATCGTTGGATGGGAATGAAAAATGAGGTGAGTTACCGAGGAAATGAGAGGGACGTGGAATTGGTGTGGGATTGAGGGCAGAGAGATTGGGTGGGCGGGTTACTATAGGGAGCAATAACCACAGTGTCTGTTTTATCTAGGTTTCCTTGCTAAACAAGACCCACGCTGCAACTGCTTAGTAATACCTTGTTTGTTTTCTGTTTGTTTCATATGTGTGAGTTGCTCATGGCAGTGGTAAGGCTATTGGAGAGCAGCTCATCATCGAGGTTAGTCAGCCTGCTCCTGTGACGTTCCATATGTTCCAAATGTGTACTTGTAAGGGATGAAGTATTCCCTTTAAATATTTTCTCATACAAATCAACACCAGCCTCCAAATAACCAAAGCAGCAGAAGAAGTCCCAGGACAGACAGCAGGAACTCCGCCCAGGCAACTCCCAGTATCCGCTCAACTGCATTGATTACGCGTATTCTTGGGTAAATAATATACCATATGGATGTTATTGCTTGAGAATACACGTAGTCAACGTAGTTAATTCGACGGTGCTAGCCGATGGATGTGATCTACCGTGAGGGAAGTTACTACTGCTGCCAAGACTTCTACTACTTCTACATCTACTAAGGACACCACAGGCGCACACCCTGGAGGAACATGTGACCTAACGATGTGGTTGTGAGAGGGGCCGCCTAGCTGGTCAAGTCATAGTTTACCTGTCAGATCTATACTAGATTGTACTAGAGTTGTCCGATAAGAAGGTTTTTCTCTATTCTGGTTATTTCTCATATTACCCTATTCTGTCCACTTCTCCTTTCCCCTCTTCTGCTCACTTCCTCTTTGCCCATTCAGCCCACTTCTCATTTCTCCTATTCTGCCCACTTCTCCCTTTCCCTACACTGCCCACTTCTCATTTTCCCTATTTGACGCACTTCTCTCATTTCCCCTATTCTGCTCACCTTTCCTTTCCCCAATTATGCCTATTCTCCGTTCCCCTATTCTTCCTACTTCCCCCATGAACCCCATCCCCTAATCCCAACCCCTCACCCCAACCCATTATTTCCCTAAGCCCGGCCCTTTCCCATGTCCACAATCCCAAACCTCATCCCTTATTTTCCCACCAAGACAGACCCTCCCCATCTGCCCCGTCGTTTGCTCATCAGAACGGTGTGACGTTAATTGTGGATAACGAGCAGGTCAGCTTATGCTCAGAGCAGCTCATTCAACATCTAAGGTGCCTGGGAAGGGTAAAAGTGGGCCTTGGTTTTAGTGGAATGAGACTTGAGGATTAGGCCGTGCTTAACACTGTTTAAGATAGATTGGCAGCGCAACTGTAGGCTAATGTTTACTAAATAAACGTGTATAAAGGGGAAATGTGGTTTACAGATAAGTATATGAATGTAGCGGAGTAAATTGGAGGATTGTAAACTAGTATTAAAAGGGAAATTAGAATTTTGCTGAATGGAGACTTGTGAAGGGATGAATTGGCACTTCGTAAAGGAGAGGCTTTAGATTGTAAATGTATAAAGTTATGGTTGGCTATTTCTAAAACATATCTGTTTTTCTTAGGTGTTAACTTTACGTAGGCCTTTTTGTAGTTGGGATTCGTGACAATCGCATGAGCATAACCGTCAGTAATTAGAATCAACCATGGAGTCGAACTATGTCAGATCGGTTTTGAATTGAGAGGTGGTCCTCCAGACAATTAAATAAGAGCTGGACTGATTGAGACCTTAGTAAAGAGGTTAAGAAGGAGAAAGGAACCAGTGTCCTGGGATTTGGTAGCTGCTATTGGTAGATATAATAACAATGAGGGAAAAGAGTAGTATCATTTATGGGAATTAGAGGGAAAAAAAGAAAACCTCACGACTTACAAGGGCAATTTCCCCATAACCACCAACATCAACATCCTGTAAATACCTCCCCCCCCCCATACTCACATACAGGTGCTATATTTCCTAAATACAATAATTACCACAAGGCCTCCAACTGTACCCCTTTTCCTTAAGCTTTTCAGAAACCAGTCCGTCTTTATGCTGTGCAATGTTGACGTCCTCTGTCTGTCCACACAGAGTAAGTAGACCCTAAGGTCTGGTTGGTTGGTTAAGAGAGGGTCCAGCCTATACATCATGCATATCGGCCCCTTCGGCCCACCCCTACCCGCCCCTACCCGCCAGCCTAGGGTGCGGCCCGCCGACGAACGCTGCGCTGCCGCCCGGTCACGCCATATGGGAGTCCAGACTACCGGGGGGAAGGGCACGGTGCTTCCGCTTCCGGTCCTCCTCCTGGGCTGTTCCAGTATGGAGTGATTCATGATCTACTCGCGGCAGCAGGCTCAGAACCAGCATCAGGGGTATGGAGATAACCATGCCCCCCGGCGGGTCGCCAGTCACCAGCAAAGCAACAGGCGGCGGTGGGGGTGTATATACGACGACCTTGAGGTTTTCAGAGCTGCTCGGAACTGCTCAAAGCTACTCAGAACTGCTGCTGCTGCTCAGCAGTGGGAAGGGAGCCTCTTTAAGACGCCTCCTCTTGTTAACTGTTAACTGTGTCCGCTCCAGGGTTTGTGGTGGCGCATTGGTGTTCTCCAGGGTTGTTTCTTTCAGGCTGCTTTTAAATGTTGTGGCTGACTCCTGGTCCTCTGACTCCCTCCCAACGCCTTCATCTTCCTCCTCCAGGGTTTACAGCCTTGTTACCGCTTTTGATCGTTTGATCGTGATCCTCTTGGGTCAGTATTGTTTCCTAATGCTCTGTCCGTTCGCGCAGTTCTCCTCTCCCTTGAGGTTCCACGCCTCTCCCATTCAAAAGAGACCCCCCTTTCCTTCCCTTTTGCCATTCCTTCATGTTAAACCAGGGAAGATTTTGTCTATACACTAATTATTTCCCTCTCTTCCCCACTTTCCTTCTCTCTTCTTTCCTCAAGCATTCTTCTGGGATGCCATTCAATCCTAACAACCATTTTGTGTCTTCCCCTTGCCTCAATGACTTTATCTCACCCTCTCAGAGTGTTTTGGCGTTTCTGGCTTCATAATCAAGAAAGCCCTAAGCTTTTATCCAAACTCTCCAGGGTTTCCATAAACTCCCCTATCCTTCCATCCCTCCAGGGTGGTTCCTCCTCCATGGTCCCTTGTCCTTGGGCTCTTTGCCTCGTTTCTGTGTGGCCATATGCAACAGGTGCAACATCTCAATATTGCAGGTTCTGCGTATCCATGTGTTTACCCACCTACGCTAACACTTAGCTCTATTTAGCCACCTACGCTAACATCCCTCTACCCAAAACAAGCCATCAAAGCCAGCCGGACCCGTCCATCATGCGTTATTAGCGTGTCACATCCAGGCAGTTAAGTAGGTGCTGTTGGAGATGGCTCTGCCCTGTATTATGTGGGCCCTTATACAGGACTTTCTGTTAACGAATCAATAAGTTTGAGTCCGTCTGGTGAAATTAATGTTTTTCATTTTTCTAAATTTGGTTTAACTTAGTTTTATTTGGGTTGGTAGCCCAATACTCGTTTTTAATGTAGGCCCTATATAAAACTATGCTTTGTAAAATCGTGTCATTTGACAAGCTGATTCAACAAAAAACTAGCATGAATATGATCCAACGACTGTCATATTATTTTACCTATCTATAGAGGTTACTTTCAAACAATGGCAGAATAATCCACATAAGTCCGCTTGTTTGTAAAAGGAACATAGGTCATCCTACAGGTTTGTCTAATGTCTACAATTTATGTATTTAATATTTCACAAGTTATCCTCTTCATTATAGGTACAGTCCAAAAGATTTGAAATAAAAATATGTATCACATAAGGGGACGAGGTGGCCGAGTGGTTAAGGCGATGGACTGCTAATCCATTGGGCTCTGCCCGCGTGGGTTCGAATCCCATCCTCGTCGAATATTTTTCAAACACTGTAGTCCTATATTACTTTGGTCCCTCATTTCAATACTTTCGAAGGTTGCAGAGCGTCTCCTCAATTACCACAATATACATGGATATCCGTGAAGGCTATAACTGGATGGGAACATTTTATTTTGGCAATGCTATATACAATATTCGAGTAAAAGTGTTATACTTTAAATCAAAAATTAAGGAAAGGATTGTCTTTTATATTATGTGACCCACCATGGGAAAAGAACGCTCCATGCGGGAATTCAACATTGTGGTGGATGCTTTAAGCTTTCAAAGTATACCAAACATGTACCAGTCTGTTAATGTTTCAATAAAGTTACAGGTTCCTAAACAAGATAATCTCGATACTCCTGAAAATTCTCATGATTGGATTTATTCAGTATTCATTGAGATATTTGATAATAGAATATAATTTTAATGGAAAGTAATTTGCTAGTTGAAAATATTAAGATGGTCATAACTTCTCATCTAGAAATGTTATTCTTTATCTGTTTGAAGTTATGATATCCTCAAGTTGGAGTGTTTTTTTGCAGAAATCAGCAAAATATTTTATCATGGCAACCAAATGACCTGATGACCATTACATTGTAAATTATAGGAATAAAACGTTCTATTGACATTCCAAAGGGGGGCACTTTTGAATGAAATAGAATATCCAGGGAAGGTTATTTGAATTATGCACACAAAAACTAGTCCAAGACACTTGCATCACTACTTTTCACATATTTACTCATCTGTCTCTTAATCTTACCCCCATGAGCAAAGGATACAACCCGCCGGGGCACCCTTTCTCTGTGTTGAGACACTTACATACTTTTGCAAAACAAATAAATAATAAGACGCATACCAAATATTATTAGTTGCCTAAAAGCAAGACATATTATTCTTAAATCCCAGCCTATCGTTATATAAACCAACATTTAACCACGATCATCGCAATATTATTCTTGCATAAAAAATCACACTTTACAACCAACCTTTCCTCGTAATCATAAGAAAAGAAATTAAACGTTGACACATATTTACGTTCCTGTAATGCCTTAGCATCTGACAGATTAGCCCTCTCCTCACGCACAACATTAAACTGAAATCAAAACTTCGTACCCACTACAAAATTTACTGATTAGTTTGACAAAACTTAGAGTAGAAGCTACTATAGTGCTTATGCAGAAGGGACTTGAAGCACATTGGAGCTTCGATCATGAGGCAATAGAGTTTTTAAACCACGCATGTAGATCTAGACCGTAGTCAAAATATGAGGAATAAATTGTATTCCCTAGAACGAGAGACTGATGTTAACAGAACCAAACAAATGCAAGTTGTAGCCTCCAGATAGAACAATTAAACTGATCATGAGGTAAAACCCTATGATTAAACAGTTAAACGGAACCAACGGCAATGAACGCTCAGAATTGATACAGTTTACCAACTAGCTTACCAATTTCAAAATACCTTCATAATTATTATTAATCATTTCAATAAAGGTGGATGAACAAATAAGTGTATTAAGTTTACCAATATAATTTTTTTCCCTTGCTAAATCTCGTCAATTTGCGCGTTGTACATCACTCTTCCGCGCATTGAACACTTGGCGTCTCATAGACAACCCTGCCCCTACCCATAATCTCTATATGCATTGTTCACCGCTGCTAGGTGCTGTCATAAGACGTCAGGTTCCACTCTTTAGTACATACTCATATTTCCGAGCCCAGGTACGGCATCGGATTCTGTAGGTAGACGTAAGGGTGGCTAAAACGTCGGGTCTGTCTTACAGAGAGCCATGTCCCAGCGAGCTTTCACAAATGGAGTGTTTATGTTCTGGGTGACATTGAATACGCTTTTTGCATAATGTTTTCTCCCTCTTGCTTTAGCTATATGCCTTTATTCCCCATGTTGATTTTTTAAAAACGGCAGGTTGAGTAAAGGCTGGAACCCATTAAGCGACTTGACTACATTCTGGTCATTTTCACCAGTTCTGGTCATTTGGGTCACAAAACACAAGAAAAAGTGTTCCCACTGAGCGATTTTCCAGAAATCGCCTACTGGGAACACTAATTCTGGTCGTTTCCGACCATTTCTGGTCGTTTCAACCAGAACCAAGCGACCAGAACTGGTAAAAACGACCAGAATTTCAGTTTGGTCGCTTAATGGGTTCCAGCCTTAAAGGTAAAGAATGGACATGGTATATATCAGAATGAAGGTTTTATAATTCTCGTTCAAATGCTATCTAGAATGTATGTTCCATGCAATATTTACTGGAAAAAAATCTAATACCAAATCGGCAAAATGCAGCATCAAAATCGGCCTGTGGAATATAGGCTTTACTTGTGAAAGTAATCATATTCAGTATAGTTTATATTTTAGTTCAGAGCTGTTTGTGGGGGCTATAAGTGGTAAAACATTGACCCTTCCCTTGAAGCATGCATAAAATAGATTAGGATGATAACGGTTCCCGGACGTTACTGTAAAGTATCCATGTCCCGAATAATGAATGCATGAGTTTTGTGTAGCTATATCCAGATAGACTCATGTACGGGCAAGCGCGTACAACAGCTGAATGTTTCATAGATTCGATTTGCAGATAATGTTATATGGTACACTCGTGCAAATGATATATGAATTTAGCACCGTGGTCTTGAAATGTAGTACAGTTTCCGAAGCAGTATGTGTATAAACCCCTGGTCCGTTTAAAATTATGGGTGTCTCACTCAAGTGGGCTTCGAGCAGGTTTGTATTAGCTAAACACTTCTCAAATAATATTCTGTCCAACCAGCCTATAGGCCCCTATTCTCACAACTAAGCCCAGCAGGGAAAGAACATCATTTGAAATAACTTTAATGGTTATAATATTCAATAGTTATATAAACAAATCGTGCAACAGGCTTGTCGTGAATACAGAGTGGCTGTTGAAGCCTCGAAAGAATGATAGTAATTTTATAGCTTTGACTTATACATATAAAATGTTTGACATCATTTACAGCTACTTTATCCTATTCAATATGATTAGAGCTGAAAGAACTATATGACAGAGGGGTAGCAAATGATATTAAGTGATTAATCAATGCTACACTGTTTCTACTACTATATGAGGAAATATTGATGGAGAAGTTTAATCTTATATATATATATATATATATCATGAGGAGACCCATTTATAAACGATTATTTTGGAAAACCTACAAAAACAAACCACACAATTGACAAAAGAGAGAATTTCAATGCGGAAGCCAAACTAAACACAACAATCAATCCACAAAACCTAAAACAGAAATGCCACCCCTAAACATCCTGACCATTAACATGCAAGGCTACCTTACATTCAGGAAGTAAAACACATTCTCCAGTGAATAGTTGACGCCACAGCGGATGACGTCAGTGCTCGTGGGAGGTGGTGGGGGAGGGGTGGGTGTACACCTGTAGTTGGGCCTCGGGTTACACAAGGCCGTCCTCCAGGGTGACGGGCAGGTAACTACCAGCTTGCCACAGCTGGTCATCAGATACCTGTGGTCATTACCTGTACCACCTGGCCAGCTGGACTCAAGCCTATTTCGCCGCCCCACCACCGAATTACCGCTCAGAAAACCTATACCCCTGTAACCCCTTCAACCCACCCACCCCCTACCAGAGCTCCTCTTTCTACTTATTCACACACCACAAAGCAGAGAACATTTACTTTTTTTTCTGTGGTTGTTTTGTGTAACTTTATCACTGGACCTATGGTCTGGCATGAACCATGCCTGGGTCTAATTGGCTGGTTTGTGCGCATGCGCAGTAGGAGGCTGGTCAAAAGGCAATTGGCAAGAAAGGCCAATTAGCCCTATCCCTGAATAGAACTCATTAACCAGGTCGATAGTTTCTAAATTACTCATGTTATATATCAGAACACAATCTTTTGCCTATTTCGGATAGGTTGGGATGCATATTCCCAAAACCTGTACACTTATCTATTGGTAGTGTACCTTTTTATTTTTGTTGTTTTGTAATAATTGTGTAAATCTGACAGGCAAGAAAAGAGAGAAAAATAAAATAGTTTCTTTTATCTCTGTTGCTCGATTTCTTTTCATCCAAAAGCAAATTGTACATGGCACAACTACTCTAGTCAGTGGACTTGATGTTAATTTATAATGTTATATATCGATAGAAACAATTGTATAAATAGACAAAAAGGATTCACAATACATTATAGTTAAAATACAATATGATCAGAATTGCAATATCTTTAACTGAGACGGAAAGCGTGAATTGGGATTCACATTCCCATCTTTTAGATGCTGCAAACCATTTTATAATATTCCTATTAGGGGCAGAGATATGCTTATTTGAATGCTCTTGCTCTGAACACATTGAAAAACCTCTGGTTTAGCTCCTCATTAGAATATTATCAGCTGACTATACCTAGTTAAACCAAACAATGTGTACTAAAAAATATTCAGTTTCCTTATTATCATAATTGTTCAAAATACAATAATTTCTCTTTTAGATCTTCAATCAACTAACACTTTTCAACACGGAAGAGAAACTACTTTTATTAGAATACTTGAAAAAAACAATCTGAAATACAATTTGAACATTCCATTTTCTGTTGCTGTGGTGATTGGTATTAATGTTCTTCTAGCACACTGTAAGAAATGAACATTATATGCCAAATTATCCATAATGCAATGTTCATTAGATGAATTTTATCATCATAATAATGGTCTTGGGAAAAAATCTATGTACAAAATTGTATGATAATATGTGTCACCTACTTATTTTTATGAATAACTCACTTAATGGATTTAGAGGAAAATACCAAATATCCCTCTAGGTTACCATATCCCATGATTTGTAACAAATATACTTTAGTATCTCAGAATCATATAAATAATGATAGTTTGTCTGATATAATAAGATGCAAAAGTTCTATATATTCACGAAATAATTATGGTATTGCAGATTGAAGGTGCGTGCATCAAGTAACGGATACAAACTATAACAGCAGATCTGGGCCTGTTGTCTCAAATGGAAATAGGCCCGCATGTATACGATGTACGGATGCGCTTTCTGATCTATATTCTATCCATGCAAGTTTCCAACAGGGATAAAAGCACTGATGAATATCTTACTTATCAGGTAAGCATCATAGTTTGGTCCATTAGCTGGGTCTGAAACAGATGAATCGTAACATTATTATGAATAAAATTAATGACTCTATACCGCTGTAGTAAACCACTATCTAAATTCTTTCTTCCATGCATGGATAGCTGAGAGTTGTAACCTCATAAAGGTAAATTTGAACTAAATTGTCAACGCAGGAAAAGATCTATAGAAAATATAAAACTAACTCTGATCTTTCATGCCAACTTAGACAATAGTAAATGTATATTATATAGAATAATTGAGTTAGTTGGGGGATTATAATGTAAAAGATGCTGCTCAGTCATACTGATTCATAGTCTAAAATTCACATCTCACATAGAAAGTCGACAAAAGGGTTCTTTGCTTTAGAGCTAAATTGTCATACTTTGGGCTAATCAATAGGAATATTTTCAAGTGCATATAATATGCATGTGCATTCATCCACGTTGCTGCATAACGACAATGTATATGAATGTCCCATATGAATTATTTCTGACCGAGTGTTAACGTTCACGCGGCAAAAGAAATATTACCCCTTTACTTATTATCACAGGTACTCCTCATATAATTAACACAAATGCTTTTAACAAGCTCTCGCTAATATGGGTCACATCTAGGCGCTAAGGGAGTGGCAATTGGCAGGAACGACCTGGGTGTTGACAGATGGTGAGTTCTGTTTAGCAGGGCTGCACAGGTGTGTGGTTCTTGATTATACCTGTTAATTAATTACCTGAACTCACCGGCACTTAACAAGTTTGCTACCTGGCTACAGGTGCGCATAAACGCTTGGGAACGATGAGCAGGTAGTCTGATGAATTCTTGTTAATGTACGTGCACATAAAAGTATGTAATCTGCATGAGCAATATTGGCCGTTTTCAATAATAATTATAGGTATCCATATTGTTTTACCCATAAGGGATGAACCCATGCCACTGGTGATAAATTTTCTTTTACCTTTACATTGTTTAAGCCTATCTATTTTGTCATTTATCTTTTCATGAATTTTAGTTAAACGTGATATTTGAATATTATGTGTATACATATAATTGTGTCTCCCCACACAGAAAGGATGCTCCAGGCGGGAATTAAGCATTAAAGAGGATGTTTTAAGCTTTCAAATGGTACCAAGCTCATCAAATTTGGATAATTTTAAGGAAGTTACAGCCTGTTGAATGCAGGACTGTCAGTTTCCCTGAAAATGGCAAAAAGCCCGAATATTGAATATTTATCTAAATATTTAGAAAAAAAATAAAATTTACCCATAAGTAAAACAAAAACCTTAAAAAGCTTTTATCCAGATAACTTTTGATCTAGAAAAGATAATCTATTTTAGTTTGGACTGATAATACAATGAAGTCATGTTTTTCCAAATGGGTTACAATTTCTGACAAAATCCTCGAAATGTTGTTGTTTCCATGGTAACCAAACATCTAATGTTAGGTAATATATGGGGGGGAACATTCCATTAACATTCCAAATAGAATGTTTTCCAAACAATATGGAATGTTAAGAATGGGATAATTGAATTCTACACAAAAAGTTGGTTTAAGACATTTTCATCCCTATTTTTCACAAATTTACCCATACCTCCCTTAATATTAGCCTTAGAGCTTAAGATATAACCCCCTCGGAGCATCCTTTCTGTGTGGGGAGACACAATTATGAACATCAGCGAACCGGCTATGTACGCCAGTCGCATAGATAATATATTATAGTGACCAGACGAGGGGAAAGGATGCTCCGTGCGGGATTTACTGAAATTCCAGTCTTATAGAGCATGTCCTTAGCTTTCAAATGATAGTAAACATGTCCAAATGTGATGATTATTAAGTAAGTTATCGCCCCTTAAACATGTCGTGGTCATAATACAGGAAAATGGGCAAAATCCCCATTACCCATTGTTTATTGATAAATTATGATAATCATGAAACAATATTTCCATTCTGTTTTCAGTATGAGGTAACTAAAGGAATAGTTTCTTATATGTGACCCTATTTTATTAAAATTTCCTATGATCTAGTTTCCATGGAAACCAAATGGAAGGAATAATGTGAATTTTCAAATTCAAAACGTTCTATTGACATTCCAAATAAGGGAATATTGCATTAAAATGGAATGTTTTGAGTATGATAGCTGAATTCTACACAAAAAGTTGGCCTAATGAAATATTTTCACTATTTTTCACAAATTTACTCATATCTCCTTAAATATTAGTCTTATGATAGGAAATATGATAACCTCGGAGCATCCTTTCCCCTCGTTGGGTCACTGTACAGCCAGTTATGTGCGAATAAACTATAACAGCTTCACAGGCTTGTAAGAGTAGGTGGGCAGGGTGAGGTAGGGGGAGTGGGGGAACCTGACCACTGATCTGTTAATGGTACCTAATACAAACAGCAGACTAAGTCTTGTTGATATGGGTCCATGACCGTTTAAGGTTTACCCTTATCACGCATTAAGGTATCTACAGGACAGTTATTGGGTTATGTCTTCGGGCAGCTGGAGGACCATTAATTGGGTCATGTCTTTGGGCAGCTGGGGGACCACAGGGTCATGTCTTTGGGCAGCTGGGGGACTATTGGGTCATGTCTTGGAGTAGCTGGGGGACCACTAGGTCATGTCTTTGGGCAGATTTAAGATGAACTATGTACATGGGAAGAACCAAGTAGCCTTTTCGTATACTGCTCAGACTTTTTTCTGCATGTTACTATTAACATAATACTATGTACACGATGACTTTCACACTTTCCTCAATTCTTGTGTACATAGTTATTTATATTTACGTGATGTTTCGTAGATGAATAACTGAATAGTGCTCTACACATGCCTTACTGCACTAGATTGACTTACAAATGCAACCTGCTTCAAAAACCCAGCTCCTTATACTACTTTCACCATTACGAATTGCGAATTCAAGATACGACGTCGCGCATAGGCAGTGCCGAATCAGTAGGATCCATGTAGATTGTCCGTATTGCAATACTATTATTGTTTAAGAAATATGATTGTTGTATTTCTTAGATCCATTAGATAATACAAATAGGGCAATTAGAAAATAGCTTATGTCTAAGAGGTGACCATATCATAAATTAATATGGGCTAAATAATTGTCGAATAATTATACCTGTGAGGTCATTTACACAATCGTGCTCTGTCTTGTTTTGCTAAATAATTAAATGGGTGTGGTTATGATTATTCGGTGTGACGCCTCATGTATTCTACAGGTGAACTTGGAATGAGAGTGGTTCAACATGTGGGTGGATAATCCAAGAGATATCATTTAATTTTAATACAATAAAATGATGAACTATGTACTTGAAATAACAGATAACTAGAGAACAAATAAAGAGGTATGCATGATACATGACATGCACTAAACGTTCAAAATAGTATAAGGAACTTATCAACAGACTGCACTGAAGTAATAAGACATTTCAGGCTGACTATAAAGGTGAACCGTGACGCATAGCCATTCTTATTGATAAAAATGACCTCAGAAACCCAGGAAATGTCTTATATCTGTCCGGTTTTATACAATCGATAAGTTCATAACAGATAAATAGAAATCACCTGTTAGCACTCCCTTGGTTAAATGATAAATACTTCACCAAAATGTGTATAAATCTTAATCTTTACGTTTTAGGACAATTTTTGTGTGCACTACACATGAATGAGTGTGAAAAGGTTAAAGGAATAGGTTATAGCACCTAATATCAGTTAACAATGTACTTAACTATCGCTGAGCTTGATGGACGGGTCGTGCTAAGAACTAGAACAGTTGTAAATGGAAAATGATGTCGCATTTTGGCACATGACAGTGGCGTACACAATTAGAACTAATCACATAGACCCGCGTTCTATACGTAACATGTATTGATCGTATTTCGTGCCATAACCAGAACAGTAGTGCAGTGGCGGATTTATAGGGACAGGCGCGGGGGAGCGCCCCCTATTTGTTTTGGCCAAATTCATACTTCTTTTTATCTAAAATCCCTAGGAAAAAAGGGGGCGCCCTCTCTGTTTATTAGCGTGCCCCCACCTTTTCAAAAAGCTGGATCGCTACTGTACCGTACCCTATTCTTATCCGTTACCTGGTTACATAACCCAGTTCGAACAGTAGCCATCTTTGGACGAAATACACATAACCACTGATAACTCTAGTATGTAGGCTATTGATCAAAACTGTTTCGTTATATCTATTATAATCTAGTTTAAAACAACGCTTAGAGAACTTTACATTGTTGTAATTCAATTGCACGCACCTTTCTAGCTAACCTAAAAGAAATAACCTGCCGATGGTATTTTCCCACCCAGGATGTGGATTTTGTTGGTCTCAATTCACGATCATTGCAAAAGAACAAAAAAGCCCACCGCAGTGTCCAATGCATTGCAGCCCAATTTGGGAGCGGTTTAATCGTCCTTTGACGAGCAGTTAACTTCCCGGCCTATAGCCAGGGGGTGAGGCACTGCTGAGTCACTCGCGTCATCGGCTCTATGAAGGTCAGAGCAGCTCTGAGCAGTTCCGAGCAGTTCCCTCCCACCCAGTAAAAAAGCACCATGAGCGGGTTCTGACCGTCGGCCCTCCTCATGGCCGACATACATCATTCGGCCGGGAAGCCAGCAACGAGGAATAATGGATATGAAGTTGGGGTCTTGGGGGAAATCGCCCGCCTGGGTTTCATGCGCGGGCCGCCTGCAAATGGTTGGATGCGGTGGTCGGGGTGTACGGACCTGGGCTGGGCGTTGGGAGCTAGCTGCATGGGTGGGAGTTGCCGCCCATTGTTGGGAGTGGCCGCCCATTGCTGGGCGTTGCCGCCCACGCGTTGCCGCCCATTGTGGGTTGATTTAGCATGTCGCCCTTTGTTTTGAGTGTGATGCACGTGTTTTGTCTTATCTTAGATGGACGTGTATTATGAATTGTTGATATAAGGAGAAAAAATACCCTTTGTTACCTTTACTCTTGATAACCATTTTCTATTAATTTGGGCGGCATCAATAGTCACTTTGGGTTTGAGTAAGACCGGAAATAATTCCCCCTAAAATTAAATAAGATTTCCAGAGCTAAAGCGTTAGTATATATTGGTCTTGAATATTTTTCTATAACATAGCACATCTTCCACTTCTGAAAAATAGATTGCACGAAAGGAATAGAAGGTTCCCTTAACACACAAATAAAAGAACTTCCATCGCTACATAACAATCTAAATCTTCACCAGAATTAAGTTATAATCATACCATATCACCTGATTTAAGCCGATGGATTCTAGAAAATTATTAATGTTGGTTTGTACAGATTAAACCAATACCAACCATCGGCTAAGACGGTTTGCTAGGCCGTTGTCTAGCATGAAGCACAGGGCTACCCTTTTTTATATTTGCCAGCCTTGGAAAGTGATCATGAATTTGATTTCAAAAAAAGAAGCAAATGCCAAGGATTGAAGTCTTGATTACTTTGCAAACATGAGTGTTTGTAACATTTGAACTTATAACAACTGTAAATTTGGAAAAAAAAAAAGGGGGGGGAATAGCTATCCTTATTGCTATAAAATTGATGAATTCGTCCTAAATAGCTCAAATGAACTGCACAAATGATAATCTCAAAGTGGAAAACTTAATGATATTACATTTGTTCAATCTCATAAAATAGGTAATAAAAAATAACCCCTTTCCTCCCAACATCAATTGGCAAGAAAGAAGGTACAAAAAAAACACGCCCGGACCTATATGCCACTAACCCTACTAAACCCATGAAGCCAGTCCTATGGCTTCAGCCAATCCAATTCCGGGCCCGATACCACTCCTGCCACCCCACCCCCACCACCCCCACAACCACACCACCCCACCACACCATCACCACCCCACCACCCCACCACCCTCAGTCAGGTGGCCCGGGCCATATGGCAGTGTGACAGGCTCCACTTGAACCTCGGCCAGCGGTGCCTTGCCTCCTTGATATTCGTTGTCATTCTCTGACCGCTAAATTGCGTTAGCGCCGCTAATACAGGGGTCGCTTTAGGCGAGACGCCCCGCGCCCCCTAGTGGCGCTTTCTGCGGGTTAGGGCGCATGCGTGCTGGTGGCGGTGACGTTGCACTTTTTCCTGCATGACAGAAATGTGTGATCTATGAGGCGCGTGGCAATGGTATTTATCGATTCGATATGTGGCGATTATCAGAGTAAAATACATTCTGACTGGAATTATGTTTAAAATATCCATTTACTTATTCCATATAAAAAAAACATTGAAAACCCTTAACACACATTTTCATGTAGCCTATATATTTTCTGATAATCTCAGTTTTATATACAAGACTAACGGCAGGTTTCCGGTCAAAAAGTGTGGTTTTGGTTTCCCTGATTGGCTGAATAGACTGGACGATTCATTCCTAGAAACTGGTTCTCCACGTCTTCTGTATAATCATTTCCCTTCCCAGAACCTGTGGCTTTACGTATATTCAAAATAGGTAACTTCCATGCGACCAAGTAACGAACTGCAAGATGATTTATAAATAAGAAGCGATTAAATGGAAAACCCCAAATTCGACGTCTCTCTGATAGTACAACACTTATGATATAAATTCCCTCGGATGGATTACTCTAAACGCTGAAAATGGCATTTCGAATAGAACGGAAAAAATCATCAAATACTTTACAACTGGGCGAATAGGATCAGCAAAAATACGATACGTCAGCAAAGACGACAACGTGAGCAATAAAGGTAGATCGAGAGGCGAGTAACGGAGGGTGGAGGTGGCGAAGGGCGTGGTAATGAATGGCGAGGAGAGGGTGTAATATCCTGGCGCGCGTGAACTCAGACATTTTACACTGGGCCCGACAACACTGACTTGTTATCCATCCCCTTCACGCCCCATTGTGGCTTCGTCGCCGGGGGTCAGTGACGTCATGACCTGCCCGACGTCATGGGGCTTCGTCGGTGTCATGACCTTCCCGACGTCATGGGGCTTCGGGCGGTGTCAACTGCACTACACCAGTGCTGCCGTGACGTCGGGACCTATCCAGCTTCCTCTTCATCAGTCTGGAAAAGAGCAGCTCGCCACAGAGCAGCTCACACAAACAAAGGTTGATTGGGGAGAGAGGACATAACCTTGACCGGCGCCAATGTTTTAGCTATAAATGAGTATTTCTTCTTTATCACCGCAAACTTCAATATTTAAACCGTGGGTATGGCTAGCTCCAAAACTGAGTGTAGATAGTTCAATTCATTTGGGTTATGATGAAAGTCTACTGTACTGAAATTAAGTGTAAGCACCAGCATTTTTGGCCATGTTTTGCAATAGAATTCTAATTATTTTTAGGATTGATCGTACACATGAGCATTATTGCGTCATGGTAGACATACATCCGTACACCTTCATTTTGAGATTATATTTATTGGCAAAGTTATAACTGCTCACCAAATTTGGGCTTCTTCAAACACCATGGCGGTTCTATAATACTACTTTTGAGCTGCTCAAAGGTGCGGCGAGTGCATCTATAAATATGTAAGAACTGAGCTGCTCATAGCTCCCTAATGAGCAGCTCACCTGTATGATTATACTGGATTCCTGGTAAGGTAGACAAGTAGTCTAGGTTGAGCTTAGGCTCGTATCAAATGAGTTGCTCATCACTAAAGACATCGTTTGGGAAAACGTCAGACTTTTTCACAATATGATCTATCTCGGGCGATAGATCACCTGTCGTTATGTTGTAATGGGCCTAATTGGAGATCAATGGTTTTGAACGTATTTTCCCTCTGTCTTTATAGATGAATGTTGTAGCACCTATTATTTGGACAACATAATCCTTCCCCAATCAAGTAATAAAAGCCCAGCTGCATGGCCAGTTCAACCTTAGATGAATAAAGAAAAGCAACAAAATGACGATTCTACTGCAAATTTCTGTTTGTTTGTGATTGGGAATATCACACAATGTTCATGTAGTAACACCCCTGCACTAATATTACCCGGTTCACTGCACTAAAAATAGAATGATTGAACTGAATGAATATCTCATAAGCTTAGTTTTCTCGTCAAAGATGAGGATATCCCACATATAGATAAATTCCATTCTAAATCAAAGCCTTGATTAACATAAAGTACAAGATCTTTCTTAACACACAATCGAATCGTACGGTTGCATATGCCAACGAGTGGTAGTATTTAACACAATAGGTTCAAATGCCTGATGTTGGCTGATGTTTGTTGAGCATGGCTGATTTTGGCTGATGATTTTAGTTGAGGATGGCTATAATGGCTGGTGACGGTTGATGAATATGGCTTGTGATGGCTGGGATGGCTGGTGTTGGCCGAGCATGGCTGGTGATGGTTGAGTATGGCAGATGAGTTGACAGAATGGCTGGTAACTTGACTACACTGTGTCCACATTGCCGTGTATTATTAAGGCCATCTGAAACTCTTTTCTGTCTTGGTCTTTTTGCCTCGTCCCTTTTTACTACAATAAAAGGCATTCAAAATTGGCCGACCAGAATTTCCTCAGGCCAGCTCCATTCAAATCAAAAGAAGCAAAATAAAGTAATAGAAATGGTTTCTTTGCAAATAAACACAAAACTTGTTTCAGTTCAACTAAACCAAATTAATGCATGTAGCATATGATTAATTGAATAGTATTGATAAAACGGCCTTCGACAATTAGTTCTATGTGCTCATTATACTCCTGGTAGACGTTGACGCTTTAATATCAGCATGGTATTCTTTATGTGCGAACAAGATCCGATAATAGGGAGTGGTGCCATATTCTATAACCAAACATGTGCAATGAGTCGTTTAATAACAGCTAAATGTTACCGTCATTCCTACCCTATTTGATAAGTACACTGTTAGGAAGGTGTTTAGAAGTTAAACATGTTTAGGGTCTAAACATGTTTAAAGCCTAAACACTTGTATTTTCTAAACATGTTTTGGATTACAGATGTTTATTGTCTAAACACATGGGATCCCACATGTTTAAAACCTAAACATTAAACACCTAAACATGTTGAATATCTAAACACTTGAACCTAAACATGTTGAATATCTAATCACTTGAACCTAAACATCATAAATTTCTAAACATGTTTAGGGTCTAAACGTGTTGTCAAACTGGTTACAACAAAGTGTTTAGGAAAGTGTTTAGGTTCTAAACACTTGTTTTTACAGTGTAGAAATTGAATTAAGCGTACCAAAATAAAAACAGATCTGTCCAATGTTAATTCGGAGGATTTACCATTGCGAATCATTGTTAACGAACCTTTAAGCTACATTTTTAGGATAAACCAACTTAATACAACTTATATACCTTATGAAATGATATGATGGGTTCTCACAACTCAACATCAAACACTTAATTTCCGCTAGGGGAATTACTGTATACTGAACCCCAATTTCCACTCTTTTTCTTCTCGTATTTCTCAAGAATCCTGGAGATTTACAAATGGCCTGAATCCCACACTTCGCATCTCCTTTGATGTTGGCATAGCATAGAGCAAAAAGAGGGTAAGAAGAAAAGGGCAGGGCTGGGATCATGGTAGGCATACAGTATGGGGAGCGTATGGACGCTAAGCAAACTTAGCCTTTGAACCGAATATATATATATGCCATCTGTAGACCAAGAGTAACCCTTTGGGAACTTTTGCTTAAAGCATAGTGTACAATGCGTTCGTATTTGATATATTGACCCACATATAGTTTTTATTGTGGTAACACATGTTTTATGGTAATTGACTTGGTTGTGGTGAATAACAATTTTAAGTTCCATAATGGTAGTCATTGTGAACAAAAAAAACTTGTATATTGTTTCTTAATTTTAAGCAATGGTAGTTTTACAAAGCTGAAAAGAGAACACAATAGCTATAAATCACAATAGCATTATAGTCTACATCCCCGCATATATATTTATCTACAAAACAATTATCCTGGTAAGTCCCAAGGTCATGGAATCAGCTCAGGTATTTTTTGCACTTTGCAATACTCCTCCCCTCCCCAACAACGAATAGAAAAAGAAAATAGAAAGGCCATGCCACTAATTACACCAGTCGAACCTGTGAACTAAACATATCCTTCTGCAGATTCTGAGAAAAGCAGGTATCACTCTGTGAGCCCCTCCCCTTTGAACCACTGGATACAGTTCCCCTATGGAGCCACTTCTGACTCTCTCTAAAATAGGATCAGGCCCTGTGAGGTTCCTGAAACCCCCGTGTGAGTCAGCCTAGACGGCCCTCTGGGATCCATGCCCTTTTGCCAGCCGGCCCAGATACTCCTCTGTTAGTCCCTCAGTTGCTTCTATGAGCTGCTCATAGCTGCTCATTCCATCTGTGTAGGAGGATCCTACTGAAGATGTGAGTGAGTCCTGTGCAGTCTGGATTCAGTAGTAAGTTCTGGTTTGACGTGTGTGTGTGTGTGTGTGTGTGTTTGTGTGTGAGTCTGTGAGTGCGTGTGTGAGTATGTGTGAGTGTGTGTGTATTTGTGTGTGTGTGTGTGTGTGTGTATACATGTATGTATGTATGTATGTATGTATGTATGTATGTATGTATGTATGTATGTATGTATGTATGTATGTATGTATGTATGTACGTGTATGTGGAGGGTGGTGGTAGATGAGAGGGAAAGGGAGGGAGTGGGGAGAGTCTCGAGAAGGGAGAAGGGAGAGGGGAGAGGAGAGGAGAGAGTGGAGCTCCTGCCTGGAGTGAGTGAACTGGGGGAGTCATAAAGGCTGCCAGACAGGCTGGGCCGCCCATAATGCAGGTTGTTTGCGGACATCACATACAGTATTCATAGTCACATTTGGCTGGGGGCCCCCTGGGCACTGCCCTGGGAGACGGCCGAGGAAGGGGTGCGCGTGCTTCTGTCATCCCGAGGCAATTAGGCAGAGGTTTTTGGTCACTTGGGGGAAAGGACTCAATCCTCTGTTATCTTGCTACCTTGCCTATCCGTCGCCCTGTTGCTCCGTACAGCATTTCCATCTCGCCATACTAGCCAGAAATCGACCGTACTATGAACTTCCGCGTCCATACATTTTGGTTATTCTTGTCGCCAGCATAAAAATAGTGTGATTTTGAATCAAACTACAGTCAAATATGTTATTTTAAATTTGCTTCCTTGCGTATCTGTCGCCCTGTTGCTCCTTACAGTATTTTCACTTCCATACTAACCAGAAATCGTCCTTACCAGGAACTTCCGTGTCCGTACGTTTTGGTTATTCTTGTCATCAGCATAAAATAGTGTGATTTTACATATATATTTTACACTTATATAATGCAATATAGTATATATGGGTGTGACGTCCCAACAATAAGAGTGTGACAGAGACATTGTGTTTTAGTATGTAAATGACTGTGCCAAACTAGAATGTGACAGAGTGATAAGGTCTTTTATACAAAACATGGTTGTATCTGTAATGTATCAAGTATCCTTCAAGCCTGTCACCTTTTCAGTTATGTTCCTATAGGCCTATTGCACGATCATCAATATAAGACCTTTCATAACCTAATCTGCTAATAACGTTGGTTTAGTTCAGTAAGACTTCCGAAACAAAAGAAGTGAAAATGATAATGGTAAAACAGCAGCTCCAGGGCTTTAGCCATGATTAAGCAGTATTCTCAACAAACCTAAAGGCGAAAAATATCATTCTATCAATTCTGACATTAGTTTCATACTGTTCTGCTGTCTTGTACAAAGGCATTCAATTATGTCTAAATGAGACATTCTGATCTGATTAATTGAACATGGTTACCTTACATGCTGGAAGAAAAGAACAAACTCTGGTTCAGGGACGTGGCGTTGGGAAAGGTCAACGACTTATGTAAGGGACAACCTGTTGATTAGCTTTTATCAAAACACTACATTTTGTAAAGACGTGCCATTTCGCCAATCCTGCAATGTGTTTTCTAACTAATCATCATTATTTTATCTAAGCACTGGAGTACAATATCATCTCATCTATTCCCAATGGAACAATTTTTATAGCATTTGTGGTACAGGTTAGTAAGGAACCAATTAAACGTCATTAGAATGTCTGTTTGTAACTCAAAAAGAGGATAGTGTAATAATTGTATAATTAGTATAGGAAGTGACACGAGATCCCGGGCACGAGATACTCAAATAATGTAGACACTCAAAAAGTAGCTAAAATGTATGAAAGTAGTCAAGGCGTAAGATGAAAGGGATATTTCACGTGATACATTTTAGCCAATCAGCATTCACCTGTAGCCTATAAAAGGCAGACTATTTACCTGAAATAAACCAGTGTCCTTCAAGGTGCTCAACTGTGAACATCTGATCTGTTGTTATCTATGCTTGAGAACTAGACTAATATAGTGATTGCGAATATTCAAGAATGGGTCCCAACCAGAACATGGAGATCCAAGAGCAACTCTAGCACCTGATGATTGTAACAGAAAACGTGAATGACAACACAAGTATAGAATAGTTCCCCCAGCACTCCCCCCTCCAGTTTTACAGTGGATCCCCTCAAGTGGACTCCCTGACCCCTAGTACTAAGTACTATTTAGTGACCAATCATGGGATTTGGTGTCCTAGAGGGGGAAAGTATGAATTTGAATTTGCATTCCTACCTTTCAGACAATGCAAACCATTTATAAATATTCCCATTATAGGCTGAGATATGGGAATTTGAAATCCCCTATGCGGTACACACTGGTACACCCCTGTTTTACCATTTGTGCTCCATTTCCATATTATAGTACCTTTAACCTAACGATATTTAATTAAAAATTGCAATTTTCTTACTTATCCAAATCTTTCAAAATACAATAACTTTTCACACAGATCTTCATTCAAATAACAGTTTTTACCATCAGAAAGTGAAAAACTTCTATTATTAAAATTGACAAAAAAATTCTATGCAATCATAACATTCCATTTTCTGTTGCCATGGTAACATGACAACATTCCTTATTGCAGCACTCTTTTAACAAAAGGACGTTCCTTTCAAAATTACCCAGAATGCAACTTTCATAAATAAATAGAATGATATTTTGCTCTTAATCTTAATCTCTGGAAAATTCTGCCTAAGTCACATTTCTTAGGGAAATATGCATTATTAGCTTGTTCCCATCAATAACTCACTTGATAATGGACTTAGAGCAAAATGACTAAAATCCCTCTAGGTTACCATATCCCGTGACTGGTCATTTAACTTGATAAAACCCTCATGACCCTATATCCCCCAAATCCCATTCAAACCCCAGTCTTCTCAGGCACATCCAAACAGCAGACCAGGCGTTTAAAATAGTTATTCATTGCTCCGTAATGTATATAGTCCTCATTGATTGTGTTCCAATTGATAAGATTAATTGTATTTAGTCAAGTGGTCCAATCTCTTCTCAAGGCGATCAAAAAGAAAGTCTTAACTTTGTTTTCATTTTCTGGCAAAGTTCTGTGATCACCCAAAATAGCCCCGTGCTTGTTCATTCGGTTCTTAACGTTGGCTCTAGTCATCACTAACCCCTGTTTAGCACTTTAGTGGGACATAAACGGAGCCATAATCTGATCATCTGCTCCCTATATACATGTGAGCAGATCTGCTTTGTATGCGAGCAGATCTGAGGCGCTCCTTTTGATGATGTCACCCCTATCTTCTGAGCAACTTAGTAACCTGCTTATTTAAACCCGTGTTCCACTAGGCCATTTTTACCAATGAAAAATTGGTAATTTCTAAATTGCTATTGGAAATTTTATAGAAACCCATGCATGCTACATAATTGTTTGAGCGGTAATTCAAAATCGTGTCTAATGGTATGTGACATGTGTATAATCATCCCTCATTCCCAATAGCGATTCCCTCACTCCTAATGGTGATTTCCGAAATTGAAATAACATGTTACAGTGGAACACAGGCTTAATTTAGGGATGGGGGTCCTCCTGATTCCTGTAGCCGACGACACAGGTAGGCGGCCGTGTGTGTCACCTGTACCTGTCGGCGACATCAAAGCCCAGGTAATACCCCAAGCCTGGAGAGGCGTGGCATGTCAAACTCCCATAAACCGGCCCAGGCCCCATGCGTCTCCCCCTCCATACCCCTCTGCCTCTACTGTTACCCGCTCCGCGTTTTCCTAGCAAACCGAAACTTGAGGCTTTGCCAAATATACAAAGGAGACATTGGTGGATAAGGGGTGGGGAGCAACGGGAAGGAAAAATCTGTTTTGTGTTTATGTCTTATTTACTTCTAGTTGTCATGAAAACCCTGGTGGGAGGGAAGGGGTGTGAAGGGGGGGGGGGGGGGGCTTGGTTGGTTGTTTGTCCTCTATTTGATCCTACTGGAGGAGGCCCTCCAGGCGGTGACACCCATTTGTGAAGGTTAAAGGTCGGGGTTCTTGGTTTTCTACACATAGAATTGATCGTGAGCTGTGTTCGTGTTGGTGGCGATAAAATGATGCTCGTTCATTGTAATACTACCCTTGTAGCCTGTTCCAATATTCGTCGATGACGCATATTTGTCAAATACAATAAACGTGGTATGTTCTACGAATAAACCAGATATTTTCAGTTCATTCATAAAGTTGGTTGATCAGAATTTGACAGCAATACCTGGTATGTTAAAAAACTGATCGATTCATGGAAATGTCTCCCAATCTGTTTCATGTTTCATGTGAGAGATGTAGCAACATGTCAATGAAAACTTTAAAGCTCAAAACCTTGCCCAAAATAATGGCCATCGTAAGGGAAAGACCTTCTTGTGAATAGGGAGTTCACCAGAAGCAATACAAATCCCTAATATTAAAACTATCGTATTTTCCCATCCAGTATCCAGGATCCAGAGAAACATGGTAAGTTGACTTGGTATGGGTATCATCTGAACTTCATACTTGCTGCTGGATCAAGCAATCGAGAACTGTTGAAAGCTTAGCCATAGGCTATGAACGTGGTGAGCTCGGGTGAGAATGACGCAATGGTTCTTGGGCACAAGTGACAGTTATTCAACCTGCATGTATCAGGTGTGCTGGGTCTCTATGACGGCCCGGAGGAAACAATGCTGAAAGGTGAGTAGCTATGAGCAACTCCGAGCAGTTCAGAGCGGCTCAGAACAGCTCTGAGTAGTTTGAGATGGATATGAGCAGTTCACGCTATTACTGTCTAGCCCAGAAAAATAACCCGGTAACGAACAGTTCAGAACAGGTCTGACCCAATCCAAACATCAACGAATACCTTAGAACAGTTCCGAGCAGTTCCGAGCAGTTCTGAGCAGATCTAAGCCACTCTGAGCAGCTCCGAGCAGCTCCATGAGTTATGGCCACAATCAGGTGGCGCGGAGGTGCGTAGGGGAAATTGCTCCCATGGGTTATATTCCCATCACATGGCGTCATAGGTGCGGTCTACTTCCACAGATAAAGCACGTCAATTCATCACGCTTATCGTCGAGCTCTGTCACACCATTGTGGGCTGCTTATTTGTAATTGCGGCCGCTGCATTTATGGCCGCTTATTTGTAATTGTGGCCACCCCAAGTGAACTGTGACCAGCGCCGTCAGCCCCCTCTCAACTGCTCAAAGCCCAGGGCGATACAAATTTAATTTCAATTCAATTACGTCGCCTATGTGAAGTGAAATAGTACTTTGCTACGTACTGTTATATGGGGTAGATTATACGACTCTGTAACATTAAATCCGCTGGGTCTAGGCCGATAATACCAATGTGTCAAGATTATGCCAGGTGCTTAAGATGTATCTGTATAGACACCCTCTACTTAATTCCGGGGGACAAAGGCTGTATACAGGGAACCTTTGTGTTTTTATAACCTGCTTGATCATTTATACAGAAGATATCCCATTTACTGTAATAATAGCCCCCGTTTGCTTTTCTCTACAACACCACAGTATCATATTCCTGTTTCATACTTGATGAAGTAAGGTTTTCGATCCACTGTATGACCAAATAGCAACGGCATAGCTGATTCTGACGATAATGATTCTAAGTTTTAACAAAAATGTTTCTAAAGACAATCAGGAAAGATTGGGCTTGTGATCAATGGGAGGTTGATGGTTTTGTAGAATAGAAGGAATGCGGTAGAGCCGCTGTTAATTGTATAGGCTGAAACTACACATTATCAATAGCGTTGAAATCATAATAAAAGTTCCAATCAACCACAAAATTTAATCTTCATTATTCATGAATTTGAAAGAGTAGATATTGTCATGTTTAACCTAATACTTACCGATGCCTTTAAACAATTTTAATTGCACACATATTATATTAAGGAGATGCCGGTGCGATTCACACATCATAATGAGACCTGTATAGACCCCGTGCCGGTCGCGCCGAAACCCCGATAATTCGCGCGGATTTTAGCCAAAAACGAAGTTCCGGTCCCATAGGCGCAATGCTTAAGGATCGACCGGAACTTCGGAACTGGCACGGGGTCTATGACTTTTCCTATGAAACCCAAGATCACATAAATTATGATAACGACCATTATGTGTATCAAAATAGCCGTCTAATGGAAATAAAGGCCACTGGAGTAAAATTTGTCATTCGTCCCAAATAAATGGCTAATGCTACCTGATCCAAGAGAAGCAGTCATTTCCTCCTTCATCCAAATTTCAACTGACTAGCCCATCGAAAAGTAATACCCCCGTCTCGTTTCCACCGTGACTAAAATGGAAGTGTCTCCTTTTTTCCCTTACTCAGCTAAACTAGCCTATCCCTTTCCTGCCCCTGGCGATTCGTTCCATTAACTAGTTCTTCACACTTAAACCCGGCCAAGGAAAGCGGCAGGGAAGGAGTAATTTGATGTGATAATTGTGGGGGAAGATCGCAGGAATTATAAGGTTTTAGGTGTTAGAATTTCATTTATATGCTAATGAGCTGCAACTGCTGGATCCTGCCAGGACCAAGCGGAGACAATGGCGGACCGGAAGTCAATTGGTCGAGGCCTGCGTGCGACACATGCCTTTCCAACTCAAGTGGGAGGGAATTCTCCTCAACTATTCCCATAGGGGGCGGTCAGATAACTATAATGCGTCATCTGTTAATCCTTAATTATATTTGTAAATTGCTAGAGAACTTTTAAAATAATGTAGATACTCATATATTATAATAATTCGGCTGCAGATTTAGTCACTCATACCTACCTATTTACTGTTTATACATTTTAGTAGTTTAATGGAGTCACTTAAGTTAGATATGAAGATAAACAGAACATTATGAAATTATACGCAGTATCAATAACCATCTATGATGTTCCCTACGTTTACAAATCATTCGGGCGGGAGTTTGCCCGACTGTAACCAGTATAAATAATTTTGAAATAATAACAAGTCGACTGCCGCGTACACAATCTTTCTTTTTTTTCTAATTACCACGTGATACCACAGTGCATCAACAACATCAACAACAATTTTATAATCAATATCCACTTGTCGTTCCATAGAATTAATACCGCCTACACATCGATGTATAATAGATATAACAAAACAGAAGGAAATACGGCCTACATCTGTTGCCAAACAGGATGCCGTAGTCACACATCTACGCATGATGTTCTGAAAAGGATACATGGGTGGCTTCTCTTGCTATTACCCAACCTACAAGGCATGCTGTGATAGGCATGTTGTGGCCAACTCATGCCGTTGAAAGGGAGGAGACCGACCATCCGGTGGTGGGCGGGGAAAAGAATGGACGGACATTGGGAATGCTTCCAAGTGGTCTTGTATATTTGGTGTACATTTCAGAGAGAGGAAAATACGATATAGCGTCTGGATGTTTAGACATGTAATTAGAAACGTAACATACATCGAGCAGGAGAAGGAGGTGGAGAGGAGGAGCAGGAGCAGGAGCAGGAAGAGGAGGGGAACGAGGGAGGAGAGGAGGAGGCGGAAGAAGAGGAGGAGAAAGAAGAAGAGGAGGAAGAAAAAGAAGAAGAGGGACAAGAAATGTACAACTTTTCATTGGTTTTCTTTACTATATAAACGAAAAAGTTAACAAAATGGAATTCTCTCTACGTACATTTAATGGCTTTACACATAATTATCATATAAGCCATGTATACCTTCCTAGATAGTTAATACTTGGTCCACCATAAACATCCCCCACAGACACAAACCCACTAATTATTTATTCAGTGCAAATTAACAGAGGCAAATGCTCATTGCATCTGTCCAGTACGCTGGAGCCAAACACACGTCCATTGAGGATGAGCCAGGTCACATGCATGCATGTACAATGTTGGTGAGGATGGGGATTTGGCTGGGGAGGGGAGGACTAGCCTCTTTTATTATCCCACCATCTGCTGAGAGCATGTTGTCATTACCCTCCCACCCTTACCCCCCACAAGGAGGAGACAGCATGTCCGGTGGTGGGCAGTGAAAAGGTGGCAGCGTCCCCCTGGAGCAGTGAGGGATCCGGCCAGGTCATTGGTGAGCCTGTCGCCTCCAGGGCGCCTCCAGGGCGCGGGCGTCGTGACAATTACGCCCACTAATGAAGCGTCCACTCAGGAGGGGCACCCGACCCGCCTCTTTCCGCTGCAGCTGACGACCTGAATTTTACATGGATTGTTTTGGTCACTAGGATCTATATATGGAATCTCTCTGTGGTCTGTGGTTCAGTATTTAGTGCGACCTTGTAACGGATGTTTTACGTTCACTTTGATCAATGGTCGGTTCTAGCTACATAGGTCTTGTTTTTTCTTAGTATATACAATAAGAAACACATTTTGTTGTAATTTTATATCTAGTAGTAGTACTACATGTATGCAGGCCTGTACATGACCAGACAGGGAGTGATGTAAAGGTACCTTATGACGTTATTTGACGTTCTGGAATGTTTTCAGAACGTTCTTCAGCGTCACATCATTTCAGGGTCAAGTTATTTGGATGTTCCCTCTAAATGATGTATCCATTCTTAATGGAGGCCACCAATTAGAAATGTCTTAATTCAACATTGTAAGCCATAGACGTAATGTGAATAAAAGAATTGAAATATATCAAACTACTTAAATCAAAGTAAAAAAGCAAGAAATGTTGTGAAAGCTTACCTATATCTTACGATACAAATTGTATGATCATGAGTGATCATAAATATCGTGGTTCTTGCGTCTTGGTTTTTTTTTCTTGTTGGGACCCAAATATACAAAGACAGTTCCAAGTTGGATGTCGTCTGCTACAACTTGAAAGGGATGGGATTCTACATGATAGGTTTGGTGCACCACTTTTAGACATATAGAAAGTACGGGTTAATGTTTGAACGAACCTTTTCTTTCCATTTCTATCCGTCATCATCCTCAACCTAGAATCTGTTTTGAGAACTTTCTGTTTAAACGACATATTTAAGGAAAACATGTTGTGAAATAAAAATGAATTTTCAGAACCGTTGACTATGAAAAAATAACATATTCCATTTGTTTTTTAGTAGTTATAAGTCTATGAAATGGGACGGTGAAGTTGCTTTTACCGCTTGAACCTCAGCACTTAAGCTGTCGATGAATGTTGTCACCACTATCAATTTTGTCACCCAGTCTTCTCAAGAGATGATATCCTAGGGGACTTCGGCATGGTCTACATAGTAATGCACAAACCTGGACCTTTAACACCCAGTTATACTTAACTGGTCTTCCATTCCCTAACGCAGTATAGCCTCAAAATCCAAAGACACAGTATAGCGTCAAAATCCGAAGACTGAGAGCCTATACTCCCTGCCCCTGGGAACGTCGTTACAATTTAATATATTTCGTTCAGAAATTCAATCAATTCCAAGAACACATCTATCCACATCTCAGTGGAATGCTTTTGCTAACAGACGGCGCCTCATATCTCAGTGGCGCCTTCCTACTAACAGCCGTTGCCTCTAAGGATATGAACCCCATTTATCAGCCCCCCGGCCGGCAGTGGTCTGGGGACCCCCTCTCCCTGGCCGTGATAATGCCGTTCGATTACTACACTATTCATCAGCCTTACGACCAGCCAAGACACCGCTAATTGATATACTTCTTGGCGTCTCCCCTGCGCCCTCCAGTAGGTGGTAGGAGATGTTGGGGGCTGTGGTAGGGTAGGGTGTGTTGGGTGTAGAGTGGGTGTGTGGGTGTGTCTGGAAGGTGTGTTTGTATCAAGATGTACTATGGAGGAGAATCACGTATTGCCACGTGTTTTGTTTTCAAAAGAAATCAGCGATTAAGAGAAGAAAAAAGTCTACACAAGATTAGATGGGCCCAATTTCTCGTGTTTACCGCTTGTTTTCGAGTAAGCTGTTGCGGTTTGAGTCTACACACAAAACACGTAATACGTTAGATAAGGACTGAACAAAAACTCATTTCATGTTATACACATGCTAACCTGGGTTTATTCAGCGAAGCAGTAGGCCCTATTCCACAAATAAAACTAGTGTTTCACTGGAACAAAATATGTGTCGTATTATTGGGCTGTTTTAGGTTGGGTGGCAATTAATTCTTGCTGCCTTATAGCGTGGGTTAGATTATCTGTTGGTTATACGAAATAGAGACAGTCTTATACTGAAATTTGAATTATAACTTGTGTTTGCACACTACTTTAAGTTATATTAAGTGCTAAATCGTGTAATTATAAGTAATTCTGTAAACTTATGACAGAGGTGAGATTCTATCCACTTGTCATTTTCTTTATTAGATATCCGTTAGACCTTGCTTAAGAGACCTAGAGAATCAGATACAATATAATCTTCCACAAAGAAAATGTCCAGCAGTTTAGAACTGCTTCTCATTTGGAGTATTTCTTACTATAGATGCCCATGAGACTAATTTGCAGAAGACCTCCTCTTCTGGCCACCTGTGAAAGAAATCCCAATTCCCAGCAAACAATTCCCACTGGCTCCATGACAAAGCACTATTCTTCAACCTCCACCAACAACACCAACAAGAGAGCATGTAGTATCCGCTCTAGTCATTCTGTCTGGCTGATTTCCGGACGCACATAAGGCATGTTGGAGAAGAACATGTTACTGCTTTTTGATAGAGAATATCCCGTCTGGGAATGCACACCAGGGGCAAATAAGGGCAAATAGGCCAGAAGGGCAGTTTTTATATGCAACGCGAGGCCTAGTAACGCCTCCAATAGGCCTGAAGGTCAACGCCATAACGTGGCGGCGAGCAACTCAATCCAGGTTTAGGAGCAGCTCAGTAAGTGGGTCAGACGGAGAAGTAGCCGTTTTATAGACCCGGTGAGCATTATTCTTGTATTAATTTCATCAGCAGCTGTCACGTATCTATTCTCTCCCGTCAGCATTCTTATTGCGTATTCCTCTAGGCTGGAATCGGGTTTTCCTTGGGAAGCTGTACAGGTAGAAATGAAAAATACAATGGTTAAGTGTTGAAACTAGAATCATTCAGTCAGTCATTTGTACTCTAATAAAAAGGAAAAAAATGTACCGCAGACGTCCTTCAGAATTATAAGGTTTACTTTATATCTAATCCTACATTGGATATATTCAAGGTTTGGGCAAGAGTTAGACAAGATTACCATATATTGCTTGTCCCCTAGAATAAGGATCACTGAAACAAGCAAGAATTATATCTTTCTATATCCCCAAGGACTTATAAAAACATTAAAATTTCTTAAGTTTTACCAATTGACAGATTTGCAGGTTTGCCAGCCAATCAAAATGCTATACCTCAGGCCAAAATAGGATTGGACATTACAGGTTGGGCTGATTGACAGGGGTTTCAATGGAGAAAGGTCAATATTCTAAAGCTACATTCTAGGAGCAATTTGTCAACCAAATTGCTTTGGTTAATTTTAGTATTATGCAACTGTCTTAATGGGAAAAGCACAGAAGCAATTTTGAAAATATTTCATGGTAAACTTTAATATTGATGTCAACTTGGATGGGCTTATTATGTTGAAGAACCAGCTATACTTCATTATATCAGAGACCATTGTGGGCGAGTCATCAACATTTCTGTAAGCCCATTACGTAATATGGTCACTGTATTAATTGCCACATCTACAATGCCATGCTGCCATTTCATGCATTCATGAATGACCAACAGGGTAGATTAATACTTTTGACTGACAGGTTAATCTCATTCAGAACAAATTAATTCACCCATTATGCTCTGTTTACATGTAGTAATTTACAGGAAAAACAATCCAGCAATTTAATCTCAATTAACAAACACAACCTCATACAACATTGAAGACCCACTGCATAAAATTGAAATTAATTTTACTGGGGCCAGCCACAGGGAGAACCAGGAGAGCTGCTCGGTCCTGCATCAGTAAAAGACATTTGACTCATGGCCCTGTTTTTACCAGGCAGTAGGCTGCTCATTTCAGAAGGCAAAACCTGGAAAACAGGCATGTCGCTCTATTGAACGTGTCTGCAATTAATATTAGATGTCAATTTCATAACGGCATGCCCTGGAACAGTGTGAGTAGGCAGTGGATGCTACCGGTTTCGCATGAAAAAGACTCAATGAATGCAAAAAATAAATAAAATAAATAAAAGAGCCATGACGTTTCCTAATACATTATTCAGTTTCCGTATCAATTCAATTCTCATAATGCTATCGTTCCGGGCATTTTCCAGGTAATCGCACAATAGTGCTAATTCAAAGCGTTTTCCCTTTTGTAGTTGATAGTGCTCGGGGGTGGAGGGGGGGGGGGGGGGCTTTTCATATACCTCTTATAGGGTGTGCCTTGCAGTTTAGGCAGGTGACCGTAAAGTTCTATAATTAACCCGCGATGAGCCTGAATTGCATTAGCCATAGCACAGATGGGGACGCCGCCACAATTTATGACGGCAGCGCGCGGCCACCGTTATGGTCGTTAATATGGCGGTTTCATACCATCGACTTCCGGTCACCTTTCTCTGCTTTTCCACGGAATGCACCGGTGGTGGGAACCTACCTTTCATTTATACTGAATTATATTATTTATTCTATGCGTCGTATGAAATGATAATGAAAGGCATACTGGTATGAAATGAAGGAATGAATGACAATTTTGTTTTATGATTGTCCTTTTTTGGTTGAATCCAAGAGTAGGGATTGTGTCTCTGGAGTAGCACACGTATATACATACTGTCTGGTCAAATGTCTCAGAAATTCTATTGGAGAACGATAGCTTAAAAACCAGGAAGATAATTTGACGGGAAATGTATAAATGCATGCCAAGATAATCAAACAAATTTTGATAAATTAGTGATAATTAATTAAACGTGGTATCACTGCAGTAATCAAACTTCCTGGAATGTACTCATAGGATTGCTGGCGCTTTTAAAGCAAATTTTCCCATAGAGAAAGGTCTCGGTCGTCGTATCCTTGCTCCACGGGAAACACAAGAATCATAACATTTGCTTTGCCTGCCACTTAAGCCTCCACCCCGAGCCCTTTAATGGCCATTTCTCTTTATGCAATCGGTTTTTATCCCAACACAAACCCCTCAACCCCCCCTCCCTCCCCACACACACTCCCAACAAGCAAGAAAGCCCCCTGCGAATCAGCAGAACAGAGTGGGAGCAATGTGAAAAGGGGACAAAGTTCATGGCTGGCTGAGGGAACTTACACGGGCCGTTATCGCCGGGCGGGGATCTCGACAGAAGGGAACCCCCGGTTCAACCTGTCAGGGCCCTCCTCGACCCGCCTGCGAGCTGACAATGGCAAAACGGTGTCGGTAGATAGGAGGAGTGGCCCTGCTCCTCACCCCCTAAAAGCCCGGCCCGCCGTGGAGGGCCCTTTGCCGGGCGGGCCGGGGGTTCTCCATCTGTCAGCCGGGAGGCGGGGAGGGGGGTGACCTTAATGGGCGGGCGGCTCCAGGGTGGGCATGTTTGCCTACGTCGCCCGGCTCGGACAGAATCAATTAACAATAAGGGGATATGCTGAAGTGCGCCGAGACAAATTAGCAGAAAAATATTGATGTGTCCTGGCTAGCTACCCTCTCTCTTCTGCTGCGGCTACCCCTACCTCCCCACCCCCCACCCAACCCAATGCAGCAATCCTCTCTATGTCCCGCTCCCTCCCTCCTATCCCTCCCTAGCGCCGGGCAAATGGTGCGCTATCCGATAAGGGCCCGAGAGGCGGGGGCCGGGGCTACTGTTTGTCTTCTGACAAAGTCCACACGAGCCCGAGTCAAGCGATAAACAGTGGCCGGCGGCCCGATACCGCAGCCCCGATGGCCCGGGGACTCCCCCCAGCCACCCACCCTGCCGCCTCCGACCGATCCGTCCCGTGAACTATCCTATAGGGGGTGTGGGAGGGGACTTAATTGCATTTGGTGCTGAAAACGCGAGATTGATTGATTAAAATGCCTCTGTTAACTGTGCATCGCGATCTGCGCATGCGTGCTGTCCCCTTGCTAACACGTCATCAATCACGTGGTCAGGGGGACGCTCTGTCTGTCTGTGTGTCTGTGTACTACAATGTGACGGACGTGCTATCGGCCCCCGACTATCTCCCTTTATCTTTCGATTATCTATTCCCCTTCCCTCTTCTCCTTTCCTTTATCCTTCCACCCTTTATCCTCCCTACCTTTATCATTTTATGCTCCAACCACCCACCTTTATTCCTAGACACTCTATCCTTCCTTTATCCTCACGCCCTCTATCCTCCCTCTCTTTATCCTCTCACCCCTAGCCTCCCTCCATTTACCCCCCACCTTCTTTCCTACTCTCCCCCTTTGTCCTCCCACTCTCTATTCTCCCTACCTTTATTTTTCAACCCGTTATCCTTTCGTTATATATATTTTCCCATCTTGCATGATATCCCTTTATTATTTCACCCTTTATCCTCCTTTCCTTCATTCCCCCACCTATCTTTCACCATCTTTTCCTCTAACCATTAATCCACCAAACCTTCTGCTTCCCCATCCTTTATGTTATGTTATGTCTCCTAACTTCTTCTCTTCTGTCATCTCTTCCCCCGTTCTATAGGTGCTATGCATATTCCTCCCGTCCCCCCTTCCTCTCTCTGCTCTCTGCATCTCTCTCTACCCTTCCTATTCCCATTCCTTTCCCCCACTCCCTCAACGTTAACTACAAACCCGTCCTCACCTCTCACCCCTCAACACCCACGCCCACACCCAGCCCTCAGTGACAATTCCACAATTTTGCATTTCATTTTAATGCGTGTTGAATTCCTAACAGTTTTTCTTCCCCTAGCTCAGGATGGCCTGTCATGGCCAATTTCCATCGGCACATCCCGTTGGGCGCCTCCCCCAAGCCCCGGCGCCCCTCCTGCTCCAGCATAGACTGCCTCCTCCTCTGTGACATTTCCTGTCCTACCTCCCTGGGACCCCACTTGCTCTCTCTATGTGTGCTTGTTTTCCTTTGGTAGACATCCCGTGGGGAATCACCAGTCTCTTCCGGTAATCAACAAAGACGTCCTGCCTCCGCGGCCCTTGTTTGGTTTTTATTTACTGTTCTCTGGCAGTTAGATTGTAAAAGGGGATAAAATGTATTGTGGCTGGTGATATCTGAATTGTGATCCCTGGTGAGGTTCGTTAAAAATGTCTGTGTATTGTTATAGCCTTTTGATTCATAAGCACATAATGTATTATTTTTTTGATTACTCCTATGTGATTCAGACCTGGATTTGCTTTCAGAAATCCTCAGTAAAATCAGTGTTCAACCAGAACCAGTGATTTGCAATTTCATATAACCCAAACCGACCATCTTCACACGTATTTAATTGGCTTTAATAAACTTGTTTTTTTATAAGTTACCCTTAGAACCTATATGACAGTCGTAAAATATAATAAGTTAATTTTCTTTTTATTATAGCAATAGCTTTTCTTGAAAAACGAGTCTTTTTAAATCCCTACAAAATTGCATCATAATCGCATCACGAATCATCGCTTTAAACAACCAACATCTTGAAGTTGTGTCCATCCTTAAAGTACGTTTACCTAACCGGAATTTAAATCTAGGATTACTTTCTACCAGACTCTTGCTCCATCCTCAGTCCCAAATGCCTGCACCACTTCCCCGTTCCCGTGCAGTGTAATTACCTGATAGAGACTGACGCAGCTGCTAATTCTTCCATAAACCTAAATGTCTATTTACTTTGTTATTGTCCCCCGATTCATTAATTATACATTTTCGTCCGCGACGCCTTGACAGCCCCTAGTTTTAGGCGTCAGAGTTGGCAATGTCTTTGTACCGTGGCTTCTCCAAACAAGTTTTGGCACGACTATAGGTTCTCCCACAATTTCACATAGTTATCTGTATTTTGATTATTATTTATTTTTGTTATTTCATTACCGTCAAACTGCATTGGTTCTTAAAGATAAAGGAGTGACAGCGATATTATTTTCACAGGCTGTCCTACTGCATAGGTAGCTAAACGTGCGAAAGATAATTATGAACTTTATGTCTTCTTATAATACCAAATAATAATTGACTTTATAGTTCTAAACAACAATGAGGCTTTAAAAAGGCTTTGAATATTAATGTCGATGATTGTTTTATACATGTCGTTAGGAAAAACGTTTGACGATGTGACTTAATTCCGTATAAATGTCTGGTACAGATAATAAATACTATTGCATTGTCTTATTTCTCTCTTTCAGACATTGGCAGCACATTGGCCCCAAAATAAAGATGGTCCAACATAAACACGTTTAGTTGAATACGGAATAGCATCACAGTATGCGTGTTTGAAAATGGGACAGGTTATGAAAACCGCTATCTACTTATCGTCACAAAAGGATAAAATCTCCCCTCTTATTTTTAGAGCATTATACTTGTCAAGTTCCACTTTAAAGAGAAAGAAAATCAGTATAATTGGTTATAGAGCTAATTCAACCACAATTTAGGGATGGCCGCAACGCTTAAGTCAAAATGGTAAAGTGTTGCTAGATTGTGTCAGTAGTAAAAGAAACGTCAATTGTAGTACGGCAACAGGACTATGAGTAGTATAGGGAAAGGGTTGTAATGCGAAGGCGAGTTGTGAGGAACTGTTTTGCCGTGAGTTTATTCTCGAGTAATAACACACATGACACCATATCATAACCTATAGTAATGAAAGTTATAGTTTATTGAAATTAGATGGGAATAAGTGCAGTTTTGTGCACTTCTCCTTCATGACTATCTTTAAGTCAAAGGAAAAAAGATTGAAGGTTTTTATAGTTTGTATTGGATATTGGACAAGAAACATGACATGGGTATGTTTCAGTAGTACCATCATTATGGAGGTCTGACATAAAACGCTGCACATAATGCGGGTATAATATACGTATACATACACCGGAGTCATCCCTCACTAAAAGGTATATGGTGTACATATTATTGACCTGACTATAGGGTTGTACTCCCATAACAACTTAGGCAAAAATGATGCTTTGCATACATTGTATTGTATTCTGCATGGGATAGGAGCAAAATGGACAGAACAGTTCAATTTGATGACATATAATTGAGTAGAATTTATTATAGAATTTCAGCATGGAGTTAACACTTTGTGGTTATATTCGATCAAATATAAAATATTACTCTTCTATTTGTATATACCTGATTTAACCCTTTAGACCCCACAGATTGCATTCATAAATAGCTTGATTTCCCCGGGATTTCCATGGATTTCCCTTCAGATTTCCTCAGTTTTCCTTTAATTAAAAATGTTCAAAGGTTGATCATTGCTTGACAATTAAAATTATTAGAATATGGTTTGTAGAATTCAATAGAGTATTGAATCAGCTTTAAAATATTGGCCGTTTTTGTATCTTGTATACTTCCCAAATTGTTCTACCTGGAAAAATATGGAAAAATGATGGAAAAACGGCAATTTTTCCGGGCGGCTACGGCTGGATTGGGGAGTACACCCTCGGGCGGATGTGGCCGGATTGGGGTCTAAAGGGTTATAGAAGATGTGTAAGCGTGAAGATAATGAATAAACACTTAGAAAAATCCACACAGTGCTAAATCCATCCTGCAGCCAACATAATATTATGTTTACCCTCATGGAGACTCATCTCTCCTTGAAGATAGAGGGAAATGATGATGTCCAGTTACCTAGGATTTTTCTCTTTCCGTAGGACCACACCAAACAACACATCCTGCAGGAATTGGTACTGTTCTTTTCAGGGCTTGCAGGGGTAGAAACCACAGACGTTTATGTCGAAGAGAATCAAACCTCCAAACCTGCTAATCCCAGAGTTATGAAATAGGGTGACAGCAGAAGTTGCAAACGAACAGGGATATAGAAGCAGGTCCCAATTGAACGTATTGCACATTACAACATGTAACATAGACGTGTATGGGTGCTTCACTGTAGCATATATACTTATAGTTATAATAGACCTATAATGGTACTAACAGACAGGGTCACAAATTTATTTTTGCTAATGGCCATGGGTTCACCATGACCACAATCATGGTCATTTTCTATCAGTGTCTCAAACAGTATTTATATCGCAATGTTCCAGCAAATATATATGAATGCTAGAACAATAGAGGAACACCATAAGGGGAAGTCTAAATCGTTTAGGAATGCAGGAATTTTTATCAATGTATTGGTTATCTGAACCGTATGGACAACGTAGATGGTCTACCCATTGGTCACTGGGTGCAGTGACCTGCTCTGTATAGGTTCTGACCTGATCTGATATCACAAACCCATACAAAACTGCCAATATAAACACCCAGTAGATCAAGTCTCATACACGAAGCCAACGTTAGCGGGAGAGAACACATGGCCGTGCAGTGGACGACTATACACCGTATGAGGGCTCCGTTTTATTCAATCAGAGAAGCCGGAACTACATTGGCTATAACCGGAACCATTAATTTTTGTAAAGCCATTCTCAGACTTTTGCTATTCAAGGGATGTCCCGCTTAAATCAGATTCCATAATTTTTTTATTTTCTAGATAGATTTGATAAAGACAGGAAGAGTATAACTAACAAATTGGTGGAACCTGCCTATGGCTTGTTATATAACCAATCTATCACAACAGCGATACCTGTTTTCAGACTGTCATAATTTTTATTGGTTTGATTTGAATTCTGTAGATGGATTATACTAACACAGTTTATGAATCTCTAGATATTGTAAAACTTCATTCTCGTAAAAATCATTCATGATAAATCTTATATGAAAGAGAAATTGCCCAAGGGTGATGGTCTGCATTAACTCTTGCAATCAGTACAAGTAATCGCTATTGTGATTCTTTTATGCGCAGGCCACTGTGGCCCATCATATAATACAATGGTAAAATAGTCAATGTCTCGCAACAAGGACGTTACTGTTGCAATGGGTCCCAACGTTGAGGTGTTCTAATAGGCTGATTTTAATTTTGTAAACAGTTCTAGGTCATTTGGATCTAAAAATCCAGAATAATTATTAGAAGTGGGTGAAATTTGATGCTGGATTTTTGCTCAAAAGTGTGTGATTTGACATAACCAATGACTGATTAATGTTCGCTGTTATATGTCCCATTATGCGACGAATCTCTGTGGTCCATATACAAGTAGGGGTTTGTGTTGGTGCTAGGGTTGAGATCGGAGAGACTGGGAGTAGGGGTGGGGGGAGAACTAATGGTGGAGGCCGGCTAACACCTGCCGCAGGTGAGGCCGACAAAGCGGCGCCTGGTCAGGGGAGGGGGTGACGCCGCCATGGTCAAGTGATGGATGGCAGGGGCT
This sequence comes from Lepidonotus clava, assembly GCA_936440205.1. NCBI lineage: Eukaryota > Metazoa > Annelida > Polychaeta > Phyllodocida > Polynoidae > Lepidonotus > Lepidonotus clava. The sequence goes on from OW387134.1 coordinate 42,107,763, forward strand.
GGTCAGGGCGTGCTCCGGAAGGAAGGTGATGGGAGGCGACAAGACCTCTTGACCACTGCCAGACCACCCACCCACCCACCTCCCCTGCATTTAGCCCCCTTCGTGCCCGCCGCCGACACCATGGAGGAAAAGGAGAAAGGGGGGGAGGGGAAATGCCTCTTTGGTGGGGTTGAAAAATGGGCGTGGGACTCTAGAGTAGACATGGTGACTTTGGGTGGTTTTAAAATTCGACCTACTGGGTTCTAGCAATCTAAAAAGATCTGACTATCCTAGTTATTCATGTTAGGATTACCTCAACAGATGTAATATAAACTGAATTAAACTTATATTGAATACTTTTCAATGTATAAGGTGAATGAAGTAATATACGTGACTATCTAAAATATGGAAAGAGACATGGTCATCCCGAACTATGACTACCAAAGGGGGTCCGAATTGATGTTTTCTACAATGGTGCAAGGCGGAACACAACCAAGCCAAAGATATGACGTCGCAGAACAGCAGAACGTTCTGATAACATTGCAGAACGTCACAGAATGCTTTAAGAACGTCGCAGAACGTGACAGTTACGTCGCCCCTTGATTGGAAATGTTTCAAACCGAATAGAGGTTCTTTTCCTGCTATTTGCGAAATAATCAATATTTTGAAAATGCAACCTTTCCAGTTTATTTCAGAATACTATGTTATCAATAATTATTGACCAGGCAATAGATGGCAACGCCTGTGAAAAGTCTTCCCCTACAGTATGATTACCTTTTAACCGTCTGCTTTCACCACTAAAGCGTGTTACATGTAGCTATCTTAATAGGTGACAATTGCTCTCAGACCCACACCAGACTCAATTATTAAAAATAGTGGGAGTTTAACCATATTAAACGGATCTTGGGTCCACAGGGTCCATGGGGTCCATTCCCTGCGTTAAAGATGCATTAGGGCAGGGGCGCCACCTACAAATCGGGCCGTGAACTAACCGGGCCGATTGACCAGTGGTCAGTGTAGACGTCCGGCCGGCCGGTGACAGGGTGATCCATCACGGTCAGACTGACCACTAGGGGGTGTGGGGAAGTGGGGGGTAGGACACATATGTGCCAAGCCCTTCCTATAGCCTTACTCTTTGTTTTCCTGTGTCCGCGCACTCTAGGATGTATTAACATCCTCTACCTCCACGTTTCCAGAGTCTATAGACTGGGGATCTACCACTAATTGCGTACGCATCAAGCTTTACTTTTTATATAACCAATTCTCTCACATAAAAAGTTCTTCTGATAGTCTAACATACCATTTTTACAAAATAAACTACAGATTATATACACTTACAATACATGTACATATGATTATATCATATGAACCAGTATTACATAATTGCACAAAATTTAATATGCCTTAGGAGGAGGGGTTGAAAATAAACTGCTTGACATTTCAAAAACAGATTTTGCCTTGAATCCGTGCAAAAATAGGGTAGGAAATGAAAACTGTGCGCAGTGTGAAATTGGGATGATAAATAGCAGTTTATGCACAAACTACTCGCAAGTGTCTCAAATTTGTATATTGAATAACTTGCTCATGTTTCTGTGATAGATCTCTCAGTTCTCAACCGATTCTACTGGGGTCTTCACCTACAGATAACATGAGCTTTTAGATGATACCTGAAATATTACCACAGCTTCATGATATCGGGATAGAATATAGATATGAATATTACAAATGATTTACGAACACTGAATCACCTGTAGCATAATTATAAGGCTCAACGCATTCCTGCAAACATTATGCAGACACGCAAATTATTTGGGTATCTCGTCTCTGGAAAGAAATAAAGATATGTTACCGTCCCAGCTTTTTGTGGAATAACGCCCAAGAATCTGTACGTCTCTGAAGAAACACAATGCATACGGCTGGCCGGGGGATGAGGGTAGGGTCTGAAATATATTTTCGTTAGTGCGTAGGCCAACGTAATGACCCCCACGCTGTTTATAAATTATATTGTGTTACAGGGATATAGCCCTAAATGTGTTATTAGACCTTTCTGCCGCTACACTTCATAGACCCTCTCCACAAAGTCTGACAACTTATACTCAAAAATTGATATACAAAGATGTAAAACTAGAAGAAAAACACGATTTGTATTAAGGCATAATGAAGAGAACGCTTCATAAGTCCACACTGTCTAATAGACCCCTAGGCCTACATGTGGTACATTTCCCTGGCTTCACTCCCAGATGGTCAATCCCCAACTGCAAGCTAAATAAAGCCGTGGAAACTTTTCAATGAATGTAAGGACGGTTACACTAACATTCCAGGGGTGTAGTCAGCTCTAAAATTCAAGGTGTTTTGAACCTATGTTTTGTTTACCTATAGGCCTATTTTTGTTTCTAGACACCCAGACCCCCACCCCCACCCCTCCCTCAGGCTACGCTGTCTTTCTGCATCGTCCTATTCACACTGGACAAGGCACATAACTTTGATGGGGACAAGCATGGGACATGTTCATTTGTGTATGCAGTCTTTCTGGTTGTAAGGGTTAATTAATTTTTAGTGGTATGTGCCCTTTTTGTAACTAAACATTTCACCTAAAGTCAACCTAAAGTCAACATCATCTCGATGGGGATGAAGGCCTAATTCATTAATTATTTTTGTACATGGCAGCTTGGATCTTTTTATCTGCATGCTTTTGGATATTATTAATTTATCAAACGTCAGCTTATAAATGGAAGATTTATTTAAATGGGATGTTATTAATTTCTGTTGTTATAGGCGAGGCAGGGTTTGTCCTTCTAGAGCACTAGCTGTCTCTGGATCCACCCCTGTTATGGACCATAACATCCCACATACGGTAGTATACTGAAAAAGTATGATTACATAATGTGACCGTTACCTCACACCTTGGCTGGGTACCCACCCACCCCGAAGTGTACATGTATGACATCATTTATGGACGGCCCCCAACATGCTACGTCGAACGTCCAGACCTCTTTCTTTCATTATAGCTCACCCGTAGCTCGCATTCCCACTATTAGTTGAGCGCCCCTGAATGCGAGGCAGGGCGGGTTTTTATCCTTTGTTTGTATAGACAACACGGAGGACGTGGGTCCATACATCAGGCACGGCCCTGAGACCACGATGTGGGCCAAGGAGCTGAGAAAATAGACACGGATCGACTTTTGAATCATCGCCGGTGAATTATGGAAAGAAGGATGGTTGCCGCGGGCCGCCCCTGAGGTGGTGGTTATTGCCTATAGGGTTGGGCAAAGTACCCCATCCCAAAGGGTCTCAAATAAGCCATAGGCTCAAGTGGTACTGATTGTACAATTTTTGTGTGATACTTTTGGGGGTTTCTTTTATATATTTTATTATAAGAGAAACGAAGATCTTGGTACTGAATCATATCTTGTAGAGAGATTGTTTAATCAGTACCAATTGTATTTATTAATATCCTTTTCCATAATATCCAAAGTTGGTGATCATGGCAAATCCTGCTCTGTCTTCGTAATTTTAACAAGTAAAGAGAACTTGTCCTTTAGAATGAAGAATTGTTATACGGTTCCTAGTGACGTCAATGATCGCCGAAGGCCCTTATGACACAAATGAGTATATTTCAACGGGTTTATATTGATGAAGTGTGACTACATGTCATAGAAACGGCCCTGAAATCGAGTTAAGATTTTGATTTTTAGTTTGGCCCACATATTGTATGCCAAATGGTTGCAAGTTATAAGGTAGACTAAATTGCTGCTCTGGCAGTTCACCTGAAACAAAGGTGTGAACTGTCGGCCGTATGGTTTGGATGTGATTTGGTGAGATCTGTTGATCAAGGGACAATATCTGCATGTGGTTGGTTGATTGCAGGGATGTCCACTTAAACCCGGTTGTTTATTAGTGGTGCGGGTGGAAGCCCATACAAGAACATTGCCCAGATTTTTGTTTTTTCCCAGGCCCAAAAGATTTTTTTAGTCTAGAATCTGGCGGGTAGTTTTAGAGCAGCCCAAAAGGGACCAATGATCCTGTAGAATATCCGCAAGAGGCAGGTTTTTAGGGTTGTGTGTAGTGATACCGGAAAAGTGGGAGCTGAGCATAAGGGCATTTCGGATAAAGTCAGACTTGAGGGTGCAAATTCTTCTCAATTGGAGGAATTGGGAATACGGTATACCTTTAAGTATATGCCTCAGGTGTTCAGAGGAGAAAAGCAAATAGTTATGGCTGTCAGTGGGTTTACAATAAAGTGTGATGACAATATTGGCCATCTGTAGTCGTTTGACAGTTAAATCTAGGAAATTGACCCCCGTTAGTGAGGTGTCAATGGTGACTTTTATAGTGGGATGTTGTGAATTTAAGTATTCCATGAACTCAGTTAAGATTTCAGCACCATATGTCCCGATGAAGAAAATATAATCAATGAATCTTTTCCAAATCAGTGGTTTAACCCTTTCACTGCCAGATAATTAAGGGGAATAGTGCTAGAGTCTCTAACTTTCCTGGTGATTTCTTAAACCGTGAAATAACCATGGATGAACTATTAACTGTTTTACTTAAGATAGATGTTTCAAAATCCTCTGCTATAATAAATATAAGATCGTCTGTTATTATTGATGCTTTTGAATCACAAGCTTATAGAACATGCAAGTTATTCAATTGTTCTCTGAGGAGTGGGGTCGTACCTGGGAAATGGAAAGATGCTACTGTTATTCCATTACCTAAGGTATCGGTTGTTGACAATGTTAAGCAACTGAGACCTATTTCATTATTACCATTACCAGGGAAAATCTTAGAAAAGATAGTTTGTTCTCGGTTAAATATATTCTTAACTGAAAATGATATTTTGGCCCCACAACAACATGGTTTTAGGAAAAAATATTCTACGATAACAGCAATAACGTCGTTAACAAATAGGATTTATGATAATATTAATATGTCTGAACCAACAATAGTAGCTTTCTTAGATTTAAGCAAAGCTTTTGATTCCATTAATCATGACTTATTAGTTAAAAAAAAATGCAGTACTTAGGTATATCTGGAATAACATTAAAATGGTTTGTCTCTTACCTTGAAAATAGAAAGCAAAAGGTTTTTATGAATGGTTATTTGTCAACAACTGAGACAATTGAATATGGTGTGCCCCAGGGTTCTGTGCTTGGCCCTATCCTTTCCCTTTTATTTGTAAATGATATTGGTAAAATGTTTCCAAATAATATAACTTTATACGCAGATGATGCAGTACTTATAGGTCAAACGGACCTTGAAGTTGAACAATACCTTAACATTATTGGTAAATGGTTTCGAGATAATTTGTTAAACTTGAATAAATTAAAAACCAAATGGATGTATATAAACCCGATGAGGAATAGGATAGGGCAGCATGCAAATGGTAATGACTTATCCATATCTTTGGATAATGTTGCTTTGGAACAGGTACATTCTTTCAATTATTTGGGGCTAGTACTTGATGAAAATCTTGATTTTACAGCGCATAGAAATAAAATTACTTCTCAGATACAAAACAATTGAAATTTCTTAGGAAAATTAGGAGTTTATTAACAGAGTATGCTGCGTTGACTATATATAGATCAATGATTTTACCATTGTTTGACTATGGTGACTTTATTTATGAACAGAATATTTTGTATACAAATAATCGATTACAGAAACTCCAAAATGATGCTCTGAGAATTGTTTACAATCAATACATTGTTCCATATGGACAAAGATTGAATGGCAATATACTTCATCGTGATGCTGATCTGTTCACCCTCTATCATAGAAGGAAATTACACTTGTTGTTATATGCTTATTCATTAACATTACTGGGTAACTATGTTGATAACAGAAATATTATGACAAGGCGTCATGATGGGATACTGTTATTAACACCTGTGGTTTTAAATAGGCGATATTATAGAAGCCTCTTGTATAGAACTGTGGACTTATGGAATTCAATACCATCAAATTTTCGAAACCCAGAATCAAAGACTAGTTTCAAGAAATCAATTGAACTATCTTTTGAAAACCCATATGAGTGATTATACTATTATGTGGAATCGATGTGTATTCTATGAGATTTTTTTTTTTTTTTTTTTTTTTTTTTTCATCCACTTTCACACATTTTCATACTGGTCATTTATCACCAAATGGTTTTCATAAAATGAGTTTTCACCCAGTTGTACACTAAGCTATGTTTGATAAGTGTCTTCTAGAAAGGAACTATGAAATTTGTATTGCAACTTCAGAGGGAGGGGAATTAAAACCGTCTATGACGATCCCCGTACCCTAAATAAAAATCAATCCAAAAAAAAAAAATTACTAAGTACTACTAAGTTATGTGCAAGTTTTAGAGGTCAGAGTCTTAGAAAGCATTGAAGGTGGTTTTCATTTTCCTTAAGGATTTGGGAAATCCTTGGAATTTGGTTGCCATGGTAACCAAGTTGCCAATTTGAACAGATATTCGCTAATTTTTGCTTATTTTTGCATCATTTTCCATTGGTTTGCTGATATACATTGCAAAATGAACTAAATTGTAAGAACGAGTAAGCATACATCCTATTCAAGTCAAATAAACAAATGGAAATCAATGTAAATCTGTCAAATATGCCCAAAGTCAGTGTTCATGGGCATTTCCCACTGTATTTCTACTCATTTGCCTCATGGTCTATTATCAAAATATGTAATAATGTCTTCAAATAATAAGATTTATTCAATTATAATACACATATAAATGTTCTCATTGAATGAGAAACACTGTAATGATAAAATAGTTTAATTTGTTCTAAGTTTCACTTTTGAAGCAATCTAGAAGACGTTTTGAAATTAAAAGAAGGAAATTTGAGTTTCCAGGGGATTCCCCAGGGATTCCCTGTTGCTATTTTTAGATTTGGGGGGTTTCCCGTTTTGGCCACTATAGCGGCCTCTGGCAGTGAAAGGGTTTTAAGCCTATACGGATAAACACATTTGTGTAATTTTTCTTGCCTAAGTTAAGCCTTACGCTGACCTTTGGTGGTTTTGGTTGTTATGATTTCTAATTAACAAAATACGTATATATAAATTTCTGTCATAATGTGTGAAGTGTCTAAATGAGGTTCAAATGTAACCTTTATTTGTTCATGTTACGAACAACGGAGATTCCCGATGCGATTGCAATAAATTAGTAGTCATGATTCACTTATCCATTGGGACACTTTTAATAAGCATGTTTTCTACAACAAAGTCGAACAGACGAATTCGTCATTATGTGCATCCTAAGATATAGGATTACAATATACAGTGAAACCATTTAAAGTAAGATAATTGAATTCATAGAAGAACCTCTTGTGTCTGATAGGAAAGACCCATGTGGCTCATATAGACGTGATGGATGCCTTTCAAGTGGATAATTGGGAACTGACTGTCTTTTAACGAAGCAATCAAATGCAACCTATTTGAAAGTTTATTTGATTTTTGAACAAAGCCAGTGGCATTTATGCTAATGGATTCATTATTGGCTAAAGCTTCAACCTTGTTAATTGCCTGATACTTTCATTGTTCCTATACGTTCCATTGCAGGCACGTATACAATCGTGTTTTCATATGAATATTTTAAATGTTCTAGATAGTTAAATGGTACAAAAGTGTATATCACGGCAATGGCTCTGTGGTACAGCCTAGTGAAATGGTTTCTATACAACCCAATGGAATGACTCCCTAGTCTAGGCTTTCAGGCTTGGCAGATTTCTGTGGTTTTCAGATGAGCTTTTAACCCCCGTGGGACCACTGAAACTGAAGGAAGGCATGAGGCTGAAAAGGGGGGAGCCCGACTTAATTGGCACATGAATTATCTCTACAGTAGCCAGTGGGCGGGGCGGACCACCACGGAAGGGCCTTAGACATTTGGGTGGATAGGTAGGTAGGTGAATGGGTTGGAGGATGGGGGCGGTAAGGTCGGGAACAAAGTATGTAAGATACTTAAGGTCGTAAACTTGAGGGCGAAGGGGCATGTTATAGGGCCTTTAGCTTGGAGGAGGAGAGAGAGCATGAGCTGAGGTCTTTATACAGCTGACTGCCCTACAGGAGAATAAGGGCATCCTCCAGGTCGTGATGGGCAGGTGGCCGCTCCGAGCTCCTCCAGGGTGGAGGAACGTGTAGGGGTGAGGGACAAGAGGGGAAGGACAGGTCAGCCCTGGAGGAGTATAGCAGCAGCGGCGGTGGTCTGTGTGTGCTCTGGACCGTCCCTCCTGGGCCTGATCAATGCTACAGTGGTCTCTGACAGCCCCCATCCGCTGCGCCTACTGGAGGCACTGTAAACAGACACTGGAGGAGACCCAGGAGACCCCCAGTGTACACGGGCCGAGCCCATACCCGGCAGGCCGCCCCCTACCCGTCCCTGTATGCGGCCACGCCATGATTAAGCCGGCCCCCCGGTCCCTCCACTGTCCCTCCACGGTCCCTCCCTGCTGATTCCCCCCGGTGGTCCTCCTCCTAGTAATGACCACACAAAGAACCCTTCTTGGACGAGTTATTCCAGGAAGATTAATGTAGGAAAATATATGTACTTTTAGATATTTTGATGCTTTTGATATTTAGATATTTTTATTTTGAAAAGAGAGGTAACCCAGCCAAAAAGTGAAATTTATTATTTTTTTTCGTTTTCTTAGCAATTCTCTTATTTTGAATTTTTCGGATGAAGATTTGACAGCTAGAAACGACATGCCATGCAATCTTTTTTGTGTACACTTTTCACGTTATATGTCAGATTTTTGTGGCATACAAAAATAAGAAATCATCATTGTATTACATAGTCCTTATAGAGGTAAGTAGAATAATAAACAACGTTAACCTAATAGAACGCTAATCCAAAATGGAAGGCATTTTCCCATGAACTCCCAGCATAATTATGGTCACTCCCTGTCTCCCACAGCCCCGCTACCCCCTCCTACCTCCCCGAATACTGAACGTACGTACCAATCCAACCCCTCGCAGACTGGCCCCTTCATTGTAGACCCTCTGCGGTCGCCGGCCTCCCAGTAGGACATCAAAGACCCAGAGTTGATGACATTGGCCATGGCACTCACCCATACGTACCCAGATATACCCGGATCCATTCTGGCAGGGGGCGTGTTTCTACCTTGCAAGAACATAAATGGGTTTCACAATAACCATCTCAAAATGCAAGATAAGGCGATGTTTTATTGTATGCTATCCCTTAAATTTATATACTTTATATCTAACAGAAACATGGGATGTTAAGCCTGAAATTATGATATCTCAAAGTCAAAACATTATGTTATTCTAAAAGTCAGATCTCAGAGTTAAGGCCAGTGTTCAAGATTATTTTGGAAAAACAAAGTGGCTTAATTCATGTAGCGTCCTTTGTGTTTTATAGAGTTTTTTTTAAATAATACATCGTTTTATCATGCACCCTAGCTTACTAGGTTAATAAATATATACATTAGTCGTTAAAGGGGATCGCAGGCACAAAACCCCACATGATTCTAAATAACTACCGAGGTGACCAAATTAGTATTATATTGTCTTTTGCATCTTTACTAAATCTGAATTACAGAATTGCTTAGAAGAATAGGCCTACTTATTAAACCCGTACTGCTTAGCATCAGGGAACGTTCTAATTAAGGGAAAATAATACAACATTTCATCCGTTTTATCTTCCTATCCCTGCCTAAAGGGAAACAAACTATACAAATCAAACACCAGTTGCCCCAACTGAAACATATATATTACATTCAATATTTAGACCTATAGATATGGTACACAACACGCGCTTGTCGTTGACTCAGAAAACGCTTGTTCACACTCGTTCTACAATAGAAGAAAACCATTCCCTCACTGATGAAGCCATTTAGCAAGATGACGAGTCAATGGTAAGCTTTGAAAAAAAGGCAGTTTGAGGCCGCCACATGATTATCTCCTTGCTCTGTCATTGTCAATCAATCCATGACTGAATCAACGCTCAAATCGATGATTTCCCCCCACCTTTTTCACACTCCATTGGTTTTTATGACTAGTTCATTACCCGTCCACTATTAAGCCACTGTCGCCACTGTCGTCAACAATTAGGCTGAGACGTGGCTGCACTGCCTAAGTTGCACTCGGGAATTATCTGCGAATCCTCAAGGAACAATAGCAGTCAATGCATCGTAATTGGTCGATAACTGGCAACCGTAGAGGCTCAGAGGGTCCTTTCCGCCTCTGGCCTACGATGGGATAAGTCCTATGAAGATATCTATGGAAATTGTACATAGGCTATTGGTTATCATTGTACATTGCAATAGAAGTAGATCAATATGTAATGATTCAATCGCAATATACATTGTACCATATCATAACTCTATCGCGATTGAAGTAGATATTGATATATCTCCTTCAATCTCGATAGAAATATTTATATTTTACATTGATATGACCATTTTTCTCCAAATTGAAAGGACACTAAGATTGTGCGTTTTAAGCAGTTTTCATTATATAGACTTGTGTATCTTGCCGATTTACTTCGGATGCGCATATTTCATCACCTATACCGTCAGTTCTTACATTTGCTTTCCGGGTATGTATCCATGAAGGTTTTCATTCTAACCACATATAATTTACGAAACCTTGCACACTTGTCAATATAAAAAAAGGATCATAACACGTATTAAAGGTTCCACCTGTAGAATAGAAGTGAGACTTGAACAGCCCTAGAAAGATCAGAATGTCACTTCTCGTCTTTTCCATGAATTGGCTGCCAACTTTTTAGTGTAATTTTGCAAGAATACATATCAACAAGGAAAGTGCTTCCCACTCGCTAGAAGTTGATCGTTCTTACAGGTAAGCTTTGAATAAAGTTTCTGTGAAGTATAGAGCCAGGCGCCTACCTGTATCTTACCGACGCAAAAAGGTGACATCCTTTTTAATCTGATAAATGAAAGCATTTTATCATCTCCCCTTTACCTTTTTCATAAAACACAGTAAATATGCCTGCCCAAAAGAATGGTATCATTGGAAGTTAGTCTTTGATGTTTCTTTTACTAATAAAAATGACTTCAAATATATCATAGGTATAGAAATACAGGAACACAGAGAATAATTTGCATATATCTCTAGGAAATAAAGATATATTCATACGTTATTTGACATAGTTTTATTTATGTGTGTTTGCATTAAATGTCTATACTAATAATGATAATAACTCAACCGTATGATTACCTCCATATAATTATTTTACAGCCATACATCTACGAAGGCAGCAGAGAAGTAGACAAATAATCTGGTCTACTTTCAAAAATGCTTATCCCCATCACACAGTATAGGATATCTTTAGCGCCAAACACTGCGGAATGATGACGCATCCAAAGCCCACAATGCAAAAACACCAGCCAGCCTGTCAAAACCGCTAAGCCTCAGGTCAAGGCAACCCGGAGAGATGGTATGGCTAATGGGTCCACCCCTGCCTCCACAGACCTGACCGGCCGTCCCGTGGGAGCTCCATGGGCCAGTATGGTCAGTGGGTGGTGGTCAGTGGGTGGTGGTGGGTGGTCAGTGGGTGGTGGTGGGAGTGGTCAGTTGGGGGGACCCTGGAGGAGTGACAGTCGAGTCACGTGGCAGGCCAAGCATTGACAGTCGGGCCATGACCTGGTAATGTCATCCGTCGGCCCAGATCACACGGTCACTGACTAACACACTACAGGTACGGGCCCCCAAGACATCCGAGCAGCTCCCACACCACCAGCTCCTCCAGGGTCTGAACCGCTCCCGGCTCCTTTAACAACACCCGCCACCGCCCCGCACGCATCTTAATCTGCCGTCAACGCCGCCTTTAATGCTTCCTCCCCAGGCCTTCGGTCCATCGGGGAACCTATTGAAAGAGGTTTGGTTGGTTCCCAGGATTGGTCCCATAGTGCCAAACCATATTCTGAATCCTAGGTTGAGATCAAATGCACAGCTCCAGTTTTGTAGTGAGATAAGAAGAGGTGTGGGATCTATTGTATTGAGCCAAAGAAGAGTATCATTGAAGCAAAAAGGATGACGTTTTCCATGTGTGTGATCAGCCTGGAACCAAACTTAGTGTGTGGTGATTCACTCATAAGTTTAGTCGAGTAACTGAGAGTAATTTTGTGATATTTTGTCTCCTGTTTTAAACTTCGTCGTCTTAACATCTTTATTGTATCCTTGCATTCATTTCTTTATCTTTTATTTCTCTCTCTCCCCTTTTATCTATATGCTGCATCGTTTTCCTTCCATTCCTTTCTTTATATTCCTCCTACATCAAGCCAATATCCTGTTGTTAGTGCCTATATGATTGTTAATTGATCGCGATACATGTTCATCCACCTGCCAACTCAGCCTGCCAATCAAGTTCCTACTCTGTTTAATAATGCTTTAATTGTATATCGTACATCAGCAATTATGTATTGAAGATCTGATAAGCCAAGTAGCCGCATATAGACGAATTATTCCCCTTAGGACTGCTACCACATTCATATTGTATTAGGTACTATGAGGTACCCGCGTGGGCCCGTGGGGGACATAGGTTTTTATGGATGTAAGTTAGGAATCCATTTGTAGAGCGTTGTAGGGTAAAGAACTCTATAAGGATAATCATGTTTTACAATCATTTGTAATTGCATTTCCCTACCTCCAGCGACTCTGTACTCTCTGACTTTCCTCTACCAATCACCAGCCGTTAGAATGATTCCGCCTTTTTTGGCTCTCTTGTTCCATTTTGTTCCCTCTCTCCTTTCACGGGGAAATGAGCATTGATGTATCTTGTAACACTAAGCGGATTAGAAGCGGATAATCCCCAATCACCCTCACCTGAAAGCTAAATGGATTCAAGAGCGGCGTCGCTCAACAAAATCCTAATTCAATGCAGGCATTGCATGTGTGGAGGCGACCGGCAATGCTTGAAGTTGAAGCGACGTGTTGCAGTTACTGGGGTGGCGGTGCCCCCGTAACAGATGACATGGAGAAATGTTATATCAAAATCAAATATGAAGCCGGTGGGGATCGCGCGTCTCTCCAGCCCAACCCCCCAGAGATTAAGTACACAAGAAACGCGCCTGTTGTGGTTTGGCGCGGATAATTCCATGGCAACGTTGGCAGGCTGTTGACACAGCATGGCTGTTATTATGGGTGGCTGTTATTATGGGCCCGGCCTAGAGGAGGCCGCCTTCGTATGATCCATCTTATAATACCTTCCCTCGCCTTTTCTGGATCCATCAACACACCACCTAGAGTGCCAACCGATTTATACGGGCTTTAAGATTAAATATGAAAAAGAAGCGTAATATTCTGCGAGGGTGGATGGTGGTTAGGAAGGGGATGTCATCAGTGTTTAGGTACGTACATGCATTCCGGAATGGCTTGTTTTTGTTTCTATAGAGAAACAGGTGGGTAGGTGGCTGGTCGGTGATATGTTCTTTCAAATTTGCCAGCCATTGTATAATATCAAATAACACTCTCAACATAAAAATGTCGTGTGTGTCAATTATTTCAACATTTTTCTAGGGTAAACACCCTGAGTAGAAGTCCAAGAAATAACCTGTTGAAATATCATAATAATATTGAAAACCAAGCTGTGCTTTAACACCATGCGCGGATTGGGGGGGGGGGGAGCAAGCAGTGGCCTCTCCTTGAGCGTCCGCACCCCACACTCCCCTGTTAAATCATGTTTGTGCCCCCCCCCCCCCCCTCAGCCGTACATTCATGTTTATTGCCCCCCCCCCCCCCCCCTTCAATTTCTGGATCCCACCCCTGGTTACTAACTGCCAACAATCTGAAAGGTATTAATGTAACGAGTTTTCTTCAACCCAAGATCTCTTGTAATAAGGTAGTAGTGCATGAAATAGTTCCTTGTCGCCAGGCATTGCGAAGTAGTATATAGAAAAACCCGTAATCCCCAGGCGCCGTAAGTTCAGTGAGATGAAGTTTCCAAACTCAATACTCGAACTTTTAATACTTGAATACATGGTAAACGTAACTCTATATAATTATTGCGCGAATTTATAGATATATGAAAAGAGAATCCGACAGAGAAACTAATTGATTACGCCACCGTCTGGTCACAGTGCGGAATCTATGGCTTATCTATAATATCTAGATAAGACCACACAAGCCCCCGCAGGGCGCATACTTGATCCTTATGTAACTAGGCGAATGCTCTCCTCAAATAGCAATGATTCTGTTTCTCTTGGAATAACTTCCCTTGTTCTTAGTAGCGCAAGCATCAGGCAATATCCCGTCTCACGTCTCCTAACCCCTCTCACAAACCACGCGCTACTTCTCTGTCAACCGGAAGCTTAATGAACACGTGACACTCACGCGCAGTCCGAGACGTGCTTCCGGTTCTCGCGGCGAACGAGATCTTCAGAGGGCGGGCGAGATCTCGAAAAGAAGATCTCAGCAAGCAGTGGCCTCTCCTTGGGCAATCCAGAAGGAAGCGTCACCATCCTTGTCCAGCGCCGCTGTTGGTGTTGAGAGATTTGCATAGTCTTTGCTGATATATGAATCGCCTTGTACTTACTTTGCCTGTTGGATCTGCTGGTGAGTGTTTGGTGGGAGGAGAGCGGGGAGGGGAGGATAGGCCTATGGATGCGGCTTGCCTGCTGCAATGATTAACCGGCTGAGACCACTGCAAACATCATCACATCGAAAAATGGCTTTTTCACGATGGCGAGCACATGGTTTGATGGACTGGGATTAATCATAACCTGACAGGGTAAACATAATAACGCCGACTCGCCGGCTATGCTCCCAACAATATTTACGCGCAGTAAATCATCGGCGGGTGGCGTTTGAATATGCAAGGGGCGGGGCGCGCCAGAGGGGGGCCGGGGGGTTGGGATTTACAAACCTGAAAGCGTGCGCGCCGAAGGATAACATCCACTTGGTTGGGGCGGCGCCGGGAGCCTCACTTCGTTTATTGCATCTTCCGGAGACTTGTGTGGGCGGAGGAGAAGGCGCGGGGGAAACGTCAAGAGGCCGACTTTCAATCTGTAGGCAACATCTGAAGAATCTCACCGCTAAATGGATTGGTCGGACGGCGGCTGTGGCCGGGCGGTTTGACAAGCCATCCAGCCTGTCAGCGGCCCTGGAGGTGCCCTCGTTCACCCTACAGATGGGGGGAAAGGTCAGGTGGTGTGTGGGTTCTGGAGGGACAGAGGTGGGGGTTGGATGGAGGAGTGGGAGTGCTGGGGTCATGGGACACTGCTTGAATCTGTTACAGCCATCGGATCTGTCAGGCTCATCGTCTTCTATATTGACCGATACACTTTGCTCCTAAGGTTATATTGGTTGGAGAGAAACATGACCATATGTCCAGAGAACACCTTCCAAATGCGATTGGTACGTTGCTCGAGCAAGCCTTCATAGACTAGTCGATAACGAAAAAATGTGTGGATGTTATTCCATGGCATTGTCAATCCAGGACCCTAATATCTATGATATGATAGTAAAAACCAAAATGATAAAGGAATAACTACATACACTTGAATAAGATTACATTGCCTTTAGAATGTTCCATCAATCCGGCATGGACCATGTATGTAACCTTTGATTGTTTGCATAGCTAACTTTTTTTAATTGTGTAAATAAATCGACATACATTTTCCTAGCTTTGAATTGTACTATATTCTTCAGAAAATTGTTAGCAATAAACGTTCTAATAACAATAGTTATTACAACGTCGGGTCGGCCATAAGCTGATAAGCAATACAACAGTCACACATTATTCATTCCATGAAATATTCTGTAACTCATGTTCAAATAACAAAGCCATCAAGCCATACATGAAAATCGAAGTGTATTCCTCTATATAGGACATGGGGACCCCACCCCCTTCCCTCCGAAAGTAGACCGGGAGCTCCAACAAGGACTGAACAATGTTTTATGACAGACACAGTGGGGACAACTCATTTCCTCAAAAAAATCAAAATGGCATAGAGTGTTGGACAGGTAATGATATTACTTATCAGCCTCTGTGATGAGCCTTCTGTGTTTGGGATAACTTTGTCTGGCTGCAAATCCCAACATTATAAGAGAATCCACACTTCAGGCATCCCCTTTATACATGTCAGTCAAGGCCCAAAAATAGAAACTGCGGCAAGGTTATCGTTCTCTTTCTTTCTTTCTGTCTTATTTTTCTTGTACACAATGGCCTCAATTGCTAGCGATCACCGTGCTAGCATTTTCAAGTCCCATTAACACAGTATTACTATTTTTGCCACTAATCCATTGCAAAAATGGACACTAAAGAAAGGTTTCTATTTCATTTCAGAGTTAAATGTCATCCAAAACACGCATCTAATCAATTTACAGTGACGACCCCGTAATGTTCCGTTTACTATACATAATAATGTAGTACACTGGCAACTTTACGACAGCTTATATATGTTTATAATCTATGTCATATCGATTTAGAGTTTATATTTCATAGCGTGATCCAATATTTTCACAACTTCTAGCCCTTTTCTATTTGAGTACTTCTATTGCATAATGAATTCTGAATCTTTTCTATTAGATTCAAACTATATCAAAGAGTCAAAAGTCAGACTTTTATTATCGAAATGGCCTCATAATACATAACACACACATGTGGAAATAGACTTATGCAGGATGGTGAGAAAAATCCCAGGCCACCTGGAATGGCCTGATTCTTATCAGCCCATTCCTCGGTAGCTAGCCATGGTGTCTCATACATTGTCCAATATAGGCTTTGTGTGCTTAAAGAACGCATATCGGCGGAGGCTGTGGGGACAAGAAGCAGGCTATGGTACTGTTAAGGTTGTTGGCTAAAGGGATATAAGAGGATCAGAGGATAAGGGGAATGGGGATGCATAGGAGAAAGAAGTAACATCGCACCGCATCCCCAGTAGTAGTCGGGCGTCGCCTCGACGTAAACGGAGCGTCCCAGAAGACCGCGCGCCCAAAGTGGACGGGGCTGACGTCTAAAGCTTGTATTGCACGAGGCGATTCTGACTAACAGCTGATTTTTTTGTCCTAATTTTAAGTAGTTATAATGATTCTATGAAAGAAATATAAACGTTTGCATGCTATAGACGGTCTGAAGGAGAATTTAAAACTTCACTAACTTTCTTGTGTGTGTGTGTTTAACACACTTATAAATCGCCCTCAATCCCAATTGCAATTTTTAAAATCGCGAGAAAAAATCGGCCGGTCGAATCCAAGCTTAATGTGTGGCGCTGATGGTCGCCGTATGCCGGTCTCACGGCCTTATCTTCCGGCCGTATCGGGTGGCAGTCGGCCGCATGGTGCGCGTCCGATCCCGCCCGCATCAGCAGTAGGTGAAATTGGCGCGTCGCTGATGTATTATGTTGTATCACTAAATACTGCATTCCACTAGCCGATGTTACTCCCGATATCAAACTTTACCAGTGGGAAATTTGATGAATCATGTACATGTTACATACCATTAGAAAGGTCTACCGATTCTCTTTTAAATGATATGCAGGGATGCGTGGTCTTTTGCAACATTGCTGCTTAAAGATTGTAAAATACAAAAAAATCGGCAGTCAGTATCGCCTAGTGGAATACAGGCTTAAGGGTGGGCTGTGGGACGCCCGTTGGTCCAGGCCGCGTCGGGGCCACGTCCCGGGTGCCGCCCCCAACCGCTACATCAAGTAGAGCGCAATTTTAACTGTCAAAGAGGAAGTAATCCCTTCGTCGGCCGCAGTCATTTGGCGGCGATACAATCACCTGGAAATCTAGCGCCATTCATTGCGACCGCCGCCTAAAAAGACCGGTAATGCTACAACTTAGCTGGAGGGAGGGGCGGACAGAGGGTAAGGAGGAATGATGAGTGTTTTCTTTTTCTTTTTCTCTTATATTTTTTACATTTTGTTTTTACTTTTTTTGTGTTTATTTATTTTACATTTCACCTTGGCCAATGGCAGGCGCGTCCCCAGTGTCAAACTAGTGGTGTCGGGTTGTCAAGTTGGATAGGCAGGGGTCGGGCGGTTACGCCTAGTGGCACCCCAACGGGCCGTCCGACGTCAAAAATGAATTGCCCTTAAGCTGGATGAAAATCATTCATTTTGTTGAGATAGCCGGGGTGGGGCCATGAAACGTATAGAGCGGCGGTAGGCCGGTCGGGGCCTATTACATTACAATCTGTCAGCGGTCGGAAGGCCCTCCCCAGATAGGCGCAATGATTCGGGTCAGCGGCCGGTGTCACTTTTAATCAGAATTTACATCTATATTGGCCGCAAGACAAGCCCCTCCGTCTCCATACTTCCCAACGGCATGCCCCATCCGACCTCTCTCTATGTACATCGGGTCCACTCTGCAGCACGAGTTACTCAACCTAAAAACGTATACAATATTATGGTGGGAAGTAGGGGGCGTGGTGGAGAGTGCTCCAGACCCCCTCCAGTGCCCCCGCTGGCCGCAGTGGCGCCTCTGGTGGCCGGGGTCAGGCCTGCTGGTGTCTGGGGTCAACGCAATAACAACAAAAAGGGTGTCGTTAACGCGGCACCACGCCGCGTTATTACTTCATAAGCACAGCAGCAGATGGAGCACCCTGGAGCACAGTGACTGGTCCTCCTCCTGTGTGTTCTCCAGTGCATACCTACCCACTACAAACTCCCGACCCCGCTGCCGTTTGCTCATAACAAAATCATATAAGGTAGTTTATGCAGTTTATTTAAGGCATCTCATAGTATCATTTTTATATACTACTTACACAAATGCTTGGGATCAAAGGAGGTGTTCAACAGGTAATAGCACTCCAACCCTCGCCATTTTGGTGGGGCTTAAGCCACTCAGAAATCCAATGCGAATCTGTGTTGTGTGTTTAACTTGCTCGTCTTTATTTCATGTGTGTGTACATGTAAAAAAAAACTAGTCTCAGAGTCATTGCACCCATACTAAAAGCGCCACCCATCGCTTTCTATATGTTTCAGTTGTATGCAGTTTTGCTGAGTCCCCAACTTCGTTTCAATCCTGGTTCTCTCGCTGTGATGAAACCCACAACTCAAAAACAGAAAAAGACGAACCATCCCCTTCATACACCCCTGTTTATGTAACATTTGTATGCTGAGTCTCCAACTTCGTTTCGATGTGATGAAACTCATAATTTAAAACAGAAAAAAAGGCCAACCTAAGCCCTCACACCCCACACACCAACATCAGTACTGGTCTTGCAAACCCCCCACCTCTTCCATATGGTATATATCTGTGTGGGTGTTGGTGGAGGCACGTGGGCAGAGCCTGGGAAAAGTTGCCACCGTGGGCCGGCCGGCAAGCGGGCCGCGACGAACGTCATGAATCACTCGTCTCTCTATTTACCGGTGGAGGGGCCGCGCGGCCGGGGCCATGCAAATCTGGAAAGCACATCTACTTTATCCGGCTTAATTGGTAGTTTGGGTGACAGACTGTTAACTACATGGACAGATACAATCCCTCCCGTCCGGCCGGCGGCCAGGATGCGCCGGGCCTCATTGATCATTCTGCTAGTAATAACATGGACGATCGATCCGGATAAAACAGCGTCGCCCCCCCTCCCTTTACCCACCACGCCCTGCTCCAGGGGCCTTCCATTAAGTACGTACGTACGCATATCTATGTAACAATATCGATTCCCCTGAAGTACGCAATTCATTTGCACAAGAACGTAGGCACATTTAAAAAAGAATCATATTTTCGAAAAATTCCCATTTTCAAAATTTCAAATTTCATAAATTGCACATTTTCAAAGATACCCCCCCCCCTCAACGTTGATGCATGCGTATACTTAATGGCAGGCCCTTAGCTTTACCACTACTCCACCCGGCCCCCCGCTTTTAGCCATACGCTCCAAATCCGCGCCGGCCCGCTGATAGCTCCGGCCCTAAGTGAGGAGCAACCCCAGCAGCCAATCGATGGGCAACTGCCGACGTCCCAATAGGGGAGGTGGGAGGCAATGTAGTTATATTGCTGTAAGACTGAGACTGGTAGCTCGGTGGCTTTGTGCCTGCACGTACAAAAAGGGCGCGGAGAGAAGGGCGTTTGTGTTATAGGTTCGATTGTAGATTGGATGGGCGTGTAGAATGGGGTGGTATTCTGTGGTTATATGTTTTAGATGTTGGTGGTCATGGGTATGGCTACTCCATTGTGGACAATTTCATATACGGATTTCACTTCTTTGGCATTGAATACCGCCATACTTATTAGATCTTTATTCTATGGTAATTTTCATTTTTCAGGCATCTCAACCTACCATGCAGTGGTTGCGCACCTCCGTAGTCTTAGTTTTGAGAAATCGAGACAAAAGAACCAAGATCTACGATATAAAGAATAATTATTGAAAAACCTATTCAATAATGCCCTTTTCTTAAAACTCCCAATAAACTTTCAAAACTATTCACAATTTTGAAAGAATACCTCCATATATGCGCAATTCCCCTGCATTTCTTAAATGTCGCAACTAGCTTTGTATGTACGACATAAAAACAAATTTAAATGAGTCGCATAAAAAGTGAAATTTCCTCCGTGCTGGAATTGGCCACACTGAAAACACAGAGTTGTCAAAATGGTGCCAAAAACGACAACCCAATGTTGTCGTTGTTTTTAATACAAAAAATCTTATTTATGAATAATTTCATGTTGTAGATATCATAGTCCATAATAATGGCTTCCTATTATCTTATTACAACTTATTAGGTATGGCCATTACACATAGGAGGCCTATGAGTTGTATGTTTTTGACACCATTCACTTACAGTACTTTATCATAGACAGAGGCCATGACAACCTTGGGCTGTCGTTTTAGGCACCATTCACTTACAACCCTAGGGTCGTCAGGCAGCACTTTTGACTCTCATTTTGTTCTGTAACAACCCTATGACAACCCGATTCTCAGTTTTTGCTTCTCTGACAACCTTTTTGGCCAAAGTAGTCGGGAGAAAATGACAACCTTTAGGTTGTCATCCAGCCTCAAAATTCATAATGACAACCCTCTGACCACCCCCAAATTGTCGAAGGATTGTCACAAGGTTGTCACACAGCATCAATGGCCTGAAATGAGCCCTGCTCTGCCCCCACAAGTCACCTATGACAACCCAAAAGTCACCTATGACAACCCAAAAGTCACCTATGACAACCCTCTGACAACTTTAAAGTGGCTCTCTGACGACTTTGTGTTTTCAGTGCATGCAGGGTCATTGCAACCCCAGTAATTGAGCGGTGGGTATAGGGCCGATAGCCAACAAGCCGGGCGGTGGGCCGGCCACATTCATATGGGTGAGTTGGCCGAGGCGGGCCGGCCGAGTGACTCCCGACATGTGTACCCTTATGGCGAGTTGTTGACCCTGCTATCGTTGTAATCAGACATGGCCCTGGGGGCCTAATGTACTGAATGTGGTGTAGGGAGGGTGTCCGAAGGGAGGGTACTGCTTTTTGGAACTGTTATTGTGGTGGCGGATCCAGGAGACCTTATGGGGTGGATGCTGGGAGGGTCCAGGGGGTCCTAAGTCCATCCCCATCTCCGTTCTTTGGTGGGGAGGTCATGTTGCACACGCGTACACTGTTAAAACAAGTGTTTAGAACCTAAACATTTTCCTAAACACTTCGGTGCATCCAGTTTTGGAACACTTTATTTCCCTAAACTTGTTTAGAATTATCGGTGTTTAGGGTTAAATGTTTAGAAATGTGTGATGTTTAGCTGTTTAACCATGAAGTGTTTAGGTCCTCAAGGTGTTTAGAATCAAAACGCTTATGCTTTTTCTATGTTTAGCTGTTAAGTGTTTAGAAAACTATGATGTTTAGGTGTTTATCTATGAAGCATTTAGGTCTTCAAGGTGTTTAGGATTAGGTGTTAAGTTAAACAGTAATATACCGTAATATCTACGGTGTACTTTCATTCTTAAGGATGAAAACCATTTTAAATTTAACGATACTATGCCGTAGTGTGTAAAAAAAAACAACGTAGATCTTACATGTAAAACACTGCTATGGTACTATGCCATTCAGTTTACACCAGATGTAATGTTAACAGGATTGAAAGTTTTATTTTTCCTGTAATCACACTACAGGATCATTGAGCCAATAACCACATATGGCCTTCCTTCTTGGTTTAGCCTTGCATGGATTGTTTGATTGTTGGAGGTAAAACCTTTAGGGGTATAGCTGATAAAGTTCTTGTACTAAAAAGGTGTCTACATGTTAATCCTACTAAAAAGGTGTTTTAAAACATTTTGTAAATGTTTTAGGGGTGTTCTGGTTGGTTGACCGTACCTAGAATAGCAGGCCAATGAAGTGGTTATCTTAATGACGCTACAAAAACTTAAAAATCTAACATTTTTAATCACAAAGTTCCAAATTCCTAAGTGTATGAAAAAACTATTTTACCAATCATGGCCAAAAATATGGAGGGCATGTGGCAAACCACTAATAGAACAACTACTTTACAGTAGTATTTTGGTAACTTCAGTAGCCGAGATTTGAACCCGGGGCCCCTCACATATGAAGCCTATGCTCTACCACAGAGCTATGGAGGCCTGTAGGTAGACACAGCCCAGCTTTGCTACTTAACTGAATAAGTAGGGGTATGAAAGTAATGACCTAATGTCTGTTTAATGTTGATCACCTGTATAGTAGTACTGATTGGTGCTGACTATGCCAGTGTGCACTGCATGCAGTCCAAGTTAGCTCAGTTGGTTAGGCTTCTACCTTGAATGTAAAGAATGTGGGTTCTAATCCCAAAGTGTCCATTTTTCTTTTCCATAGTATACAATTGATATTATGTGTTTAGATTCTAAACATATCCCATTCAAAACATGGTTAGAGGTTACAAGTGTTTAGCTTTTAAACACAACTAATGATGTGTTTAGATTATAAGCATAGTTAACCCAACACATGTTTAGAAGTTACAAGTGTTTAGGTTTTAAACAGATATGGTTTAATGTATTTAGATTATAAACATGTTTATGCCCTTAACACATTTAAATTCTAAACACCATTTTAACAGTGTATGAAGTGTTTTCCCTAGCCTCAATGCGGACTCCTCCCAAGTTTTCTCTTTTCTTTCTTTCTTTCTTTCTTTCTTTCTTTCCTACTTTCTGGATCCGCCTCTTCCGCGGGTGGGATCAAAGTAATTTTCCCATCTTTTTGAGACTCAACCTCGGTACCCTACAATAACAAATCGATAAGAGGTTCCCACCCCCTACTTTATTTTTTAATAATTCGCTCTTGAGAATTTATCCACTTGTCCTTTGATATCCCTTGTTTGATATACCATAAATTAGAGGCAAATAAGAGGTAGAGACAAAGAAGTATTTGTAAATGTAACCTGTATTATTCTGTTGAACACCTTATTCCTCCATAGTGACACAAAAAAATTGGCTATGCCTTTTCTTTGTAGGTTAGAATTAGTTGTTCATGTACTTCCCTTTCTATGACAAGAGTCTTCACCTTGAACGAAAGAGGTGCCGCCCATACTGTATTACTGTGATGGTTTCCGCACCAGACGGTTTACCGTGAAATCATGATTTCGTAGCAATCAGAAGCAACGGGTAGTGTAAGGTACCGCCCCTTCATTCAAAAACACCATGGTACTTTTCTATGGCAAAGTAACCCCCTACCCTCACCCCATTATACATGTAGAAACTCGACTGACCGCACCCTCCTCCCACCCAAACTATTTCACCTACAAGCCATGCCCCGCCCCTAGCCTCCCCCTCCCACCGCTATATCGGCCGCGCCCACCCCAGTCGGCTAATATTGTCCCAGTGTGGAGCATGCCTGTCATGTTTACCATGCACGCTCTATGATTCATGCATGTATCGAGGACTCGGCGCATGAAATAAAGACTCACGGCGTTGGACGACATCGATGAAAAATGACACGGACATATTTATTAGGACCGTACCGATGACGTATGTTGTCTATTTTTAGTGACTATGCAGTGAGTGTATGAGCGCTTTTTGGCAAGGATTTTTCCTGCTAGTCTGGTTCATATCGTTGGTATAATGAGAGGTGAGGAAGAGCATAAAATGAAACTGTGTTTATAAGAGAATACCAAACATTCCAACAGGGGCAATGGCATAGTGCAAGGAAACATTTTTACTAAAAATCAATTTCTATATTCGACGTGCATCAAATAATGTTATATTTAAATCAGAATGGAACTGAACTGCAGTTTGTAGAGTTTTCAAATATGTTGTTAACAGGTTGGGGCTACGACGGGAAAAATGGGACGTCCCGTTTTTTCAGGACGCAACCCTTTAAATCATTTCAAAACATTCCAATTCTATTTTTTTAATTTCAAAATTTGACTGTATGTAACAAACAATTATTTGGTCAAATTAAAATCAAATCCCATCATTAAAATAACTGTTTTAATGGTTTTTAAAAGTCTGCCTGAAAAAACGGGACGTCCTGTAAAAACAGATCACAGAAATGTCCTGTTATTTCAGGACGGGCCGTTTTCTTGGTATGATTTTTGTAACTTTTAAAAATCAAAAATCAATATAAAAAAAATGCAACGATAGAATGTGAAAATGCAACAATCATTTTGATTCAAAAGATGTGTTCTATCATAACAAATAATTTTTGAATTTAGCAAACTCCTCACTTTCTGAGCATTTTTATTTATGTAACAATATCAATTGTGAAATTCTTATTTATGTAATTGTCAAATTGGAAAGTGTTATCAAATTTATGTTAAATGCGAAATTTCATAATTTTTGCATTTTGTATATGTAGAAGTTTTATATCATGTTTGTCTTATGTATTATTCATGAATAATGTCATCTAAGATAATTAGATAATACATTTTTTCAGAATTGCCTGTTATTACAGGACGTCCCGTTTTTCCAGGACGTCCCGTTTTTCAGTAGTATCCCCAACCTGGTTAACGCCTACATTCCAAGCTTTCCTCAAAGCCTTGATCAGTGCATAATAAATATTTAGATCGCAATGACTTATGTCTGATTTAAAATCAATTCATCAGCTGTTTATTGACAAGTGACTGATAAATGGAATGGCCTGTCTCGTTTTAAAACGTATTAAATCAGGAAAAAAATCTAGCATAGCTTATGTCATTCAATCTTTTCTAGCTGATTACAGAACATATAATTAAGCAGTTAAGTGTATATTAAAGCCACATTGTCCTCATTAATAACTCACTACAAATATAACTCTTTTCAAAAGCAATCCAAGCATACATATATACAGTTGCTGGTTATTTTTAGCTCAGATATGTTCCACCCTAGAGGAGCCTTTCTCCAGGGCTATCAGGGCCCGTCGCCGACCTGTCGGCTGCAGACAGGGAGGCAGTTAACCTCCATTCTTTGTCACTCGCCCATTGTCGGGCCCGACGTCACTCTGCCACTGTCGGGCCCGACACCTGGTGGCGAGTGCCCCCACACGCCTTTACTGCCCCCTACCGGCCCCTATCTGCTGACGTCACGTGAGCTGCTCGCACCGCTTGGGTGTTGAAAAAGGATGCGGCGGTTTTTGGGCAATGAGCAATTCCGCGAGCAGGTCTGTGAGCAGGTCTTGGAGCGGGTGGTTGGGAAGGTGTTTGGGGTGGTCTGTGAGTTTGTCATTGGAATTCTGTAATCCTGAAAGTGTTCGGAAGCTCAGCGAGAAGGTCTGAACATAACGATGAGCAGGTGTGTTTGTTGGTTTAAGAATTTGTAATTGATATGTACGCTGTCTCTACAAGAGTATAAAAACGGAGCCCATTTTGAGATGAAGACTAACCACACAGTTTTGGGCGCTTTCTAGATGAGAAGCTCCCGAGCAGCTCCCAGGGCAGGTCAGACTTCCCCCTTCAACTGATGACCATCTCTACGAACATGCCCCTCCCCACACGTGAGCAGCAGGCCCAGATGAGCAATTCCAAAGAATTCCCAGACAACTGAGTAAGTCAGTTACACCACTCGTAACAAGTACAAACTCAAACAAATTCACAAACAACCCAATGACTACCTTCACAAACGAACATTTCACCCTAAGTGACCATCCAGTCTCTGCCCAGACAAGCAACGCCGAAGAACTCCCAGAGTAGGTCAGACAACTTAGTAAGTCGAATACAGCACTCATAGCAGGTACAAACTCTAACAGCCCAACAAATAATCATATGACCCCCCCCCCCGCGAACCGTCTCCTCTCTCCCCCCTCCCCGCCCGCAAGTGACCAGCGGTCTCTGATTAGACTAGCAACTCACCAAGCAGCTCCCTGAGCAGGTCATATAACTGGGTAGTCTAGGTCTGTCACAAAACAAAGTAAAACAGTTCAATAGATAACCTAATGACCACCTCCACAAACTGTCCGCTCCCTCCCCCTCCGAGTGAGCAGCAGGGCTCTGTCATATGAGCGGCTCACGGAACGGTTTCCCGAGTAGGTCAGCTCATATGTAACCCAATGACAGCCTCCACAAACCAACCACTCTTCCAAAGTGAGCAGCAGGTCCAGGTCCAGGCAAGCACTTCCCCAAACAGCTCTGTAAGAAGCAGGTCAGGCCCGACCCAACCTGCTCACGGCCCGGGGAGAGTAGGTCAGCGCGGGGAATCCCAAACAAGGCCCAAAAGTCTCTTCCTCAAACAACAGGTCAGACTTACCCATTCTACTGAGTACGTCTGTTACAGCAATCATAACATCTTCAATCTCAAACAGTTCAACAAATATCACATTGTCCACCTCTACAAATCACCCCCCCCCCCCCCATACCCCTCTACCCCTTTTGAGAAGCAGGTCCAGACGAGCAGCTCCCCGAGCAGCAGGTCAGGCCCCGTCCAAACTGCTCACGGCAATTACTCTCTTTCTAGATGAGCAGCTCCGACTAGTTTCCAGAGGAGGGCACCCCCCGCCCTTCAACTGAGAAAGTCAGGTACAGGACGCATAAGACCTTGAAACTCTAACAGTTCAACAGATAATACAATGACCAAGTGCACAAACCATCCCCCTCCTCCCAACTGCCCAAGTGAGTAGCAGGTCTCTGTCCAGACGAGCAGCACACTGAGCAACTCCCAGAGCAGCTCACTGAGCAGCAGGTCAGGCCCCGTCCAACCTGCTCACGGCCCGGGGCCAATTAGTCTCTTTCTAGATGAGCAGCTCCGAGTAGTTTCCAAAGGAGGTCAGACCTCCACCCCTTTCAACTGAGAAAGTCAGGTACAGCATGGATAAGACCTTGAAACTCTAACAGTTCAACAGATAACACAATGACCAAGTACACAAACCAACCCCCTCCTCCCACGTGAGCAGCAGGTCTCTGTCCAGGCGAGCAGCTCACAGAGCAGCTCGCTGAGCAGCAGGTCAGGCCCCGCTCCAACCTGCTCACGGCCCGGGGAGAGCAGCTCGGCGCGGGGAATCCCAAACAGGGCCGGGCGTCATTAGGCGAGCGGCCCGAGCGGACGGCGGCCAATTACCGTCATGGCCTTTTAATGAACTTTGTAGCGGCCAGGGTGACATACTCAAAGGCGGGCGCTACTGTGTCCGTCATACAAATATGGCCCGAGCATCAGGAGCAATCGGGGCGGAAGGCGACGGGCGGGGCGTCCTGTGGTGAGCGGGTGGTGAGGAATACGAGATGAGGACGGGGGAAGAGCCATCAGGTTGTGGCCACTGCTGTGGGGTGGACTCTTGTCTGTCTGTGTTTTAACATTGTGGATGTGTGTGTGTCAAACTAATAATTATATCATCAGGTCAAGTGGTTTGGTTTCTATATGGTTGGCTGTTTTTGTGTGCTTGTGTGTGTGTTTGTTTGAAATATTGGATTTTGAGATGTATATGGAATAATTAAAGAGCCAGTGACATTCACTATAAGCAAGTCATTTGGTGTCTGCCTATCGCCCATGGCATGTGTGAATAACTCTACTGGGATGCTACTTAAATCTTCACGTTTTAAACTAGATACGTATGATTAAATACATTGGGGTTTCATCCTAATTTAGCCCGTTAAGGCCAAACACTAAGTTGGCTGCTTTGAAATAGAGAACATTTCTAGATATATATATATGCGCAATTTGGATATGCAAGGAGTTATTGATTTCAATCATTTCAATTTCGAATTCCGAAGTTAAAAACAGGTCAAATTGTATAAAGATATAAAAAGGATGTATGAAATGTGTTTAAAGAGTCCATTCGCCTCATGAATGAAGCTATTGGAAATTCCCCCCCCCCCCGCCCCTAAATAACCAATAAGCGAGGACAAAAATGCATTTTTGGCAATTTAGTTAAGGTGGTTTGTAACTATAATCTGATGGTAATGACAGGTATCTAAGGACCTACACTAGGCTGATCTTGTTATTCAGTGCCGTTTCATTGTACATAACCACTCTCATAGCCAACTGCAAGAACACACGTATATCATAATCTTGAGTGGGTTATATGAAAATAAAGTAGAAACATTAAAACAAGTTTTGTGAAAATAAATTCTCACACCAATGATTTAATCCCATCACTGTGTGGGTATACTCCTCTAAGATATATACATACAGCATTCTATTGTCCCCTAAACGACGATGATAGCTATGTTTGCAACAGCTGCAACCCATCTCCATTTTATGAGTGCCTTATGTGATTCACTGTCGTGTATTATGTAAGGGAATGACCATAAAACCGCTTGTGGTACCAACACATGCGATACAGTTTTCCCTAGAAGTAGACAAGGCCCACTTATATCAATGAAAGAGAAGGACATTTAACCCGTTTTCACATGAAGAACACTCATGTCAGGAGGTATGGGAGGAGGTATTCGAAAATGTCTGTGAGCAGGTCTGTGAGCAGCATGTCATTATCTATCTTTCTGAGCAGGTGTATGAGCAGGTGTATGAACATGTCTGTGAACAGGCCCATGAGCAGGTATGTGAGCAGGCCTATGAGCAGGTATATGAGCAAGCCTATGAGCAGGTGTGTGAGTAGGCCTATGTGCAGGCCTATAAGCAGGTCTTTACCAAGTTTAAGGGTATGTGAGTCATAATTATTATGTCTGTGAGCTGGTATGTCATTTTACTGTAGGACACCTACAAGGAATAACATTGTACACTGATTGTGGTTACATTTAAAAAAGACAGATTCATGAGCAGGTCCGTGAGCAGGTCTGTGAGCAGGTATCAACAGGTATACTCTCTTTAGGAGCTTCCTTACTAGCAACCAGCCCCCACCTCCCACCTTAGACTAGACCAGCGCTGTGAAACACTCCACATTGTACTCCTCTTCTCGTTGCCTGCTAATCATTCACCACCTTATCGCTCGCCGTGTGAAGTGAGCAGGTGGCCAGGACCAATATAGAAAGCGAGCAGCTCACGCGGGATGACAAAGGTGCAAAAGGGCCAAGCGGCTTGCCGTGCTCATCCGTTAAGCCTAGAATCGGGGCCAAACGTTTTTTTGTGTACCTTGTACCTGGATACCATGAAGACGAATGGTTGGTTCCATAAAGATGTATGAGTATACCTGCCTGGTTTTTGGCTTTTGGTTCTGAATGTAATTGTAATACCGTTATAGATTATGAGAATTCTGAAATAGTATCTAAGATGCCAGTCAAGCGAGACCTTTAGTGTATATTCCAATGTTAATTTCCAAGGTGTGGAGTGTGGAAGGTGTGGAGTGGGTTGAGGGTATGTTGAACTCAGATTTTGAAAAGGTTAAGGCACATCATATCATATATATTATATAGAGAGAGAGTTTTTTTTCAAATTCTTATTTGTCGTCCTTAGTTGTTGAGACCATGATCTTGCAGATGTTACAAGGTTTATTGACATAGTATATTCTTACTTCTTATAATATAAGAATATTCATCACTTATATGTGATGAATCCATTATCATGGACTTTGAAACCTTGTAATTATGAGGGCACGAGTTTTAGCAATCAAAATAAGTACAAATTATATGCTAAAGTTGTGGATTAATTGTAATTCTTTCTTAATGTGATGAAATAATGAGTGTTCTTGAGATAAAACGAGTATCCAAAATAAACAGTATCTCTGTCGTACTCATTGCATCAGGACCCCCTTCTTCCTTGAGAAAACATCTGTAGAACTTCTGAAAACGACATTTCAGTAACTACGCATGAAGCATGGGGAATGCCTATAAAGTATAGTTAGGCGATTAGAAGATTGGACTTGGAAGAATTCTGGCCTAAGACCAACAATGCAATGAACAAACGCGGGAAGCATGGCGAAGAAACTCTTCAGGCCATGTAAATTTCTTTCCCTCGTCACATATATAATTATTGTTTCATTTCTATATAATTATACAATGAATGATTATTTAGGCCGCCTATAACCGAATAAGAATTCTTAGTTGCATCACTCACAAACTTGCTTGGAAGCCCCGTCAAACGTTGCAATTGGGTATGGCTTCGTAATCTGTATGTGTGGTTATGCATACTAAGGAATAAGATGGATACATAAGAAACAAATTAAATACATCGATATGACATACCCTGTGAATTTATCAGTGGACAATTGAATTTCAGATCAGTCCATGTCTTCTAGCGTTACGATACAGAACTTCAAATTGGGCAGTGACTTTTTACCCTCATGTACCTTTATGCCCTGTTTCCACCAAACCGACAAGCTATAAACGACCGATTTTTTCACCCGACGCCATTCGTCGGCCGACGAATTGACTTGTCGTTCCAATAAATCGTGTGTCAGCGTCGTTTGAGTTTGCCGATTTTCTGTTTCCACCAACCGACCGACAAAGGGTATGAGGCACGATTTTATGATCTATGTTACTTTATCGGCCGACGAATGGACGATTTGATATTTTCTAAAAATACATTCCTGGTCTCGCAGTTCTCGCGAGATCTTTTTTCAACATGGCTTCAGACGAGTTCATGTTTGCTTTATTTTTCCTGTTTGACGACGATGATGATTTTGACATTGTCAGACTTCTCAGAAGTCGTCGCAAGAAACCAAAAAGAATTCATAGCTGCTGGGTTAAACCATGGATCGGGTCAAGGACAGACAAAGATTGCAATACAATGTACAAGTTACAACAGGAGCTTAGGGTAAATATCCATTTCGTAGGCTGCAATTTTTTAGAAATATTTATTGATAATTTATTAATTAAAATCAACATAAGATCACATAAAGTTGTCTCTCTCTCTCTATCTATATATATACCTATATATATATATGATGTAATTTTTATGGTTAATATTTAGTATTGGTTGATTAAGACTTTAATCTATATTATATTATATTTTTATCTTAAATTTATAACTTCAATTTCTTTTAAAGCTACACGATCATGAAGAATATCGGGCAATGATCCGAATGGACACCGACACATTCTACTATTTGCTTGACAAAGTAACCCCTCTCATCCAGAAACGAAACACCAATTACCGAGATGCACTACCTGCTGCTGAGGTCTTAAGCGCGGTGCTGAAATTCATGGCTTTTGGTAATTATTTTTACTCAGTATACAGATATATAATAATTAAAATTATTATTCATTCAAATATTACTTGTTCTTTGTATAAAAATTGATGATAAAAACATATTGAATAATGAATGTTTATGAAAATAAAGAATAAATATGTAGGATTTATCTGGGAATTAAAAAATACATATATAATTATATATTTCTTTTTTTAAAAAAAGGTGGTGTTCAACGCGATTTGGCCCGTCAGTATGGAAATGGTCGGGCGACAATCTGCCGTAAGATTCCTCTTGTGTGTGACGCGATCTTCTCTGCTCTGGAAGAAGAATATCTTAAGGTACTTATATAACTGTATGTAAAAAAATATAATTATATTATATTATTTAGTTGTGTAAAGCAAAGTTAATCTATGTTCATGAGGCTCAAATTATTAATTTTTAAAAATATTTATTAATTTTATTCAAATTATCACTATATATATAGTTCATTTCTCAATGTTTGTTACCAATTTATCGTTCCAGACTCCCGATACAATGGATGAGTGGATGAATGTCGCTGCCGGGTTTAATGCAAGATGGAATTTTCCAAACTGCTTTGGTGCCATCGATGGGAAACATGTGAGAATCATTGTACCCAACAACAGTGGGTCCTTGTATTATAACTACAAATGCACATTTTCTCTGATACTGATGGCTGTCGTTGATCATAACTATGAGTTTATATACGTAGACGTCGGGACGGAAGGCAAAGCTTCAGACGGAGGCATATGGAAGAAGTGCAGTCTGAAAGATTACATACGTCGGGACGACTTAGACCTACCAAAACCACGCAATCTGCCAGGCACAGATGTGCAAACACCTTTCGTATTGGTCGGAGATAACGCTTTCCCACTAGATATCAACATCATGAAGCCTTACGCCCGACGTGATCTTACTACCAGACAAGCGATATTTAATTATCGGTTGAGCCGAGCTCGTCGTGTTTCTGAAAATGCCTTTGGCATTCTTGCAAATCGGTTCAGAGTGTTCCTCACAACCATCATGATAAAACCAGACACAGTGATCTCACTTGTGTTAGCAGCGGCTTGTCTTCACAATATGTTGAGAAGACGATGTGGAAAAAACTACATTCCACAAGGCTCAATCGACACTGAGGATGCAAACTACGATGTCATTCCCGGCGACTGGCGCAAAAGCAAAAACCAGCTTCCCAAGATCTTCCCTTGCAACATCAAAAATCCTCCCAAATTCGCAAAGAGAATACGAGAAACCTTGGCCGATTACTTCATCAGCACTGCAGGAAGTGTC
Source organism: Lepidonotus clava (assembly GCA_936440205.1). Classification (NCBI taxonomy): domain Eukaryota; kingdom Metazoa; phylum Annelida; class Polychaeta; order Phyllodocida; family Polynoidae; genus Lepidonotus; species Lepidonotus clava. The sequence continues at coordinate 42,140,361 of OW387134.1, forward strand.
CCATGGCAACGACGAGCGATCCGAATTTGAAATCTAGTCGGTCTTAGTAACGACTGATGAACATTTTAATCAAATTAATTATGCAAGTCTTCCAATTATATATAAAATAGTAGAAATATTTGATTACATTAAAGAATTTGCTCATCATTAATGAAATACATATTAAGTGTTTGATAAAGCCTTTTTGCATCCCTTATAACTTGTTTCAACAATACAAATAACCATACATTTTGATCCGATTTCATACCAACCAACCAACAAACATATATTTTGAACAATCTTTTATTCTTTCTTTCATACGACAAAGTTTTTTTTTCCGAAAACTGACCGAAATATTTATATTTATTTGTCGCCTATTCAAATAAAAAGATTCTCCGAAAACGTAAAGACAACAATCAGTGTTCATCTTACTTATTGGTGTTCCCAATAGTATACTAGAATTAACAATCAAACAAGAAAAAAATACCAAATGATATTTTTCAAAATACAAGAATCATATATCAAGCTAAACGTATATCCCTTTAGCTAAACATCGTGATAATCCAAATCGAACATTCTTTGAAGTTGTCACTCTAATGCCCTGTTTCCAGCAGCCGAATTTATTACCGACTTTGTAAATCGGCAGTGGGAATGTTGATTAATCTTTAACATGGAATATACCATAAGTGGCATGAGAAATGTTTAATTTGTTGCCATATTTTCTGTTAAAGGAATAAATTACCAAATAATCAACAGTTAAAACCAGCTGGTAGAAACAAAGCTTAAATGTATTAATCTTTTATATCCATATGATAAACTTCTAGTAATATAATCATTATAATGCAAGTACTAAACTATTGAGAAGACATTCTGAAATGCCTTTAACAAATCTCTTGTAAACTAGAAAAACATACTGAAATGACGGTTGACATAATATTAAGCAGTTGTTGTCCAAGAATGTATCCATATTTATCGTTCGTTTCAATAACGACAGTTAACATGGTTAAAAGTGAACAAAATTATTTTTACACAAATCGTATAACTTTCAAGACAAAATGCTTATAAATTGTTGAAAGTCGTTACTGGTTTCAGGCCCATAAATCCTCTTCAGAAATCGTACGATATATGTAGACAAATTTAAAAAAAAAAGATTTATTTGTTAAAATTATAAAAATTAAGCAGATATTAAATAAAAAACAATGTTCTTCTAAGAGTTAAATATATTAACTCCTTGTCTAAATCCCTGTATTGGATAATAAACAAATGAACCTAAATTACTACTGTTAAATTTTAAGTTCACCACCACCACCACCGACCGACCGACATGTCAACATTTTAGCAAATTACAGTTGAATCTTAGAACTAAATAATTTTCTTTAAGTACTGACAAAAATATTAATCATCTTAATGCCCGACTTACATATCCATAACTATGGACATGTATATAGAATCAATTTATTGAAGATGTGTGTATGTAGGGGCTGTTCCTGAGCAGCTCATCTGATTCATCGTTTGAATATTGGGCGTGATGTTTGAAACCTGGGACATTGGTGCAATGGCCATTTGAGATGTGTTTGTCGTTGATGTGGCATTGTTCTGAGTCGTGACAAACGATTGCTGTGAAGTTTGTTGAAACGAAGGATTTGGGTGGGTAGCTTCAGGTCGTCGTCCACTGTTGTTTCCTTTTGGCGGAGTTGAATACTGATTATAATTGTGACAGTATACATTCGGTGGTGGTGGTGGTGAAGTTAAACCCCATTGACGATTAAGCATCATTTGATGTGACGGACTGTTGAATATTGGTGCCGGAAGAGGTCCTGGTTGATGATGGTGAATCGGCGGCATAGTGAAAGCGGGATTGTTCATGTGGAAAGGATGTGGTGGAGCTTGTTGTGGTGGAAAACCTGGGAAGAATGGTATCTCCGACGACAGATCCGCTTCTATCATCTGCAAACTTCGTCTTTTTGCTAATGCTATCTGTTCATCTTCAATCTTTTTCAAATGTTCATTTTTGTCTGTTGCTTTTTGTGCGACTTGACCAATGCTTCTCACATTTTCTTCATGTTCATCTTTTTCTGCGGAATCGGTGTACGATTTCGTCAAGGTTTTCTGTGATTTGGTACGACTTGTTGAAGAAGATGATGCCCTATCAGTCTGCACGACCGACAAACTTTCAGTTTTCTCTTTTTCTGGCCATTTTCCCCTAATGGCTTTGTTAGTTATGTGCGTGATGTGTTCTTTCAATGTATCAAGTAACTCATCGTCCTTGATTTTCGACATGGATTGAACTTGCATTTTACCCCAAAGGGATAAAACCGATTCCTCCTGTACTGCAGTTGATACAACTTTTGTGGGCTCTGTCTTTTCCTTCTGCTTTTCTTTGTATGTCATAGTAAAGTCTTTCATCATCTCGACTTTTTTCTCCTGTATGGTTACAAGTTTGTCTTCTAAAGACTGTTCTTCTTTGTCGTCCTTTGATGATTTACCTACACTGTCAGATTTTTTCTTCTTTATTTTTTCGGGAGTGATCTTGACGATGAGCTTGTTCTTATTTTTTTTCCTCTTTTTCTCGGGTTGAGATGGTCCGACGACGGAGTCTGAATCGGTATCTAGATCGATCTCGTCATCGTCTTCCGATTGAGGCTTTTCTTCCTCTGTTTTCTTAGCTTGATCTTTTGGGATTCTTTTGTCTGTTGTCTCCTTGGATTTAATGGAATCATGGTCATCGGATGTTTTTCGTTTGATTTTTGACACAGTCTGACCTGTTTTTTCTTTCTCTTTAGGCGTGGGTTGTGTTACTTTCTTAGCAACTTCTTTCTTAGTTGTCGGAGCAGACTGATCTTTGGGATTGGACACTTTGATGATGCTTTTTTTACCCTTTCCTTTTCCTTTATCACTTGTCTGAGATTTCACTGAGCAAGGGCTATTTGATCTACTTCTCAAATTGAAAACTTTCTTCAACTCGACTTTTCCTTTGCCTTTTGGTTTGGCTGAAACAGTGTTACCAGTAAGAAGTGATTGCGACTGCAGAATTTGTGTTTCTGTACGTTCTTCTGAGTCTTCTAGGCCTGCCGATTGCCAATTTGTACCAGCAGAGACAACGTTCTCAGGTTGGATACCATGAACTAAATCCATCATCTCCATACTAACATTTTGTGTGGGGTCAAGGGACTCATGGTACTCATCCTCAGTGTTATATTGCAAAATCGTGCCTGGCAGTGGAGATAAAACAACACGATTGGTAATTAGACCTTGGATAACGTCGCTAGCAAGACGTTGTTCATTGTGTTCGTCCGACAAATTCAAAATTGGATCATGTACAGAGGCCGACGTCTTGCTTGTCTCACCAGTAGTTGTTTTTGTCTTGTTTGAAGACTTTCCCGATTTTTGTGGTGATACATCAGATGAATCAGCAAAGGAAGATGTCAAATTTGTCTCGCCGGACTCATTTACTTTTTGATTCTCACTCTCACTACACTCCTTTGAAGTGTCTAAGTCAGTTTTCTGTTTGCCCTTTTTTTTTGACAATTTTTTTGGGGTTGGATCCTCCTCCTCTGATTCGTCATCACTTCGAACGATTTGTGAGTATTCTTCATCATCTACTTTTGACTTGGACGATCGGTGCTGCTTTGAACCAAGATCAACATCTTCCTCCTCCTCCTCTAAGTCGGTATCTGCATACTGGTCAGATTGTTGTGAATCAAGATCCGATGATTTTGAAGTTTTGTCTTTGTCTGGATTGTAGTCGACGTCCTGGTCGTCGTCATCAGCGTCGTCGTTGTCGTCGCATTCCTCGGCGGATGTCGCAGCTGTCCCCGCACCAACCGACTCAGCATCACTCGGTTGTTCAACAACTGCAGCAGCGTCGTGTCGTTCCAGGTTAGAAGACGCACTCTTTAAATGAAAAATTTAATGTATATATTTAAAATGAATCATCACAATATTAAAATACATTTTATTAATAATTTTAATAGATCAGAGAACATAGTTTACGTAATTGTATGGCGAACAACTTAGTATAAGATAACTCCTTAGTAACATATTTTTTTTAGACACAATAAGTAATATTCATAATTTTTTCAACAGAAAAAGTGAAATGTCTGTTTAATGTTGTCTACAATTATGAATCAAATAATAAAAACTATTATGGATGGAAAATAATGACGTATATCGTAATTATATATTTATTTCAATGGGACAATTATAAACCAAATATGGTTTTATCATTTATATTTTTCATTGTATCATTTCCTTTTTTTTTGTGTATGTTCATTACACATTAATAATACTTTTATTCTAACCTGCTTAGCCTTTCGTGGGAGTGTTGATCTGGTTTCCTTGGTGGCGGTATATTTTTCTAAGAATTGGAGTTGATCCATCAGATGTTTCGTCCTCGCACTAATCTTCAATGCACCACTACCGCTAGGTGTGTTGTTTACCAAGTTCTTGTGTCGTGTGTACTGGGTACGGAAACTTGTTAAACGTTTCTCAACGATGTGGACTGTAAAACAAAAGATTTGGTTTAGTATAATGAAAAATGTACTGCTTTCTCAAGAAAAAAACGTTAAATTTAATTTATAAAATATGCATTTATATTATTTAATATATGGTAGGAAAAACAAGTATTTAGAAATTTAAATTGTAAAACAAAACATAGTTTATTTTATTATTTTTTAAATCGTGCGTTTGATCATTGAACTATCATCAAAAGAATCTATATTATTCACAACCGATTGTGGCGACACCTGTCGTTTTACAGTGGAATCGTTGATCTACGAAATCGGTGCTTTTCATCCGACTACTAATACAGATACAAATAACAACATTATGACTGTTCTATTTCATTATAGGAATAGCGTATCGGTCGTTTATCATGAACTCATGTACCTTTCACGCTTGAAAGTAGAAAAAACAACGAGGCGGCATTATTTTACAAACATGTGCCGATGAACGATAATAGGTTACTTACAGCTCACGCCCAGTTTTTTCGCCATTAAACGAATGCATCTGTTTTTTCTTGGACGGTCTCGGTATCCCTCTGATGTCGGGTCGTAGAAGTATTTTTTGGCCTTGTACATAGCCACAAGCTTGTCTTCGAGCTTCATCGGCCATTTGAAGATTCCAGTTTGTTTATCGGACGTATTCTTCGTCTTTGTTTTCGGTGCCATCTTTGCGGCGAAGCAAAAACACCCAATACCGGAAGTCAAAAGTCACGTGATCAAATGCTGGTCTCTGATTGGTCGAGAGCTTTTCTCCATTTGTCAGGTGTTAATCGGTAATGAATCGTGCCACAAAATCCTGTTTCCACCAAAAGACGAAGGCATTTTTGTGGTTGGACGATAAATTTTTTTCGGCCGACAACCCCCAAATCGTCCAAAATTATTTAACATGTCAAATAATTTGTCGGCCCTCCGTCGGTCGTATTCGTCGGCCGACGAATGAAAAAGTCGTGCAATGAAATCGGTCGTTCGAACGATTTCTTGTTTCCACCAACCGATTTAACCCACGATTTGGACCGATTGTCAAATCGGACCGATTTCTAGGCCCATTTTCGGAATCGGTCGGGGGGAAATCTTTTGGTGGAAACAGGGCAATATGATACAGCTTAGTCCTCTTATTCTATCAGCATTTCTGGCTTACTTTATATGCCACGTTCCTGTTTTTGAGACATAGAAATTGGGTTAGTCGAACATCACCCCAGGGAACAGATTAATATTATAAAGAAAACACTTCAGCACGAGTAGATTTGCTATATCCCCACTTGTTTCAGTGCTCCAACATTGACGCATGAATCTGAGATTTAACATACAATTCTCTGTCACCACAACAATTGTTAAAACAACACAAATCCTGACTCGCGTCCTTTTCGGTGTAACCTAATTGTCAAAACATGGCAATTATTTGAGGATCTCAACAAATCCGTGTCACCATTCTGCCATGCAGAAGGCCCACCCCTCGCGTGTGAAGGTCTAGCCGGCGTCGCCCCGCATTGTTTCCTGGGGAGGAGAAAAGGCCACATTTCTCCCGCTGTGTGTACAATAATCAGTAGTGCGGAATTGCTGACCAGGTGAACAAACAGTGAGCTGCTCGCCCCTCCTGGGTTCCTCCAGGGGGTACGGCCTATGTGTGTCTTTATGCAAGCCGCAAAGGACGCTGCTTCCAGCTCAAAGGGGTTAAGCCCAGTTTGCACTGAGCGATTTTAAGGCTGGGTGTGCGGGTAAAGGTAGGTGTTTTATGATTGCGTTTTATGTTGCCTGAAACAATCGTTTGTAGTGAATATTGTTTTTAAATGCGGAGTTTTTTTAAGTTATGTTATTTAAAGACATTTTACCAGCTGTTTCACATTACTTTTCAGAATGTCATTTAGTTGTCACGATGCTGATGTTACATTCCGTCCCTTTAAACCCAAAACGTTCATGTGTTTGATAAAATTTTCCTAGCGATTCTGTTATTGCATTGACACGATCTTACCGTTATCTATTCATAGTATTTCCCCTGAGGTGAAAACTACCAAACAGTTTAGGGGCGCGGGGCGGTGAAGTGGTTAGAGCCGTCGCTTGGGATGCAGGAGAGCCGGGTTCGATTCTCGGCTGGGCCAGGTGCATGAGACTGCTACACCTCTCTGAGCTTCCCCCTGTGACAACAACAGGGATATCAAAGGCTCCTTGGGGGCCACCGGCTGTTGTGTGTATGGCCCTGCCTATGGGACCATGCACATTAAAGAACACCTACCTCGGTAAAAGTGTAGGGGTATGGTCTCTACCTTCTCATAGATTCGATCACCATCACCACCCTTGATATGACCCTGGCAGTTAATTAGGGTGTAAAGCAACCAATAACCAACCAACCAACCAACCAAACAGTTTAGACGATAACCTAAGCATTTATGGGTCTCAACTTAAAGTTGTGCAGTGTGTGATGGATAAATATCCCCGTGTCTTGGTGTGCAGGTACCGTTGTTATTGTAATGTTTCCAACAACAGACTTTTATAGAACCTTGTTCGATTAACATTGCTAGATAGTGATTTAAAAGATCTTGATAATTTTGTGTATAAGTGCTTAATGTAATTGATTAAGTAGATGCTGAATGTCTACTTGCACATTACATGTGCCTCCTTTCTCCACAGACCTGACATGAATGTGCTTTGATGTTCTTAACAAATGTGAATCGAAGTTTCATCACACAGGGTAAAGTAGCCCATTCAATTTGGTTTTTAGATAGAAGTACAATATCTTATGTCTGATTTCAGAAGTGGCGCCAAATCAAAGCAAGGAACCTGTGCGCGAGCAATTGTCGTCTGCACGCGGTCAGAGTATTATCCACTGTGTTAGGGGTGATCGATAAAATAAGGATGGGTTGTGCAGGGTAGTGGTGGTGGTGGTAGCCGCGTTGGGGATGATTCAAAGACAGCGCGCCAAAGATAGAAGAAGACTACGGGGAGAAGGGAGAAGACGCCACCACGGCCAGCGGGGAGTGGACGAGGGAGAGGGCCTTGGTCAAACAGCCGTCGGGCGCACTCATCTATTAGCCCCGTAATCTGGTGACAATCAATGGCGGCGACAGGCGGCGCTGTCCCCGGGCACGACAACAATTGCGCCCTTCCCCGAAGCCAGGCCGCCCAGTCCCAGCCTCTTACTGTCCACTCCCCGCCCTGCTTTCATTCCCTCCCTCCCTCCCTCTCTCCCTGTCGTCCTGCCCTCCCTCCCTGCCGCCCTATACTCCCTGTCGTCCTGCCCTCCCTCCCTCCTTGTCGTCCTGCCCTCCTGCCCTCCCACCCTCCCTGCCGCCCTGTCCTCCCTGCCGCCCTGTCCTTCCCTCTCTATCTACCTCCAACAATCTTCTGCCCCCTACCGTCAGCTGTCTCTTACTCGCCCTTATACTCCCTATCTGTCACACCTCGCCCATCCCTCTCACCCTCTCCTCCTTCCCCTCATTCTAACTTCCCTCCCTCTTCCTTTCCACGCCATTTCTCCGCCTGTCTCCCTCCCACCCTCCATCCCCTTCCCTCTGCCTTAAATTCCTTCCCGCCTCATTTTCCTGCCCCCCGCCCCGCCCCGCTTTCTCTCCCTTTCCCTTTTCCCTCTCCTAATTTTTCTCCCTCCTGCATTCTTCAGTCCCTCACATCCCCCCTCCCCCTTCCAATCCTCCTACCTCCCTCTACCTCCCCCTTTCTACCCTCCCTCCCTCTTCCCATCCTACCTTCCCCATCCCTCCCTGATGTGCCCATCTCCCCTGTGGCCTGAGAAGGTTGGGGACAGGAGTAGGGTAGGGGAGATTGGAGGAGGAAGCACGCATTAGCCTTGGTAAGAGGAGACCCCACGGATCGATTCGCTGGACGACAATTCCTGTTGGAGGTCAGGGGGAGGCTGGAGCTGGTATAGAGAGTCGCGGAACAATAAGGCTATTTCTTTTACGTTAACATGTTTTAAAACGACATCTGATCTGTTCCTCATTGTCATAGGAATTTAACTATGTTCAATCTAAACTTTAGGAAGGTGATGTACCAGTATTCTCGTGGTTACCCCGACACTCACTAATGTTAAAATGAGTGCTGGATAATCTTTTCTTCCGAGTTTCTGGTATTTGAGAATTATCACGCCTGTAGTATTGTCTTCTTTCAGATCCTGATCACTAATCCATTATAGACATCCACATGATGTAATAAAGAAAGGTAATAATTACAAATAAGACATTGAATAATGAAACACATTTCTCCTTTTGAATTATCTAAATTAAAATTTACCTTAAATGCTCACCGCGCCCTTACCTAACAACATGGCATAAGCCATAAGACTGTATTCCGTTATCCAATATAGTTCACGATTCTAAGAAGGCGCCAGGGAGAATAAGTCATAATTGCACACATGTTAGGCCTATAATTATATCATTAGAGCATATGTTAAATTTCCTAACAACTGATACGCAGCCTCGAAGGGTTGCTAGAATATTCGTAACATGAGTTTAGATATTACAAAATTATCGTCGGTCAAAATCGCCTAGTGAATACAGGCTTAAAGCCGATATTCTGATTATCTAGAATTTGGCAAATTTCTAGATTTTATGAGAAATATAAAAGGAACCCGTGCATTCTACATATCATTTGAAAGAGAATGTGAAATCCTCCCTAATAATATGTAACAAACCATGTCTAAATTCACCTTTAATGCTCGTAGCGATTTCTGAAATCGTGAATAAAATCGGGTAGTGGAATACGGCCTTAAGGACGCTAGGTGGCGTTTTCGGAATACGCCGACAGGGGGAGCTGTCGGTCGGCCCACCCTGGAGGAGGGGGGGGGGGGGGCAGGAAACATCCTGTCAGAACCTCTGATAACCGCTGCATTATCTATAAGGCCACTCTGTTCGTCGACAAATAATGCACCTGTCCCTGCCTATGCTACTTTATCAGTTTATATAGCGGCAAAAGTAAGGCAGAGTATTTATTTAGCTCCCGAATATTGTGTCTACATTAAGTAGTTGCTACTGTGGATGAGTCCTTCGGTTTTGTTTGCTGATATAATACATGGCAGGAAATTATTAAAAATCTGAATCAGTTTGCCATGTACGTTGTCTTATAAACTGATAAAGTTGTATTCGTAATTTATTTGCAAGTTCAAGTGACATTTGGGTCACAAAGATCCAAAATTCACCAAGTAGAAGTGTGGGCCATTTTGTCAGAAGGTGACTAATTATAATTGACTAACTATACGCTCAGACATTAATGATACGACAAGTGAAGACCGAAGCTGCTATCAGTCACATAATCTTTATAGGTAAAACAAGATTAAATGCGCATAATTCATCAATCAGTGTTGCGATCCCTTCAAAAACCTACAACAAGAGGCTTTAAATGTGCCCGGTTTTGCTTTTCGGAGATTATACAAAGTAAATATTCCTCGTGACAACTGTTGCATTTCTGAAACCTGTTGCGCTCATATGAGCAACAGATGGTCTGGCAGATTGGAGCGACGTCTGTCGTCAAACATTGGAACCATTGACTCCAAGATGATGAGTCACCCTCTCAGATTAGATCTTTGTATAGATTTATTGTAAGGTGCACTGTGCACTGTATAATAGAATGGTGTTGATTTCTATGGCGAATTCCTGATACGCACAATCATCACTTAATACTAATAGTCAGTGTGATAAAAATAGTCAACTTAAGGTAATTCAGACAAAAGGACAACTAAAATATTGATATTAAGTTTATAAAGAAAACCAAAGTGCATTTATGTTACGTTTTAAAGGAATCATAAGAATTGATGAAGCAACTGTACAACGAACCCCTGCGCTAAATCACAAGTTCCTTATACTACTATGACTATTGAGCACTCTGTATGTATACGTTCTACACTCCTGCGAAGGGAGATGAGTCATAACTATAGTTTCCTCCTGTATGATTATCATGGTCAGCTAATATGGAAAAGACACGAAACATTTGTTCAAAAGACAAATATAAAAAATCTTCTGTTGAAACTATGAGTGATCAGCTTGATTACATTTCACGGCTAAAATTGAACTTAAAATAACTTTTTCAATAGTTTGGCGCCTTATAGGCTATCTAGTTCGAACTTACACGAAAAAACTCATCTCTAAAGTGTTATTTAGTGATTTCAGCAGATCTTTCATTTAATCCTTCTGCACTGTTGCTTATCACTAGGCTATCAATAAGTCACGAACGTCGTATGATTACGTGGATGCATGCATAGAGCAGCAATTGTATTTTGCTCTCAAGCCTCAACAAAATATAAATAAGATCTAAATAGGCCTTTTCAAATATCAATATGTCATCATAATGAATTACTAGATACAAAATACTTGTGAATGTACATTTTTTCCAATATGAGGTCATCATAAATAGCTATCTTTAAATGAATATAATTATCACATATGAGATCCTAAATACCCAAATCTACATTGCAAATGATAAAAGATGAGTAAAAACCTGAAAGCAAAAAGGGTTAAAACACTACAAATAAGCAATGGCCGCTCTATACCCTGGTCAGCAGCATATTGAAAATACTCAATGTGGCCATAATTCTTTTAATAACTTCATCCCAAAAAAACAAAATAACAAATAACAAATACTAAAATATATATAGCAAATAGCAAATACTATACGTCACATACCAAAGCCCTCTTCCTGTAAAGTAAGTGCAAATGTATTCATGGCCATCTTCGGTACTTGGCCATGTATTATGTATACATGTGGCCAATTAGTAATTTGTTTTGGGCATATATCATAAATGATACCAATGAATAATATTTTAACCATTCCATTAGATAATATTGCATTTCGCATTTGGCTTTTAGGCTTTTGTTTATATGTTACAGATGAAGATACTTGCTTAATGTGAATTGAAGACGTGAAATAATGTTATTTAGTTTAGATATAAGAGGGATATACTTTGTAGTTTCTTATGTAAACCATTACTACATGTATTCACCATCACAATAATTCAATGTTGAAAAGCTGTTCCACCACTGCACACCCTAATCCCCATCCCCTTCTACAGCCCCTACAGCAGACTGCTAACGTGGTATATTTGCCACCTGGGCGTCTGGCATCACCCACTAGAGGAAGGGCAGACGCAGGAGGAAAGGACGGAAGTGGAGTATACGGCCCTGGCGGATTCTACCATAATATTGTGTAATGTGGTTTCATCATGTATGCCTATGATATCATTCTGATGTATAGGCCTAAATACTTTTGCAAAACATTAAAAGATAATATAATATTGAGACTGAAGATATTAATGTATCCCTTATATTCATCATTATAACAGTTCGACATAGAGTGGCTTCCGTGTCACTTATGTTGAAGTTCCAGCCTAAATCGAGACTCTAATTTAATATTATGGCATTCAGGGTTCTAGGACAACCATAATGGAACCACTAGTCTACCCCGCGGGCAATTGCCCACAAGGGCAAGTACCTCCCGGGACAAGGTGTCTTTATGTTAGGAGGAATTATCAAATAGATCCTAAGTATCGACTTTCGTATAAGGCAGTTGTCCCCAGGGTAGTTGTACAAGTGGTAGTTGTGCTGTCGCCAGCATATTCATATAATTATATGCGTCCTGAAGCATAAGTAGCAAGAAAATATGAAAATAACCCGGTCAAAATTTCGTTGATTTAATTCCAAGACGGTATGAAAATATAAAACGTTGGAACCGGTATAGCTGGTATGTAAAGAGAGAGAGAGCTCGGCGGGGCATGCGAAAACGAACGAAGGGGACGAACAGACAGACGCAGGGCCTGGGTCACGTGACAGGGCGTGAAGGACACCAGCGTCTCAAGGTCACGGCAGTCACACCATACATCGTGATCGGCGTGACAGCCAGCCCATCACACTCACCTCCACCTAAGTGGCTGTCCGCTGATGGCCGTGCTCTTGCGTAATGAGAAGGAATAGGGAATCGCCGGGCTCCTGCTGGGAATCGCCCGGAATCGCCAGACTCGCCGGCTGGCTGGTGGCTTTGGGCGGCCGCCATGCTGTGATACCTTAGATTGGTTGTTTCCCCAGAAGCCCATCATGGGTGGGGAGGAGGTTTATTTGGCGACCTGGTATCCGGGAGGTGGCGCCCCTGGTGATGAATGAAGCATCAGTCTTGTTAGCGGGTCTTTAGCCCTGTCGCCACACCCCTGGATAGGGGATATATCCACCCTGGATTTGGTGGCTTCCCCCGAGGGTGACGACTTTTGACGACTTGTTTTCTTTTTTAGCTTCTCTCACCGCGAATCTGAATGCCCCTGAAATGGGTTGGTATTGATTGAGTTGGTTGTTTGGAGGATATTTTGAACCTGTATATTGGAGGAATTATATATGGTGGATTATTTTGGCAGGTTAAGTAGCGCATAAGCAAAGGTACTTTATAAATTATCATCAGAAAGAAATTGCCAGAAATAATCATGGAGCCCATTGGAGCACATAGAAGGTGGACATATATACCAAAAGATCAAATAGACACTCAATGGTTCACATTTGAAAGTTATTGCTGTCCATCCTCATCCAAACTTATATTTTACTCATAATGTAAGGTCATATTTGAAGTATCTGAATCGTTTTATTATATGGACATCAATATAACTTGACATTCGCACAAAATACAATGCAGTTCTAATGGAGGAATTCCTCTCTGCATGGTCCATACCCCTCTAGACCCCAGCGCTGAACCTCCCCACCCACCTTGGGACATTAAGTCAACCGGTCAGTCGTCGGGGCTGATCGAATCGCCCTGACCAAGCTGGGCGGTGGCCAGTCCTGTCCGGTCGATGACGGCAGACCGTAGTGGGTAGGGGAGGGGGGCATCCAGCAGTGGTTAATTGTCTGAGGACGCCCGATATGTCCGATAGTGTTGGGCGTCTTTGTTGTCGGGATTAGATTAGCGGGGCATCGTTAACTGATTGTGTGGCGGCACGTCGGGCCTGGTTTGTCCCCCACTGCTGATGAGCTGGCTCCCACCCCCCTGCCGAGCTGCTCCGAGCTGCTCGCGAGCTGCTCGAAATTGCTCGCGAGCTGCTCGGGGTGGGCCGGCCTGGGCGAGAGGCTAAATTACTCCATTGGATGGGACACACTCACCCGATCCGCCCCAGCCCACACTTTACGACCTACCCCCGCCCAACCACTGCCCCACCGACCCTCTCCCCTGTCCTCGCTCACGGCGTCCTCCAGTAATTACTAGGTCTGAAAGTTTTGGCAGCCTGCCTGATTCAGGATCTATATTTAAGTTGTTTGTATGGGGAGAAGGCTCAATGCTAGGCAACAGGTGACTCGATATTTTGCTGGTCAGTGAGGAGAAGTAATTGCTTGGATAAAGGTTTAGTGTAGTTGCTGGTTGAATGATTGGATCAAACATCATCAGTGTGTTCTCAAAGGTGTGATGAAACTAACATTTATAAGCTAATTCGAATTCATATCCTAAAATAAAGAAAGACGTAAATGATTAATCAAAGCCAGTCAGCATTGTCTTGCTTGATTTATTTTCAGAGACTCCTCCGAATAGGTAAGTTCCAGTGAAATAAGTAGATTCATAATGTCATAGTTGCAAAAGAAATGTACCCTCAAGAAAATGGTTCAACGAAGTCTACACAGACATAATTTTAAAAAATAAATCACAGTACAGTGGCCAATTTACTGTAAGGTGCCTAGTAAAGGACGCGCCAGACCTTTTTTTCCCAAGAAATGTCCATTTCTTCCTGTAGTCTAATATGAATTACATAGTTTTAACATGGCACGTCATACCCCTTTCAAAGGTTTCAATCCTTCGCTGCTCAATGTACATAAGACATCAAGCAATGGCATTTGACCTTGAGAACAAGCAGGACTTATCCCCAACAAGCCAGTACAACGGAAACAGGATGCAAAAGGGGGCCCCAAATATAAACAGTCCTGAATAGATACATCAAGTTAATTGATGTGACGATTGTGACTGGTGAATCGCCCCTTTCCCCGCCTGGCCCTCCAAAGGGCATCAGTTGGTGCCGACCGGAACACCTGCTGGAATACACAAAGGGCGTGAAGACGATCGATCAAGGTTTCCGAAGGGCCTCAAAGGCACGGGTTCTACTGAGCGATTTTCGGCGATTAATTGAGCAATTATCATTAATTTTAACAATGGGATTTCTGTGTAATTTCTCTTATTTTGTCACCGAGTGTATTGTATGTTTACTGAGTTAGCATATTTACTGATTATAAAAAAGTAATATTGGTTACTGTTATGTCATCAATTTCTTTTTAATACCTGACCTCCTTTTTGATAAACGGGACATTGGGAAAAGCTTAATGTTCCATTCTATAATAAGTTCTAAATAATCAAAGAGTTTACTGAGCAGTCAGAGATTAAAACGTTCCGGATAAAGTGTTTATTTCTTCTTCCCGTTTTAGACTATCTTCCACATTCACATGAGTCAACCTGTGATTCCGTCAAAAAGTTTCCAGTTTCACCTCAAGTGCACTTTTCTGGAATTGCAGTTGATCACTATACATTTATTTGATCAGAATGGCATACTTAAATCGCTCAGTAGAATAAGTATTTCGAGGTCCAGGGCCTGAGCAATTCAAGTGAGTCCCTCTCTATTTGGCCTGCTTGGCACTGCTGGCCATTTGGCTCCTTGACCAGTTGTTATTTGTGGTCTGTGAATGTTTACAGTTTCAAAATTGACAGGGAAAAGCTTGACCTCTTTGTTACTTTTTCAAATAGTGATTAGATGACGCAAGCAACTCTGAACAGTCAGTTAATTGGTAAATGTTTTGTTTAACCTTATTTCCTTTCCTGTTAATAATAATGGCAAAAGATTTCTAAGAGACGTTGCTTGAATATCTTCCACAATACACACGACAAATATTGTATAAAAGACAAGATTATAAATAAATATATGCAAATGGGGATGCTGTGCTTGTCACGTACATTGCCGGCCTATGTTGTGGCATCCGAGACATGTCAGTAGTTTATGGAAATAGGAATTTGGAGCTAGTCACAGAATATTTGCGCGACGTCACAAGTACCTGGTTCGCAATATGCCAGGCAATGTGATACTCATACATGCACACAAAATTTGTCTCTCATCAACATGTATGACTCTATGCTAAAAATTGTCACACACATACACACACAAGTAGTTGTCCAGTAGGTATATGCATGTGGCATTACCAGATTACCTTGTACCACATAAATGAAATATATGGAAAGGATTCTTGATGTATAGGCCTACCAAGCCAAGGATGTAACGTCACAGATCGTTATCAGAACGTTGCAGAACGTAAATGTAACGTCGCTCCTAGGCTGGCTAACTCAAATTTCATCTTAAACAAACAAATGACGTAGGATAAACGGCGTCGTATACTTTACAGTTTCATTCAGAGGCCATCAATTTCAATGTCGTAAAAAGGGACAAACCCAGAATAACTATCTGAAATAGAAATCCAAAGGTTCCATGGGTCCATGATTTCATAACGATATTTGTAACATTCAATTGCCATTACAGGCACCTGAATCATAGAGATATTTATGCAAGGAATGCGTGAAGGACACCAGGACCCTAAATTGTAGGGGCTGTCCATAAATGATGTCACACTTTATCAGGGTACTTTTAGTACCACCCAACCCAACCTCCCCGTCACACTGAATTTTCTGTTTTAAACATGAAAATAAGGCCCTTTTTCAGGTAGTGTCACGCTTCAACCTACCCACTCAACCCCTTGTGTGTTACATTAAATTTTATGGATGGCCCCTCACAAAATAGTCTGCAAAAGTAAAGGATAACGGACAATCTCTAAAAGTTTAAACCCCTTCTACGGAGCAATTAATAATTCTGGCATATTTGATGTGAACTGAATTTAATGTGACTAATGATGATAATGAAAAAGTATGGTTGAGTAAAAGTTATATTTTCTGTTTCATACTTAGTAATGATATTATCCATTATAAATAACACTTACCTTATTTCTTCATCCTCTTCATAATTATAGTACCCTAAACCCTTCCAAAAAAAAGGGTGCAAGCTCGTGCCCCTTGACCCCTTATACCCCTTGGACTTGACCCCCCATTAGCCCCAATCTTTTATATCCACTTTTCCCATATTCATGTTCTCATTGCCTATCTCAATTTCTCTATCCCTCCACCTCTTCTGACCACCCAACCACCTACCCACCCAACCAACCGACCACCCCACCTACCCGCCCCTCTCCGCCGGCCAAAGCCGCCCGAGGGTTGGATGACAAACGTCCCTGGACGATTGCTACCAATGTCGTCGGCGGGCCGGCGAAATATATGGCATGCAAATACCAGGGGGCTATCGGAACTATATGGCGACACGGGCGTACCAATCATCTGAAGGGCGTTTAGCAGATGTCGAGGGCGGAGAGCAGGGGACCTGTGGAGTATGGGGTGCCTGGTATAACATTTGGTATTTGTGTAAATATGAGACCTATAGTATGTCGATTCCGACAGAAGAGGGTAACGTAGCCGGTTCCATCTGCAAGGTAGTGCTGGCTTGTTGATAAATGATCATTATCACTAAAGGGTCACTTCTATAATCTTACAAGTTATGGTTTAACTTAATGTAGATTAGAGGATTGCTTGTTGCCAGGCCTGCTATCCCCAGCCAACTGAAAATAAGGACATTCTTAGGGGTCTCATAATCATACCCCTAAGGCTCACCGCGAAAAAAAGTAAGCATTAAAATTTAGATACATTATCCAAGAAAATATCAAAAGAAACCATTAAATTTTGTCATTACCAAAACGGGGATCCATAAGATTTATGAGCATAAATGTGTTGTCATAAAATTGTAGTATTGATGGGTTAGGGTGAAGTATGGGGTTTTATTTTACTGTTATAAGTAGGGGTGCCTTTAATCATTATGCCTTGTTAGTTATTCCAGTAAGCTACCTCGTATTAATTGCAGTCTTCCTTCCAGTCTTGGCTGCAAGTCATCTCAAAATGTAGTTCATCATTGAGAGGTGACAGAACACTTGTATGAGAGGATGATGTTTAGCATCAGTACATCAGCATCAGTACAAGGGAGTACACCCCCAAAATCCTTTTTTATGTTAGGTATAAAAAGAAACACGTTTTTTCAGGTGTTTCTAATATTTGTAGCTCTCCCTAATTAGTGGGACATTTTGTACTTGATAGGGGTGCCCGAGGCAGAATCTGTAACACCCAGGAAAATCAGGACACTTTGCAGCCCTGTGTTACTTGTCATTTAAAATATTGTTATAATTGCTATAATTATTTCAATATGTGTAACCAACTGAAGAGGAGGTGCGAGGTCAGCCTGAGGGCAGGGCAACAAGGCCGCCCAAAAGCTTATATTCCTGACACACCAAGGGTTTATAACCCATCAATGACATTCTCTCTGGTTGGTTATGAATGTATCATACCCTGGCAATATTTTAAAACTTAGACTAACTCAATAGGCAGAATTATTTCTCTACCAGAACTACTTTCCTAGCTGTATCAGCCTGCAGGGTTTTAACACTTTGGTTATCACCCTGTCTTAAGATGATGCCTTAAGCTCTTATCTCTAGGGCACAGCAGCTTGTTCCATACAAACATGCAATAATACAGAGATGCCTTCCTAAGGGAAACATAGGTGAAATTTGAAAATTGTGTATAGAGGCAAACTAAAAGATCCGCAAGGGAAGGAAACTCCTACAGCTAACATCAACAAAAAAATTGATCCTTTACCTTATGAAACACAAATAATTTCCAGTTATTTCTCCGTAACTCCATAGAAATCAGACTCTCTTAAAAAGAATCAAGGGAGAAAAACATGTTTATACAACCTACACATTTTACAGTTTACCCTTGGCAGCTCCTAGGACCGAGGAGCGGCGGGCTGAATAGGACCCATCATTTGTCAGGGCCTTTATTGGTCCCTGCTGAACGACCCAAGACTGTGACCGGGCCAAACGCTCCAAGGTCATGACCTCTCGTGATGTCACGTGACCTCCAACGGTGTGTCGCGAGATCTCGCCTTCCAACGAGGCCATGTTAAATCACGTGGATGGGATGGGGTACGTAGAAGGGGCCTGGGGAGTGGATAGGAGGTTATGGGACTGGGGAGTCAGAGGAATGTTTAGAGGGTGATGCAGGAGGTTATATTTATAGGGGTGATGGGTTGGTTTGGTTGAACAAAGGTGGGAGCGGTATTACATCTAGTGTAGACATCAATGGATCGAAAATCAGCACAGGGAGGGATAGGCCTATTGGAAGCTAGAAATTGGAATTGTGGTAGAATTGTGGTAGACTATGCAAAAGTTTGCGAATAGTTGATTGAACATGCACAGTAACTTCTAATGCTTCTTCAGAGAGTGTTAATTATATTCATCTATGTAGTTTTATGCATAATTATATATCATGATGATGGGGATGTTTGATGGGCTGTATATTATTCAAGCGAGAGTGTGGTGGATAAAGCAAGGTCTGAGAGTTAGGTCTTAACCTTAGAAATATTTTGGGGTTGCAGATTTTTATTTTTAGTGATAACAGAAATACATATCTGAACTATTTCTTTGAAACCAAAGGCACGACATGTTGCATAACGACTTGCATAATTTATAACAACCAAGCCTGCATGTGCACATCATTGATAATAGAAATTCCTCATACAATAATATATTATATTGTACCAGAAAACCTTCATGGCATATTTCCACCCCATCCATCTCCACGTCTAATGCTCATGGCATTAACTCTAGTCGACACAGAATGAGCAGCTCTTTCTGCAGTGACAGATACGAATCTGATTCGTCTTGTGGTGACATTGTTTTGTAAGCGCTGACCTTTGGGCTGGTCTGAGGGTGGCTAATCGCCTCTACTGACCTCTACTGACCATTGGCTGACCAGTCTCCGGCCGCCCAAGGAAACCAAACTCCCTGGCGCCGGTCTGCAGCACCAATCGGATAGGACGAACTTTGAATAAAACATGGTGGGAAGGGTGGAGGAGGGTGGGAGAGAGAGGTCACGGGGTTAGGGGGTTAAATAGTGATGGGTAGGTGTATGGAGTGTTTTGAGTTCTTTGTGGCCCTTTGTGGTTAATAGTTATTGCTGAAGGGGAATGGGACGACTAGGAGATTAATGTGGACCATATAGTCTAAATTCTAAAATGTCAAACACGGACTGCAGAGAACCAATTGGAATAGAAACGCATATTCATTCGTTTATCAAAAGGAATAATATTTTTGGATAACTGATTCAAAAGTTACACACAAAAAGTATTCATGTACTTTCAAACTTGGAATGACCAGCTGTTGACGACCCTTTGTTAGACTCATGCACTGCACTAGTTTCAAACTATCAACAGTATTCTTCTGCGTTTACCATAAAGATAATTATGATCTCTTGGAAATGGAAAATACATAAAGTTAAAACTAGCCACCATTAACTCTCAATTCTGTAAAAGAGAGTAAGTATTGATGGATTTTTAAAATCTCAAACGAAGCGCTGTGGTTTCCTGTGCAATAGACAACAGGCAGCTCCCCCTAGTGAAGAAACGGTCAACTATGTCACGGGATGCTACTGGCGCCCTCTATGAGAGGCCGACACAGAAAACAGAAATCTATTATTTAACATAGGCCCTACTTAGATTTACATGAAATCCTCAAAATTGCCCCTTAAATTATGTGTATGATTACTATTATATATTGTGATATATTTTGTTAATTCATTGAACTACATTCACTGACATGATCTTGGAACCATGTATGTAATTTGAGTGACATAACACTACTTACATAAATATGTCCACTAACACCTTATGAGGATTGTATGGTCGGTAGTAATAAATGTGCCATATCGAATGCATGTATTATCATAAGTGTCAAGTGTATTTGTTTTCATGAAATACACACCCAAATACCTATATCGAGAAATGAGTTTATGCCAGACTTAGTCATCATTATTATAGCTATCTGCTTCTCAACCAGTCAATCACGGCAGACTTGAAACGCCTCCTATCTGGTATATTTTTAATTTAGTCTTGGATTAGTGACCATAATTCAGCACCTAGGCTATATAGTACGGATTATGAGTGTTAACTACAAGATGAGCCTTCTGGACTGGAAATCGACATATGCACCAAGAAAGGGTGACTTTAAAAGTTATGGGAAAAGGCATTTTTTTCTATAGAAAGAATGTAATGTTTTTGATATGTGAAAATGAATTTATCAGGCATATCTGTCTTTACTTGAAGATTACAATGGTGTATAATGTTAGTGGCCATGATGTATATTCATAATTTTACAGCTAGATCTTTAAAAATTCAAAATGGCCAAAAAGTGCAAAAATTGATTATTTCAGAGATTCTTTATAGGGATTTACTATAGGATTCGGTTGTAAATGTGAAAATTTGTGATATGAAAGGTCTTTTGTACATCAAATCATTAAAATTGGACTATGATGTTGTATAACCACTTAAAGGAAAGACCATGATGTCTTCTACATCCTCAGATATCCAATATATGTATCTAGCATTCCTATGGTGTGATTTACATGCTTCAAAAAAGGCTGTAAAAGAATGAAAAAGTCAACCTTTCTTAGAGCATGGGTCTATAGGAATTAGGTGAATTACTCAAAATAAGACGTGAAATGGGTATGTCACAAAATGGATATGGCACAATATCAATATGACATAAAATTATGTGGGCTATGAATGGCAACATTCTTACGGGAACAAATTATTGCAATCTTTGGCGCTAAACCATAAACAGCTACTTTTTGTTCATTTATATTTGGGAAATAACATCATAATTATTATTATGGCAGTTACCGGCACCAAGGAAAGACCCACAAACGATCCTGGGGGCCATGTTTTTTTTTTGTTTTTTTTTATAATATTTTATTTGTCGCCTACAAACATTGTCTGATCTTCCAAATGTTACAAATTTACAGTTTAACAAATTCTTGATTGATATTATCGTTTTCTATATAATATTATGATGATGAATGAATATACAATGAATTATGTCGGATATGTTGTTCTTAATTATCAATTAAGACATAATAATTGAATAATATTATATATCAATGTCCATATCGACCTGTGGTAGGCCTACTTATAAATACAAATACACTAAGAAGGCATGATCAAGCTACACACCTGTCACAAGTATCCATTTAATAGTGTAGATTTTTCTTAAGGAATGCATATACCATGTCCAAGAAAACCAATTATAGGCCTACTAATCAGCAATGCCTGGCAGCAAAAAATTGGCCATAATGTTGTTTAATTTCTCTTCTTAAATTCATATTTACTTTCAAGATTTCTAATGTTACGAGGAATGGACAACCATAATTTGGCAACCTGACCACCAAGACACCCCAGGACAATCCCAAGAAAGAGGGCTCGGGTGGGTGTTCCAACAAGACCTGAAAGTTAGATCTGATACTCAATACCTCTATTCTGAAAATATAAAGACTTGATAACCATCCCCTTACTTTTACTTGGCCAAAGGTCCACAAACCCCCTGAGCCCTGACATAGCTCGAGGGTCCGGACCCTGTCCCCATTTTCCCCAGTCTCATTAAACAGCTGGTTAATGGGATTACTAATAGGTTACACTAGTGTTATCTGGTGAGTAAGAATGCAGAACGTCACAATATAAAAAGTTTCTTATTGAGTATGGGTCCAACATGATTTCTAATATAACCAAGCTAAATCAAAGAATATTGATCCCCTTCTACCATGCATTTAAGGGATTTGAAAAGTTGCACATTGGTGCCACCTAGTGAGAAAAATAAAACCCTCAACATTTAGAAATGTTTTATTGAGCACTAATATCTTTATTCTAAATTCCAATGATATGAGGAGGAGAATGACATTTCTGGACCATTGGGTATTAGCCATAGGTTTAATGGTGGGCCTCGCTGGGAACCAGTGGCAAAGAGAGTGGTACACTGATAACCTATTGCTTGTACCAAAAGAGCCAGATGAGTAGTTTTCCTCCTCAATTAGATCAGCAAATTTCATTGGTCTAGGTACAAAATTGAATTGCTCTGAAAGAAATCAATTATATAAGAATATACAGAAAACTTAACTTGTAAACATTGCAATTGGCTCTAGTAATCATAATTATTTCATTGGCAACCCCTACTTTAAAAAAAATTGTTCATATAGATTTCAAGAAAATTATAATGAGATTTGTTGATAATGGGTTTTCTAGGACCATGTTAATAGTGCATGATTTGAAGTTTTTATAACTTTCTAGACCCTACCCTACTTCCCAACTTACATGAAAAATGAGCATGGAGATAATGCTTATTTTGGTTATAATTATGTTCTGATGGTCCTGGGCTATGGTTGAAACTTGTTTCAGGAGTCTGTAATGGATTTTGATTTTTGGGTAAGCATTCAGTAAAACTTTTAACATACAGGCTAGTCATTCGCAATATCAAATGTTTATTGAATATAAGAGGTGCATACAAAGGAAAGAGGCATGCAGTGCTGGGGATGAGATTCGTATCTCCAGGCGTATATTTGCCTCTAATAATTATAGGCACTTATTTTTACATATTGAATTTTGTTAGATTTAGAGCAATTGCATGGAATCGATAAGGAAGAAACTTCTGCCTCTTTTGCCCACATCTGATTGGAAATACTATCAGGTTGAGGCATGTTTGAAATCATATCATGGGTAAAGACCCCTAAAATCTACAGGGAAACATAACTTTTTTTTTAAATTTGAAGAGAAAAATAAGGGACATGATGTGGGCCATTTCTTAAATTCAACATGCGACGTGAGATTTTCTTGAATTCAACATGGAAAATGAAATTATAGGGACAGAAGACATGAAGACATTTCTTTTTATTGGATTTTCATATAGGCTGAGTTCACTTTATTAAATGTCTTCTACTGCAGACCTGTGGATGAGCTGGGCACAATTCCGTGCAGGGATCATCCTAATGACCTTATTTTTCATGCTGCACTGCATGGTACTTGAACCCATGCAGTGCCAATGCCAAGGAGTGGTACCAACATTGCTTTGACCAAAACAAAAGTTGAATAAAACATAAGATTTGTGTGCTTATCTTCAAAGCCATTTTGATTGGTTAGACATGTGACTGTATTTGATATTTTGTTTAAAATTAATTTTATTGACTACTAGTATTATTTATTGTTCTCTATATAGCTCACCTTAACTTTTTTTCATTTTTCATGTTTGTAGTATACTGAAAAACAGAGATAACTCTGATGTTTATTACTAAATAAAAGTTTATGCACCAAAAAAAAAAGATAAATATTTTTCACAACAGTATAGACCTTTTTGACACATACGTTGTTCGGAATGAACAACGATCTCTCATTCGATAGGCCTCTGAGGGAAACGTTCACGTTTTGATGGGGTGCCACTGACGACAAAGCTTGACACTAGGTGGCACCTACGAATCAGAGCCAGGTCCTAGGAAGATAATCTTGTGTTTAAAGAATACTGAATGGAAGGCTGAGCTTTGGGCTCAATAGATGTTTTTATTAGGGTGGCGCTCTGCTATAGAATATGTCTGAACCAATAAATTGGGTAATTGGTCTCAATAGGAACCCTGCTAAAAGTTTTGGATATAATATTATGGCGTCTATGGGAGGGTCCACTGGGCAGACTCGTAAGAAAGGGGCAGAGTGTAATGTCTTGCTAGCAATTAAGGGCAGCTAATTACAATAATTGTGGTTTTATGACTGTAACCATATTCTTGGTTACCTATTTATTTATGCCATGATAATAAATGAGAAAAGATACACATCAGTGATCCTATTAATTCTTTCTCGGCTGTTTATTCTTTTTACGGCAAGTTATAATAATGCTTAATGTTTATTAACGACACTTCATATTATTGTTATTGTCCACTTTAATCGACTCGGACCCGTTAATATTTTCTTTCATAATAACAACTGAAAAAAGAATCATACCGGAATTAGTTTCTTCCTTTCATTTTTTAAAAGAGAGCTTGAATTGCAAGCATGTTATTTCCATTTTTCTAATTGAAAAGAATTCTGATATTGAAATAATAAAATGTCTCCATTCGCATTTTGGTTTAATGCACACTTTGGTATCATGAGTATGTTTTACATGAATACAGACAACAACAACATATAATTTGGTCTCGTGATAATTTCCACCGCGACCACGTTATTCCTGTCACACATCAATAGGTTATAAAATAGTCGCTGTGAGGTCAAGGAAAATGTACCTCGCGAC
The DNA here is from genome assembly GCA_936440205.1 of Lepidonotus clava. Classification (NCBI taxonomy): domain Eukaryota; kingdom Metazoa; phylum Annelida; class Polychaeta; order Phyllodocida; family Polynoidae; genus Lepidonotus; species Lepidonotus clava. The sequence continues at coordinate 42,165,034 of OW387134.1, forward strand.
ACAATGATAGGAAGTTACCTATTCCATTCATCAAATAACTCACAATTTCCTCTGGGTGTGGCAACCCTCAGTATATATGTATTCACACCAAAACGCCTCCAACTTCCTGACACAACACCTGTGCTAATTGTAGGAAGATATGGCATAGCCGAACTTGTAGAAAAACATCACTGAGAGATTGTTTTTCAACATGAGTCAGCGTATTTGTAACACTACAACCAAACATACTGCATCTCATCTTGCTAACCTAGCTGATTTACGCCTACACTTTATGCATACAGACACGCAGGTATGTTTAATAACATCAGCTGATTGGTGAGATGTAGGTTTCAGAAGAAAACAGCAGCATGCTGCTCGATTATACAATCATAATCTATATAATTATGGTATGAAAAATAAGATGATATTAGGTTAATTATAGATAATGGATACCTAGTTGGGAATGTCATGTATATGTGCTACGTATCCATAAGAACAAATAGCATGTTATTGATATTGATGTTCCATTAACTATACACTGATATGAACACGAACTATTACACAAACAACACAAGGACAAGACCAAGCATGCTGGGTTCTAAAGAACCCAAAAGCTCCGTCTTATCCACCTTGTTAAATAGCTGAAAGGGAGAGAGGGGGGGGGGGGGAGGGAGAGGAGGGAGGGGAGGGAGGGGAGGGAGGGAGAGAGGGAGGGAGACAGAGAGAGACAGAGAAAGACAGAGAGACAGAGACAGAGACGGACATTGATCGGAGTATCAAGGTCATTGACTGGACAGTTACAGAGAACAACAACACCAGCAGATTTTCAATATGGCCGCCTCCAGTGGAGGAAAGGGGTATCCCGACCTAGTTACAGTCTATTTTTAGAATATTATTATGACATCATCTCGTCACTCTCCAGGTAAGACCTTTTTTATGCAAATTTCTACACTCTCAAGGCATTCTCTATGAGAAAACCATCACTCTCCGACCAGGTTCACAATACCACCAATACACACAGTGTCCCCCCCTCCGCTGGGTACCAGCGACCTCCGCTGTCTCTCTACAGATATTTTCGCTGGTTCCAGCAGTTTGGGACAACCTATGACTCCGATATATTGGACTATCGACGTTAGCGACTGGACGAAAACGGAGAATAAAAGAACGGTGATACCTCTGTTACACCAAATGAACTGTACTCCTTTGAGCAAATTGATTAGGGTCTATCATAGTAGGGCATGGCACGAGTCATTCAGTGATGGTTTATCCATGACGTTAAGAAGAGTTTGGAACCAAATCATGTTTGGATGCATAATTATACTTGTATGAACAATATATAATTGTCACAAGGCGGCCGCTAAAGCTTGATAATTAAGGGTCTAACCACATGACGCATTACTTAACTGAATGGTAGAACACATAAACACATGTACACATACATTAGGTCTATATCCGTTACGATGACAGTTTAAAACAAACTAGTCTGATGTGCATTCATTCGAAAGCTAATCAGTAAAGGAATTTACCCTTCATGCCTGATTCAGGCTAGGCCTCAGATTGCGCATTGGGACTGTAGTTAACAGTCTTTTAATGCCCAATATGTGACACACCTTCAAGACAGAAATTATGCTTAAGTGCCTCGGAGGTTTACCTTCACTTAACTTTATTGTATCAAAATAGACATGATCACAATTACCAAAGCCTTCGAACAAGCTTAATTGATCGCATTGAATCCTTTTATCCAAGATAATAATTAAAAGCATTATTGCTGGGGACTTGGTCTCAAAATATCATTTCGACGATACAAAAAAAATACTAAAAATGAAGACTGGACCACAAACAAGGTATAATAATTCAATAATAGACTCTGTTCCAGACCTGCTTACTCGTCATGATCCAATGGAGGCAGGACGAACAAACCCACGTGATGGGAGTAGAGATGATCCTGTTTGATGGGGTGCTTTTGTACTGACGTGGATGGTCAGTCCATGCTCTGTAAGCTTAGCGGAGTGTTTACACTAGCACACGCTTTAGCTATAACTCCTTGTCAAAAGTCTTGGAATAAGGAGGAGTCTAGGTTATGACGTGTATTGTACCATCATACATAAGGGCTTTCATTGCCACTGCTAAGTCAGAGTAAGCTGACGTTGTGAGTAAACATCCTGGAAAGGTTGAGTTCTAGAAGCTGAGTCCTGGAAATGGAATAGAAGCTGATAGACTGTTTAGTTGGCGGGAGCGATGACTGAGTGTGATTGAGTGGATTCCATCCTTGGAGCTGTTCATTGTCAATTGAGATCTTGTCCTGGAAGTATAATAACACAGGAACAAATAAAGAACATCCTTTCATGCGAGTGTTATGTCTTACATAATACATGAACTTTTATTATGTATTGCACGACAGCAGTCGAACGGAGCAGAGACTGCGATAGGAGCTAGCTATTATCCATAAAAGAATCAACTAATAAGTAAACCTAACATAAACGGATAATTAACCTACTATAGTTCACTATTATATATTTATATATAATGCTGATAAGGCAACTAGGGACCCTTCCCATTGGCTAAAGGTTAAATCAAAACTTTTAATTATAAAAAATGTTTATGAAATACAAGCCATACATTCCCAGGCATCATTTACACATCATAAGATCAGATTCTGAACTATATATATGGCCATTGTTACAAGATTCTTTAAACTTTTATTGCTATAATTATAGTTATAGGTACTTTAATATGGCCAATTTACATGGGCTCAAAGAGAGAAAACCCCTCAGCTTGTCTGGCTCGCAGATCGTGGACTCAGCAGGTGGTGTGGTCTGGATTCTCATTTATTCTACAAGACTTCGTCTAGATCAAACATGTTAATACTGCCAGGTACATAACTAAAATCTGAGAAATCAAGGCAATGTCATATTTATAGTATAACAAATCGGGTATCACCCTGTGGGAATCAAGGGCGGGAGTTCCCATTGGGGCTCCCTGGGAACAATATTAGTCTTCAGTATCCCCTGCTGATCATACAGGTTGTACACCTTTAACTCCAACAATCATCATCAGCATCATACAAGTTGATAGTAGGGGTTGGGGAAGACGGATTGTCTATGAATTCACAGGTGTTCACCCTTACAAAAAGTCCTGTGTTCCAGCTGTCAAGTCTAGTATGGTTTCTTCTTCATGGTAGCAAAACTGGCATTAAGGTTCATTTCCCTGCTGCTTGACCCTGTCATTCATCTACTCATGTCATTTCAATATGTCAACTGTTCCCACCGTGAATATGACTATAGCTTTTGTACCGGTGTAGAGCAACCACTACTCACTCACTCACTCACGAATTCTCACTACCACGGATAGCTCACTTACTGTATTTTAGGCACCTGCAGCTGCAGGTTAGTTTTGTCGACAAAACACAGGAAAAGTTATAGAAAATATATGCAAATTTGTTACATATCTATGTGTAATGAATGAATTTTCAAACCAAGTCAGAAAATTACTGATAGAAAATTAAAAAAAATAGTTTATATTTAGCTCCATAATTTTAACCACTTACAACTCCATGTTTAATGAAAATGTCTATAGTTTGTCGACATATTCCCAGCACGCACCCTGATTAGGGATAGTCTGCAGGCAAAATCCAGGATAATTTTTTTTCATTAAGTTTATTCGGCAACTTCATGTAAGTACATGTTCTTCCAGTAGCACAGTTATATATATATACATACAAAGATGATCTTATTAAGATTATATGAGAATGAGCGATGAGCAAATGGGAATTATAATTATCTCAGAGTTCATGAACATTTTCACAGGTCAGCTTCAGTTCATACCACACAGTTTTCTTATTGATTGCTTGAATTTCACTTTAGTGATCGAGCGCTGTATACTAGCAGTCAACATTTCCCACACCTTCACACATCTGTACTGTGGGCTTTTTGAATAAAATTCATATTTCCTTTTTAGCTTTTTCCTAAATTTTACTCTTTTATTACTGCGCAAGTTTATTTTCGGACGGGTTAAGTCCAGCTTGTTATTGAGCTTGCTACGTCTATACATCAAACATGAAATATGTTCCCTCCAGCGCAATCTGAGTGATTGAACCTTATACATATCTGACAATTTGTGATTATCAAGATTGCGATGAATGCCATTATCAATATATTTTAGAGCACGATCCTGTAGTTTCTCTATTTTATTCTGCTGGTACATAGAGGAACTCTCAATCATAAAATCGGCATAATCTATTATTGGAAGGATAGTCTGCTTATAGATAGTGCAAGCAATTTCGGCATTTATGTAAGGCCTTAACTTCTTCAGTTGTATTAGACGGCCCAACACCTTCTTATACTTTGCATGCATAAACTCATTAAATTTCAAATTTTCATCAACATACACACCCAAGTAATTATAGCAAGTGACGTTGTCTAATGCGGTGTCACCTAGCTTAATAGGTTCAATGTCCTTTGGAGTCAACTCCTTTGATATAAACAAGTGTTTGGTTTTCTTTATATTGATACTCAGTCTATTTAAATTACACCAATCAAAAATAGAACTAAGGCATTCTTGGTTATTATTAATCAAAGTTGTAGGGTTTGTATCTGATGCATAAATTATTGTATCATCGGCATACAGTATATATAATATATATTATCCGTGGTAGGGAGATTTGGGTAGTCTTGAACTATAGTAGGTTAACCCTTACACTGCCAGAGGCCTCATATGGGGCCCTATAGTAAAATCCCATAGGAACACCTCTGAAAGAATGCAAATTATGCTTTCAGAATCTGAAAGAATTTTTCGGATATTCCAATTAGAACCAGAGATACAGGTATTTGAACATCGGACTATCAAGTCACCCAAAAATGTTTGAATTGCGATTCGAGAAACTATAAACAATGTATTTACATTTGAATTTGCCACACTAATCAAAAAATCATGAAAAATGGGTGAATTTCTGTAAATGACATGATTTTTAATTTGCTCTAACTTTTCTTTCATTTATGACAATCATAAACTGTCTTTTGCACAAAAAAGATAATGTTTTCATGTTATTTTTATTAAGAGTGTCATAGTTATTTTATGAATTATCAGTTACCATGGTAACCTGCAAATTACGATAGTACAAACAATTACTCCGCCCAAGAAATTTGCCTTATTGGCACAGTGCCAACATTTGGAACGTTTATATCAAAATTATTGAAAAAAGCTTTTCATCTGAAGATTCTAAACTAAATTTGAGTTTTAGGGAATTTATGCACTAATTTTTGTATTTTGGGCAATATTTCAGTAAATATCATTTACAGTGTGATATATTTGGCAGTGAAAGGGTTAATTATCCATTAAAGTTAAGGTTACATTTAAGAGGTTGTTTCACCTTTGGATAATAGCTTGCTCCTATTGCATAATAATAGTTCCGGTATTATGTAAGACATAACACTCGCGTGAAAGGATGTTCTTTTATTCATTCCTGTGTTATGACGTTTCCATGACAAGATCTCAACGACAATGAACAGTTCCAAGGATAGAATCCACTCAACCACACTCAGTCAACGCTCCCGCCATCTAAGCAGTCTATGAGCATGGACTGACCACCCGTGTCAGTACAGTCTGTCATGTTAGGACGAGAGGAAGTGCTGGAGAGGAAGGGGGGGCGACCATAATCTGACCCCTAGATCAACCCTGCCATGAATTTAATACTGTGAAAACAAAGGGGTTTGTCCTCCTATACTAAACTTAGCCCCGTCCCCAGGTCCAGGCCAACATCAAATTTCGAAACACCTATGAAGAGAGGATGTTATATAATCCTGGGGCACAGATCGTCCTGTAATTTAGGAATGTTCGACTATAATCAAGAATATTGATTAATGGGCTGATTTGGTGAATATGAACTCATTGAATCTTACTTCATCTTCACATCATAAAATCTTAAGTCAATTGTGTAAATCTCTTCACAAAACTTTGCTTACAGGCAGAATCAGACATTTTGAGACTCTAATCAAGGAATAGTCAAAATCTGTCGCAATGCACAAGGTGCCCCATTTTAAGCCGGAACCATTTTTTCTCTCGAGTGTTCTTTTTTGTTTCATTTAGGTCAACATGTTTCCAAGTTAACATTCCCATTTTTTAATAACAACCATGTTTACTTCCATGATAAATACAACAGGAGTGCACAGATCGCATTAGGTGACCCACTTATATCATTATTCAATGGTCTTCACATTGCAGCTGGCGTGGGTGTAGGAAATCAAACAGGTGGCAGTTACGTAATAACAAGGATGTCGGACTGCTAGTTCTACCATTACATAAGTTAATGGTTATTCTACAATGGTACTAGATCTCGAGGATAATCGAACAATTAGGATATCTGCTCTGTAAACTGCCTCTGGCAATCATTGTCCCAAATGTCATTTAGACCTGGACGTTAATTGGGTGGCAAACTCCCCGCAGCTCCTGACAATCCCGTTAGCTTGTGGATATTCAATATCTCCCACAAAACACGGACAGTCTGAGTTTTTCTGTGGTCTCCAAAAACTAATACGGCTGTTTGGTTTCAGAATACAATATTTTACAGTTCTATCAAAATTGTAAGAAGGTCTTACTTTTTGACTGTTTATGTCCAATGTTATGGACGAATTTTTCCCAGTAGCCTCATGCCACTGTAAATGTCTTCTAAAGATGCCCTTTCTGTTACCTCTGATATTCCTTGGCTCTATTTACAAAAATGTGGATTCATTTAATGTTGATTCCTTTTGGATATTGTTTGCTGGTGAGACCAGTATTCTGTAGCCTGAGTAGGAATCCGAGATACGTATGAACATAGGTGACAAAATCCTACACATCTGTGGCTTTTGGTAATTTGTATGTATATCTCGCTATTCTACTCTGTATAAAGAGGTGGAATCAGTGTGTTCCATGTCAATGGATGCCTAAATGAAAGATTAACCTTTCGAAAATGAGAATTCTTGATTTTGAATTATCATGAATTGAAATGTTCTTCTTTATATCATTCTACAGTGGGGAGAACTGAAAATGTGCTTTTATAAAAACGTAACCTTCAGACGTAAGGTACGGGAAAGAACACTTGTACTGTCATCAGTTTGAAAAAACACCCCCGTTTCCCAGAAATCGATGTTTTCAAATCACGCGGCCGTGGATTGAATTGCAATGAAACATGTTTAGTTTTGCAATGAAACACCTTTACTTATTAGCCCCAGGTGTGGTTGACAGCAGACCTGGTTGGTTGGCAGCTGTGGGCGCCGAGCAGTGAAGTGCCCTAATTACTGCTTCATCTACACGTGTTATTCCTTGGAAATTACCGGTAAGTTTTTTGAAAGAGCAGGGTTCCAGGAAGGGTGAAGTTGTTCTTATGTGACGCCAAGAACACCCCATGATTAATGGATTAGGTTTGATCCGGCAAGATAGGGAATATATACAGGGCTATTAGTACACCGTTTTTTACGGTTTTCCATTTACTTACAAAAGTATAGAAAAAAATCAACAGTCTTTAGGCAGTTTTGTGACAGGTATGGTACAGGCAAAGGTAGTATAAACATCGGGTATAAAGCATTACATAATTCATATTATGTATGGAGCGTTGCGATAAATGTAAGTGTAAGTACTGAGTGAACCAAATTCACAAAAATCACCGATATTTATGGTAGCATGTTTCATTCCTCAAATGAAAATATTTCACAAACGTCCCAATAAAGATAATATATCTCATATAACTGTAAGGCTCAGAAAAGTAAGTGACTGAATTGGACTCATTTCGGGTAAAGAGGCCAATGATTTAACACACAACCGCTGCAGTTTTGAGCAGTATACCCTTACTTAGTACGATCCTCTCTTTTCTAGTCTCCCTGGGCCCTTACTTCCTTGACCTGTAGGTATCAATAACATCTCTGGCAGGCCGCCAGCTACTCCTGACTTGTAATGGAAATTGCGAGAGCAGCTTGTCTTTCACTAAATGATTCTGACTCCCAGCAATTTTGGAATTTCTTTCTTTCTCAAATAATAGGCCTATGGCAAAAAAACTTTGCATCCTAAATATCATTTGAAAGATAGTTTTAAAAAAACATTCTAGCGGTTATGAGGCATGCCTGTGCGCTATTCACACTGCCGATTTGTGAAATCGGGAGTGTGATACAGCCTAACGAGTCAGTGAGCTGCTCACTGAGCTGCTCACGAGCTGCTCGCGTCCCTTAATGGACATGGCCGGGGGAAGACAGGTGGGTATTATCATACTGACGCCATGCTACTAATAACAGCCACTGAGTACATTGTCAGTATGGGGCGCCAACGGTAATTTCAAACTGAGGAGAAATGACGAAATTTTGGAAAATGGTCAAGTGCTGATTCATGAAATGTGTGTTGGCAAGACGGTATTACTGGGTCAATGTGCGTTTGATATTGAATGAAAATTAATACTGAATGCATCATAATTATCTTCAATCAAAACTTCTTTATAACATCTTAAAAGAAGAAGCTACCTATGGAGTTACTTCATAACCATGCTATTGTTTTTAGTAATAAGAAGGTCACTGTGTTATAATAGTACCATTAACAGCCGAAAACTGTGAACTACACTCTTCTTGGTAGACCGAAATCGCTTGAATATAAAATAAGGTCGTTACACGAAAACCCTCAAAAGAGAAAGGATTTACAATTAGATCTTAGTCAATTTACAAAAATAATAACAATATGGCTCATTTTGACTAGCTGTAAAATTTAACTGTTTGAAATATCAACATGTGGAACAATGGCAACATTTGAGTCTCCGTTCGCTGCTTAATACCCACAACATACTGTGTAACACTATTTTGTAACTAACAATAACTGATGGAATATTTCAGTAATACAGTTAAGTGGTTACTTAGTACTGGATGTCGATAATCATCGCATCACATTTTTAGCAAACATAATTTATAGAATTCAGAAAATAAGGATAATATTTCTATTTTAACCTGTTAACGAGTAATACTATTGAAATACAGACGCCAAATTTTCCCGATCACAAATGAAACCATACTCTAAGCATTATATACTGACTATGACATTAAACACTATTTCTAAAGATTACATAAAAGGCCAAACACATCCTTATAACCTGCTTTAGCCAATAGCGGTCTTTAGAAACATGCTTTCTCATTGACATTTTGGAACGTCGCAAGAAAAAGAACATGTTTTTTCCGCTGACGATTTTGAAAAATTGTAAAAAAAACCTGTTTTCACCTGATGCTCTTGGAAATGGCCATAAAAACCTGGCTTGTCTAACACATGAGGTCTAGGGAGGTCGTGTGACAGCAGCAGTTAGTAGCCTTGGCGTCTAGAAGGCTAGGAATAGTGTCTGTACCTGGCCAGCAGGTGGCATGCTACAGGTAGGGGAGGGGGCAGTGTGCGGCGACAGGTGGGCAGGCCAACGGTTGCAGGTGGCAGCTGGTGCTTGTTGGTTGTGGCCAAGCACGTCGCCGCGACGTTGTGGCCGGGGCCAGTCGTCGGTGTGAGCAATTGGCGAGCAGTAGGTGAGCAGTTGTCGAGCAGCCGCTGAGGCGAGGCGTCAATGGTGTGGCTGGCGCGAGCGGATCGCAATGCCAATGCAATGAGCAGGTTGGAGCAGCAGTGGTGATTGTAAGCGAGCTGCTCGCGAGCTGAGAGCTGTGGGAGGTGCTGGCCGGCTGGCGTGCTGAGCTGCTCACTCGTCACTCTCTCAGTCTCAGTCAGCCTTATCGTCATTAGTGTGCTGCTCCTGGAGTGACTGGTGGACCGGCAGGAGCAACTCTACCGTCAGGACCCCGGCGCTAACCAGCCATCCCTCCAGCCCGGCCGGCTGGCGTCATCACAGGGTTAGAGCCGCTGACGAGCTGCTCAGGCCTGGCCCTCCTCCTGCTCCTTCTATTCCCTCATCCAGTCCCTGTCTTCCCACCCTGCTGCTCTGACTACAGCCAGGGCTACAGGTGACATGGGGCCCGCCGCTACCTCCTCCAGGGCCGTCCGACCGACCAGGAGCAGCTCGCCAAATGGTTATTCCTCCTCCTGGTGTTTTTAAGCTACACCACATCTCATCGGCCGTCATCGGAAACAGCTCCAACCTCCTCCTGCCTCCTCCAGTCGACCTCTTCCTCTTCCTCCTGGGCGGCAGAGGGAACCGTGGAGGTAGTGAGGGTGGGAGGGGAGCGAGCCATACACTGCCCACTGGAGGAGCTGCTCATTTACTCACACACTGGAGTCCTCGTCTCCCCCCCTGGAGCGGTGTTACTGGGATTATGTTTATCTAACGGGATGGAGGCGGTGAGGGCCCCGCGGCTGTGAGCGTCCAGGTAGGCACTAACCCTGTCGGCTACTTAAAACCCCACTTAATCCCAACAACCTTATACCATACCCAACATATCCCTACAACCTTATACAAAACATCACTCGATCCTTACAACTTTATACCCTATCCCCAACATATCCTACTTAATCCCTACAACCTTATACCATACCCTCACTACACCACACTTGATTCCTACAACCTTATACCATACCCCACTTAATCCCTACAACCATTTAACATACCCCACCATACCCCACTTAATTCTGCAATTGTATACCGTACCAATACTGCTCTCCCCTGTTGCTTAACCTAACCATAATAATGTACCATATAAGTATGTGCACTATCCCAAACTGTATTTAATCCCCACAGCTTAACCAAGTACACCCACAGTACCTATACCTGATACTAATCATAACCACGATAATGTAAGGAATGAATAGGTTTACTGTCTCAACCACTACTTAATCCGAACAGCCTCATCGTATAGAAAACCTTGACTAATCTGTTCCTAACCTGCTATTCCTAACCATAATCATGTGACTGCTTATTAGGTATATATTTATTACCTCCCCGTATATTTACGACCTCCCCCTCCTTTAATACTCCCAATACACTCAGCGGATATCATACAAACACCTGCCTGCTACTGGTCCTAATCGTGATAAGAGCTGTGCAGGAAAACTGCCTCTACCTGTTCTTTTTTTTTAATAATTTTATATATCCTGGATGTCACAATTTATCATGATTACTACTTTCCGTTGTATTTCAGCTATACACCATGATATAGAATACAAAGCACATGCCTCTGTCATATTTGGTATAGGACCGAATACGGTTTCATCTCATGTAGTCCTATAATATGATTCATTTTATAGCGCTATTATCCTCTATATCGTCCTACAGTTGGGTTTATTACAACCGTTTATACACTACATGTGACCATGCACGGACACATAGGATATGCTAATGGTACCAATGCCCTCGCTCTATACTCCCCTATAAATGTTCAAAAATTAGAAAATTTTGAGCTAGGAACCCTTACAATGATTGAAGGAGATGGATGGTCAGAAATCCAGCGTTGAAACATGAGAAAGTTATGAGGATATGGAGCTTGCTGAATGATAGTATGTTGGTTGGCATTTCCTAGTCTGATATTGATATTGATGTCATAGAACCCTGCAGCCGCTTTGTAATACATTCAAATAATATTTTTCTGATCCTGAGAAATTGACACTTTTAACTTTTATTCTCTCAAAGACATTTTCAGAACTATTAAGATGACTTTCATTCCTTTAGAAAGAATTATGGTTATTACTGTGAAGTTTTTGTAGTTGTCCTTCCTTAACCATTTTGTAACTGCTATTCAGGTTTCGTAGAAAGACTCATTTGGATTAGTGATCAAATAATGTAATGATTTATACATTATGTTATCTGGTGTTTCGCATACTAATGGAAACCACAAATATCAAGCTGATGAGTCCCCGTCTTATGTATGAAATTGAAACCTAGATTATGTTTTTGACCTTACTATAGAACTTAGGCAAATGCGTATCTCACTAGACACGCCTTTAATGGTTTATTCTCACATCTTCAATATTAAGATAGGATTATTTTTGTAGTCATTACTCATCACTCTAGATAATATGATACCATTATATCAAAATCAGAATGCCTTATTTTGAAATTCCAATCTTAAGAGTTAAGACCAGTGTGAAACTTCCCCTGTATTGTGTATGGGGAACATACGGAGGGCAGGGGGGGAATATAAATGGAAAACTAATTGTTACCCGAAGCGTCAGACATAAATCTTCCGGATGACGCCAAGCTAGAAGCTATCATTACTAATGACTCATATGTCTGTCAGAAAGCCTGCAGTGTACATGATTTAATTGATCCACACATTCAGTAAATGAAGAGCCCTAGGTCATTAGTACTTATATGACAGTTTCTACTTGTCACCTGCAAACTCCAGACATACTACCTTATTAATTTTTCTCTCATTTAATGGCTACGGATAATTAAATTCATTTCATCTTCCTCATTTTATGTTTTTTAGGGAAAATAATATTATGTTTTGGAGATAGGAATATCCAGGCATGCTATCCACGTCCCCCTTTCAACACTGCTTATAATGAGATTCCAATTTTTTCATTAAGTATTTTTTAGAAGAGTATCAACCATTAGTGCTCTCGGTTTCTAGGGAACAGTCAGTGAAAAAATATTTGTGCCTGGATGTAAAAACGTGTGTTTAGGGCAAACCATCTGTTTTTAAGAGGTTTGATTATTCAATAAATTATAGAGGAAGCCGGAATCAGGATAGGAATTGGCGCTCAACTTGCAGGATCTCCGCACTTTGGTTTTTGTGCGCCGTCCTTTGAGGTAGAATAAGCTTTTCACCTCGATATAATGGATTCTGTTTGCTGTATGATACTGCATTTAGTGCCCTTAGTGACAGAGAATGTTTAATTAATTTCCTTACAGCGATATCTTTACAACGATATCGGTATTTACAAAACATGTAACTGTAGAGGTTTTAATTTCTTCAACGCAAGTGGATAGATGTGAAATGAAGGGGATTATATCCATATGTGGTAAAACCTAAACTTAAAGGAGGCACTCTGGAGCTGGAGTGGTCATTTTTGAATGATGATATTGCACTTTGATGTAAGTAGTAAGCACGGATACATTTTATTCAAGGTGGTTCATTGTTAATTTCTCTGTATTATTCATATATGCATTATTATTATTATCAGTTATTATTCAAGTTATCAGAAGGGTCTCCTATATCTGGGCTAGAACAACACACACATACACACACACACACACACACACACACACATGTGCACACACACACACACGGAATTTTATGAGGATCATGAGCACAGAACACTGGGTCTTTTCAAAATCAGCAATCAGTCCAATGTTCATAAATATGTCGATACAACAAAATTATCACCCAGATCATAATATGATAATATCAGGCCCATAGAACGATCACGATGGAGCCATCACTTTTTGGAGAATAGAGGTCACTAATAACTGTGGACGAGTTGTTAATCTTAATTATCACCACTTTCTTCTCTGCTGACGTCATAGAGCATATATCTCTAATAGTCCAGGAGCCAAATCCTGAAATCAGTCAAAATAAGGATTTACCCTCCGCGGTGAGCCCCCTGGATTTTCTTCATTTTTTTCATCTTATAGCATCCTAGGGACCATGAATCAAGACGGTTCCGAAAAATTTAGGTATGCGAACACTGTCTAATTACGTGATTTGTGCTTAATTAGCCAAAAATGAAAAACGCGTTATTTCTAAATTTCTCTGGCACTATGTAAGATATGATAACATGCTATATGTCATCTGAAAGGTAATTTTTTTCCTGATTTTTTGATATATTGTTTGCTATTGTCATTAATCATGGCAATGAGTAATTAAAGAAAAACTGTTGTTTCAGTCAAAATCATTAGAACTTAAGGATCCAAGGTTAAACTCTGGAATTGATAAACCAAGTCCTAGGTATACTTAAAGGGGATCTTTAGGCAGTTTTTAAATAAGGTTGCATCTGATTTCATTGGAAATAAAATGTAGAAATCATTTTTTGCTGATTAAATTCTAACCGAGTATAGGCTCATTTTGCACTTATATTTCAAAAGGAGAGATGATATCATGAAAATAACACAATATATCCTAAAGAGACAGGAAAATGATTATCACTGTCTCCCTAAGCTGGTATTTCAATGCTTTCTGAGCCATTTAGTCCATTGTATACAACATTGGCACTGTAAAATAAGTAAACATTAGCAAGAAATATGTGTCCATGTAATTTGCAGACAAGCTCATCTTTGTTACCTGATCAAACTAGTATAGTCATTGATTTATTTACTCAAAATGGTATGGATGGCTCCTTATATTGCCAAAGATTCACACACTCACAATATGCAGCAAACAATATGCAGCAAACTTCTATTTACATACCCCTGTACCCACTGATCTTTAAAAAGCATGTTCCTATAGGGAGAGTGGGAGTTGTAGGCTGTAATACTCTTTCAAATTCCCCCATTGCTGGCCCCAATATCTAATGTTTACCTCATCCTGGCAACAGGCCTGAGGCCTGGAGAGAGAGGAATGATAAAGATGGCAGACTAGGGTTCTTATCTCCCTGTTGTGTGAGTTAACCCATTGGTAAGACACTGTGCTTACAACCTAATAAAGGTTCCCCCAGAGAGAGGGGCAGGCTTAAATTTTGGCTACTTATGACTGTCTTATTATTCAATTTTATCACATAATTCCACAAGGAGCATGGGGTTCATCACTGCAGCTGGTTAGATAAAATGATGAAGTTAACTGTTTAGACAAAATTGCCTTCCAGCAGTAAAATGAAGGTAGTGGATCTTCAGAACCCTTTTGCTACTAGAGGGTTTACAGTTCCAGGCTGTATGGGTTCATTGCTCACTTAGCTTTATACCTTTTTGTATTATAGACTAAGTATTCAGTGTTGTATTATAAGAACTGATCATAGACTAGAGGATTATTCATATAATTATTTGAATAATGACTCCCTTAGTTTTGGGTCTCTGAGTATCTACCATATTGACCTTTCTCTTAGTATCTAAGTATAAGCTGTCTCTTGCTGTTGGTAAGGGAAATTGGGTCCTTGTTCATAGCAGTCGAGAAATGAAAATGGTCAGTTATATTTTGATAAGGGAATAATGTTGTTTCTGTGGTTTATATAACAACATGTTTGAGGTTACAACCAGAATCACATCAATTTGTTGCTCTTGTACATTCTCCTAATACTGTACTGTCTTGGTTATGGTCCCACAGCAAGGGTGCTGTGCATATGCTGCTCAATGTGGTAATGCTACTAGATAGTATTGGGAAACCAGTAATGGCTACACCAAAAATTTGTAATTTTGAAATAGAAAGATATATCAGGAACTTCTGTATTGTTTCAGGTTTTGATATTTGTTTGAGGTCTTGCCAATGATATTGATATGTATGTACACACACAGAGGTCTCAGTTCCTCTGGTACACTTCCTAATATATGGCAAAATCCTGTTAGTTGATAGGATGAATTTCAGTGAAGCATGACCAAAAGCTGGTCATAACTTGTATTGGTAATTTGGGAGGATTGGAAGTTTGGCTCTTAGCAATGAATTCGAACTGTGACCATGATCATGATTTAATATCAAATTACTAATAGTAACCCATATATAGAACAAAATATAAGATATCCATTTTGTGTATGGTCAAGCTAAGTTACTCATTTATATAAGCACATTGGTCTAGAATCCAAGAGCGCAATCTAGCAATTTATTAAAACCAACAATTTGGCAGAGGTAGCACACCTATCAAGTTTACAAGTTTAACAAATAGCACACTTTGTCTTTTTGCAGTGGGCATATTGATACAAGGACTCTTTTCTAAATTCAGAACCTTTGATATATGACAGCATACTTTTTGGGATTCAACTCTTCTTTAAAGTAGTACACCCTCAGAAATCTGGATTGGGGTCAGGTAATGGGTGAGTCTGCTACAAGCTATTCTTTTCTTTATGTAAACAAGAAGTAGAGGGAAGTATTAGGGGCCTTCTATTTAATAAGTACACGCATTTTCAAAAATCTCAGATCTCCACCCCCCTTTGGTCATAAATATGCATTGGATTTGTACTAGAAAGTACACACATTTTCAAAGAGTTCATACCTCTCTCCCCCCCTTGATGCATACAACCTTAATGCAAGGGCCCTAATAAGATGGTTTGTAATCAAACTGAAACATTCTCATGGTATTATGCTGAGGAAAGAAATCTTACTCAAACCATAGTTTTATTGTGACACATCTTTCACTGTGATCCAAAATGCTCTCCAAACAGCTACCATTTTATATACATGTGCCCAAATGGCTGTGAAAGCACTGAAATACCAGCCTAGGGAGATAGTGATTATCATTTCCACATCTCTTTAGGATATATTGTGTTATTTTCATGATATCATCTCTCCTTTTGAAATATAAGTGCAAAATGAGCCTATACTCGGTTAGAATTTAATCAGCAAAAAATGAGTTCTACATTATATTTCCAATGAAATCAGATGCAACCTTCTTTAAAAACTGCCTAAAGATCCCCTTTAAGTACACCTAGGACTTGGTTTATCAATTCCAGAGTTTAACCTTGGATCCTTAAGTTCTAATGATTTTGACTGAAACAACAGTTTTTCTTTAATTACTCATTGCCATGACTAGTGACAATAGCAAACAATATATCAAAAAATCAGGAAAAAAATTACCTTTCAGATGACATATAGCATGTTATCATATCTTACATAGTTCCAGAGAAATCTAGAAATAACGCGTTTTTCATTTTTTGCTAATTAAGCACAAATTGCGTAATTAGACAGTGTTCGCATACCTAAATTCTTCGGAACCGTCTTGATTCATGGTCCCTAGGATGCTATAAGATGAAAAAAATGAAGAAAATCCAGGGGGCTCACCGCGGAGGGTAAATCAGGATTTTCAGATTTGGCTCCTGGACTATAATCAACGCTAGCTATATTTCAAGTACCAGTTTGACGTAGCTGCTTATATATAGTATCATAAAGATAGATACAACAATATGCAAACACATGTGTTAAAACAAGTGTTTAGAACCTAAACACTTTCCTAAACACTTCGGTGCATCCAGTTTTGGAACACTTCATTTCCCTAAACATGTTTGAATTATTGGTGTTTAGGGTTAAGTGTTTAGAAACATGTGATGTTTAGGTGTTTACCTTGAAGTGTTTAGGTCTTCAATGTGTTTGTAGTCTTAATGCTTAGGAATTATTTGATGTTTAGCAAATAATTTTTAGCTTCAAAGTATTTAGACTACATGGCGTGTAAGTGAATAATACCAATGTCTATGGTAATTTTAACTGATATTATTCTGGAATGTTATGTAAATGCACCTACAATTCAGAGAGGAAAACATGTGTTTTGATCTCAATTGATCGACAAAGAGGTAAAATTCAAGCCTAAAGTTAAACCTCTTTCAATATTATGCAAGGGAAATGCAAAATTGACCTCTGAACTGAGTTAGGGGTTAGCTACCTCTAGTGGGTCCCAGAACCTTTAGACCCAGACCCTAGTCCCTATGTCTGTCTGCATATGGAAAAGGTGTCTTAACAAAGTACATCTTCAAAACCTTGAACAAGATAATTGTCCTTAAACTCAAAATGCTTCTAATGTATTACATATATATTTCTCAAACACTCTACAGTACCTAGAAAATTCTCTTTTTTTTATAATGAATTTATATCAACAGTTAGAAGAAATCTCTAAGAACTAAAGATCAGTGGCATACAGTGTCACCTAGTGGAGTACTATTTAACTACACACATGGTAAATCCAATACATGTTTAGAAGTAGAAAGTGTTTAGGTTTTAAACACTTGCAATTTCATGTGTTCAGATTCTAAGCATATGTAATCCAATACGTATTTAGAAGAAGAAAGTGTTTAGGTTTTAAACACCAGCAATTCCATGTGTTTATATTCTAAACATATCTAATTCATACATGTTTAGGAATTACAAGTGTTTAGCTTTTAAATACATGGGACTTCTTGTGTTAAGATTCTAAACATGTTTAGCCCCTTAACATGTTTAAATTCTAAACGTCATTTTTACAGTGCACATACTTTGTATGAAAACTTACATGTAATTCATGATAAACTGCATTGATAAATAAAATGATGTACATATATTACATCAAAATTGTGTTTGAAATGTATGTATACATACAAACCTGGGCATAAAAGCACTGATGTTTCCTGTTAATAGACTCAGTTCATTGAATTTATAGTCCGAGGACGTTTTATGAGTATCCAATGTAGCCAGTGGGATTGAAAGTGCAATAATACCTTATGGATCGGTAAAGTTAAGCGTACAGAATAGTATTAACTGTTAACCTAAACAGAAAGATATCCCCATTATTGTGTCTACCTACAGTTACCGAAATAGCAGACCATCAAATATCATTTTTCTTCATAAGAGTATCCCATTACTTTGAGATGGAGCTCTTTAAACTCAAAGGCTGCCTCCGGGCCGACCTATTTTCCCAGACAAAGGGTTTAGCTTTCAACATAAAGCTTCTAATGACTTTTCGAACAACTACTCTTTATCCATAATCAGATACCGCTGCTCGTACACTTAAGGAGCAATACTGAATAATCCGAAAACGATTTCCTTGTTTAAAACCACATTCAGCTCGCCCTTTTGACGTTCAGCCATTGGCGGAAACGATCTCAAGTATAACCAGTTTTACAGATTGAAGATTTTGAAAGGAAAACGTTTCTTTTGTGATGAGTATGACAAATTTTATTTATCTCATATTTCTGATCACTAATGCATGTGCACTGCTGCTTATTGTCGCTTACGTCAGAAAGAATTGATTGCTTTATTAGGTCCTATTTTAAATTTTGTGTCCAACTACTGGATTGAACGGGATACGTTATGAGCTTTTTATAGATGGCCATTTTCAAAATACAAAACTAATACCTAGTTATGAAATATTGGGAAAGAAAACTTAATTTAACCCTTTGCCTCTCTCCAATGCAAATTTCGGTCATATATGACTGAAATTTTTTAATGTGTATAATTTTTTTGATATTTAAGTAATTTGAATATTTTTTTCTGTGATAATTAAATTTAGAGTCCTTCTGTACACAAAAACGGACTTTCATAATTTATAGGATGCAAATAAATATAGATTTGATGAATTTGAAGGCACAATTTTACCAAATTTATTGAAAAGTGTGAAAATATCACAGAATTTTGGTTAATTATCAGACAATAAATCATTAAAAAATTCAGTTGATTAAATTTCTAAGTTTGATTTTTCAGATAATGGTAACATAATTTGAATTTTGAAGTTGCCTCTGTGGCCAAGGACTAATTTAGTTTTGAATAATTATAAATTACAATAATTTTAAGGGAAGATGAAAACCGATATCTAATGTACTGAATTATGCAAAATAGGCAGGTATACTGTAGCTGATGTGGTTTCAATATTTAATTAATAATATTTCTTTATAAAATGGCAACTTCTTTGAAAAAAATGTATCCCAATAATTTCAAATGGATGTATAAACTCCTACATCATAGTTGCATGAAGTTATGTGCCAAATGATATGTATGCATGGTTTATTTATGCATAATTATAGCCTTAAATGATGCTATTCATGTAATTTATGGAGGAATTTTTTCTTATTTTGACAAATTTAGACAAAATCACTCCAATTTTACCCTATTATAATTAAGTGATCTCTTTGACATATATTTTCACAATACACATCATTTTAATCCTACATGTATTGTCTACAATTTATCAATAATAACTTTTTCTCTAAAATTAATATTTAACCATTTTTTTCTTGAATTTCTTGAAAATTGTCAAAAAATTGCTGAAAATAATGAAAAAACCTAGGTCACATGACCTAGGTCACGTGACACATATTTTATAAAATTTGAAATTCATTTTTATAAAATAAATCCTGAGAAAATGGGCTTTCAAATGATATGTAGATTGTCAATATTCTGAAGAAATTTGATACTTTAAAGACCATCCCAAATTCTCTTTGACATGTCTCAGTTCAAAAATTGCCAAAATGGCGGGGAGGCAAAGGGTTAAAAGATTGGCAGGCTTTTTTCTTTGCTTGAAATCTATATACTTTATATCAATGCAATTAACAATGGAAGCACATTTTCTATATGTCACTTGCGTCAGCAGATTCCAACATGTTTGTATCGGAAACACAGACCCTTTGCATTGGCAATCCAACAACGCAAATGCTTCCCAACACATGGTAGAATATGGGCTATAGTGGAATACAGCCTTAACACTACAAACAAACCACAGAAGCACCTGTCGATTCATTAACAATGGCCAGTGGTGGTGGAAACCAATAAGGCTTGACCTGTTTGCTCTCATCCTCACTTCCCCTGACCCCTTGTAACAATAGCTGGCAACTGTGATTGGACAGCTGCCTGTCAATTGCCTCCTGCAATTAGTTGCCCCTCTCTCAGCTAATAGGAGGCCTCTCACCATCACCTTCAGCCAGCCCCCAACCACCATGTTGATAGGCCAGCTAAGATGTACTCATAGAAATCCTCCTCAAATTTATTATGCTTGGTTGTTGGTTATTTGTGTTTAAAGCCGTATTGTCATCATTGGTCATATCACAGTGAGAACAAGGTTTGACAATTATGTCTTTCATGATCGAATTCATAAAATGATCCAATTAATGAGAAGATAGAGACGATACCCCTATACACATTTACCGAGGCAGGTGATCTTTAAGAGTCCTTTAGACAGGGCCATACACACAGCAGCCAGTGCTACTTGGCCTTTGATAACCCTCTAGTTGGCAACTCCTCAAATGATGTGCATGCAATGGAGATACCTGAAATATCTTTGTATAATCAGACATTTTAAAAGTAGACAGTTCTTTTACACAGTTTTTTCATGATAGAAATAAAATACAATGAGGAAACTGATGTGAACGTTTTATTTGCAGAAATCTGACAAACTACCTCTTTCTGTGAAATGGCTTCAGTATGCTTTATATCTAATATATTGTTATATTTTGGGTTCCGAGACCTTAAAATTGTTATTTCTGTGAAGCGGCTAGTGAAATAACCGTTCTGTAACCATGTAACCATGGAGTTGTTGACATGTGACTATAAATATCTCGACACAAACGTTCACATTTCAGTTGCTTGCCTGCCACCAAGCTGTTCACATCACAAAATTTTAAACTGGCTGGAGAAGCAGTTTTCAGACAGTTTAAGGGGGTTAACCCAGATTATACTGACGTCCTACTGGTAGGACGTTTTTCATAGTGTCTTAATTCCCTTGTCATTTATTCAATTTTTGTGGGAAATGCTTATTTTTTTCAAAAGTTAATCTCTGTTAGCCCTGGAAAAGGAATATCAGATTAATTTTCTTTTGACCTACCCCAAATATAAATTAATGGGAGGCTAATCAAAATGAAAAAATATTCTATGAAAGTTTAGCCCCATTAAGTGCTATAGGCCTATTTATGGCTAAAAATAGCCAAAAATGCAAGATAATACCATTTTTTTGAGAAAAATTACATTTATGAATTTTTTCATGCCAAAAAAGTGATATTTGAGGCATTTTATATGAAAATGGCTGTTTCCATGGCAACGGAATTTAAAAAAATAAACAAATTTGTTGATTTTCATTGCCATGGCAACAGAAAAAGAACATTTTTGTAAAATGTTGAAATGAAAATAGCATAATATGCATAAAACATATTTATCAAATAAAGTTTATTTCATCCAATTTGATTAATTAGAAGTTGAGATATATCAATTTCAAAACTGACATATGGAAGCAGTTTGAATGTTTGGGGGTCATATTTATGACGTCATAACTATTTAGATAATTAGTTTTGCCATTTCCATGGTTTCCAAATTTCCTTTAATAACAATTTACAAAAATTGACATAACTCATGCTCTAATTGGAATATTGAGATAATTCTTTCAGTTTTGGATAGCCCAGCTCATTTCCCAGAGGTCAAATAACACTGAAAACCACTTTCGTATAATCTGATAATCTGGGTTAACTATACATACTTGAACACTTGGTTACACAGATCCATAATGCATAATATTATATGCCTGGGACAAGTTTTTGCTATAAATGTCAGGTCTTTATAATTATCTGTCATATATGATATATTTGACTTTAGGAATAAATTGACTTACCCATAAAGAGAATACATGAATTTAAGTATCCATTTCGGGATAAGATATTTTATATTAAACCATTTTCATGATACTATCATGAAGGAAAAGGTAACAGGTGATAAGAAGTGTACATGGATAAATAAGAGAGCTTATGCCCTACCTCATAAAGGTCTATCACTCAATTAATCAATGTCACAGGCGGCTGATGAAATAGATAAGGTCTGATTTCAACTGACATTTTCTTATGTTACTAAGAGGTATCCAAAGGCAATTCAGTGTTGGCCCGATTGCAGTTTGAAACTATAGACGCCTCAAGTGTAAGGAAACAGTATTGACGCGATCCTTTTACCTGTGTTTGAAAAGGGATAACCATTCCATAATCAGGTTTGTTTCCTTCTGGAAATTGGCCTTTACTAATGTTTGGTTTCTTTTTTAACTTTATTTTATAACCAATGTATCATTACCACACTTCATTTCTGGTGTATTAGCAGGCGTTCTATAATACCTTATTTATATTTTAAGTTAAGCTTATTACAGAATTACGAATCTTTGTCATGCTATGGTATATAGCGTTAGGGTCTCTTATCTCCAAGTGATTGAGCAGTGTATAATAAAAATCATTATACTTAGAATTAGATGTCATGAATCTAACGTTATTTCTTCAAAATATTGCAGAAACTTTGTTGATAAACAAAGACACAGTTTTAATGATAATAATTTGATTTATGTTAATCTTTAATCTTTCTCCACAGTTGTTCCTAGATTAAATCTCCAAATACAGCCACCTTGGATTAAATTAATCAAGTTTACTACATTCACGAATAATACAGATAGGGCTTTCAATACTAAAACAAGTGTGATAACCTTCTACAGAAGGAAACAATAGTAAAGCCTATCCGATTGATTCATAATGTCCAACTTCTATAATTGACATCTAATACGACACTTTGATTGTTTGAAAATCCCATTAAAAGTATTGGATTTAATTAGTTTGTTAAGTACCTTTTCAGTAACACTAGAGAAATAGAATAAAAACAATTTGTTGCATTTTCCTATCCTTGTATCATTATTATCTAACAATATCACATAAGATTATACATGTTCTTCCAGTTGTATTAACATATATATCAGATTATATATATTGCTTTGATGTTATTAGTAAATAAAACATAACATTAGAATATATAATTATGTACAATTTCTGTTCTGAATTGTAATATACTAGTGTATACGGTGTATCCTATCTAACCACAATGGCGACACCAAATCTGGTATAGGCTTATTATTGACTGCATGGTGCCTATCCTTTCGAGATAATATGCTGCAAAGGCACCAGAAGGACACTAAGGTTCTATACCTTAATGCCGCCACCGGTGATTACCGTTGATCCTTACCAGCCAAAGGTCAGAGTGGGTCAGAGTATTCTTAGCTCAGTAGGCCTGAAACAGCAGTGTCAACAAGATAGAGGGTGGTTTGTTTGATAAAGGTGGACTGGCCTACATTACACTGAAGTGGATACCCACTTTGCAATGAATCCAGTCGATTGCTTTCGATGTGAGATATAGTCATACATTTTATTATGCTGAATTAGGTCTATATGTTGATTTAAAAGCACAGACTACAATGCTCAAACTCAGTACCAAAGAATTCTGTGTTTTTCAATATTATTTGTTTATGTAATGGAAATCAAAATTGGAAGCCATTAAAGAGTATGACCTCATAGTAGGCACCCAATTTAAGAGACTGAAAACGATGGAGTCCACTACTCCAAAACAACCTTCTTTCTTATCGCTGAGCCTCTAATGCCTACTGTTATCAATGAATATCTGGCTCCAAATCATGACTCTTGTTATCTTATTACTTACTGTTATTGCTTTCAAGGCAGTAGTCTAATATCAAAGGATGCTATAATAAGTCATACATGGAAGGTTACTGCAATAACGAGTTAAGCATGAAAATATTGACTGTTTTTCTGGAAGAGTGCGTGGTATGAGGAGGTGCTGCTTTTTGTGGCCAATAGTGGGAGGAGCGGCAAAAACAAACAGAAAAATGGCCTCATTGGATGCTAAAAATAGCATCTGTGACATCAATGACTCATAAAGCGAGGAATGTAATAATAGGAGCTTGGACACAGAGAAATAAGCACGTCCATTTAGAGCCACATATAAAACAGTCTGCTGATGATTATGAACATTAACACTTGAACTGAAAAAAGGACAAATTGTTATTTAAAAACAATTATGATTTTTGTAGTGGCTGAGCTCTGTTTTAACTAGATTGCATGCAGGAAAGATTGTCCTGTATCCTATATTTTGTGATTAAGAATCTCCTGATCACCCCATTCCAATAGTTTATCTTATTTTTAGATATCGTTTAGTAGCATCGATTGCTGACCTTAAATATCCCTTTCTAGCAATTAAGAATTAAGATAATACAACCAAGCCATATAATATTATGAGTAAATGTCAATTTCTAACTCTTCCAGGAAACAATTAGATCTTATAAATAACCATCGCAAATACAACAAATGGTCCGTGAATTCATATCGTGTACAAAAGTGCATGTATACAGATTACTCTCAGTCTATTTCTATAATATCGTTTTGTTCCTTTGTTTGATTACAAGTAGGTAAGAGTCAACCTTTTCAATGGCATTTAGTCTCGCTCATGAATGTTATCTTTGTCCATATAAAAGCTCAACATTCACCTTCACAAGCATTTTACTTCTGTGTATTATACAAGATAAGTCCAGCTTTATTGGGGACTCCCCTGCTCATAATTATTAGTCTCACATGGAAGTTTGCATTTCTTGGAGGATACAGAATTCCACAGGCCTATAGTTTCTGCCAAGTATTGAACCACCCTTAATGAGTAAACTGCTAGAAAATGGCTGATCAGAAATCAAGGCCCGGAAGTGAAACTATCCCTTGTTTATTATACGTTTGTATTAGTTAATCAGCATTATTCCTCTCAGCCCCTGTCCTTCTAGACTTCATTTCTTTAGATAAAGAGCAGTGCTCATTTAATTTCACAATAAAACATGCAAGTCTTTCTTCTTCTGCTCTAATTTTTTGACTTTTTAAGTAAATATTTCCAATAACAACATCAAATAAAACCTTCTTTCCCAGAGTTCTCATGAATCCTTCTAGACATCTTGATCGATGACCTTTCCTTACTCTATTCAATTACCTTCTTGTTTTACATTGCCTACAACTGATTGCCATGAAATGGTACATACTATACTGCTATAGTTAATCAATTATCAAAGTAGCAAGCTCAATTAGTGGCATTTACTTATTCTGGTGTCACGTTTCTTGGCTATTTCAAAGCTGGCATTCACAATATTTATCATAATCTCACAATGAATAATAAACCCCATCTTATTTTTCCATAGAGATGTTTTCACGTCAATATCATGGAATATCAGACTTGATCCAAGATTTCTATTGCTAGCTGTATCTTATTTATGATTTTGTTATTGTGAAATATGTTGCTAGCTGTATCTTATTTATGATTTTGTTGTTGTGAAACTCGCCCTGTGATTCAAATCTAACATTGAAATGATGACGGCAGTGGATGCGCCGTAATGACTGACTACATAATTAGCTAAAAGGAATGGAATTCAGACTTCTCAAGGTTCCTTTATAGAAGAGTGAACAATTACCATTATCAAATTGCACTTATATTTTCACTGTCAGACCAAAGACTATTGACAAGCATTAGAAGTTCAGAGCTCTTACTTCCCTATTGACGAAGGTGACCAATCACGCCTTTCATAAGGCTGTTAATCAGAGGGGTCAAGGGAAGGACATGTATCGAATAGCTTAAAGGGTTCCCCCCGGACGATCATAACTTTCAGTCACTTGCAATAACCCTTGGAAATTGTCGAAAGTATCCATCAACACCAATCGTTTCATGGGAAAACTGTCAAAGAGCAGCTCAAACAGTACCTATTAATGGCAAAGATTTAGCCACAAAATGATAATTTTGATATTAATTTTATGGATAAAGCGTTTGATTGATTCTAACCAGTTCTGATTATTGCTATTCGTTACATGCAGTCACTCAATGGATACAAATTCAGAAAACGATGGTGAGCAATTTCCACAAACGATGGGTTAGGATGCTTTCGGGAGGATACAGTTGCTTTAACTTTATTCTATATAGAATCTCCTGTAATTTTCTGGAAGAATACAATATAGGCCTACTGATTTGAACCCTAAATGCCATGAAATAAATTGTAAAAAGAGAAAATAAACAATTATATTCCACCATAAGACAGGTCCCATCGCTAAGTTGATAACCTCTTTAGTTCACAAACATCCAGGTAGCACCAGGTCATATAGAAAATACGCATCTGTATCCGTAGAGTGGTGAGTCATTTGAACAGTTTATTTGTAGTTACTCAACGCCAAACTTTTTTTTGGTAATACACATGAAGTAATTACAATGTCGTTTCATCATGACCTCTTCAAGTAGGCCTAATGATTGAAAGAGTGATCACAGCATTTAGCTCAATTGAAGGTTGATAAGGGTTGATGTGGTTGTATAATTATATCAACTCGACATATATATCAACTTGACAAAACAGTGACACCTTATCATGTGTTTACACATATTTTGCCAACGTGTAGGTTTCACAATAAGCTGCTAATATGCACCATGGCATATAGCCAACTCTCTATTTCGGATCCAAGTGAGAAATGTAAAAGGCATTTAAAAACGGTTTCCACAGGTCAACAATGTTATGTATTACTTTGTTATTGCCTTTTGTCATGACAGAAGTTATCTTTAGTGCGAGGCTTCGATATTGTGGTTTTATGTTTCCGAAAACTGCATACTCAAGTGCCTTTGTGACCAAGGAATACTCCACAGTATATAGATATTTTTAGATAATATCATATGAATATCATTCTTTGGTCTAAATGAACAAATTGAGACATTCCTTTATGGATGACAACATGAAAGATTCCTTCGTACAAAAATATATCCTAGACACAAACAGGCCAATTATCTCAAAGACTTCTACAAAGCCAAGCCCTCCCTACTGCAGGATTCCTTTTGCACGGCGACGCTTTTATTGCGTGGCCAGTAATCCCGACAATGTGGAAACCAGGAAGGCTCTCTAGTATCCCAGACCGAGGCCTGTTGTTGTCTTTGCACATTGGCGCTGACCTCTCTCCTCTTGTTACCACAGAGATAGATGAATCAAGTGGAGACGATGATGGATGCTAATTACCACCATTAGCTGAGACGCGCCTGGCCAGACAATGTGACAGCAGGGAGGGGTGGTGGTAGTTGGGGGATGGGTGGTGGCAGTTCTAGGCTTGTAGGTCTCAATGTGACAGCAGAAGAGCTTAGGGAGGTGCTAATGGTTCTAGGCTTATAGGTCTCAGATGGGAGAGCACAGAAAGGTAGATGTGTTTGTCCTTGGTGTGATGGCAGAAAAAAGGGGTTTAAGTTTCTATGTGACAGCACAAGTGAAGAGCTGAGGGAGGTATTAATGGTTCTAGGCTTAGGTCTTGATAGGAAAGCATAGGGTGCAAACACATTCTGTAAGGGTGGCTGTTGGCAGTCCTAGAATTGCAGGTCTCAATGTGACAGCAGAGGAGCTGAGGGGGGTGCTTATGGTTCTAGGCTTACAGGTCAACCATATGACAGCTGTTTTTTGGGTCCAAGGCGTACAGAAGGGTGGCAATTGTTGGTCTATAGCCCTACATATGACATCTGAAAAATGGAAGTTTTAATGGTTTTAGGCCTATGGGTCTTTTTGTTTCAGTACGGACTACTGTAGGTTGACAGTCTGCCATATGACAGCTGATAAATGGAGATACTAATTGTATTAGGCTCATAGGTCTCAATGTAACAATAAATGAGAGTGGGTGTTGGCAGTTCTAGGTTTGGAAGATTCAGTGTGACAGCAGAAGAGCAGAGGTAGATATCAATAGCTCAAGGATTATAGGTCTCAATGTGACAGCACTGGTGGGTGGGTGTTGGACGTTTTAGGCTATACCGCATTAGGGAGAGGCCCAGTGGGCGCCGCCTTGTTGTGTCACGTGGGACAAAGCGACACTCCTCATTGGCTGGCATATGGTGCTTGACCACCCATAGGAAGTGGCGCCAAAGGTGTATGCATGCGCAGTCCAGGACTTCCGAATGCGGTATACCCCTCCATAATGACAATGAAAATAGAGGGCTGTTAGGAGTTAGTCCTTACACTTATGAACAGTTTTTATTGAAAGCGCCCAGGTTTCAATGTTTATAGGTTTATACATGCGGGCACAAACCGAAATCCAAATATGCAGGAACTACTAGATGCACGGGACCTCCTTGCCACGCATGCAAGTGTAACCTCAGCGCTCAATGGGGCAGGACTTGAGAGTAAGTCTTTTGAAATTCTAGACTTTTAGGCCTCCTTGTGACAGATGGAATGGGATGAGTCATTCACAGCTCTGGAGTATTATGTTTCTCCATGAGACAGAAGGAGGGAAGAAAGCGGGAATGGAAGTGAGCAGTTACAGGACAACAAGTCTCCATTTGTCACATAACTGAGAGGGAAGAAGTGAGTTCATAAGAACATCCATAGCTATGGAGATATTACGTATATTTCACACCTTTCATAATAGGGTTTCATCAGTTAACCTTTATAGATCCCTTCATAAATGTCTAGCAGTTCCAAGGTTAAAATAGTTCTCCATGTAACAGCAAAAAAAATGGGTGTTTTTATAAAAAATAATTTCTCATAGACCGTGTGCAGACAGGGTGACAGATTTTGATGACCCTGTGAAAAACACTTCTCTTTGTTGTTTTTTAGAAAAGAAGAAGTAAATAATTAATTAGTACAGATTGATGTATGAAGAATATAAACATTGCATTAAGCCAGTGCGCCAAGACTTTTTCTAACTATCCAAGACTTCATCTGCACGTCATCTATAAGTCTCCCCGCAATAGCGCTTTAAAGTGACGAAGTATAATTATAATTAAGATCAACAAAAAAGGTGTACGTCATTGAGGCAACTAATTACATTAACTCATGATATGTCAACTCTGTCAGTTTAAGCGTTATCCCGGATTTGTATCAACAAGAAACGTAAACAAGATTGTATATTACTGTATTAGAAATAAAGAGTGCCTTTAGCACATGACTTCTTTGAATTTACTGGATGAGGAAAAATGTTTGAACCCAGTAGATTTGCCTGTAATGATTGCAGTGATTACATTTGTAGAAATGAGATTATAATTATCTACATGATGGTTAAGAGAAAAGACATAAAAGTATGTCTGCATGATGGAGCAGAATGCAGACCTCAGAATGGGTCTGCACAGTAGACAATGTTGGTCCCTACCTCCCAACAAAACTGCTTGGTTCGAACATAATGATATTGGGATCACTTGGAACTTGTGACTAAGCTCATGCCTCAAAAATGTATGTTCGAACCAGCAGGTAGTTTGAATGTAGATCTATTCACGAAGGACGGCCGCTTTTGATAAGTATCATAGAAATACACTGAGGTTTAAATAGAGTGAGCAATAACAATTTAATATTATCTGTCTAATGCCCTGTTTCCACCAAAAAGACTTGTTCAAAGTTGAACGATTTATTCAACAAACAAATACAGACAACTTTATTGTCACAAAAAATCGTCCATCAGCAACAATTTTTGGACGATATTCTGTTTCCACCAAACGACCATAAAACGATTTGACAGACGATTTTACCAACGATTTTACTAAAGATTTCTTCCAACGATTTCATGAAACTTTATATTTATTTAACAAATATGTTTTAGTTTGTTATGAGAGCATCTACGGTTTTTATTTTGTGTCTGATATGTATTTTATTTGATTATATATGTGTTATTCACTGAATCGTCCAAACAAATCCTGTTTCCACCAAAAGACGAACACAAGATTTGTCTAGAAAAATCATCCAACAAGCCCAAATCGTCCAAAAATATTTAACATGTCAAATAATTTGTCTGTTGTCCTTGGGGCACTTTGGTCGTCTGAGGGGGCCAAAAATCGTCCATTGGGATCGGTCGTTCGAAGGATTTTATGTTTCCACCAAAAGATTTCTTGGACGATTTACAAATCTGGACGATCTTTATGGGTTTTTTGGAATCGTTTGAAGAATAATCTTTTGGTGGAAACAGGGCATTAATCAGTGTCAATAATATTATTTGGTATATAAAGATATAATATTATGCTTTATGGTTGCAATCCAACGTCCTGAAAAGTTCCCAAAAGCTCAATGGTTGGTGAGATAATTACTTTTATGATAAGTAAAAGAGATTTTCTGGGAATTATAGCCATAGCCATCGCTATAACCCTGAAATGCAAACAGATTCTATAATCTGAAGGGGGAAGTATTTCGATTTATTGAAAGTAATTTGTCATACCTACTTTGATACCAGTTACTACTAACTTTGATAAGTGACGGACTTCTTCAGGATTAGGATGCAAAGAACATGCATGGTCGTCATCCAGTAAAAAAAACTGTGACCTTTGAATTGTACAACTGCTCCGCTTCTGAGCTAACACTCCTCCTTTTACATAGAAATAGTAAGGTGAACCAAAAGGGCAGCATGTGCAAGGTGTAGGCTTTCTTCCGTTAGTCTACTATAATTTTACTCTCAATATGTCTAGAATTTCATGATTGTACGGAGCACAGTTTTGAACTTAAGGAAGCCATCACATTTTGAATATTACCCGACGGAGTCCGATATCATATAAGGCAAACTTACATAATTATGATCTATACAATGACGATGATAGTGAATGGTATCAATCTATATCAAAAAGTACTAATTTGTACATTTTTATGATATTAGCAGTCTCACTTACTGTCTGTCTGTCAGTTATATTTGTGTAAACACCACACCGTTCATTATCTTTAAAATTGTAACGTCTTCAAGTAAATATGCAAGAGCTCCCATTCTTTCCTGGGTCGTTACAGACTGTCGACTGAGAATTTGGTTGTGTCTCCTCCTACAGTGAGCTATGTATAGCTTAATTGAGAAATGCAAATCGGCTTACGTAATCATACATGATTTTCAAGCAAACTGAAGTTATGATTCTCTACAATATGTTACGAAATTATCTCTTTAGCTAATCAACATTGTCTAATTGCTTAAGGCAGTAATTGAATAATAGCCCCATTGACCTAGAAACAGAAAGCAATAGCCAGCTGATAGCAGTGATTACGTAGTTCTAAAGGTGAATATCTTTAATTATTCCGTGGAATCCAGTAGGTTAAAGGCGGTAATGAGCGACTCGGAATTTTCTCCGGTTTCTTCATCTACAAAGATTGTGTTAAAGATGTATAAAGAAAAGATATGGAAGCAAAATAAAGGTCGAACACTGAAATAAATTCCCCCGCGTCCAGACGAAAATAGACACCATTACTGATCAGGTAGAAATATTAGCCGGTGAAATCTGTCGCTAGGGATCTTTCAGACACTAAAAATAGTGGTATTCGTTGCTCTCGACGTAACTTGAGCTGCTCTCTAGACTTTAATTATGTGAGAAGCTTTCCAGCAACTCAGCTTAATGGGCTTTAAACACGCAGTTCTTAACACATATTTTGACAGGCACCGAGGAAAAACGTCCGTCACTTTTTCTGCGAATCATGTCGGCTAGGGAATACCCAAATAGCTTTTAAAAAGAGCACCTTGATGAATTTCAAGGTCCGTTATGGCGTTATACTGTGGCATTTTTCGTATCCATTTCATGGGGACTTTCACTTTTTCCGCGCCAATAAATGGGAGGTCTTTTTTTCTATGACGCTTGTATTTACTTTATCATATTACTTTACTCCTACCAATCTCCATTTCATTGTTTCCAAATATCGTTTCATTGCAAAAAACAACAACGGATAATTCACAGAAAATAGAAAATTGGATATTTAAAACAGAGTAACGTGTCAATTTGATTGTTCGATGTTTCCATTTTTTTAAGAGCGTGATTTGCTGAAGATATGGCAGGAATGAGGAATTGAAAGTTGTAGACGGTTTGGTATTTGAATGAAATTACAAAATGTGCAATGGTTAAAATATCTATTGCAGTTCTGAAGAACATGAAAAAAAGGAAAATTCTTTTGAAATGATTATGTTTGAAAAGGGAGGTGCCAAAGTACGCCGTCGTCTAAAAGGTGATTGATTTGGCAAGTCCAATTTGTCAAAAAAGAGTTTCCAACTTCTACTAAAAAAAAGGTTTCCAGTCTTTTCCAGAAATTCCACTAGGTTAAAACAATTCATTAACCCACCCAAGTAGGGAACTGTTGACCCACACAACTCAATCATTTCAACAGAAGAGAAAATATAAATACATTTATGTCATTTGTTTATATTTTCTAGATGAAGCGGTCGAGCATCTGCAGTGAGTATGAGAAGGGGCCTTTGGGTGCGAGCCGTGACCGGGGGCGGCGGGGCAGTGAGCCCGGGCCCCTCCGCCCCCCGCCGCCCCCCTCCCCCGCCATCTCACACCTCACCCCGGAGGAAATACACATCCTCCAGGACGTCTTTAAGAAGCAGGAGGACTTTGAGAAGTCACACGATTCATACGCCAGGTATGTTTCCTTGTTATTGTTTGTTATTGTTGCAGGTATAAAATTGTAGAAGTAGGACTACAAACCGAAAGGATACTTTCTATTAAAATGGGAAAGATGTTTTCCCTTCCCCATAGCTAAAACAGATGGATATAATAAATTGTAGGGTGAGGGGCGTGTTCGGGGCAGTTGGTTTACAGCTATAATTGATCAGAGTACATTTGAGGAGCCAGTAATAGAGAAAGTTACCAGGGTTATATAGTGTTAGCCTGTGCCTAGTAGCCACCGGTCCAGAAAAAAACATTCCTTTCCGCATGAAAGGCCTACGTTAGAATGATGATGTCCAAACAAAGGACAAATGCACCGCTTCGGTCGGATAGCATCTGCTACTAGGGCCTGGCCCGTGCGATCACCACATAGGATCATACACATTTCGTTTTAGAGCAGTACCGTATGATCAAATAATTATAAAAACAGGGACTCCACATGAGTTACATGTTCTTCCAACCAACTTTATCTCACAAAAATGTCACTGGTTTTGGTTTGCGTGGTTTAATTGTATGACAAAAAGATAAGCAACCTAGTTCCCATGGCTTTACGGACACTTCCATATACTACTTACAGGCACGTTCTGTAAGTAGTATATGGAAATTGAGATACTCTATCGGTTTTAGCTTTTTTATGCAAATGTGAACATGAACCCCCATTTTAAAGAACTACTGGACAACGAAGGGATGAGCGGTTGAAATTGACTTGTGTATTTATTCAACGTTTTCAAAACACATCGACAGCCATAATATATGAAAGATGAAGGATTTTATTCAAAAAGGCTTTAAACAGCTGTAAGTTAGTTAAGAAACATTGTTGCGGATCTGATTAATTACATAATAAAACATGCAATTTCTCCCTGGGATTTCGGTTTGGTATCTTCACAAAAGAGAATTCATAATCAGATAATGTGAGACACTAGACAGATAACCACGTCACAACTCACCTTATGAGATAGAAAACTCGCAAGAAAAATGAGTGGCTTAGAATTCCTGTCGCCATCTTACCAGTGTTCCTTTGTTTATTACTTTCTTTGTGAGTCTAAGCATTCCTTGTTATAGTCTCATGTGACGGCTGAAATGTCAGGATTCTAAATCGGTCCCTTGTGAACATGAGAAAGCATGTGTTTGGTCTGTTTATAGCTCATCACAAAACATAGTCACGAAATGCTTCACATCCTAATAAGCCATTTTATGAGGCGACAGGAATGAAAGATGAAAACCTTATTTCGGTCCTCCAAAACTCTATTTTTGTTGTCGTGATTATAGTTTATTGTCTCATTATTCGTCCAGGATTGATAGACTATCTACAACATTAACGTGTCTCTCGTCCATTACCCCTTCTTCTCGAAGAAGATAGTAGTACACAGTTAAAACCATAATAGAATAACATTAATAGATAACTTGGAATAAGATAATTTTATTGAAATGATGAAAAAATAGTACTGTCTCCAACGTAGGCGTATATTGTTTTTCGACATAATTAGCTCCACTTCTGAAGCATAAATTATTAGTTTTCCTCATTTTTTATATAGAATAGTTCCCCAAATTGTTGTATAATTCAAAGAGGAAAACTATAAACAAAAAATAAAGCACACATGATTTTTCCACATGCTCCTCCATAAAGATTTTACATGTATTTCTAATTTCTACGATGATATCATTTTTCCTCCTGTAGGCGTCTGGAAAGGGAGTTACAGGTGCTGGAGGAGAGGGTCAAACAACAAGCGGCGCAGAAGAGCAAAATGAAGCACTATGACCTCAGGCTGTGCCGGCTGTGCTTCAAAACTAAGTTTGCCGACTGCATTGGTCGGGTGTGCCATGACTGCCACAGGAGGGTCTGCAACAAATGCGGCTCCTTCGTACTAGCTAAAAACAAACAGGTACTGGTCTTTTTGTATAATACCGTTAAATTTGTATTGCCAGACATGAATTTGTTTTTTGTATTATATGAATAGAAATAGCAATTAGGCTTTTCCATTCATATACATTTTATACTGTATATGATACAGTACATTACGTAGGCCATTGTTTCTTTAATAGCCCAATATACCGCATATGATATCTTATTACGATACCGTATGTATTATGACCAGATCATAATCTGGTATCTCTGATAAATATAATTAATGAAAACGTCAGCATTCACCGTAGCTTTATAATTATAACTATGTGGCTATTATTGGATAAGGTTGCAGCCTTTGGCATCCATGAACTATCACACTTCATCAGCATAATTAGGCTAAATGTTAAAACACCATATTATCATAAGGTAGACTAAAGGTGACAGGACAAGTAGACTGAATATGACAGGAAGTACCGGGCGACAAATTAGTCTAAGATTTCTATTATTACACATAAACCCCGCGATTCCAAACCTCCTACTGATGAAACCGACATGATAGGTCATGGAACCAAATTGTATGGAGGCGTTGTGGACAGTCCGAGAATAATGACTTTTGTGTTGATCAAATCCATATATAGTAAACGAAATCTTTGGTCCTACAGGAAGTTATCAAATTATATCAAGTGGGATCTATTGACGCTCAGAAACTTTCAATTATACAGATTACAATGGCATTATATTTGTTATATCTATGTATGGTTCCAATTCCGCAGAGCTTAAGTTTAATCTTTTCTACTTTTGAACCGAATGGTAAATTATTAAGCAGTGCAATAAAACAATAGGTTTATTAACGTTGCATTTTTGTGTACAAGGGTATATCAGATTCCTTAATTTTCATGCTAAACCTATAAGTTTACCCCTCTCTGGCGTTTCAGTCCAACAAGGGTAGGTGGCGCTGCTACCTCTGTCGGAAACGTCGGGAGTACGCATGTCTGACCGGCGTCTGGTTCCACGGCGACGAGGGCAAACCTTCCATCGACAGTTCGGACTTCCGTCGAAAACTAAGCGACATCATTAACTGGGTTGAAACAGATTGGGTGAGTATATGAAATTCAGCTTCAGTAGGAGAAAATGTGGCACTTTGTTTTATTGGTTATGTTCCAAAACATGCAGGGTTATGGTGATTGGTAGGTTGTATTATTTTGTTGTATTGAACCCACAAGGGCCCCGATGGAATTCAGGGGTAATAACCAAAGGCGAAGGGACAGATGGGGTTTACTGCAAAGGAGATAAAGCAAATTTAACAATATGCAACAAGAAATTGTTCGAAATTTTCATTTCTATTTCTACAATAATGAGGGCTTTTCTATTGCATTCTAGTTTATTTGTACAACAGAAAGGCATACTTTTCTCCCGCATTGGTTCCCAGTGTGCTATGCTGATAAACCATCCATAACCGTCACCTAAAGGCTCAGACCAGGAAACGCCCTAAATCCAAAGGGGGTTCCATGTAAATCTGAGGTGATCAATGCAAAACTGAGAGGGTTCCGACTCAGATTTATTAATTCAATTAATAACTCATTATTTTTTATTTCGATCAAATTTCCTTTACTTGTAGTTTCACTATATGAACTTTGAAAAGTCCGAATAGGTTCCAGATACCCTCGGACGCCTCCCCCCTTGGAAGGCCACTACAGAAAGAACTTAAACCCATTGCCTTTCCCAATAGGATCACAGCGACGTGAGCTTCAGTGGGAGTGAACTCGCTGACCTCAGGCCGTCGGCCCGGGACGCTAAGACCGACTCGGAGCTGGCCACCCTCGGGGACCGAGCCCTGACGGTGCACGACGGCGCCTCACCCCGTTCTTGTCGTCGACTGGTCAGGCGACGGACTACTTCGTCCGGCAACGACGAACCTGAAGAGGTCGGTCCTGTGACAGAGTTAATGAATTATATTGATCATTAGACAGATATAGTCTTTTTTATAAAGATATGTGCTGGCCGGATTTACCTTCTAATGCGAAGTTTTTCCGGTGATATTAAGTTGCTTAATGGTATGATATTTCTACAAAAGAACTGTATGCCATATCGAAAAGAGATATGCTAAGGTTAATTTGTGTATGGGGATATATCCATACATTGAGATTAAGGAGTTGGTAGGAATTTATCAAAGCATACTGCGCTGGTCATGCAGGATTAATATCTCTATAGGTTCCAGGCTCTATGCTTAGCATAGGCCCAAAGAAAAGTTTTATCGCTATTTAGATCAATCTATAGAGGTAAAACCATATTTTCTTATTCTACCAGGTTCATGCTTTAAAAAGCCTAGGTTTTGTTAGACCTGTTTAGAAAGCTTTTGTTAAGGCCTCGTCATGCTAGATAGTTTTTACAATAAATTAAGATGAACAAAAGAAAGAACAAAAATAGGTGAAAACAACCATACTAATTTTTCGCAGTTCTTTCAGGAGGAGGAGAACTTTGTGGACGCCAATCAGTTCATGATTGAGCGTCGGAAATGTCGTCGGGAGCGCCTGGAGCACCAGCGACGGGCGAGCCGACGTCGGGGAAGTCGGCGCGGGTCGGCCATCTTTGTCGGCATCGACGACAGCGGAAGTAACCTGGATCTGTCCCCGGACGGCCGGAGTCAGACCAGCTCAATGTCGGAGCAGAGCAGTCGCCATCAGCCATCGACGAGGGTCACTGAGGTCGTCGGAACCGGAACCGGAACCGGAACTGGAAGTGGTGGCGCGCGACAGCGGAGGAGCAGTTCCATCGTCGATCAGGGACAGCCTCTGGGGGTGGTGGGACATGAGATTACGTATGCTTCTTCGATGAAAACGCACACTGGTAGGGAGCGGGGAACGACGGCGCGGGAGTCGCATCGTCGATCATCTTCCGGAAGTTATGTGCCCTCGTCCACTTGCTCCCGGGACCGGGGAGACCGGGAGCGGCGGGAGCAGGAGAGCAGCTCGAGGGAGCGCCACTCCCGGAGCGACTCCCGCCGGACGTCGCGGGACGTGGGGAGGTCGCAGTCGGCCTCGGCGCCCGGCCCCGTCACCGGCCGATCCCCCAGCGTCGGCCGCCGACAAAGCCGCAGCGCCGCGGCGTCCTCCAGTACCGCCGACCGGAAGTCCCACAGCAGCAGCGGCTACGCAAAGTCCCACGGCGCGAACGGAAAGGAGCCGTCGGAGCGGCGGTCATCGCAGGCGTCGGCGGTGGCCAAGGCGGGCGGGGGTAGCGGCGGCGCCAAGAAAAGCCGACCGCGACGGCCGAGCGCCGATGCGTCCTGCCAGATCTCCGAGGGAGACGCGCCGCTAGCCGTCCTCCAGAGGGTCAGTCATATGTCTCTTATGGGCAGCGGCGGAAGTGGTAGCGGAAGCGGAAACGGTGATTCCCCCTGCAAGAAACACTCCAACGCGGACGCCCTCCTCGGATCAAGCTTAGGGTCATATTCCACCTCTAAGTCGTCATCCCCTGGAGGCCAGCGTTCTCCTGAACCTAAACATCAGCGGGCAAAAAGCGTCAGCCCCGCCACCTCCCCCTACAGAAAACACTCTGACCATTCAATCCCCAGCGCAGCGGCCGCCGCTGCAGTCGCTGCCGCCTCCGACGATAGGTCCCCGCGCCGCCGCATGGGGCGCCAGGAGTCCATCATCGTTCACGCTTCCGCTTCCGCCAAAGGCCCTTACGACGACGAACCGCCTCCGGAACGCTCCCCTCGGCGTTCGAGCCGGCCCCCACTCCGGACCCAAGGTTCCCTAAACCTCCCCCACCGGCCCTGTTCCCCTCCGACGGGCGCGGGGTCGGTCCTCGTCGACTGGGAGACGCGAAGGAAAACCAGTTCCGGTAGCGACATCGGCGGCCACCCCTACGACGCCCGGGAGCGCTGTGACGGTGAGCGGCGTCTGAGTGAGCAGTTCCTGGAGCGGCGGGTCTCCGGGCAGAGCTTCAGGGAGCGACTCAGTGCCTGCAGCGGCGACGACCAAGGGACCGTGGAGGACAGGAGGAGGGGCGCGGTCTCCCCCTCCAGGAGGTCGCCCTCCAGGAGGTACAGTGCCGGCAACATCCGGTCAAGCTGGATGACCAACAACGGGTCGTCGTCCGCCGCCGCCGCCTCCTCCTCCTCCTCCTCCAGGCCTGCATTCCGTGAGTTATACTTTTTATGAATATTGCTTTGTGTTGTCCATCCGATGTGATTTGAAAGGGGCCAATCCATAGATGATGTCACACTTTTTCAGGGTATTTTAGGACCCATCCACCCCAAGTCACACTAAATCTTCTGTTTTAAACCTGAAAATAAGGTCTGTTTTCAGGAAGTGTCACACGTTTCAACCTACCCACCCACCCCCTAGTATGTTACATCATACATAGATGGCCCCAAATGATCCAAGACGTGGTTATTTACTGTATATAACAAAAATATAAGGGAAATGTGTGTACGTTAGCAACAACGTAATTTTGAAATAATGAACCACATAAAAAAACACACAATACTTTCCTGGGATATGGACTCTTTAAAGGGAGCCAAAACCAGTAAATTCGATGAAATTTTCCAAACTCAAATAATCATGGAAATCCATTCCTTGAGCCTATTCCTGGCTCATGTTAACATCTAAACCATGAAATATGGTTTGAAAAAATCATTAAAACCATGTTTTTCTTGCTCAAATCAATTAATGTGGATCTGCAAAAATAGGGTTTGTTTACAAACAAATGCAAATATTACCATCTCTTGTGGCATTCTACTTCGATTTGAGCTAGTTTTCACAGCTTATAATTTACCACTGACCTTAACTGGACTCATCCAACATATTTCTATACTTATCTGAGTTTTGAAAATGTTGTCAATTATATTGGTTTTGGCTCCCTTTGAGCTTTACCCTGTCTTCACCTTTTCCCTACTTAGAACTTCCTGTATCAATTAGTGGAGAGGGGAATATTAACTTATTTGACCCAGAATCAATATAAATTTAGCCTGCATGCACCCCACGAGACATAAACAAAAACAAAGACCATAATCATATCGTTGCATTGGTCATTGCGATGACTCATTGTATATAGTTAGTACTGACGTCATTATAAAGTAGGTTCAGCTGATTGCCATAAAGTGAGTCATCCTCTGCAGCAGTTTGTTTCAGCCCTACATTTTATTAGTTATTACCATGATTTGGTTTATTGTATTGGGCATTATACAGTTATAATTAGTCACTACATGGTATAACTATGACGTCAATATAAAGTAGCGATGGGTCAATCTCTACTGCCGACCACACTTTGCGATAAATATATATGGTTGTGTCCAAGTGTATATTCAGCAAATATACACGTGTAGTAGTGGGTGTTCAATTTAGCACGTGTGTAATATTGGTTTCGCGGTAATCTCTGAGTAATTTTAGTATTTTGGTACTTAACTAGAGTGTCATTTGCCAGGACCCTGTGTTCAGAACATCTACAACACGTGTCCTTTTTTAGTTAAGATATATGTTGTTAAACCTGCAATTACAATGACTAATATATAAACAATGACCAATGGAGTGACTCATGTTCTGGAATTATTCAGTTTTAACCACACAAAAAAGTTTCCTCTTTCTAGATACAACCTCCTGTACAGGTAGCATAAAACATCCCCTTTATTTGATTTTAATATGTTCGAATGAGTCAAGTTAGAAGTTAAGTCCCAGCATGTGTGTGTGTGTGTGTGTGTGTGTGTGTGTGTGTGTGTGTGTGTGTGCGTGTATGTATTATGTATTCATATAATACAATATACACATTTCTGTTATGGTTATTCCTTTAGTGATTTTTGTTTCCCGTGCATTATTTAGATAATGCTTCTACAATTATAGTATAGGCCTACGTGGTGGGATATGTACATGTATAGACAACAACTTTAGGCCTCAGGCGTGTGGGGTGGTGAAGTGGTTAGAGTGTCCGTCTGCTGCGCGGGCGGCCCGGGTTCAAGTCTGGGCTGAGGTGGTCTGGCTGCTACTCCCCTCTGCATGTCTCCCAGTGGCAACAACTGGGTTATCAAAGGCTCCTTGTGGGCCACCGGCTGTTGTGTGTAGGGCCCTTCCTATGGGACCCTGCACATTAAAGAACACCTGCCTCGGTAAATGTGTAGGGGTACGGTCTCTATCTTCTCATAGATTCGTTCATTCCATAGATTCGATCATCCAAGACAGAATTGTCAAATCCTGTTCTCGCCGTGATATGACCCTAGATGTTGCTACGGCGTTAAACCCCAATAACCAACCAACCAACCAACTTTAGGCCTATATCTTTTCTTGCAGACCGACAGACGTCTTGTGGTCCGTTTGGAGTGGTTCTACACAGAGATCCACATGACACAAGTTGTAGAAGTAAGTGTCATATAAGCCCCTATTTGATTTCACATACCGCCTTAATTAGTTTATCATAGCATAGCATTATAGCGGTACCTGTTATCGGATTGTTAGTCCATGTATTCAATGCTATGTTACAATTTTATAGTTTGATGTTATGGTCTAACGGATAACGGAACTCTTCTACAGCTGTTCTAGGGACCTGCGAGAGATGTGGAATCTGCAAGTCTTAACCGTCGATTCAAATTTGCAAATTGAAACCGGGGATACTTCCTATCCCTTTAGTCCCATACCCACCAGGCGATTTTACCTTCACCGGGCGGCGTACAAGTGAGAGAATTGCCGTCGTCGTCGCCGGGCGACTGTTATATCAAGCAATTTTGATATTTTTCCGCCTTATTGGTGATCTGAATAGGTTCGAAAATCGGCCGATTATCTTTGTAAATTCGGCCGATATTAGGGCTGAAAAGTCGGCCGACTTGGTCAAAATCACTTAGTGGGTACGGGCTTTAACTGTTTTGCTTAATGTGGATACGTCATTCATGTAATTGGGCGGCACGACTGCTAAGAAACGCATTGTCGATAATTGAGTTATCATTCAAATAAAGACCTGTTTATAGGCCTATAGCATCTTTTCCACTGGCAAGTCTATTAACAAATATTTCAGTAAAATATGAAAGTGATGATGGTGGACAAAATGGTCCAAATAGACCCAGAGAACACGTCGATTGCATAACTACTATAAAAGCACTCTGTGTATGTATACAGAATTAGGTATAACATTTTACGCGAAATGCTACATTCAAAAGCACACTTTCTATTGTTACATGTGCAATGCCTCACATAATTATATTTGTCTTTGAACCATACTTATTTCTAAGAAAATTAACACAATCCTGTTAATCATGACAGTGAATAGCTTTCTGACGTCATAGTTCATAGTATTGGTGCAAAGCATTTGACGGTTGTTTATTAATCCAATAGCATAGTCCTACATGGCATTAATTTATGATAAAATATGTTACTATTACTAAAGGATATTCAAATCGCAATTACTGCTATCAAACTACACTTTCTATGATTTTACTATGAATCGAGTTGACTTTTGCTATATTTGGCCATACAATGTCATGTATGCCCATAAAATGATTTGATGTGCAATTTGTAAACCTTAATATTAGTTTTAACATGTAGAGTAGGCCCACGATAACATCACCATGGCGTCATTTTTTAACTAAGTACTAAGGAAATATTTCTACAGCATAAATTTCAATGCGACC
Organism: Lepidonotus clava; assembly: GCA_936440205.1. Classification (NCBI taxonomy): domain Eukaryota; kingdom Metazoa; phylum Annelida; class Polychaeta; order Phyllodocida; family Polynoidae; genus Lepidonotus; species Lepidonotus clava. Next base: position 42,207,125 of record OW387134.1, read on the forward strand.
AAATATCGTTGGCTTATTGAACCTAGGAATGCCATCAACAGACCTAATCTCTAGAAATATTCATTTTGAGAAAACTTTAATAACAATGATCATTGGAAATAATGACCAACTGAAAGATTAACCAGTAACCTGCTCAAATTTCCAATATCTGCTGAGCATAATTAGTCATAATTATAGTTTATTCGTTAATTACAATACGCTGTATCAGGTTTTATAGACTTTCAAGTTATCCATCAGTACTGACAGTAAACGAGAAAGGGACAGGTAAGAGAGACAATGGCTACATCGCCTATCCACTGTTGTCCCAAGAGGTCTGAATTTCCTAGACTAAGGTTCATTTCATAAACCATTTCCGGTTGTTAAAAATTCTATTTAATTGATTGGCTATGAAGGAACCTGAGTGAACAGTAGTACCCACAACTGGGGAACTGGACATGAGTCCTGCCACACTTAGAACCAACCTGCCGATTTGTGTATAATTAATACATAAATTTAAATCCATCAATCTTATTATGGATGGCACCTGACCTAGTCAAAATAAATACACTTTTATGTGAACCCCTATTAACAATTATCACACACCTGAGAGTCTCATGGATCCAATCTGATGAAATGAGACCCTGGAATTCACGCTTGACAATTCTCTTATGCTGAAACCAGTAAGTACTTATCCGCCTTCTAGTGACAATCTATACATGCCACATCAATAACATACACTTAAGTGTGCAAGTTTTGCACATGGTGAAGGAGTAAATGCGCCTTAACTCACTATCAATAGCAATTGTGACCAGTTGTTATGTAACAATCAGTTGCTAAGCACCTAAGGGCCCTCCCAAAAATTATGACATCACAGGCATGGAGATTACTTAGCAACCCATGCATTGCTATGGTTGTGGAAGTTGGTTACTTCCTGTGTTCTGAACACAACAGTGGTAGTGGCAGGCTGGATAGCACCCACTCCGCATCAGCACACATAATTTTGGAAATGGTAATATAATATAATTCTACCAAACTTGATCCTGCCTAAATACCTATCATAACAAACATCTATACCCATTCATAAACGCTGTAGTATAGCATCTCTTAGTCCAGCATAATAATTATTTCGTGTTCGTAAATAACAATACTTCGAAAATGGCTGTAGAGTTTCTCCTCTGGGAATTGAAACCCTGCTCAGGAAGTGGAGGAAAAATACATCCGGCTCTGAGTGATATTTATGGTTTCTCAGCCTGACCTTTGTTCCCCAAGCAGAGAAAAAAGTGCCTGATGTGGAGCATTAGGCGAGACTGGGTTCTCAGCTTACTATAGACCCCTGGGTTAAGAATGGTTGACTGTAATTTCAGGTAAAGAAATGCTTTTTTTGAACTGCCATCATTCAAACTAGATCGGCTTAGTAAAATTGTACAGTTCTAGATATTTTTCCTTTTTAGTTTTTTATCTGACTTATTTTTATAGAAAATGTTACAACAGAAACTCCCTTTGTCATTATGTTTACAATTCTTTAGTTACAAGACATCGGCAAATTATCCTGTGTCCTACACACCTCAATTTCACGACTGAAAAAAGAGACATTATAACCTTGCATAATATTCACACGATATTACAATTTTCACGTCCTTCTGCATTAAACATTCACAACGTACTTGTTTGACATTACAGAAGGATTGAGACTGCAAACTTAAACTGACAAATATCTTTAATTCGCAGTGCTTGATGTGGCCGATCATTTTAGCTGTTTAATACTTATATTGACGTATAGGGGTTTATAATCTTTTGAACAAATGGATATATCATAGGCCTATATCCATCCAAAAGTATTTCAAAAAGACCAATGGGATTTAGAATACAAAGGTTGTATTTTGAACCAAGATTATAAAGAAAATGAATAATAAACTTGTATGAAAGGCATAGGCCCTAATAGACTGATCTAATTAAGACAAGTGAAATATTAGGTAGGTGTGTGTTCTGATATCAACTATGGTAAGAGCTCAAGGAATTCTATGCGTTGGTACTGTTTCGATTTGCAGGTATTCGATAATTATGACAAAATATATTGATATAATCAAAAAGATTTCCTTCACAAAAATCTAATTACTCCACGCTGAAGTAGGATGTGTAAGGATAATCGGATAGTCAATGTAGACCCTATTGCTTCACCTGAATGGCTGATGGTATTCTGTAAATCAATTCCATTTCCCATGTTTTTACCCTTCATAAATGACTATAAAATCACCGTTTCGTTGTGCATAGGTCTATAGTAGCAGTCAACCTGCAAGCCAGCATCCCCCAGTACCAGACCAGCAGCGCTCTGTTGCTATGCGTCACACGCCACCGCTGCGCCACTTTTAGGGCCTACGTTACCTGTGACTGTAAACATTATAAATAATCCTCCGTAAACTGTAAAGCTTAGGGTTTGTTTTGTTCTATAGGCTAATGGCCTTTATGTGTGAAAGTAGTTTGTTGTGTTCAGAAAGAAAGAGATGTTTTAGACCTAGTAAAGACGTTATTTTGCCCATACCTACACGCCGATAAAGGGGGTAGATTAAATTGGCTCAAAAAGGAGAGAGTATTTTTACCGTATTTGTTAAACCTACATTTCCCAAGGACTTTAGGTCTAATCCCTGAACACCCAGTGCGACGGTAGATACTAGGGATGATCATGTAGGCCTACATGTATTCCACATGTTGTACTGACGTGGATGGTCAGTCCAGACTTTAACTTAGCTGTTCTAGTGTGAACTAAGAATCAGGGCTAAGAATGTGACACTCAATGTTAAATGGAGAGTGTACGAGGGGACATTAGGTAGGCAGAACCATTCATATATAAGGTGTAGTCCACAAACTAGCCAGCAGAGCACTACTCACTATTGTTGGATTAACATCCTGGAAAGATCAGTACTGTTTAGCTAGATTCTAGAGTTGGAATTAAAGCGGATAGACTGTAATTAGTTGAGCTGGAGCATTGGCTGGCTGTGGTTGAGTGGACGTTACCCTATTGGATTGTTCATTGACAAGGGGAGATCTTGACACTAGCAAACACTTATTGGAGATTGATAAACATCAACCTTTCACACGAGTTTTATGTCATTCATTTTTTTATTTTTTTATTATTAAACCACAATCATCGTACATTGATGTTCTTCCATGTAGGTACAAGACATAACTAATATAGTACAAAACTAATTGAAATAGACATGTCAGGGTAGCTGATAAGGTAGTTGTATGCTGACAATACTGCTCCAACTGTCTAAGGTAAGACCTAGTTGGATATAATCATTATAATTATCTCATCAATTATGTTATTATATGGAATAAATTATGACAACATATATGCCTTATACAGTCTCTGGAAGGTATTCTTATCAGGTGCATTTTGGATTTCATATGGCAGCTTATTCCATTTACTTGCACCAATATAGTATGGACTTCTCTGATAAGTTGAGAGATGCACAACATCAGTAGTGAATATGATTTTATCAGATCTCCTGGTCATTCTGCCATTTGTTGACATCCAACATTTGTTCAAACGATATTTATACATTAGCGTCATCAAATGCAGCTCTCTTCGGTTGCATAACAGATCTATCTTACAGGCATGGTGAAGACAATCAGTTGAAAGTTCAGATGGCCTAGGTATATCCTGGCAAACACGTAGAGCCCTGTTTTGCATCCTTTGCAGTTTGTCTAATTTTTCATTATTACAGAAGTATAGACAAAAACTTGCATACTCGATAATTGGTAAGACAATTTGCTTGTAGATTAGAATGCGTGTTCTGATGTTCACATGGTTTTTCAACTTAGTTAATTTGAAAGTTCGTTGTGAGAACTTACGACAAAGAAGATTGTAATTTGTTGTCAGTTTCATGTGTTCATCCAAAATTACTCCAAGGTAATTATAAGAGTGGCATGTATCAAGTTTAGCATTGTTGATCACAACAGTCATTTCAGATACTTTACTGAGCATACTGGGGGTGCCATAGAGACAAATCTTTGATTTTGCTTCATTTATACATAAATTGTTTTGTAGGCACCAATTTGATATAGCAGTTAAGGATTTTTGTAATTTATATTCAATGATAGTCTCATTTCTACCAGTACAAACGATTGCAGCATCATCGGCATACAATATAATTTCAACGTCATTTTCAGTGAGACATGATGTTATTTCATTAATGTACAAAATGAATAATAGAGGTCCAACGGTGCTGCCTTGAGGCACCCCAATTTCTATAGTATGCTCAGATGATACTGTGCCATTGAATTTAGTCCGGATTCTACGGTTGCCCAGGTACCCCTCAAGCCATTTGATAAGATGCCTTCCAAATCCTAGCATCTCAAGCTTAGATAATAATTTCACATTATGTACACAATCGAACGCCTTAGCCAGATCTAAATATAGCACACCAGTATATAGATGATTATTCATATTATCACTAATCAACTTACATAGTTGAAAGATCGCATCTGAGGTTGATCTGTTTTTCATAAACCTATATTGATTATTTGAGATTATTTGATTGTCCATAGCATGCTCTAGTAATTTTGAGTGTATATATTTCTCTAAAATCTTTCCAGGAAGAGGCTGGATAGATATCGGCCTCCAATTATTACATTGGGTCAGATCCCCATCCTTGTGTTAATAATGCTGAACTATGTTATGGATTGGACATGCAGTCTGATCAGGGATAGACTCGAATGGAGCTAGCTAATATCCACAGGCACAAACAATGATCATATTCAATATCACCCCTAACTTTAACTCGATTATAAACCTTTATAGTTCAATGCCTTTGCAATGTTTCTAAATAGCTTGTAGACTAGGCCTAATCCGATGCTCAACAGGTTAGGGCTATAGATCTATTTAGTTTATGATATTATTTTAAAAAAATTATGACTCAGGTCGTACCAACCAGATCTACAAATGGTTTTCATCATAAGATATTAATTGAAGTAAAAGTTAATGGTGCTCCATCTTCCATTACACCTATTTCCGGAAATGCATCGCTACCAACTTGCTACACTATGCAAATAATATTTCCATATTATGGGGATTGTGCGATGGGCCTATTGTGAGACTAGGCCTACAGAGGGACCCTATGTGGGATACCTTTCATTCACTAAAGAAATACGGTAGAAATTACAAATACAAATAATATTAACTGAGGAGAAAAAAGATTCTTAAGCCTACATTCATTCCTAAAAGGGATTCCCTTCAGCCAGAATAGGTTACCTAAATATGATATTCTCAATCATATAGGCCTAGGCTTAGGTTTAATGTCAAATGTGTTAGGCTTAATGGGTAATCCTGCAATTTCATATAGCGACCACTTCACATTGCAAGCATAATTATACTGCCTCACGGCAACTGCCTGCCCTCATGCACGAGGCGGGTACTGTGTGGGGCCTACGCGTACGTTTAAATGAAATCAGGGGCTTTACATGACGTGTCTCAAAGTCCATCCCAACCATCCCAGCCAGGTCAACGCTCCGAGCCCGTTACCATGACGACGGTGACTTCCGGCGTGCCGAGCGATAATGAGTGTGCACTTTGTGGTTGAAGACACCTCCTGCGCCGACAATTTACAGCGGAAATTAATGCCATTCTGCGTTGCGATAATGCTACATGTGTCTGCTGGGACTGACGGGCGTGCAATAGGTTCCCTTGTGCATACAACCAGATGGGACTCACCTTGTTTTCCCCGTTGCCTTCCAGGAAAATAATAAGAGAACACTTTTCTGTGTAAAGGCGGGTTTACACAGGCCGTCAACGGGTCCTTACGAAAATTTCTTTATGTTAACGTTACGTTAATGAGTTATCCTAAGAAAAAAAAGTATTATAGGCCTATAGGTCACTATCGTGGGTTATCGTAACAATTATCTTAATATGCAAAGGTGCTGAAGGGTTTACACTGCCCGATAATTTCCTTAGGATAATGTTCTGATAATGGTCATCGTAAGGGTGACCTAAGGCTTACAACAAAGAAAGTATCTAATAGATTTGTATAGTGATTGGGTCCTTTGCCCTAAGAAAAGGGGGTTTACACAGGCCGACAGGGGTCCTTAAGATAACACACTTCATTGTCGTAAGCTGAATTCCATGATCGTAAGGACATTATCCTAAGGATTTTCCAAAAAATTTCAAACACGTCTGAAATTCTCATTATCTTAAGGAATTGTTCCCGATAATTATCGTAAGGCTTACGACAGCCTTAAGACAATGATTTTCTTACGATAATATGGGTTTACACAGGCCGATAACGTCGTCGGGATTATCGTAAGGGTATCGGGATTATCGTAAGGTTATCGGGATTATCGTAAGGGTTATGATAGAGACCTATCGTAAGCATTTTGACGGCCTGTGTAAACCCCCCTTTATTCTGCAAAGGAAAGATGGGTTTGTGCGCAGAAATGAAGATGTGCAGCCAGAAGTGAGGTGTTATAAAAAGGTTCTTTGGGATATGAATATTGAATTGGTAGTATTGAATTACAAAGAAGCGTGCAGTGATCCAAAGTGATTTCAGGATTTTGAAATGTGTGTGTGGTGTGTGGGTGTCGTGATTCATGCATAGTAGGCTACCGGATATTAACTGAATTTCCCCTCTTTTGGTTTATGAACTGACCAAATGAAAAACCAGATAAAAAGTCTACCTGCTGTGTCAGCTGTTTTTCACATTGTTTTTTAGTCTTTTCTCTGTTCCCAAAGCGTCTAATGCCTACTAATAAAGGAATGGGTACCTGCAGGGATTTGCTAATCATTTATCTGTGACAAACACAAATAACATGGCAAAATAAACATTTCGGTGAAAGCTCTTTTGATGGTTAGGCCTATAGGCCCTAAATGAGATAATTTAAGCTGAACCTGTATTTCCTATATATCTTTCCTCAGATTTTTTTACAGGCATTTACACTGCTAAGTAGAACTATAGGCTATTCAGGATTAGGCCTATTCAACTAGTATAATGGTAACAGTAATTCTTGATATATTGCTTTCCATCCACAGTGTCAGGACTGGGTATGCGTATCATGGGTGGTAAGATGACGGCCGACGGCAGCCTGGGGACGTTTGTCACTAATGTGGTGAAGGGAGGACCCGCCGACCAGAACGGCATCAGACCAGGTGGGTAGGCCTATATCTGGTTATGTTTTTCTTTTATTTATTTTTAATTTATTAAACCATAATCATTGGACAATGTTCTTGTAGGTGAGATACGCAATATTACAGGTTTCTTATAACACATCATATTTGACTAATATCAATTTCAATACTATTGTCATTGACAAAGAAGGTGGTCAGACTAAGATAAGTCCTGGTCATGTTTCATTTGTCATTTTCAGTCTTATATTGGATGTATAGATGTCCTTGAATGACATTTGATTGGTTGAAGTCAAGAGTTTTAGTGGGAAATTATCCCATAATGTTGCCTGAACATAAAAAGGACTGCACTTGTATATATCTAATAAGACATTCTCCTTTTGAAACACAATTCTGTTGGCAGTTCTTGTATGATCTTAGTTCATTCCTGAGCCCAGGGAGGCAACTTTATGCTAAGTTTGCTCGGATGTGGGTGTCGAAAAGGGAAGGACAAGGGCCCTTTTTCAGCTTGGAGGGAGTGAAATGAGTGGTGCTACTTTAACTCACAAAGGGTGTCAAATTAGCATGGGCCATTCAATATGGTTATATTTTTAAGGAGTACCCCCTACTTAAAGGGCATCTGACAGTGACCCAAGCGATTCCCGCCATACATCTTTGATCACTATAAGCATCACCAGCACAAACAAAACTGTGACCCAGCGATTCTATTTCATTATAATGTGACACAGCATGAAAAGATGCTTCAATGTATTTGAATTGAATCAAACTGAATAGGACTATACATTTGAGCGTCAAATCTATGTATGATCCCTTCCATAGGGGTATGTTTTAGGCATGGACAAAGTCCTTCTGAAAGGGTCCATTTTGGAAACCCAAACACACACATCCATGCGTTTTTAAGTCAAGTCGCCCCCTCGGGTCCTGAGCCATTCAGAGCTGTGTTGGTATATAAACATTTTTAACCCTTTCACTGCTGTATATGTCATTCTACAGTTGATAATTACAGATATATTGGCCAAAATATGAAAATTAGTCTTAAAAATGCCTAAAACTCAAATTTTCTCTAGATTCTTCTGGTACAATTTGTTTTTATGTAAGTTGGATGAAAACATTCCAAATGTTGGCACCCTGCCAATTCACCAAACTTGTCTACGTTGGTAATATCTGCATTATGTTCCAATTATTGGTTTCCATGGTAACCATTAATTACTGAAATATTAATTTTTCTTTATTTCAAAGAGAAAAATAGGGGGCTTAAAGGTTTATTGTGTTTGAATAAAAAAAACAGTATGTGATTATCATAAATGAAACCAAAATTATGACATTTTGAAAATCATATAATTTTCCAAGAACTAGTAAATATCTATCAATTTGAAAAACAATGGCAAAATCATCTTTCTGTATATTGGTACAAGGTTGTGCAATGGCAATTCTACTATTTTATAATGAATCGACCATAGCATATTCAAATGACCATATCTCCGGTTCTAATGGGAATTTTTTGAAAATTCTTTCAGATTCTGAAAGCTGAATTCCTCCTCTATGCATCCTCTTCCTATGGGAATTTAGTATAGAGCCACTTCTGTGGCTTCCCGCGGTGAAAGGGTTAACATGAGATGCAATTCACGTCTATGTTCCAACATATTTAGGCAGGATCTTTCATGCAATTCTATGGTCGATAGGTCAATTGGGACTTTCACTCTGAAACAAAGTCTCAGGGCCTTATTTTGCATTCACTGTAACTAAATATATGCTTATAGCATTTTCCTGAGTTTGCGCAGTGAATGGTCCCATAATCACCGTGATTAACCCTTTCACCGCGGGAAGCCACTAAAGTGGCTCTATAGTAAATTCCCATAGGGATAGCCCTGAAAGAGGAGGTGTTTAGCTTTCAAAAAGTGAAAGAATTTTTCAAAAATTCCACTTAGAACCAGAGATATGAACGTTTGAATATTCTAACACCAGTCTGTTAGAAAATGATATAATTCCAATTGAACACACTTGCAGCAAGATACACAAATGAGAATTTACCATGACCAATCAAAATTGTGAAAAATGATAATTCATGGAAAATTCTTTAATTTTCAAAAGATCATAACTTTGGTTTCATTCGTGATATTTGCAAACTGTTTTTTGTGAAAACGAGATAAGTCTATCATGTTCTCTTTGAAATAAATATAATAGATATTTCACAAAATGTTGGTTGCCATGGAAACCGATAAATAGAATATGGCGCCATATTGCCAAAAAAAAAGGCAAATTTGGGAAATTGGCAGAGTGCCAATATTTGGAACGTTTTCCTTGGAATTTCATGAAAAATTATTCTACCAGGTGAATCTAGAGAAAATTTGAGTTTTAGGCTATTTTCTTACTAATTTTCATATTTTGGGCAATATCTCAGTAATTATTATCTGGAGAATGACATATTTAGCAGTGAAAGGGTTAATCAGGTTGGAGCTATGACGGGAAAAACGGGACGTCCTGTTTTTTCAGGACGGGACCCTTTAAATCATTTCCAAACATTCCTTTTTTTTTTTTCAATTTCAAAATATAACCCTACATGGCAAGCAATTATTTGGTTAAATTAGAATTGAATTCCATCATTATAATAACTGTTTTAATGGTTTTTAAAAGTCTGCCTGAAAAAACAGGACGTCCTGAAATAACAGCTCATAATACCTTCCTGTTATTTCAGGACGGGCTGTTTTCTTGGTATGATTTTTGTAACATTTAAAAAATAAAAATCAATATATAAAAAATGCAACGATAGAATGTGAAAATGCAATGATCATTTTAATGCAAAAGATGTATACTTTAATTAAAAATAGTTTTTGAATTTAGCAAACTCCTAATTTTTTGAGCATTTTTATTTATGTACAATTATTAACCCAAATTATACTAAAGTGTCAATTATGATCCAAAACTCTAAATATCTTATATCTGGCACTATATATGAGATAATAAGTCACATACAAAATTTTAGGTCTCTATCTATAGAAGCAGCTGAGATATGGGGTGTCCTACATGTAGGACGCTAGCATAATCCACTACCATAATTTCCATGGTATTTAACCCTTTGCTAATGCTAAAAAGAGCCTTATTGGCAAATATATGATAACAAATAAATCATACTATTAATTTTAAAAATAAGTATTCTAGCAATCCATTAAATGGAAAGCCACTCATAATTATGAAATCCACTTTCGGAGGGTGCGAAAAAATTATTTCTTATTTATTTTGGGGGTTACCATGGTAACCAACAACCCAATTTATTGCTTATCTACGATTATATGCCTTTATCCGTCATTAAAGGGTTAAGACAAAATAAAAATTTGTTCTAAAATATAAAAAGAGCTTTAAAGTACTAAATACTGGACTTATATGGGCATCTACTACATACTTTGTATGCAAAATTTGTGAGTAAATGATGACAAAACTTCAAAATAATGCTATATCATCAGGTTGGGGCTACGACGGGAAAAACGGGACGTCCCGTTTTTTCAGGACGCAACCCTGTAAATCCTTTAAAAATATTCCATTATTGTTTTTTCAATTTTGAAATATGACCCTTTATAACAAATGATTATTTGGTTAAATTAAAATCGAATTCCATCCTTAAAATAATGGTTTTAATGGTTTTTAAAAGTCTGCCCGAAAAAACGGAACGTCCTGTAAAAACGGATCACAAAACTGTCCCGTTTTTTCAGGACGGTACGTTTTCTTGGTATGATTTTTGTAACTTTTAAAAAATAAAAATTCATAGAAAAAAAATGCAACGATAGAAATTGAAAATGCAACGATCATTTTGATGCAAAAGATGTGTAATTTCATTATAAATAATTTTTGAATTTAGCAAACTCCTCATTTTCTGAGCATTTTTAGTGATGTAAAAATATTAATTGTGTAATTATTAAGTATGTAATTTTCAAAATCAAAAGTGTTATTAAATTCATGTTAAATGCAGAATTTCATAATTTTTGCAGCTGGCATATGTAGAATTATTATATCTTGTTTGTCTTGTGTATCATTGATGTATAATTTCATCTAAGATAAATAGATAATACATTTTTTCATAATAGCCTGTTTTTCCAGGACGTCCCGTTTTTCCAGGACGTCCCGTTTTTCAGTAGTATCCCCAACCTGATCATGTAGTATCCACATTGATGCAGGGCATAAAATTAAGGTAGTGGATTATGCTAGCGTCCTACATGTAGGACGGCAATAGAAAATTCTCAATATCTCTGGACATTATTATTTGATTTAAATAAAAATTAGCATGCATATGAAGCTCCATAAGGTCTATCTAAAATTCAAATTTTGTCCCAAAATATTCATTATATCATAGGAAAAACATACATTGATTTTTCAAATTTTCTATAATTTGTATTTGTCAATTTACCTCATTGTTGGTTGCCATGGCAACATGATGTTGCATGGGGTATGTTCTAATTTGGAATGTTTTCATGATCTATAGGTGTTGAGGTCATATTTACACTAAGATTTTAGATTGTATTCATATTTTGACTAACTTTAACAAGTAGCACAAAACCCATGGTATAGGCGTCCTACCAGTAGGACGTTAGCATAATCTGGGTTAATTGTGGAATTTTAATTTATGTAATTTTCAAAATGGAAAGTGTTATCAAATTCATGTTAAATGCAGACTTTCATAATTTTTGCTGTTTGCATAATATTATGTAGAAGTATTATATTATGTTTGCCTTATGTACTATTCATGTATAATTTCATCTAAGATAAAAAGATATTACAATTTTTCATAATTGCCTGTTTTTACAGGACGTCCCGTTTTTACAGGACGTCCCGTTTTTCAGTAGTATCCCCAACCTGTTAATAGCAGAGGCCACTTTCATGAAAGGTATCTATGATAAGGATTTTCAATTGAGTCCTTGTCCATTATGTTTGTAAGGGAAGACGTCAAAAGAGTTTCTGCTATGAACAAATGGCTGTGACTATCTTTGAGGTAATATTTATGAATAACCAGATTAGGTCGATTAGGTCTACCAGTTGTCAATGATAAAAAAGCGTTATACATCTTCTGACTTTTCTGAAGAGTTGCAGTGAAAATATAAGAATCTCCAAAGACAGAGAAATAATAAGGTACACAAATAGCATAGGAATAAATGTATTAGTCATTGACTCCTATAAAGCCCTCAAAATGCAACCGACTGTGATAGGTCTATATTACTCATTATGGGTTACGGGTAAATAATGCTCAAGGTCGGCAACGTTGGGTCTCTTTGAGGCAAATGGGAATGTCTGATGACGAGGCGTTGTTTCTTTGTAGATATCCCATTAACATGGGTATTCATGATGAAAATGTTTCTTTTAGATTAAAATGTGTATTGAGTGACAAAGAAACACCATGCAGATAGACGTATGGCTGATAATAAGCCCATGTATACATGTATTATATCTAATAAATGAAGGAAGAATTCCTCATACCATTCTGGATAGGAGTAGTAATTAAGTACATAATAAGGGCCTAGATGGGTCATATTTTCGCAACTGATTAAACCAATTAGGGTTTATGATGAGGGATCAACTGAAGATTAGTTACTCCATCTGTTGCAAAAGTATTTACATCTAACAATTGATATTCTTCTGTGATGTTATTCGGATAAATGTGTCAATCTTTTACTATATAATCATTATCCATGTAACGCCAATCTTGTTATGCCTGTTAGGCCTTATCAGTTGCGAAACTATGGGAAATGATTCACAAATACAATAATCACACTAAAGGGGAATCTTCACACATTCCGACATGGTTATGTAATGGCCTTGATCAATGGAAATTGATATTATGCCATGGTTACAATGTTAATTATGTTATTGTGTAATAATAATGTTATACCTTACAGGTGACCAGATCCTGGAGTGGGATGGTCAGTGCCTGGAGGACGCCACCTTTGAGGAGGTGCGACAGGTGATGGACAGGTCAGGGGATACGGTCCAGCTAGTGGTCATCCACACCTCCATGGAGTAAGTAATAAGGCGTTTATTAACCGCTATCACCACCAATGTGCTGACGCAAGCAGATTTCCGGTAAATACGAATCCGCAGTGTTTCGATGCAAATCAAACTGGGAAAATATCTGCAGCATGAATTAATGTAAAAACTGATTTGGTTGACATCGTAACACTACGGATTTTCAATGTGTCAAAAATAGTATATTTGTGGGCAGAAATATAAATTATAGAGCTTTTTAGTGGTATTAGAATCTGTAATCGGAAGCTATGTTGTAGCTCACACAAAATGCGTGTGTGATACTTCTCACTGACTTTAGTGTACACGAGTATTCAGAATGAGAAGTATTTTAAAAGAACAAAAGAATAGGTAGCCAAACGTAGGATGGCTAACTCCATATGAACATCATTGCATTAGTTTAGTGTGACCATGTAGGGTCATTTGCTATTCCGAATGCTGAAATCTATCAAGAATAGCACCAATGCCTAGAATTATTGCAAACAGATACGGCTTCTGTAGCCTGTATATCACTAGCCGATTTTGACAACCATACGCGATTTTTCAATGCGAATATGTGCTGCAATTTGCGTACTATTCAATCTAAGTTCAACGTCCTTTCTAATGATGTTCAAAGGGCGTGTTTACATAGGATGTATATTTTATTTGAGAATTTATCGAATCGCGAATCAAAATCGGCTAGTTGAATAGGGGCTGTGTCTATCTCTTCTGACGTGAAGTATTAGAAGTGTGCCCTGGTTCACGCCGTCAATTCCAGAACACCTGCAATGGAAATCTGACATATGCGGCTATGGTTTGCTGTGGCTATTCCTAGAAATTCTGGGCAGCAACACGAACGTACACCTTCTACCACTTCTACTACCTGTTGATTGTGTGTGCGCCAAATCTAGCTAGGATGTAAAGAATTATCTTAAAGCCAAAACCCACAATGATTTCTCCCGACCTTCTATAACAAGTCTAATTATGCTTATTATACCTCATCAATGAGCAAATACAAAAACTTATATGAAAATTGTTTGTCAGATGGCGCTTGATGCCCACTACTGCTTTTGATTGCCTAGACTGTGGGCAATTGTGATGAAATAGCGCAATCTGGGTATTGGCTTTAAGTGTTTGTGTTGTTGCAGTTATAATGAGAACTCAGGGGATCGGCTGGCGGTCAGCCCCAATGAAACACTCATTATGCAATTGAATGCTCATGTTGTCTCTTGCTATTAGGTTTAACGAAGACAAGTCGGACGCAGGAAAAGAATCCAAAAATATTCCTCAGTGGCATCCGAACAGTAAGTACAAAAACGGACACAGAATAATAATAATACATCGGGTCAAATTGAAATTTCCATTTGAATGGTTTGCATAATATTATATATATGCCTTGTTTTTCTTTAAATTGTTCAATCATTCAATTTTTTTGTTGTTTTACTACCGGTGATGATTAATCATAGTTTTTGTTCCATGCATTTAGACGTAGATTTATAAACATCTCTTTTATTTATGATAATTGTTGGTTTATGCCGCGACTTATCTCAAAAATAGTTATCACTTCTACAGTTTATACAACCCAAAATTAAGGCTTAGCTCGAGAAGAACTGCATGTGGTAATTAAGGCATCAATTAAGCTACAGAAAGTTAATGTCTTCTTAAAGCTTTTGATCCTCCTTTCCCCATCATTTTGTTTACAAATCAAGGTTATAAACAACTATGTTCCTCCCGGAAGGTTTTTGATAATCTTTTAATATTCTTACATTTGCATGTGTTTTATTTACAAGAAATTATTCCCTGTACATACCGCGACGTCTACTACGAAATATTTGAATTATTCACATAGGTGTATCATTGGTAGACAACTATTGTGGTCTGTCTACATACTGTGGCTTATATGCAATATGACTAAGGCACTTATATGAGATATCGGAAAAGTAATTATACATGCGGAGAATTCGCTTTTACTTATCTATTTAACAGCTTGCTCCAATCTGACTGAAAGAATGAAACCTCTTACCTCTCAGTATTCGGTTTACACTATGTCAAAAAGCCTACATGAAACTCATGTGCAAGTAGGCCATATAGTTCATTTCATTTTTTAAAAAAAATTATTTCAATATACCGACATTTCCATCAAAACAAGCACTATATTTCAACCTATGGCCAGCCCCATTATAATAACTTAATTTGTCACCTGTGTCTGAAATTCAAAACCCTCTGTACCTTTCATGATAATATTATAAATAAAACCACAGGTAGTCAACCCACAGGTGTGAGCCCTGATCGTGGTCGTATTATACCTAGACACAACAGGTATTGTCCTCCCCTGGGGCCCCACTTCCTGGATATTAGTAGAAGTTAATGCCATCCTTTTTCTTGTGTACCATTATCCGGATGGCGTGCCTTGACGGAGCACGGATTTCCTCCAGTGTCAAATTAACTTAATGGCCAGCGTCTTCATCTTGTTGTTGGCCCAGGCCGGATGTCTCGTCACGACCGTATCATGACTTCCGGAATGCTTTTATCCGGAGTTCCGTCTTTGCTGATGTATGGCTCTAAGGGGAACAATCGCCCTTGGCCTGGGTTATTGGATGAGAAAATAACCATTGTTGTGCTATCATTAATTTTGCTTCTGGGTAGTGATCATGATTTGGGTTTGTCTATCTGTTCAGGTTGATCTTCGGTAATGGGATTAGACCAATGAGTATTTGAAATGGCAAGATTTGGAAAATATAATAGATTGATTTAGTATGATAGTTAATGAAGAGGGAAATGTTTGATTTCAATAAAAGGATGTTCCATGATTACATTGGTTCGGATTTACGGATCTTTCATGGCTGTGCACAGCTTTTTCCTTTCCTTTTCTTTTTCAAAAAAGAACATACAATCCTTAACCTTGGGGCGAGTTCTAGCCACGAATCATGAAACGTTATCATACATGGATATAGATTTAAACCTATGTGGCTTCAGTTTAGATCTAGAAAAACAGATGAATCAGCATCCATGTATTTCGAGCAATTGTATTTCTACTAATGGAAGGATATGACGATGATATCTCGATTCCTTTCCTCATAATTATTTCCCTCTCATATATGCTTTCTGTTCCTGAGACCGGAGTCTGATAGGCCTATCATATATGATTGACCTAATTAGCAGGTGATGGCTGACACTTAGAAGGTTGAGGTTGTCACAAACGTTCACAGTTATTGCAGTAAACGTGTTGGTGTGGAAATAGTTAATCATGTATATGTATTCTGCATAATATGTATCCTATATATCTTAATCGAACTTACTATTATGATCATAATCATGTACACACACGCACACACAGACTAACATAAAAGTCACACACACTTGGAAATACATCCATACATACACACTTTTTTTTCAGTGAGTTATCTACCCTGGATGAACTCATTCACCTGTAAACTGAACCCAATCTTCCAAGTAGTCGACCCAGACACAAACACTAGCACATATATACGAGCACATGCCTGACACAGCCGTCCAGGTAACATTAAAGACCCAGATCTGCTAGCTGCGCCTGCCTGTCTGCCATTTCCCCTGAGCCCATTAGGCGTGTATTTTACACGGCGGAAGCGGGGAGAGGCCTTGGTCTCCCTAGGAGATCCTACACCTGCCTGTTAAGTGTGTGCGCCCAGCCAGCCCGACTAATTATATACAATACACCTGACATTTGCAGGTGAAACCAGGCGCAGTATCCGAGCGGCCCCGCCGCGCGGCCAAAAACGACTGCTGCCCAAGACACCTGAAGATACCCAGCGGTTTCCATTATGCAGTAACGAGGTAATTATCAAAAAGAGAGGATTCTGAGGGTTGTAGTATGAGATGGTGGGGAGGTTAATAAGCTTGATAACATTGGCCTCGTTATTTTGATGGGGCTTGTCGGAAGGGTTATTGTATATGTGTGTATGCATTACATGTAGCTTGAGGGGCATTGTAGTCAAGATGGTTCAGACGTTACTCATTTTACTTCCAGATGATATTGAATGAAGCATCAATTGATCATTTTATAGCTACTACTTAAGTGGGAGCGTATCTGGGAAAAGATACCTATTGTCATATTTGGCCACCTTATGGCCATCAGGTTTGGAGTTGTGTTCTATTCGTACAATAGACCTAATCATTTGACACTTAGCCAAAGGTTCTGTATTATAATATTGCTGAAGTCCCCGGGATTATTCCACTCTTTATTTCATCACTCTACAATGTGTGGTTCCTCTACAGCCGTATGTAAAATATAGCCCATTACATCCACAGTACTGCCAATATCTAGAAATAAGCCCTTTTGTTGCACTCATTAAGAAATATGGACAAAGACCAATTTTTATGTTATTTTATGAAAATTTTTGACTATGACAATTCTGAAAATATTAAAATGTTCATAACCAAGACATCATGGGAAATTCTAAATTGAATATTTTTTACCAGATTTTCTAAGTATAATGAAGGTTAGTAGGTTGCCATGGTTACAGAAAAGAAATGTAAAGCATGAAAAAAAAACATTTTTCATGCTTTACATTCTTCACTCTTCTCACGTTGCCATTACATGGAAACAAAGAGCACAATTGGGAATAAGGAGATCTTAATATGCAAGAAATGGCAAGGATCAGACAAACATATCTCAGCTTCTTGTGATGGGCCGAGTCTCTTATAATAGGCCTATGTATGCCCTATAGTTTTCACCACGGCTATGGCACAACGCCCACTGTCTATGTTTTCAGATATAATGTACAGACTATAGATTACATTTTCCTGGAAGGTAAATCAATTCGGTGTTATTGTGAAATGTAATGCGGTAGACAATGACAACTTTGAAACATTACCACCAAAACAATAACAAGAGTTTCCAGGAACACTGCGTATTTTTCGCATTCCAATCGAAATTGCTTGCATTTGCATGGCTTTGTTAAGGCATCTACGATCACATCTTGGTTAGAATACCCTCAAGCCCCATACCCACTAGGCGATTTGGGCCTCGGCAATCGTATTTTCTCCTGATCGCCCCTCAGTATGGTGTATTAAAATATGTATACATGTTTGATCTGAATCGCCGGGAAAATCGCCCGACGACTCGCCCAACGATTTTATCAAACATGGCCATTTCAATATCTGAATATAGCATACTGATGGGCGACGAAGCCCAAATCACCTAGTGGGTATGGGGCTTAAAGGTTTTATATATATATATATAATTTATGCGAGCAACCATATTATCTAGGCCTCTTTCAATAGAATAAGTTCTACTGGATATTTCACAATGTCATGTGCCACCTTTAATGTTGCACTTTTAAATACTTCCCTAGGGCTAAAACACAATGTGCCATAGAAAATGTACTTTTAACTAGGGCTTAAATGCACATTTTCTATACCCAAACCCACATTCAGGTTGAGATTAAGAAGGAGAGGCGGGGAATATCTGGCCGTCTGAACCTGTTGCTCCGCCACACGTCGCGGGAAGGTCGCCTCCTGGTGCGACTTGCTCGCTGTGAGGGACTCGCTCCATGTCGCAAGGCCGATGGCGACCCGCCCACCCCGTTCGCCCGCGTCGCACTGCTTCCGGAGAGAAGGTACACTGATAATCCTAAGGGTAAAAAAGTTAGTCACATAGCGACTAACTTTGGTAGTCAAGTTGATGGGGCCTGAGAGGACTAACTTTTTCTGGTCACTGGTGACTAGGGTGACTAACCTGAGCTAGTCTTATTTAAATGGGTTAGCAAAGGGTAGCTACCCTTCATTAGTCAATGGTGACTAAACTTATGATACAAACACAATTTTTTCAGGATTGATTAATGGTATTTTGCATACATGTACAAAACATTCATATGGAGGGAATCATGTCTCAGGTATATCATTTAGGCCTTAGTTTTCATTTTATGTAATAAAAAAGAGGCAATTTTATGGGAATACCCTGTCCACCTGGGCCTAGTGTCAGCAAGCTTTCACAACCGGTTGGGACCTTTTTCGCACTGCCAGGCTCTGCACAACTAGCGTAAACTGTAGAATACATCCATATCCTATCATAGGTCATGATTTATTTGTAACTGAGCAATCAAATTGAATGGAATCATTAACATTTCTACTCTATCTATGGGCGTGAACAAGTAACCAGGGAGTTGGGTCACCACTCCAGTTGCTAGACGGTCACGTCACTGGATGAACTAGTCCCGATCCCTAGATCCCCCACTTAATTTAATTCTTCCTTAAAACCCATCGACGACGTGTTTTTCATCATCAATGACGATGAAACCCCGTCGTTGATGATGAAAAATAGTAAAAGCTCATTGGGACACGATGGACGATGAGTTTTTGGACTTGATGGTGCATAAATGCCCTGTTTTCACCAACCGATTTAACCACTGATTATTTGGTAATTTATTACTTTTAACTAATATTATAACAAAAGATTACATACCTTACATACCATTTGAAAGAGAATTAAAAACGCTTTCTAATGGTTTATAACATGTTCATGATCAACTAATATTCCCACTGCCGATTTTTGAAATAATTAGTAAAATCGGTTGATGGAAACAGGGCTTTTACTGCCAGTCTGGTGCCAGGCTGGTGGCTGATAAACCCCTTCTATCGGCGGTGTTTTCCACCGAAATATTAGGCCTGATTAATATGTATATTTACGACGACAAGGGGATATTCTTTGTCGGCCGTTTTTATCATCGGAAAACAATGTGGCTTCTATAATTACCGGTTGCCAGCCTGTCTACTGGGCCCTGGCTTCAGACCAACCTTCATCGTCGGCAACAATTCTCAAGTTTCCTCGCCCCGTGGGGACCGCCTTTAACCTGTCCTCTCAGAGTTGGCTGACGAGAGCGCCAACGGGAGCGCCGACAGGATCCATATTAAGCCCCATACCCACTAGTGCAGTCAATGTACAAATCGGTATTGTGTTGGTTTATCACCGATTGTAGTACCAATTCGGCGGATAGGAGCCGATGACTGACTAACGTTGGCCAACTCGGATCTTCTGTCTCATGGTCTGTGTGTGGGTATGGGGCTTTACAGTGATGAAAATGTCAACAACGTTGGAGGCTCAAAAATACCTAAATCTTCTGACAGATACTTGTAAATTCGGTAAATATGAATCACTGGAAACCCTAAGTCTCATATAAAGTACTTACTGTGATGTTTCATGTTCTGATGCCTTTGATTGGGGTAGGATTACATTCCTAATGTACATCCAACAGATCTGTCTCCCTTTGTTTTTGAAAGTTATGACATCACTTCCTGTAAAAATCCCCTTTATTCTTAGTCAGGACTGACCATGTATAATAGTCAACATATCTAAGTGCAGGTGACTATGCCAAAATGTGCCTTAGCCTTTATTGCTAAGGTGATTTGAGTATGCCAACATAGCCATCAGCTGACTAAGGCTACCCCAGTCAGGGATTATCAGTGTAGGTTAGATCTCTTCATCCTATTAACCCGATGCTCGGGGAGGGTTTTGCCTGGAGGGCCCGTCCATTAATTACGCAGGCATCAAGGGGAAAGGTCTTGACCCGAAGATCTTATTATTTCTTGGTGCTTCAGTTCGGGTAAGATCTATATTTTTTGCGTATTGGGTGCAGAGAGTGCGTACATGCGTTCTGCTTTTAAAAACGGGTAGTAATACTACTGCTAATAGGGATTTGAGAATTGCTCTATATTTGCTCTATTGACACATTCTCTAATACGGATCAACGGAGTTGGACTGTCAGCTGCACTATAGTTCCTTTCTGCATCCTTATCCAAGTAAATTTGTAAATAGATCAATGTCTAGATCTATAGTAATCGGATAGGATTTGAGAAACCTAGAATATGATTGTATTGTTCATCAGTTTACATGCATCATTCGCCTTACTACATATGATGCAATGTGTGGTTCCTACAAACTCAAATATTATGTATACATGACAGTCATTATGTATATATGTCGGTACATAAAAGTCTAGATGCCTACATAAATAGATGCGTTTATGCATCTATTTATGTAGCAACTAGGCTTGGTCCTTGCACTTATAAGCTATTGTTATTTGTTTACCGAAGCTATTGTTATTTGTTTATATAAGCTACTGCAGCAATTCCCAATTGCAAAGGACATTATGCAGATTAGGTCTGACTTCTGGCCGGATTGTGTTATGCAGTACTGGCATACCTCATTAATTTATTGGTTTATTATTAAGTACATTGTTGACCTTTTCTTTTAGTCGACACACGATGATGCATACCCAGCCAACAAGGAGTACCAGAGATCCTCATTTAGATGCCAACTTTGTTTTCGAAAACATCTCATCAAAGGAGGTATGCATCGGTAATAATAGAAGCAATATCTAAATGTTACGTATGACCTATCTGCTCTCTGCATGCTGCATGGTTTACTTTCTGACCAGTATACCTTTGGAATGCAATAGTGATGATAACGATACTTGTAACAATACAATCAGATGGGGGGTCCCTCCCCCTGTACATTCATGTTTGTACCCCCCCCCCTTTAGGAATTTCTGGATCCGCCCCTGTTAAGTATACACTTCCTGCATGGCATTGCAGCCAAGAGCATCAGGATTACCTGGAAAAGTACATTTACAGCAATTGTTCCTTTGGATATAAGGCCTGATATGTGAATGTAAATTGTAGAATGATATAGATTGTTCTAGGAACAAAGGGGCTCAATTACAAAGTTTTATCACTATAATTATCTCTCTGCCAGTCATCAAAATCGATCGATGAAATACATACAATGTCATAATATAGCAATTGTTATTGTCCTGGTTTGCACACATTGTCGAGGGCTTTGAAATAGCCTGAGGAATGAGGAATAGCTGGGGCAATGACAATTGCTGACTAATCTTGCAGTCTGTACTTGGTTTATCCTATATCAATTGCACAGAACATGTTGAAAATTTGTACTGACAACATAAAAATTGCCATTAGCATTAACAGGCAGGCATTATTGCCCTATGAGGCAATAATAGATCTTTTATTCACCTGCTTTTGAGAGGGCAGGACAGTACTGATGGTATAGGGGTTGGAATCCTGATATCGAATAAAAAATTGTATGTTTAATTTCTGCTCCACAGCTACCTGGCCTGGCATTAGAAGTGACCCTATGGGACAGCCACGACGACCCTCGGGTGCCGCCCTCCTTCCTCGGGGAGGTGCTCCTCGACCTGGCCAACGCCTGCCTCGACGGAAGCGACATGTGGTACCCCCTGGCGGACCACGACGAAAACAGCGGTCCACTTCCGCCGGTGGGTCCCTGCGGTGGTGCCGGTGGTGGTGGCGGTGGCGGTGGCGGTGGTGGGGAAGGGGAGGGAGCGGCGGCGGGGGTGGAGAGAGGGGAGAGGGGGAATGGCGGTGGTGGTGCGGCGGGGTCGGCGTCCACCTGGAGGAGTTTGCCTTCGTTGCCTAGGACTCCGGCTTATGACAGGGCCAAGAAACTGCTCGACAGGAGGCCCACAGGTGGGTTTTCATTCCATTATTTTTGTTTTTGTTTTTAAGGTTCCATATTATGAACATAAATTTAGGCCAAAAGCATTATATAATTTGTACTCCTATTCATTGAACCAGCTATAAGCCCATATGCGACGTCGTGTATATGTAGTGTGTATCGATTGTGCGAGATGAAGATATGTATATATAAAGCGACAAGAAGCAAAGTACTCTTTTTCTATACTACTCATGCATACATGGCAAGCGTTGCGTTAATTTGTATATGATACTTAAAATGTATAAAACAGGATGCACCGTAAAATAGAGTAGGTCTATAGGCCAACAAACAAACAAAATGCTTTGAGTTTTGTGCCATATACTAGATCACGTAGGCCGGTTTTTAGGCAAATATAAGAATTTCATAGATGACGTGGTTCGTGCACGCTATTCAAAGAGTGACTCATTAACACATTAAATCCATAACCCCCATTTCCATATACTACTTGCGTTTGGCTTCACATGAGAATCAACCAAATCCCCATTCCAGTATAGGCCTACTACTTACATAATTACATTTTGTCACAAGTCATATCCAAAAAGGACAATCGAAGCCATGTTGTTGCAATATTTATACAGTGGAATTGGAATGCATGCGCCTTCATACATATAGGCAGCACAAAGCGAAATGAATGCCCACAGGGAAAGATTTAAAAAATCTAAAAAGTGAATGATTATTTAAAACCGGATGTACTGTTTCAATTCGCTCATTGCATAAACACTTGTTTTTTAATTGCTTTAACAAACACTTGGTTTAGCATTTGCAATATTCACAAATGAAATAAATAATCATTCTTTCAATTGCTGACTATTGCCCTTTCAGACCCCCGTTATACTGCCGATGGACGGATGGAGAACCTTGTGCTCCCCTCAGAAGTGTCGGAGTCCTCACCCCAGCTATATAAAAGACGCATTTCCCCTGTCAGTAAGTACATCTTGGTAATTTTCTAGAAACGTTCGGGCGGCAATCATATAAAAGACGCACTTCCCCTGCCATTAGGTGCATCTTGATATCAAACTGTAATAAGCCCATCTCCCAGGGTTGGATAAGGGTTGGACAAAATAGTCATATAAGCAATCCTTGTTTTTCTAGAGCTATAATTACTGTTGTTGTTGTAAACTGGGATGGGCTTATTAACCCTGCTATATAAAACGATAGAACTGCACGTAACATACAGTTCTATAATAAAACAAACATTTACCCTATCAGTAAGTACATACTGGTATTTATCTGTAAACATGCCACTTGTGCAAAAGAAGTATTTTTCCTACACAATTTATATGCCATGGCCGCATATCGATTTCATGACGGTTCTTTCTGTGGAGTTACAGAAGTTTCCCATTTGATGTAGGCCTATTTTACACTAATTTCGTTTCAGAAAATGTTTAATTAGGTTTTCTATGTGATGAGTTTCGATAATAAGAAGGACCCTTATAAACATTTAGGCACTCTAATATCTTGTGATTACACTGAAAAAAGTGAAAACTTAGAAAGTTAGTCAAATCTGGCTTTGACCATCGAATTTCTGGGTTGGTCAGTGATTGTCGAACTTTCTAACCCCTCTCTAAGTGCATATTACTATGAAAATACTAACCCTTCGTCATATTGACTAAGTTTCTAACCCTGATTTTAATCAAGAGATAATTTGGCCTAATTATCAATAATGTACTGTCCTAAATACAATCAAAGGTTATGCCTCATTGTTATTAGGCCCTATAAATTTTCAATAATTTTCAAAATGTGACCAACCCTTAGTCAGATTGACTGAGGAGCCTTCCATAAAGTACTCTCACTATTTTTTATTATTAAACTAAGATGCACACAAATGTTTGAAAGTTACTAAACAATTTCGAAAAAAAGAGTAAATTAGGTCTACGGCCGAGTGGCATGTTTTGAAAGTAAAACCCCCTGCCCTTGTTGAGGTTATACACATAGACATTCATGTGTATAGGCACACATATCTGACTTAAATTAAGGACAGTTTTGAACACCCTTAGCATGTATGATTTAGGCTTAAGAGTTTGAATTTTTAATGGTTTAGATCAATAATGGTGACGACATAACTTAATCTATAAGGTTAATAGTTCAAAGATCGTATATTTTAGACATGAACCCAAATTCACGCAGATGTATTTGTGTACATTATTACATAATATATATATATATTATATATATATATATATATATTCAGACTTGAAATGAAGGAAAGATGTGCATAATATGGGCCAATATGCTATCAGGGCCGGATCCAGAGCCAGTGATCAAGGGGGTGGGGCAAACCCTGACCCCCCTAATAAAAATTAAAATTAAAACACCATTTTTAAACAGATCTTTCAATTTTAAGATGCCAAAATTTTCTCCCTTTGGTCTACGGGGGCAAATGCCCCTTTTGCCCCCCCCCCCCGGGATCCGCCACAGCATATCCCATGTGGCTGCCGAGTAATGAGACCCGGCCACTGAGTGTGGACATAGATCCACAAAAGCGATAATTGCAAACACTAGGACCTATAGGGTAGTGGTTAGACTCCCTGCCTCTCATGCCAGCGGCCGGGGTTCAATTCCCTCAGGGACAAACCCTTTTTTGTCAACTTTGACTAACCTTTGGTGTTTGGGTTAGTCAATCTGCCTATGAGTTAGTCAAAAAAAGGTTAGAAACTTCGGACAAAAATGCACCGTCAAATGTCCTAAGGTTTTCACCAAAAGTTCGGACATTTGACTAACTTTCTAATCCAGATTTTTTTCAGTGTAGTAAGGATTCTTACTATAACATTGTGCCACGGGAGGGATATTTCTTAATCGGCAGCGGCCGTTGCATGGGAACGTTGCAATTATCAATGCATGGATAGCGTTTCCGTTTTTATACGACATAGGCCCTAATACTTTTTGACATAACTCATTCAAAGGTAACTACCGTCATTATGAAATTAGTTGTTTCTATAGAGAAAGGGCTTAAAATTGCCATGCATGCACTATGAGAGTTTGTCCATCAGCATTATTTTTTCCCTTTATGGTTAGATTAAAATAGGAATCCTTTCTGTCTAGCTCTTTGTTTTCATTGTAATCGGCCAGATTTAGCTCCCTGTTAATTAATTCTCTGAAAAGTTGAGGAATTGAAAAACGGCTAGAAGTTGAAGAAACCTATGCATTGTTGGCATAATATTCTTAGGTATGGCAAAATTAAAAACGACTGATCTCTTGTTTAAGGTATTATGATCCCGAGATTTAATTAAATCAATAGGTTTTAGGGCGAAATAAGCAGCTACAATAAACAAATACAGACAATTCTTTGGATGGTTCTATTTTCATAGATATGCAAAGCCACGAAGAAGGGAATGCAAAGACAAAACCTATATCATCTTCAACATCGACTCCAGAAAACCTGGCACTTCGTGACAAAAACGGTGAGCATAGATCCTGAAAGCTTCGGTAATTACAGAAAACGGCCCTATCTAAAATAATTGATAGTGCTTGGAAACGGGCGTTTTACAATAAACATGGTAAATCCAGGATTTTTCTTTTCATTAAATACAGCTGTCTTTTGTTAATGTCATTACAATCACCAGATGGGATTTCTCCAAATTCTTAGCTGAAGAGCATCAAATCTTGCCGTCACAAAAATACGATGGGCTCCTTTTCATCTGGCGTCTCTTTGCCTCAGGCTAAAGGACTAATTGTATCATGGGTGCTGCCGTGGCATGTGGTGATAATGAAGAGGCATGCTCGGCGCCACTTCTTTCAGGGGCCGACAATCATGTTATACTTTTTATAACCCGTTTCAACCTTTAGAGGCGACGGCGCAGTCGGGAAGGAGCCGGCCCCCTCTTAAAGTTCGTATGATGAGACAGATGTCGGACGCCGTTAACAAAGTCAGCGCCAAATTAGCCGATAAAAGATCACATAGTTTAGGTGAGCCTTTTCTCTTAGATGCACTGATTACGTTGTTAAACTTAATAGTTTCAGCTCCCACCACACCGTGTTAATAATACCACCATATTACCACAAAACCTACCCAGGTGCATGCACGCAGCGAGTATTACCTTTATAAGTAAGTAGGACTATTTACATGCAGATTTAAAGCAATGCAGGTTATTTCAAGGAGCAGTTCAAAAGGCTTTGATTTTTATTTTTGAAATGGCCTGTCATAATAAACAAAGGTGCGTGACCCTTGGCACGAACCTTGCTTGTTGCAGACACGATTCTCCGAGTGACGCCAACTGCTTGATAGCTTTAATCACCATCCTGCTGTTGCCTCTCATTAACGACATGTTGGTTTGCTTTTTCCTGCACGTCCTGCTATAGATAGCTCGAGTGAAGGCGGCAAGGTGTCGACACTCGGTGTACCGGAAGACGATTCGGCCCGAAGACATAGTACTTCCGGTATAGGCTCCAACAACCATGACAGAAAACACGCTGGCACCAGTGAGTGTTTGACTGTTTAATAAAAAAGAAAAATGTTCGGCGTTGATCAATTAACTTTATAATGGTGTAATTGAAGCTGGAAGGCAATGTTTTCAAATGTATGCCAGGAGGCCTAGCTCGGAGATGCTAATCCATGCTTTCTAAGCAGAAAACATGAATTGGGAAATGTTGGTTTTAAGAAAGCATAGTTAAAAGGAAAACACTCTGGCATTAAAAAAGATAGGCCTAATCGGAAATCCGGGGGGAGGGGAGGAGGAAATCAAGAAACAAAAAGAGGAAAATTGCATATCTGGTAGATTCAATATCTCATAATTGGGATTTTCCATATGATTATATAGGTAAAAGTAATTTCCAATCCAGAATCGAACATGCCCTTTTTGTCATTGTCCTAGTACTACCCAATTGCCTTCAAAGAGGCAAGATCAGAGGCGGACCTTGTAGGATGATCTAAAGGTCTTGACCCTCTCTCTCTTTTCCCTGGTGACTTTACTTACTAACCACAGAACACTTCTATCAAACTGTTATTATGAGCACATTTTGAGCATAGTCTAATCAGAAAAAGGGAGGCCGCACGCGTCCACACGATTATGCAGCATTGTAATATTTAGCCCTTTCCTAATAGTTATCATAAGCTATCTGGTCACCTTGGGAGTTTTCAACAGATGTTATAAGCTATATAAGAGACCTATACCTAAATTGGTTACGTCCAAAAGTAGACAATATCCCTATACGCCAACGCCGAGGTGGCAAAACGGTAAAGTAGCCATATCTGTGTACCACCATACCTGTGCTTGCTTGCTATTTCTGTTTTTGACCAATGTTAGAAGGACATACATGCAGGATATGTTTTTAAAAAGCAAAGAGATCTTTGAGCATGTGTGCTACGTCAGGTCTATCTCAATGCAACTTCAATGATTGCGGGTTTTTTCACAGGCATACTAATAAAAGGCCAATCATTACTTAGCTGCTTAGGTTAGGAATCAAGATAATAACAGACTTGATCAATAACCTGGTAACTAAAGGCTTGATACCAAAGAGAATAACATTAAGTCTACCACTTTGGCAAAAGATTAGTAAAGAACCCCTATAAGAAATATAAAAGTTTACATATACAATTAAGTTTCTTTTTGTTTTCTTTTTCAGCCCCAGCTATCAACCTGGAACTTCTTTCTGCACCTATGCCCGTGAGCCGCAGCAGCAGCCAATCGTCGGGCAGCAGATACATTCCCACTGACAGCGAATTTGACGATTCTTGGTAAGTTTATGACAGGGTAATCATAATATGATATTATTATCTAAATTTAATAGTAATGAATAAGGATCAAGCCATTGATTTTGTCTTAAAGATACAATTATTTGGTAACCATCATGGATAGTACACAGTCATCATTATATTTTATTTATGCTGTAGGTATATGCTATATTGATACAAATCTTCTTTAAAATTTTTCAATTCAGTTATCAGGATTTCATCAGATGAACACCGGCCTGCGCACACCCGAGTTTATGATGATAATTTGATAATAATATTATCCTAAAGGTCGTGTCTCTGTTTTGAATGTTAAGGAGAGGATTTTACATAATCGACACAAGATCATAATACAGTGTAATAAAGAGTATAAGATAATAAATACTAAATGTAATGGTGAAACATAATGCCTCTTTTTCAGTTATTCAGCCTCTCCAAAGATTAGCGCAATGCTAGATGAACTCAACATGCCTCCTTCTATGGGACCAGGACAGATTTCAGCCAAAAGGTCCTTCTACGACGATGGTAAGTGCATGGACCGCAATTTAATGGTTAAACTTTATATACATAATAGTCTCGGATCTAAGATTTTGAAAAGGGTATGATGCATGCACAGACAGTCCAACATCTTAATTTACAGGGATTCTACGTTAAGACATTTTCTGGAAAAAGGCGCATGGCGCGTGCCTACGTCCCTTGCATTCTATCAAACAAAGTTAGTGGACTATCCTTGTATAGGGCATCTGAGCATAGATCTTCTTTTCTAAGTAAGTTGATGCCTCTTGCAATATGGGCGGAGCAATAATTCATAGGGCATCAATATCAATTATGAACAGATTGTTCTTTTCTTTTAAATAATTCCACAGTACTATAGCTGTAGAACGTTGGCAACGTTTTATTATGACGTCACACTGTCCGTTGGCCCACGCAATGACATGTGACACCTCATTATTACATGTATCATTGGAGGTATCATTGGCCTTCACATCAATTTGCACCCTATAACCTATGTGTTCTATAGTACTGTGTCCCCACTATCAAGTTACAACATACATGGTCGTGGCTAAAGACTTTGCACAATTAAATTACTGATTATGTAGACTGGAAACACGAGTGTAAGCAGTTGTATTTTAATTTACCTCCTCATTAGATTTTCTTTTTGTGTACGATGCTGGTCATGGTATTCAAAAAGGTCATAGTAATGGAAAGTAAAATGATATAAATAATATCATGAATTAGTCCCGATAAGAATGAAACATCTTTGCCCAAACATTGTAATTATATTTGACTTCGTGGGCAAATATGTACCCTCTCTATTGATTGCGGAGACGAAAGTATAAATTCACAACTCGACCTTTATCTTAATGACAATCGGTGATTAGCAAAGGTAAAATGCTGCTTTCCTGATCTAAATGTGGTGAATTACAACTCTTGGAGCTTGGTCCGTGTATTTGCGACATCATTTTAGCATTTTTCACTTGTGGCTAACTAATTGCACGTGGACCATAAATTACAAAAGACCATTCATGACTTTCTAGAGTAGGTGTTGAAAGGTATCCAATTATCAAAGGGGGCAGTTCTAGGCACATAATTTCATCATGACCATGGGTAACATGGTCAAGGTACCATAAAGCAAAGGCGGAAATGCGCCGTTCAAACATAAAAATTCT
The DNA here is from genome assembly GCA_936440205.1 of Lepidonotus clava. Classification (NCBI taxonomy): domain Eukaryota; kingdom Metazoa; phylum Annelida; class Polychaeta; order Phyllodocida; family Polynoidae; genus Lepidonotus; species Lepidonotus clava. Next base: position 42,237,052 of record OW387134.1, read on the forward strand.
TTTGGAAACCTTGGCAAGAAAACCTAATGTGTGTACACTCATTTTTGGAGGCTTTGGGTGGCAATAAACTACCAGATCCCTGGATAGCAATTATTTGTGGTTCGAGAGGTAACAACGAGAGCAAGCACAGGTCGAGCCAGATCATCCTGAGAAATAGATGTAAAAAATGTAAGAAAATTATTACGACTAGGTTTATGGGGACGGAAATTTAAAAAATAGAAATCTTCAGTGATACCAGTGTTATTTGAATAGATTATAAGAATAATTATTCACAACTCGTCCAATTACTGACACAATGTATGCATATAACTAATATGGGAAAGTAATGAAATTTCTCAAGACCCTATACGTTTGACTTTTTATGTGGAATTGCATGATCGGCATCTTATGTTTTCTTTAGTGGACGGACGAGAAACGGCTAGCATACAACTGGGCCTGGTTATCACCAAGGGTCAGATGGAGGTGGACGTGGTCAGGGCCCAAGGTCTCCCCTACCCCAAGTCAAAAACCCCACCAGGTAAGGACCTTTTGCTTGGTCTTTTTTGACTACTTCAGGTGGCTTCAGTGGATGCATTCTTCTTAAGTCATTCATTATGATGACTATTAGCAGTCATGTCTTATTTTCATTGCATAGGAATATTTACCGATGACGACAGTATGTGTGTTCATTTGTGTATGACATTATTTATAATGCCAAAATGTGTGCCTAATATCCACTCTCCAAAAAGGAGGGAGTCAATAATTGATGAACTGGTTCGTATCAAAAGCTATCTTCTGCATGGGTGAAACATGAGGAGACAAAGAACCCCGTTTCAATCGCACATTTCCACACACTACTCACAATGCTGTCAATAACTTTGTACCCTATATACACCTTTCCCACGAACCTGTGCAGTGCCCCAGTCTGCCCACTTTTGGGGATTTTGGTAACTAGGTAACTTTACTTCATATACTATGGGAAAACCCTGAAAAAGGTGTTTCAAATTTAGTTCACCAGGGGTTGCCACTTTAATGAGAAAGGTGGTCCTTTGGACATGGTACATTTAAGAAATTCTGAATGAAATATTAGTCAGTGATTATCAACGAAGACACTTTCTGAACTAGTCATGTACCTGGTAACTCATGAGAGTCCAGTTTTACCAAATATATATTTCAATTGCCCATAATGCAAAGCCATATAGCGTTTACACATCAATACTAAATCTAGATACGTTATCTATTGTGTCAATGTGTGCTTCCTCTCAAGAAAGTAAACACTGCTCTTTCGTTTTTCTTCAGATACCTACGTTAAGCTTAGCCTACTTGATGGAACACGGAGGATGCAGCAAAAGAAAACCAAAGTCGCTAAATGCTCACTCGACCCCTTGTATCATCAACAAATCAAATACCCTGCTTGCAACATCCATGGACGGCACTTACAGGTTTGAAAAATTACCTTTCCACTTAGTTCTGACTTAAGTCAACATTATTACGTTGCACTACTCCTGTGCATTGAAAAATGTAGGCCTAAAAGCTTTTTTTCCCCCTCTATTGTCATTAGACAATTACAGTATACACATAGGATATGTCAAACTCTAATGTATCTCATGTTTGAAAATCTTCTGACAACATATCATCAATAATCAGCAATATCTTGCGGTATGATTCTTTAAAGCAACAGAAATTAAAGCCCTTATTACACTACGCGGGTTACCGTTCGCGTTGGCTAATATTGCCCAATGTGAACGGTTCACGTTCGGGCTGTATTAAGGCCATATCATGCTACCTGACGCAAAGTATATTATACTACGCGTTTTGCGTGGGTTGGGGGTCACGTTGAGTTGCATTTGGTCGCATTGGCACCGTTGGTACATGTATTTTTTACAAACATTTTGTTAAAATAACGCGAATCAGACAAGTTGGGCAACGCGACCCAACGCGAACGTGCACATGATCCGACACGTAGTGTAACATGGCCTTAAATCGACAATGATCCTACTTATTCCAGATTGTTTTTCATCATTCTTATATTTTCTTTTTTTTTCAGATTCAAGTCAAAGAAAAGTCTGGTCGATTTGAGAAGAGCCTTTGCCTGGGGGAAGTGGTCATACGATTGGACAGCCTTGACTTGAGTAGGAAGACTACGGGCTGGTATAGGTTATTTGGGCGAGGTGAGGTGGAGGTAGGGTCAACCGAGTCCCTACACATCTACAGCCCATGAACATGTTATGTCAAAAAACAGGCTGGTCCTGGAGGATAACAATTGGTCAACTTTTATAACCTATTGAAGCTGTATTATCTTAGATGATAACAATGCCATACAGCTACCATGTATATGTATATAATAAAGTATATAATTATATTGTACAGAGAAAAGTATGTGGAATAGATTCTATTTAAGAAGTGGTAGAGATGGGAGTCTGAAGTGCCTCTACCATATTGCTTATAAATGTTTTGTGTGCCTCCCTGAACTGCTTGCCATTCCCTGGTCTTCCCATTGATATACCATTCATAATAATTAATTAGTCTATATTGCCAAATACCCACCGCCAGTCTTACCAAAGTTAACTTTTAACCATAGAAACATTAAACGGTTTACTTTCTTACTATGTCTGTTGAACTCTAACCTCTCTTACCCGTCCACTCATCTTCCATCTCACACAGTCATTTCTTCATTAAAATACATTAATTTACTTCTGTCCATTACAGAAGTAATGATAATGTATCACATCTTCAAGCAATGCTGACGAAACGTTTAAGTGGAAAAGCCATGCTGCAAATACGAATAACTACTGGGCGCCTTGGACGTTTGGGCGGCTGATGTTGAAATATTTCTACAAACTGACCTCAAACTGCATGAATCAACCTCTGAGATATAAAAATACTGACTGATCCTTGAACTTGATCTGCTTAACTAGTATGAAGCCCATATTCCACTTATCGCAGCCCCCCTCAGAACCTTGATCCTTGAACTTAACCTGCACTTTAGCTAGTATTCAGCCAATAATCCACTTTACTGCCCCCTTCACAATATTGCCCATACCCAACTTGCAATTCTGTGTAACATAAATAAAATGCACCTTTAAACCGATATATGTTCAGCTAAATTTAGCTTTTGTGTGATTAAAGGAAGGAAAGCACTTGCTCTTTAGATGAATTATATTTCAGATACAATGACTCTTTGCTTTTTACAATTTTAACGTAATTTAATAGGTCCCCCTGTTAACCTACGAAATATATTCTCTTCAGATTTGACGTAAATTTCTTTTTTACCAGTTGAATTCCTTAGAACTCTGACATGCCTGTCACAGCACCCTCTAAGATTCAATATATTGAATGATCTTTGAACTTTACATGTAGCTGCTAGTATTAACCACCTGTTCCACTTTACAATTTCCACCCCTCGGGGTTTTCCTAACACCAGAAGTATCAATTTGATATACACCTTTCCCACGAACCTGCGCAGGGCCCCAGTCTACCCACTTTTGGGGCTTTTGGTAACTAGGTCACTTCACTTCATATACCTTAACTATGGGAAAGCCCCAAAAAATGTTTCAAATCTAGTTCACCAGGGGTGCCACTTTAATGAGAAAGGTGTATACATCGACAGAAACATTAACTATAATAAAACATACTTTGAATTATACATATTTTCAGAAGATAGTATCAAATCAACCTTATAATCAAATTGTATTTCTCTTTATGAACAATGGCCATAATTTGTGTAAACTTATGCTGATACGTAATAATCACTAAGCAATCTCTCATGTATATTACATTACCAGTTGTGAATTGAATATGAATCATATGGTGCATTTGTTATTGTTAACTGTATATAAAAACATTATTGCAAGGTATGTTGGATATAATGTATAAATTGAAGCTGGGAGTGACCAAAAACCTAGGCAACTAACATGCTGTGAATAAATAATGTTATATGAAAATATATTTTAGGAATTCCAATTTATGAGTATATATACTGAATAGCATGTGTATATAATTATGTGCATGGTTATAACAAACAAGTGCATTTTTGAATAAAGTATGTATTGACTATTGTCAGAGGTTCCGTATGGTAAGCGTAAACTCTATTTTTGTATTGTTCTGGTAACTATCTGCAAAGCAGTATTCTTGAAAGATGTAGTATATAAATATATATGCGTAAAATGCCTCTAGTTTGTGTACAGTATCAATATCACACTACTGAGAGTGAGACACTGTTGAATAGTATGGTGACGTGTGCAATGAGTAAGATTATGTGCCTGTATTTGTGAGATAGATTTGAACCACATAGATATAGATCTCTGTCAATTTAGACTTCTCATGTTAGGATGTTTATGTGGACCATATGTACTAAACAGTGAACTAGCCTATCTTCTTAACTTGTAACTCTTGCTAGCCTTGTAAGATAAAGTTATACTGATTGAAAACTCAATGTCAATATATATTTGGAGAAGGAAAAGACGTTTCGGACCAGGTTTAAGGTTGTCCCAAATTGATGCTCATGATCACTTACTGACATACACTTGTACGGACTAAACTCTTTCTGTTGAAAGCTGGTTGAACTGTATTCTGTATCAGAAAAAAATACATCTACTACAATATGAATGGTACACCTGCAATAATAGACTTTCTGCTATCTCAATCCTTCAATACAACTACCTTGCACTATTTTCTGGAGCAGTAGGCATAATTTCTCCCTACCACGGACAGCCAACTTCTTGAGCTTTGCCTGCAGGTTAGCCTAGATCACGATGCATGCTGGGTAATATGTAGACAAATCACAAGACTTTAGTATAGGAATTTTCATGAATAATTTCAATATTAGAACTTTTACATGATGTAAAACCAGAGATTTTTTTTTTAATTTGTACCCATATACCTTTAATATTTTCAAAGTATTTTGAAAATTCATTCATTATAGATGGATATATAACATTTATTTGTTTATTTTCTACAGTTTTTCAAGGGATTTTGTCTACAAATTCAGTCCAAATTAGCCTGCAGGTGCTTAAAATACTCTAAATCAGCTATCCGTGGTAGGGAGATCTGATGATCCAGAATGATACTGATAGATGGTGCAGTAACATAGCAGCTTGTTATTGTGAGTACCAAACGATGTATAAATATTCCTTCTAAACACCTCTTTGCAAATACTTTACTGTAATTTGCCAAATTTGTTCTAAATAGATCTATGCCGTGCGTATGATTTAAAACTTATGTCTATGTTATACCTTGTACATAGCAGCTTAATTTGCAAGATTGCAAGAATTGGTTTAATCCAGACGTCAAGCACACATTCCCTTGTGAGTAACGACTAAAAGTAATAGGCAGTGTGAAAACCTATATTTGACATTGATATTGCAATGCTTCTGTTCCTTTGTTAATGATACCTAATTCTGTTTTCATGAATTCTCGTATGTGACGTCCAGTACTTAAAGTGCATAGTGGTGGTCCAATGTAGAAATAGGCATACACTCCTGTAATTAGCAATATTGTACAATAAAGTGCCTTTTATGGAAATTAGAGTTTGTCACTTCCTTCCATAAACACCTTTATTACAGGAGTTTACATACTTAATTAATGTTGCAGAAAGTAAAGTCTTGCACTGAGGCAGATATCTCAGGCAAAGACGGTATAATTTTAAGTTATGCTGCTTTTTGGCAGAGGGCGCAATACTCGTTTTGCTTTTCTAAATACATAGCTCCACTTATAAGTTTTGGAACAGCTAAGGTAGCAATGGAGAATAAAGGAGAGGTGGTCACCAGATTGCTACGGGCACTAATAGATAAAATGATTTAGTAATGGGTCGGAAAGACAATGATTAGTAGGTTTAGAATATCTAGGATGGTAACGATGTGAGATGAGACTGCCATATTTAGACTGATGTATGTGAACACATGGCAGTATCACCCACCTGCGGAGATACAGAGCCGGAGTGAAAGAATGTAAAATCGATAGAGGGGGACATTATATAAATGGCAGTCTATGTGTGATAGTCGGAGACTGAGAAAGAAAGTAACAGAGTAATAACATAACACTGTGAGATGGGTGGATTAATCTAGTGCTGGTGGCATTCATTGGTGACCAAACTGTAACAATAGGATAACCGTACTTGTGCACAGCATCGTGGGTTCATTTCAACTAATAGATCACGATAGAAGGAAGAGTTAGACTTTGGCCTTGACATCTTCATAATGAGTAATTTGGTGTGACCCTCATAGGTAAAGCAAGAAATTACATCAATGATTGAGCCAGACTATATTCATGTGATGAAGGAACCTGTACTCTCCATTTACGTTGGATTATCAATAAACATATGAACCTCCGCAAGCGAGTATACTCATTTAGATTTGAACACCTTAAATTAAGTGAACCTCTTCTGCTTGGCTAGCATCATGAATCTCATTTGCAACTATACAAACTACAGTTATTACACAACACAATGAGATAAGAAGATTAATCTGTTTATTGCAGACTCCCCTATAAACATAAAATAACATCACTCTTGTTCAGCTTAACACATATTTAGCTCAAATTTATTTATATATCATAATTTCATAACCTCAACACTCATCAATGCAATACGAGGCAACTCTGTGAGGAATAAAATATAATTGTCATCATGAACTCATAATTATTCCATATACTAAATCATTTAACCTCGTAGGTGAACTCTTCAGGTTGAGAACTTGCCTGTTTTAATTTCTCCTTGTGTCTCTTCTTTTTCAACTTGCGTTTCTGATTTTTCGTGAGCGACTCCTGATTTTCTATGTGACTAGGTTTAGTCCTTTTGACCTCATCAAGTAATTTGGGGTCGTTGTCTTCTTTGTTTGTTATTATTTGCGTCTTCCTTTTTCTTTTCCTGCGCCTTTTATTGGATCTAGATGAATCTGAAATATGGCATACAATATCAGACTATTTCAAATTCAAATGTATTATAAAATGATTATGAATATAAATACTAGATTTTCGGGTACTGTCATACCGAAGGAGGCGGGCGGTGGGCCAAAAAAGACAGGAAATTGCGAATTTGCGGAGAAATCAAGGCAAGACAGTGACTTTCAATGATTGCGCAATAATTATAACAAGTTACCACTTTAACACTAAACCTGTGCCTGGAGATTGTGAGAAGTTAGAGAGTGGAACCTTCTTTGTCAATCTCCATGCATCCCTATGGGAAAAAGATTTGCTGTGCGTGGAGAGTGATAATCTACTTCCTTTACTATAGGACATTCCTATTTCAATTTTGTAACAAAAAACTTATGGATTCTCTCCAAAATTACAACAAAACAACCGAATATTTAAGAATTTTGGAACCAAACCACCATATACTAGAAACAGAACTACAGAAATGCATATAGTTTGAAGATTATAATACTGGCATTACTGAGAAAAGTGGAACGAAAAATTGGTCACAAAATTTTAACAACTTTTCTGACCCCCATTGAAATGCATTGAGTCAACCTGGTCAAGAAAGAGTGTAGAGAAGGTCGGCAGCCTAAGGCCCGCCTCCCAATAAACTTTCGCGGGAAATATCAATCTGGGGTTATTTAGATAATGCTTTAGCCTTCTTCCACTTAGCGAGGAAAAAATTGGGCATCGATCCCATAGAACCAAAAACGGTTTAACATTGTTCTGACTAGAACAGATTCTTGACAAAATTAAATAGATACGGTAGATAACTCTACTTGCGGGCACCAACATGAGCCCATACTTTATTCAATGTGGTCTGTGGTTATGTGTTTGTCTATGGCAGCTATTAAATTGTTAACTTAAAGACAGGTTCGTAGTGTCAGGGAGCACTCTCTATTATTAACTTGGTCCTGAAAGAGAAACCGTCTAATCTAATTCCAATGGATGTATTGAAAATCAATTTTAAATAACAAAATCTTAAAACTGTCTTTCAAGAAAAAGTTAGGTCTCTACTTATCTTAATTTAAAAAAAGATTCTAAACTCGGTGCCAGATTTACCTAGTTGGTTTTCATCGGATGAGGATTCAGAATCAGGGGAAGAATCTGGAAGCGCGAAACCCACTTGCTGAGGTTCTGAACTTTCATATCCAACAGGAGGTGGCGCCACGGTGAATAACCTAGTTGCGACATCTAGTGGCAAAATCTTTTCACCAGGGGTCACCGCTGCATGGTCCACGGGGGGGTTTTCATCGGCGTTGGTCGTTGTCTTAGGTATTTCGTCATCTTTACCGTACAGATTTTCCAACACTTTTGCCTGAAAAACTAAGAAGATAAACCGTAAGCCTGGGCTAGACACTCACATTACATTGTCATAAGTAAACTGCAGTCGAGACTTGAATAGAGAAGTAGTCTCCGGGACCGTGTACGACCGTAGACCCCTACCAGTCAAATAAGTGCAGGTAAATCTAAAGTTTTAGCACAACTAGGGCCTAACAGTCGAGAACAGTTGTGTTTCCTGTACCATGAACATACTAATAAATTTATCCTACCTTTTTGCCTCTCTTCATTCATGACGTATTGTCGAAAGAGCAGTCTGTTTGAGGCCCTACACACAAGCAGACAGCAAACTCGAAACTGTGAATGTGTGATTGACCCAGACGGCGCTCGCGTTAGTTTTTCCTTCAGTTTTAGTTCACTTGTCACTCGCTCGGGGTCAGCAGGTGCTTGGTTTACTTGCAAGTTTGTGGGAGAAGCAGCAAATCTATATTCATACGAGTAAAATGAGGATATAATATAAAATCTCCGATGTTTGTAAACACTCTAAACTTTCCGCGCTATTTTGCGATTTCACGATACTAATTTTGGCAAGCCCGACTACCCAATCAGAACGTCTGGTACATAGTGCTCGGCGTTCGACCAATAGAAACAGCGCTCTCTGCGGTCGATGGCGACAGTTCCCTAACAACGAAAAGGTGTTTTGGGGCGCTCGGATCGAGAGAGAGAAATGAGGATATGAAAAAGAAACTCTCATGTAGATAACTGGAATAAGGCTTCAAAATGACGGATATATTGTGCAACTGGTTGAACGATGAGGTGAAGCTCTCGCGTAGAGTTGGTGAGTTTTGTTTTGGTCGTTCTTTCCTAGATCCGCTGTCACTTCAGTTGAGACTTGAGTCACTTGAGATTCAGTTCATTTGACATTTCACATTTTCTGTCAGAGTAGAGTCAGAAGTGCAGCTACTGTCAGTCTCGCTCTTAAACATAATCAGCCTCAGGCTCACTAGTCTAAAGAGTGGATTTAACCTGAGATTTGGCTTGTTGAACCACCATGGATTATGAACGCCCCGTGGGTCGAATTCCCAGTTGGTGCTGGGTTCACTAAGCCTAAGGGATGAGCCTGAGGAACAGCTAAAATGATTTCCATGTTTTGATCCCCTGCTGTTTGCCTGCATTGTGACCTTCATCTCATACCATCACCAAAGACAGAATTCGTCCCAACCGTGAAAATTACCCTGGCTGTCGGTATGGTGTAAAACATCCACCACTCACCCACCACCATCAACCGTGTTTGTGTGTGTGTGTTGCCTGTTGGGGGGGGGGGGGGGGGGCATTTCATTTGTCATTCGAACACCACACGTTTTTGCAGACAAGAAAACAACGTTAAATACATAAAAAATTAAGTCAATCAATGATAACATTTATATTCTGTTAACGTTATTCATACTCATACGTCATACGTATGATAAGGTAAGACGTTTATGATATCATTCTCATTTCTGCCTGTCAGCCACCACTGCAATCCTGTTTTAGACATGTCATACCTGTCTGTGTGATTACTGATAACGTTATGGCTAGTGTCTAGGGTGTCATCGATGAGTAACGACTAACGTTAGATCTATAAGATGCTAGATTTATAATAGATCTACTTACTTAATAGAGTCTAGACGTAAAGCCAAACAAACAAGTTGTTGAGGTCATTTTCAAGGGTAAAAGATAAGGTTGATAGATCTGTATTTTTCTTTCACTGTTATTCTTTTCATTTCAATGAATATTGGAAAATAAGAACTTAAGGTTACTCCAGACAGCATTGCTCGACATTAAGGATTTGATTTTAACCTGGTTGCCTGTCAAGTAACTAAGGTCTAGGTTATATTATACCCGTCCGACCCTAAAATTCACCTGCCAAACTTTAATAGATCATTATCATATCACAGAAAGTGTTCCTGTCCCTCAGTTAGGTGAATGTCAAGATCTTCCGGCCATAACTCAAGTGTTATCTGCCCCGGGCAGGCGGGCAATGCTAAACCATTAATTGCGAGCCCTGAGGGCACTACCTGAAATGAATTCTTTTTATTTTGTAATATATTTTCTGATAACGGATAGCATATTTGATGTTCATTTGCTGATATAAAAACTTAATTTTAATGATATTAGTAAAAACACGTTTTGATAAAACTAGTTGGGCGTTGAGGCAAAAATAAAAAGTTGATCTGAAAACTTGAAAACTACCTCTCTTTTCTGCCTTATTAATTTATATGCTCTTGTTCATATGCATGTCGTTCCAGATAACATTATCAAATATTTATCCAATATAGGCCTAGAACAGGGCTCGACATTAAGCATTGCCCGCCTGCCCGGGGCAGGTAAATTTTGAGCTGGGGCAGGTAGATTCTGACAATCATATACACCTGCCCAAAGGGCAGGCAAACTTTCTGTGATTTGATAATAATCTATTACAGAGGGGCAGGTGAATTTTAGGTTTGGGCAGGTAAAATTTTACTTACACCTCCCCTAATGTTGCGCCCTGTAGAAGTAAGATGATTTTGAACGATAACCTGGCCATGACAATTTTTATTACGTTCAGATTTAATGACAGTGATATCTAAAAAATGATCTATAGGCCTTAATATTGAATAATTCATAAGTCTGACTGCTTTTGACAAAATTATCTATCACCTAGATAACAATTATCTAATTCGATGCTGAACTTCTTACATTTCAGATGCCAACAATTTTGCCAGGGAGTTTAATACTGGTTACCTGGTTGGAGAAGTCTTACAGAAGTACGGCCTCCAAGATGACTTTGATCAATTTTCCCAAAGCAAGTAAGTGAGATCTACCTGATAAGGCCTAAAAAAAATTGTGTTCAGGTAACCCGACCTACCTTAAATTTTTGGCCCTACCCTAAAAAAAAAAAAGGATTTTTTTTCAACGTTATTTTCAAAATCCATAACATTTGATCAGAGAAGCTTGGAACAGCATGGGACAGTATATTGATGCTCAGGACATGCATTTCAGATGTTAGAAATTGATTTAGAGGATATTCCAAGTATTTTTTGTATTATCAACACTGCCCGGGTCGATTTGGTAACGTACCCTAATTTTTTCGACCTATATTACCTGAACACAACTTTTTTGGCGGCCTAATTTCTTCACAGTATCAGTGACACTGAAATTGAAAAGTGACAGGTAAGAAATAAAAGCAAGACGCTGCTATGTAGTATGATGTGTATGTTATTTGTTTGTTCTTTCAAAAATGTTGATAAAGATAAGAATTAACTGATATACTGGATTTACATTACAAATTACAGGGGATAATTCAAAACATACATTACCTGTAGATTAACTTATTTCCCATTGTTTATTTTATGCAATTGATTCAGTTTGAAGATAACATAATTTGATATTCCCTGTTTAGAGGCAATTGATAACTGATAAATCCATTCATCCAATTACTTATTCAGAACTGCTAATGCCAAGCTGGCCAACTTCACACGGCTGGAGCCCGTGCTTCACCTCCTGGAGGTGCCCTTTGACACAAACATCGCACGTGACATGATGACAGAAAAGTTTGGTGTCGCCACACGCTTAATGTACCAGGTTTTCATCGGACTTCACCGAAAGACGAAGGCCAACCTGACAGGGGTAGCCATGGAGACTATGCGCCCAGCTGCACCAGTCAAACTAGAAGCCGTTGAAAGCGTGATGTACAAGGAGGTAAGTTTTAATAGTATAGTACAAAAATAATTGCCGGGCCCCGTACTATGGCTCACACAATTTTAAAAGTTCAAAGCCAACCCCAATGTTAACCCTTGGAATGAGGGGAGAGTGTTGAGTGAGGGGTGGTCAGTAAAGAATATGGCATATACAGCCAAAGAGTGGTGCAAAAGGGCCTGACTGATACCAGCCAGGTATATACAGGTGACACCCTGACCAGCCGCCACTGTGACCTATGATCTGTGCAATCAGGTGTGTCATCAGTGAAAACTACTGGGACCTATAAGTAGCACTCTAGGCAGTTCAGTGTCCAGCTTGACCCACTTCCGACCGCTATTGGCGAACACTCCCTATTAGGAACATTGAATTTCAAAAAGGAATGGTAGAAAACTATATCCCACAAAACTTTCCGAATTAAAAATAAAATAACTCAATATTAAAGTAACCCATACTTAGTGCTGACCGTCTTGTTAACTTAACAGTTAAGATATATTTGTCGCCGTGTTGTGTAAATCAGCTAATAATGATATTGATTATCTAAGCGCCTAGATGGTGATGACAAATTCCCTTGATTTTTCAGAGGTTAAAGATGCTGACTCCAAGGCAGACAGACCTTAACCTCGATTCTCTGAAAGCTCGCTTCCATGAAAAGCAGATCGCCATGGAAAAGACAGCTTTCAAAGAACGATTCGAAGAGGAGGAGCGGCATCTCCAGGACATCCAAGAGCACAGACAGTCTCTGATTGCAAAGTACAAGGACAGCCAGGCCAAGAAGTCTGAAATGCTGGCAAAAATTCAGTAAGTTCATTTTAAAAACGTTGTGTGGTTATCAGTATTTAGTGACAAATTTTATTTACAGGAATTATTTATTAGGCAATGGCAGGAAGGTTAAATTCTTCTTGATATTATGATGTGTCGTACAATTATGAGGTCCTTGCAGCTGTTCTTTAAGAGTCGGGATTTGCTTCTACACCACTAATCTTCTAGAATATTAATATACATATAAAACTCGTTACATTTCATACATGTTTTCCCTTCATAATATTAGTGAAGAGAGTTCTCCGTAGTCTGCTAACACAGCTACTAAGGCGTCTAGCCATAATACAAAGAATTCCTCTTTAATGTAACTTGTATTTCTCAGGTGTTGTTCTCCTTGAGATATTCCTTTCTCATAAATTAGTTGCTAGATTATTGGTAGTTTTTATGCAAATCTTTCCTGAATTCAAAAAAAAAAAAAAATCTAGTAGTAGCATTCACCTTTATTCAGCTTAATAGATGTAGATCACTTTTTGGAGATTTTGTTCACGTATTTACTGTATACTGTTATGTAGCTGTCAAACCCCCAGTGTTGCTGGGACAGAGCAGGAACTAACAGGATTGGAACTAACTGATAACGACGGAAAACTACTAGTATCTAACACCAAAATCAGGCAAGAGAGAACGTACTGTTGGCACCAACCCAGCCTGACAGTGTTGTAATGTCGCTGTGTTACAGTCTCCTCTGACATGTTGATTGTAAACACAGATTCTCCCCACCATTGAAAAATGAAAATGCAAAAAATTGAAAATCAACCCCGCACTTATGCAAGATTGCGCCCGATGGTTTTAACCCCTACACTTTACCTGAATGAAGCAATCCTGATTCTACCCTTGAGTGATGTTGCGGTGCGAATTTGACATATTGGTTTTAAATCATATATATGTATGGTTTTACACAGCATGTGATTCATTAAGTTTGAATTGTTGATCCTCACATAGACTTGTTGGGGTGTAAAGGGCCATACCCACTAGGTGATTTTGGGTCGGCCGACGGCGATAAGCGTCGGCGTACTCGTCGGCGTACTCGTCGGTGTAAAATTATCAAACATGCTTAATATAGATCGGTGGTCCCGTCGGCGTACTCGTCGGCGCCGACGGCCGACGAGTACGCCGACGGGACCACCGATTGTGTGTGGGTATGGCCCGTCCATCAGAGTCGCCGACGTGTACGCCGACGTGTACGCCGACGCGTACGCCGATTTGCACGCCGATCCATGCAAAATCGCCTAGTGGGTATGGGGCTTTAGATGACTATTCTTTGCAATGCATGCACATGATTTATAGGGAATATAAGTTGTGATTATACATGTAACAGTGTAAGATCCCATTTTGATTACAGGTAAATGCATGCATGTTTTCTGTATATAAAACTTCACAGGTACCCCATCCTTACAACTAGACAGTTGTCGCATGGACATTTCACGCACAGGACCCTTGAGTAATTTCTATGCTTTGCATTGGAAAATAATCCTATGCTGCACCACTATTGATCCGATTACACTAGCCTAGTCTGACCGGCACTTACTTGCTTATCGTTCAATTCAATTATTGAGTAACAAAATACAACACTGATTTACTACTGTCCGTTAAAGAGTAGGTTCCTGACATTATGAATATTTTCAATGAGAAACATGTATCCGTAAATGAGCACCTAGATTTAATTGACTATCAAGTTGGTATTAGTTGAGCTGATATAAAAATAACACGTCACTTTAGAAATAGAAAAATATTAAAACTTTTAATACCAAGTCGTTCATACTGGTCTGGACCGAAAATTTGAGTCCGAACCAATGTCATACACAATAGGTGTTATTCTTTCAACTTCTCTCGAATGAAGAATATATCTGAAATCAGAATAATACAAGTGAAAGCCATGATTGCTTGTAGATTCTATTTTTTCAAGCTGCTGTATAATAATCGACATTACATTATTTTCTTTAAAAAAAAAAAAAAGTGTATTTATACCTTTAAAAAAATTGCATGTTTCAAATAACAATTCAAACTATATCACCTGAAACATATAAAGGTCATCATAGGACAAACCAAAGACAAACATAGAACTCATTGAAATATGTATGTATTTTTTCCTAAACAGAGCTGCAACAGTTCACATTCCCAAACCACCCCCAAACCGTACTGCCCGTGCATTGGCCATGCAGAGGGACATGAAGAAAACAAGGGAAGCAGATGTGAGTTTTTCCTTTGCTTTATGTCATAATAATTCATTATATTTTCTTATTTAAGTACCAAAAACCAAATATATCGAAGCCAAACGTTGGTCTTCACTTACAGATAGCGTCTGAATTTACGTGTAGATATTGAAGATAAAATCATAGATATTTATTTTAACATCAGACATAATTGAACAGTAAACTCTATACCATTTACGTTATCATAGAAATTCCCTGTTTTAATTAAAAATTCTTGATATGGACTGATGGTATGTTATCCAAGATTTCTATTTCCTTTGATTCAAAAAGGCTATGACTCAAGACATTGAGGCATTTGAAGAGAAAATGAAAAGAACTATTCCTCCATCAAAGCCAGTTGGGTGAGTATTTCTTTATATAGTTAAACATTTGAAAACATCCTACTGAGCACTCCTTTAGTGTTTTCTTCATATTCCATATTATATAAAACGCATTTTCAAAATCATACGTCGTTGCGAACTTTTGACTTTTCTGTGATTGTGAAAACGATAATAGATAATATATTGCTAATTCATTGCTGTAAATTGTGAACAAAAGGAGTCGCATTGTCTGTTACAAATTCTAAATCACTTAGAACAGCCATAATCGTTTACCAAAAAACAATAGTCATCAAAATCTTTTAACAATATTACAGTGAATCTATTGAGTCGACTGAGCTCCCTGATACACTGGACCTTATTAAGCCTGCCTCCAATGACGATTACATCGGTAAGATCAGGAAGCGACTGAATGAAGACGCGTCAGCCCGGGCAGAGCGAGAGAAGCGCAGGCGTAAGGTTCTGGTTGACCAACTCAAGTCACATGAGGCTCAGGAGGTGAGTTAAAATTCTATTAATTTTCTTATTTAGAACCACATAAGCTTGTTGTACTGTCAAAAACAAAGTATAGCATTAAATTAATTACCTAGATACAATCTGTTCTTTCAGATATAGTAAAATCTATGCGCTGTTTACTTATCGTCATAAGGTTCTTTTCAGATTCATTTAAGTTCTTTTTTATCGCCACTAGCTGGTTGTCCTTTTCTCAGGCAATGTTAAACATTTTTACAGTACATGCAGATTGAGTTGCATTTCTAAAATATTTACTGTTCGACGTGTTTTTTTTTAAATTTCATTGATTTTAGTATTGTGGGTCACTTAAATAAGCTACATTGTTGTTCTGTAGAAGGAAAGAATGACTTATTTCGGATACACTCTATACACACATTTGAAATAACCTTATAGAAATTAGATTATCGTCGTAACTTGTTTTCCAGTCGTATATGATGTCTGTTCCATATATACTTCTTCGTCATTTATCATGTCTTTCTTACAACATACAGGGTGGATTGGTGAAAAGATTATGTATTCTCTAGACTCACCCTGCTCGGTTTTCCTCACGAATGCATACATAGAATATAGAATAAAATGGTCCTCATAAAATTTTGGATCCAAATTGATCTCGCTTGGATCCATTTGAAAAGTCTGATTCACTCTGTCCAATCCGTATCAACTCTGCAATGATTGATAACCTATCGGAAAAAATACGGAAACATCTTTTTCATTTGTAGTGGATTTTAGTGCATGCCAGTTTACAGGTATATTTCCGACGAATTAGATTTCGCACACATTTCAGAATGCATGATTCTATATTATTGGTTTTTTTCCAGGGAATTGTCCATATATTTACCTAAAATATCTCTTTGAAAAGAAGACGAGAGAGAAAGAATTACCATGATAAAATGACTATACATTCATATCACAAATAATTAAATTGAAAGGTCCGAATTCTCAGGTTGGATACTAAACATTACAAACTAGTACTCAAACAGTATAAAACCAATGTATTTGAATCCCAACCTCATACACAAATACTTTTCTTGAACATTTCACATTTTATAACAAATTCTCCTGCCCCTCACAGGAGCCCCTAACTTAATATTTAATCCAAGCCTCATACACCCATACTTTCTTCAACATTTTCCACTTTATAAATAACAAATCCTCCTCCTGCCCCCACCCAGGAGGCCCGCCGGGAGGAGATGCTGGTGAACCGCCTGATGCGGCAGTCCCAGCAGGAGAGGCGGATCGCCGTCCAACTGCTCCAGGCACGCCACGAGAAGGACGTGATCCGAAACAACCGGATCCTCCGAGAGAAGCAGTACGAGCAGCGCCGACTCAAGGAGTTCGAGGACGCCCTGAACAGAGAAGCCGTGAGTGTTAGGGCTAATACTCTTTATAGATAGTCATATAATTGTTTGGGTGAAAAAACTTAGGTTTTGGAAATGCTGCTGTCTTTTTTTCTACAATACGTTTTGATGATAATTTGTGAATTGCGGGTATAGATACCGAGCACAGATACCAGGTGCTTTATGTTTTATGGTATTGTTGTGGTACAATACACAAGTCGCCATTTTACCCATATGAAAACAGTTACTACAAACCTTTGCTTGCCACGGTCAAAGAATGACTATATTATATCCCAAAAGTAAAGTTTTTATCTAAGAGTTCTTAATGTACCAGTTAACAAAATAATCCTCTATTGGTACCAAATTTGGCCTAGGTATACATAATGAAAAATCATGATCAACTAATCGTCAGTTCTTTTACTTTGATACTTAATAGAAAAATAGAATACGTATTTCCCTTTAAAACCTTTTTGATAGATACATTTAGTAAATTTTAAAAACCTTCAAAAATAAGAAAAAAGAAATGAAATTTAACTACGAGATGCAATCTGCAATCTAGTATTTTCATGGCTAATTCATTTATTTCAGGAAATGGCCCGTTTGGCAAAGTTGGAGTACTTAGAGCAGACCAAGAAGGACCGCGAGCTTCACGACCAGATCGCCACAGCCCGAGCCGATGAGAAGTACAACAAACACTACGAGATGTGTAAAGACTTTCTCCTGGGTATCGTCGACTTCACCTGTAAGATCGGCGAGTACCGGGAACTTACCAACAAGTGAGTATTTTAAGATCAAGTTATAGGTATCATCTCTTTGAGTAAATGGAAATTTTGAGGAATAAGTTATGAATAGCTTGAGTAAATGGTGGGTGCTCATGGCGAGGTGGTAATTTCAGACGTTCTGAATCATACGATTTTGTACTTGTGTAACAAAAGAAAAAGAAAACTTTTCCTAACCCTTTTTAAATGAACACATATTTTTCAACATTATCAAGAGTGTCAAACCACTTGAATGAACTGAATACAAAATCCAACACATACACATTATCATGTCTACTTTTGATCACACAAATACTCCAATTACAGAGGCAGACACATTTATAAAATTTAAATAGTTTTCTAAAATTTCACTCAGACTTCTGTCAATGATATATAATTTGGACTTTTCCTTTCCCAGACTGGTGCCGCCCAAGTTGATGCGTGACTGGACCACGTTGTTCGTGTCAGGCCAGCCGCTCTATGAGGAGTCGGTCGAGCCCGTGGTGGATGAAGAGCAGCTCAACACGGAGAAGGTGCTGGAGGAGGAGCGACAGGGCCTGCTTGACGAGGGCGACTTCAGCGAGTACAGGGTGAGGAGTTTGTAGAGTATTATTAAATTTGGGGTAAGAAAGGAAAGAAAAATTGATAATAAACTGATTTATCATATTGTATCTGCAGCTACTTTCTTATGAAAAAAAACCTTACAAAACGGGGTAAGTTATAGAATTAGTTTTTCTATGTCTTTATTTTACAAGCGACTTACGTAAAGTTTGGTATTCTTAAAGCAGTGTACTGTCTTCAACTTAGGTGAACAGTGTATATTACTTGATGAAAAGAGAAAAAACGTGAAATGGAATCTATATAACATCGCGAATTCGTTCTTTTCTAAACACAGACCATGGTCGGTGAGTGGTGTCCACCCGAAGACTCCAACATTGCTGGACCACCCAAGAACAACCCCATCGTCGGTCACATCGTACAACGACTGTTCAACATTGTACACCCTCCTACGGTAAGAGCTTCTGCTTCTATTTGAATACTTTTGAATTAGAACCTTTTCTGCATAGATACTAATAGATAACTTAAGTCATTATTACATGTATATGTTGTTGTTTTATTGTTGTTATCCTGACTATGAGCCAAATACTAAGTACATCGTGATTTATTTTTCAAGGCAAGAAAGATCTAAGCACATTTGATAGGAATACTTTTCGAATTTCAGCCACCCCCTCCACCTCCAGAGTTCCCACCTTTCCCCATCAAAGCGTGCGTCCTGGGCAAAGTGTTTGCTGGAAAGTCATCCTGTATCAAGAAGCTAGCAGAACGTGAGTTATTGATAATTTGTATTTAATATTACGTCGGATATTAATTTCCATGAGATGAAATACTTTTCATGAAACCTTAAAGATAGAAATACTAATTCTTCGAGTATCTATTTTTCCTCCCTTTTGAGGTCAGAAAGATAAATCCAATAATGTCATATATCATCTAGATGAACATAAGATTATGGTTTATTGAATTTTTGGCTTTAAAAACAATACATTTTTGAAAACTAAACTTCCCCTTTCTCTCAGATCATCGTCTTCAAGTTCTTTCCGTCGATGAGCTGGTCGCTGAGGCTGTAGAGGCACACAAAAACGGAGAGGTAGCCGATTCGGTAAGTCTTTCAATAAGCAAAAAATAAAATATTCTAATAAAATCCTAAATTTGTAAATTATTCATCAAATCAATATTTCTTGTAAAAATTTTCATAACTTTTTTTCCCTAGGTATTGCTGGTGCTTGAAATGTTTTTTTCTGATGAACTGCAAGTGCAAGTGCTTTTGGCCGTAATATTTATCAGAATTGTTACATTCGTTTGCAGGCATTGCTCATATTCAGAAATGTTTGTATTTATGCTAATGTTTAACTCAAATATTCGGTAATAGTTAACCAGTAGATTTATTAAATCAATATCAGGATGAGGAGGAATCAGAGGAGGAAAAAACTGAGGTAAGGTCACGTCTTAGATCTGACCACAATCCCACTTGATGTATTTGAGGACACATTTTGAACCACATGAAAAATATTGAAACTGGTATAAAGATGAATAAATAAATACAAAGCACGTCTAGAGGGCATCCATAAACATGGAATTGCCAACTGGAATATATTTAGAAAACATTAGATATGGATGTACATCGATTATAAGATCGATTAAAGATATATTGTAAATATGCATTCCTATGAATTGAAAGTGTATCACCCAGGTACCATATGACATAGGGTATAGACTAGTGTGTAAAAACCAGTGTTTCACATGTATTTTGATCACGTAGAGACTGAGTAGATGAAAATTATAAAAACTACCACCTGCATTTGACGGTCATTAAAAACTAGAATATCTTATGTGGCACAGACTATAGGCCATCATCGCCGATATTGTATGATAGCAGTTGAAAAACTGAAGAACGATGAAAAATAATTATCATTTTGTGGTGTACTGAAATGAAAATTATTTCTTGATGGCCAGGCGGATGACTTGAGTGAGGAGGTACGTGGGACACCTCTCCCTAACCGCGAGCTTTTGATAAAGCTATAATAGCCCCTTTTTCATGCTCTTCTTGTTAATGGGTTGTAGTGCCTGCGATGGAACTGTGCCATCATAGTTTTTAAGTAGCAGTGGCTGCCTGCCAGGTTGTGAACTTAGAGTGCATGGGTAGCATTTACCCCTTGGATCTGAAATGTTTTATATGTAGTGATGTTAGTATTACACAAGTTTAGATGGAAATGAACTAGGGTATGAATGAAATCACCTGATTGAGTGGGGGCTCGGCGGTTTTTAAGATTTTGTTTCGATGTGACAGGGAACTATCGGTACTGAAAATATTTCATAATTTGAATCTTAATGTTTTTAACTTTGATTAAACAGTCTTTTTGATTGGCATATTTTCCTGTGTCTTGTCTATATCAAAGGCATCTTCTTTGACTCTTGCCTTGGATTGAGATCTTTCAATGGCTTTTTTCATTGACGTTTTTTTCATTGACGTTTTTCATGATCTTTATAAATGCAAGCTGGTGCTTGGACCTTTGATATAAAAGGATTAGCTTTTGATGTATGGCCACTGTTTTACCTTTACACTTTTCCAACAATTTCATGGGTCTTTGAACCACGTTTTCAGGTCTGAACTTTGGAGACTTTTCTTGATATTTCACAGTTGAAGATCATAATAATATGATAAATCTCATTATCCACCATATTATGTTTTTCTTTTAAAACAAACTTTTAGTGTTTTTGTTTCATTTACCTATATAGTCCGGAGTTCATTTCCGACCAGGCCGTTGATCAATTTTGAAAGATATAGAAAGTTGGAACATATGATTATTGCATATGTGACACAATGAATTTATATAGTATTACATATAGAGTAGCTTTAAACTTTTCTTTTTCTTGATAGATAAAATGTATGAACTGCATTTATCTGATAAAAAGTAATTATGAAAATAGTTAAATCACGAAATTAAAGAAAGGGATAGAATATTCAAATGTTCTCCTATACTGGACTGATAACTGTGGTGTATATATTGACTACCTGGGTAGTCGATAATAAAATCCAACTTATCTCTAATTATTTAGCTTAATTTACATTTGTTTTTATGTTTATTTTACTGTTTACAGGAGATTGATCTCCCACCTCAGACGGCGGGCTCGGAGGTCAGGTCGACTGGTGAGTATCTAAATCATATTTTTAACAGCTCCTTAAAATGTTGAATATCATTCAAAGATTTATTATCAAATGAATTACATTTCATATGATTTACTGGAACTGAATACTACAGTTATACTCTTTCAACTTAACGTAGAACTTTTACAATCTTTTAGGAATAACATACGTTTTCGGTTTAATTTTCGCTAGACTTGAGCCCAAAACAAAATTTATAGATTACTCTCACTTCTTAAAATTCTCAAATGAACCTGAATTATTTTGCCCGCTCTCACATAAGTGGATACTGAACGTTCTGCTACTGCTAGCGATCACTCCCCCACTGCTCCCTCTCCTAAAGAGAGTGTTAAGGAGAGAGCTACAGCTAGTAGAGCTAGTAGGGCTAGTAAAACTAGTAGGACGGCAAAAACAGGTAGAACAAGTAGGACAAAGTCCACAAAATCCAAAGGTAAACAAAGTCTATTGACATGCATGATTTAGTAGTAGACATTCATTGGACTACTAGAATCAGCACTATAGTTTTGTGCAGAGAGAAGTAAATAGTTTTCTCCTCACAAACACACAGTTTTAAACCATCCATTACCCAACAGCTCAAATCATAAATAAAATGCTTTACATTTCACCGAAAAAAACACACACTTACTGAAAAAAACAATGTGACACAGATTTATCACCTGCTTGACACATGCATGATTTCATGACGTTTCCTTGTTTGTTAAACCCTTAAATCACCCGTGAATGTTTTTCTTTTATTGAGACAAATTGCACAAAGGTAGAGATTAAATCAGTTACTTTGTGCATGATCATTGAATTAGTGTAAAGGTCACCAGTTGAATACAAAATAATAAGAATCTCTCTAAATTACTTAGTTTATGAAAATATCTAGTAATGGCAGGTGCCGCTGGTAGGTGTAAATATACCTGACAACAATGCTCACCGGGACACACCTCCCCGCAAAGCACCGACGCCTGGGGTAAAATCAATATCAGACTGCTTTATAAGCAAGAGCGCAGTGTAAGAGAGAGAGAGAGAGACCATTAGCGTTTGGATCACACGGATCGGGAGATTCAAAGGGGTTTTAGATAGCTATACAATCACAGGGACATCTGGTGACTTACACGGTACTACCGCACGTCGGCTGGAGGTGAGACTAGGCAGACTCTAAGGAGGAAGCTTACTCTATCCTAAACTGGAACTGTTATACCTTGGAACTTATTACCATCACGAGCAACTGTACGCATCACCATATCCATCAATAAACTTACCGTACTGCTAAGCGTCGTTCATGTTATGGATTGAGCGCCCATCTCGTGGACTTACTCACCACTCGACTAGCACCCATCAGAGACAATATTAATAACAGTAATTACCTCGGACAATGCACTATAATTATAGTTAACCCTAACAACACATTAGCATTCAAAATTATTCTTTTTTTTAGCTGACTTGTGCCTTTGGTTTTGGAATAGCATGTTTTGTATATATCCCTTTCAATTTTGCGAAACAAAACTTGCTAATGGGGGGAGGTAGAAAGATGAATGGGGGTGCAATTCCACTGACCAATACATTCTCTTCTCAAAAGTATTCATTTTTTGATTACTGTTGAATTAACTAAAGAGTATTCTAAATATGCATTCTTCTGTAAAACACGTGTTTTTACTAGCAAATATTCGGTTCGTCATGTAATGTACCTTTGAATAATTAGAGTTCTTTTTGGTATGTAGGAGAGAAGACTCCAGCCCCACCCGGCTCTGCTGGTCCAGATAACCGGGACTTAGAGGAGGGTACGCCCGCACCTAAGGAGGACGACATGGAGAAAGGTCAGTTAAACATTTCCTCATCATAACTTTTATCCGCATATATAGAGATTTTGACATATGAATAGGACAAGGTTAAATGAAGAAATATCAACGTTGTGAAAGTGACGTAATGAGTGATAGTAATCTATAAAGCAATGAGTGTGAAAGCGGCCTATAAAATTATCATAAATCTGAAACAAAATTTGCGTCCATATATTGGTCTTCAAACTTTCATTCAAGATTAATTCTTATGCTGAATGGGAGTTTAGGTGTAGTAGATGGTTTTATAATAAACAAACCTTGTTTTGGTCCTGTCAGGTGATCCAGAGAAGCCTGTCACAGAGGAGCCATCATCGCAGAGTCTGGGCGTCGACAACCTGGTGACTCCCAGCCGCCTCGCTACGCCCGCCTCCCGGGGCAGCTCACGCGGAAGGGGCAGGACCTCTGCCAAGGTACACACACCTTCTCTACAAGGAAAAAAGAAATGGAAAAAACAAACTAAATGTTTTATAAATGGGATATGTACGCTGGGGAGTTTAGGATTTATTCTTTCTATAAAAGGGGGTGTGATATTGACTGGGTCGATTTGGTTGAGGGGTATGTAGCATCATAGTCTAGTCGAATCCATCTAATATGATATTAAAGATACTTCTGTTTCTAGTTGACTATGTCAAGAAAAATATTAAGTTTGAATGCATAGATATTGCAAGAAACTTTCTTTTTATCATACTGCACATTCTGTGACGAAGTAAATTGGCAAGATGTATGGACCTCTTATGGCCCTGTATATTTCTTCCGTTGGAATAAAAAAAAAAGCGTCAGTAATAGAAATATCACAAAATTTAGTTTCTCATTTTGCCAAAAAGTAGGAATAGAAAGAGTTTAATAGATTCATACAAGTTATCGCACTTGTCGTTTTGTACACGCTATTAGCTATGCAAAAAGAAAACTAATGGCACCAATGTAAATTACTTAAAAACCAGTTATAATTTGGTAATATTTAGTAATATATACTAGAACTGAGAATACAGGACTTGGACTAAAAGCAAACTTATAGAACCCTACTCTGAGAAGCACGTGTACCTGGTGAGCGTTCTTCTGTATTCGCGCGGGTTTTCGCACCGCTTTTGAAGCATGTTGTGTTCCCATTTAATTGCTTCAGCATGCAGATCTCCCCAGTTTGGCATTAATTTACATGTTGGAATATGTTATACGCTTGATTTGTTTTAAAGTTGTTTTGTTTTATATGGATAGACATCAGGTGTTCATATAATCATCTGTAACGGTCGTGTTGATTGCTGACATTTGTATGCTGTTATTGTTTAAATATCAGTTTAGAATAAACCAAAATCATTTGGAATTCTGACGCGATATCTATGTAACTTAGCATGAAAGGGGAAAATATATAAGAAATCAAAATTATTTTTTCTTGTTATGTGATTAGAAGCCTTGACGTGTTAACAGTCTTATGAAAAGGGCATTTATTCTAAGAATGCACCCATTGTCTACATGTTTTCGTCACTGTTCCAATATTGAAAAGATGTATCTTGGTAATAACGTCAACGCAATCGACCCTTGGATGTTGCCTCACACAGCTTTCGGGTATTGGCTGCGTTGCACAAACCTAGACAAATGCATGTATTCAATGCACAACCCATAGCCACAGCCGCCGAGCGCAATATTTAGTTGTAGTCCCGTCAGTCTGAAAGCACAACCCCTACCTCTGTTTTGAAAGCCACTTGAGCACTGGGGTTTAAATTTTGTATCTGCCAATTATGTTTTTTGTGAGCTATAGGAATCCTTCTTTGGGCACTGACATTCTGTATTGTTAGATTGACGGAAGAAGCTATTATGTCAATTCTGTCTCAGGAATTGACATATATATGTTCCTGTCAACTATCATGAGAGTTTTTATTTTTCAATTCGAAATCGCCATTCGTCACAGGAGCATGCTTTGAACATATTGCTTTTTATACGCTTTGACATTTACTTTCACCAAACTTGAATGATGATGTCATGGATCTACCTCGTTTGAATTTTACTGTTCGTTGAATAGCTTGTAAACTAAATCATTGAGAAACGGGGTAAACAGACACACTTCACAGATAATTCTATATTTTCACAGTATTCAATAACTATGTTTCTAAGTTGTAGCCCACCTGTAAATATTCTTTGAGAGATCGAAAAAAATATTTCTATGCTATCCCTATTCACATTTTATGAATAGTATATTACATGTATATGCAATTTTTGCTAATGTCTATTATCTATTCTACCAGGCTAGTTCACGGGCCAGACTTGGAGCTAAAGCAATCAAGTTCCTGAAGCGTGGAAAGCCGGTTGATGATCAGCTGACTATTGATATCATAATTGATTCCATCAAGTAAGATTTACTTTCAATACAATTGCACACGTAGTTAACGAAATTGTGTATTTGCCTTTTAAATATGGGCATCAATACTGAAGTTGGTTTCAATCTCAAGTGTCCAAACTTTTCTTCTTTTTTTTTTAAAGCGGATGATAAACACATGCTAGCTCGAACTTTAAATTCACATTAGGTTTGATACATAAGTTCAGATAGTATTTGAAGATTAATATATTAAACACAGGCATCTCGACAAATGGGCCTCATTTTCATGCGGGACATCACCATATCTGTCTCTTTCGTTTTTAGTTTTCTTGTCAGCAATTTTAAACCAGATTTTTTGAAATTTTCTAGACGCATTCCAGAGGAGATGGGATGGATCCTGGACGGCTTCCCATCCACCTACCAACAGGCTAAACTGTTAGAGAAAGCACTGACCGGTATGGATGTCGGTGACCGTAAGACGGGCAAGTCACGCAAGTCAAACCTAGCCCCCGACCCGCGCCCCACCCCGCCGCTGCCCGAGCCGGGCAGTGGGATCAACGTGGTCATTGTCTTTGACGTAGACAATGATCTGGCTCTGAGACGGTCAGCCGGCAGGACATGTGAGTGAAATACCAAATACATTTTTTTCTTCTTAATTAGAATCATATTCGTATAAGGGTGAATACTAGTTGAGTTCTTCATCTGCAGTAGGATACTGTGTTTTTGTGGGTGTGGAACTTGGCAGCATTTTAAAGACAGGCCGAACATGTTGACAACTCCCCATGCGTATTTTCATTTTCAGGTTTGTATTTGTTATTTTTAAAATATTCTAGATATCAAGTACACGTATAAAAAATAATTGAATTATATTTCTGAAATTCCCCAAATTCATATTTCTTTAGACACTCTATCAAAAAATAATCTTCAATGTTGCCCTTGCTTTTCAGAGTCACTGAAATGTAGAGGTTTGGTTTGAACCAATTTCCCCATGTGTGCCTTTGCGTTTGTTGAAATAACGTTTTTGTGTGTGTTTTCCCCCCACAGATGCCCTACAGAAGGATTCCCAGTTCCACCAGGAATTTAACCCACCTCCAGAGGGGAGCGCCACAGGAGTGGGTAAACAGGAGAGGGTGCTGCCCGTGGAGGACCCGGCCCACGACGAGGAGCAGGTGCAACAGAGGTCAGTATGCAACCTGTGAATTGTGGTTAAATCTAGTGTATTCACACGTGGTTTTGGTTAAATCTAGTGTACTTACACGTGTTTTTCTGGATGCATATTAAAATGTGACTTGAAAGGCTATATTGGATGGGGGGAAAACTATTTGATATTAGAAGGATGGCGACCAAAATTGAAGATCGTATCCAAAAAAAAGTCTCTAGATCTTTGTTAGAGTTTCTTTGTTGGCTCTCTAGTACAGTAAATAAGTAGTATACGAAATTAGACTTAGTACCATGTATTCTTCTGTTCTAATAATTTCCTTCAAGTTACATGAATAAATGAGGTGTGAATAGATTATCTAGGATTTGCCAATTGTATGCAAACTCAGGCTTTTTACATTTGATCAATTTGTATGTAGGAAGTATTAACTTTATTCCAGTGCTTTGAGTGATGCAATAATACCGGTATGTGTGTATCTGACAGTAAGGATTTGTCATGTTGTATAGGCTCACCACATTCCAAGACCAGTGGCCTAAGTTGGAGAAATGGTTCAGCAAGTTCGGAACACTGCGCTCCGTGGATGCCAGTCAAGAAGCGAAAACAGTTTATCTAGAAGTAGAAAAAATCCTTGAAGACACACTGAAAAAGGTAAATTAAGGTTGCTGTTCTGGGATATTTATAATCATATTCTGCCACTCAGTATACGAGATGTTGTTAACTTAGATATTATTAGATATATTATTCCTGGAATGTCTAAATTTATAGTTCGTTCCTTGGATAATTGTATCACTTGGATTTTAAACCTAGAACTTTAATACTGCAACCAAAATTAATGTCTCTTTTACTATAGCTTCGTGGAGAGGATCAAGAGGAATCTTTACCAGTAGAGAGCACAGAACCAAAAGAAGAGGAGAAGCCAGCAGAAGAGGAGAAACCACCGGTAAGTTAAACTGCTGAAGCCCAAATCTGAACAAAATAGGGAGAATTACGGTAGTATTTCTATGCAAGTTTACCTCCTATGTAAGTGATTCAGAATGAGAAAATGTTTCATCCAAAACCTGTATATTAATTCTTATAGCATTATCTACTGATTTTTTTTATATACATTTGAAATTATCTTTTTGGCGGCAGATTCACTACTTTTGTATTTAAAGAGCGATAGGCCTAAATCCAAAAATAATTTGTAACTTGTCTCATTAAAAGGAGCCGCCAGTAGAGGAGCCGCCCAAGGAGGAGGTATCGAGGTCACGTCCCACCTCCAAGAAAGGGTCAAGATCTGGTAAGAACCATCGATCTATTCTGTTAATCTTTTAACCATTGTATTTGGGAACTATTCTATAGTGTGCAGCTGGCCTATATTGCTTTAAATAATTTCCAATGTATTGTAGCATTTTTCAATTACATTAAATGTTGATATTTTTCATTTCAAAATACTTACACAATGAAAACAGATATAATTAAATCTAGTGAAAACTATGTTTACCTATAGAATTGATTAAGGTGTTAACTAAAGGAGAAAATTTCATAATCCAGGGTCAGCCAAGCGTTCTGGGTCTCGTGGCTCTGCCAAGGGAGACAAGAGTAAATCTCCATCCGGAAGGAACAGTAAGGCAGATTCGGGCAAAAAGTCTGGCAAAGGTAGCAGAGGTAGGTTGAATCCCTTTTCAATAACATTTCCTTGTAAAGTAAGTACAGGTTTTCTATCAAATTATAAAATGTTGCAAACTCTCTCAGACATTCTTTGAAACGAGTAAATACTAAATTAGATAATACTGAAATAATTGATAGTTGGGTTTTTGTTAAAAAATACTTCTGTATATCACCATGAAGAGAATCGGCTGATCTATTTAGTTAACTTATTTGATATCCCTACAAAATAAAAGCAGACGTTGGGAAAAAACCTAAACGAGGTAAGATAGGAGATGCCAAAGAAAATGGATGTTCTATATAAAGTCACTATACATACTTTAGTATCTACACTTTCCTTGGTCTCAAAAAATTGGTTTTCTTTTAGGGAAGACACATGGGTTTTGAGTGATTTGAAATCAGTATTTCAGCATTTTGAAGTTTATTGATTCTGTGAACGATCAAATATATTCATTTTGAATTCTATAAATATCATCGATTTTGCATACTTGTGGTTCAAGCACCTTTCAATGAATTTTGATTATCCGTAGTTATCCGCAATGCTTTGAATTTTGTGCATGCCCATGAAGACAGTTTTGTTAATTCTTCGATTTTACCGAAGCAACTTCGTACTTAGAATGATATCATGAATTATACAAATGATATTGATTCTAAAGTAATATATTTTCCCTCCGTTGGGTCTAGACATTCACTGATTAAGTTAGATATAGATTCTAATAACTAGATATAGTCCTTTTAGAGGTCCGTGGTATAGTTAATATTGTCAGCCTTGGTATGTATATATGTGACATCCCATATTAACTTTTCCTCAATCTCAAATCTTGCCTAAACTCAGCTGACGAGGATGATGAAGGTATACCACAGATGACGTTTTGTGTGGCAATTTTCCATTTCAAATTTTACCCATGTTCTCTTGTATTACTTCTACTCTTCCCAATTCTTTACTGCAGTTAAATTCATGATGTCTTGATTAGTAAAATGTTAATGTTGATGTCCACCTAGGGTAGTGAAACCTTTCCTCAGTACCTGAATTATTATCCCCCTTTTTATCCCAAAGATTTTTTAGTTATTTAAATGGACAAGGTAGTTCACAAAAATGGCGTTTTAGTGGATTTGCAGTGAGCAGCTTTTTCTTATTTCCTAAGGTGTGGTTTCAAATAGCTGAGCATACAAGAACAGCACAAAGTTGTTGATATTCCAGATGTGTGACATAGTTTGTTCTTTCACCACCACCAATTCCCTCCCCTCAAGGATTCACTATAGAAGCGTCCACAACATTATTCCTCAACATCACTCCTGAATTTCCTTCCCCCTTTATCCCTTTCAAACTGTTTTGAAAAACAAAACAAGTCTGATAGGTTTTTCATAGATATGCAACTTACTTTTAGCCTCTTCCGCCAAACGTGGAAAATCTGGTAAGAAGGGCAAAACACCAGAACCTGAGCCTGAGGCCGAACCCGAACCACCGGGCACTCCTCTGCCTGTACCTGGCTCAGACGAGTGGGAGTTTGCCGACCGAGACATTTCAGATGTGAGTTAGTCTGTTCTTTGTTTCCCCTGTTTAAAATATCAGTGTAACAAATATTGATTTGCTTAACAAAAATAATGGCGTTATCATCTAGAAGATAGTGTGCATGTACAGATTTTTGTGTTTTTTCTTAGATTTCTTCTGGCCTTTATGTCCAAAGAAATTAGTATATTTTATATGTATTTCTGGCATATATTTTAGAAATGTTTTTCTGTATAACATAGGGTTTCAGTATTCAATAAGTATATTTGTCCCCAATTAGGATACATATTGGTATAAGGTAGGTGACAATAAGAACTATATAGTCATGTTTATATGGGTAGTTTATAATATGCCACACACGTACATAAATGTCACATTTATTGTGTCGTAGGGTGCACCATCCAGTATAAACATGAATGAGCTGAATAATTCTTTCGAAATATTGCCTGATGGATATTAAAAATATATTTTGAACACTATCATACATGCATTGTTAAATATTGTTGCAATCTCTTGAATCAATCGAGAAATACTCTCACCCTTTTCTGTATATATCTTTGCACACAATTTAATGGTCACTATTTTCCTACCGCTACACATATAATAATTTTGCAATATTTCCAATATATGAATTTCAATCAATTTGCACATCAATGTCTTTTGCTACGTTTTTTAAATTGAAAAACAAAGGGATCCAAAACCAGTTTTCTCATTTTAATCAATTTTTGAATTTTGAACCTTTATAACACAATAATTATTTTTCTTCGTATTCACTAGAGAGGCATCTAATCAACCAGAGGATTATTTTCACCTCAACATTATAACCTCTTCACCTTTTTAAAGGTTGCAGTTTCATATTTTTGCAGGAGATGGCCAAAATATTGGCTCCACAGTGGGATATGATAGAAAAACAATATGTGGACGGCAGCAAAGTTGTTTTCCGTAACATCAGGGAGGAGCGAGAAAAGATTATTCGCTACTTCTACCAAATAAGGTACTTCATGCAGCTTTTATGCTTTTATTGTACATCTTTCGCTTGCCCTGAAGTTTGTTCTAAACTTGAGGTAATTCATTTACATGTATGCTTTGAATCGGATTAAAATATTTTTGCGAAGGCCTTGAATTATCGTGTACATCGTGTAGGCCGATACGTCAACCAGTCTGGTAAATTTCAAATCAAATCCAATGGTATGCCCCTAAGCTCACAGGGTCGTTCAATCCTAATCTTTTAGATATTAAGTATAAATAAACATGGCGTATGTGATCGAGAAATGGCATATATTTCCTTGTGGTTCACATTTTACAATATCTCTTATAGGAAGGACTTTAAATCATATCTGAGGCGTCCCGATTCGAAACAAGAGTTCGTCGCAGCATGGCAAAAGGTAAGGATAGTATCTCCTTAACATTTCTAGGGTAGCATTCCAATCTAATGAATATAGGTTTTTTCTTTTTATATCTGATAGACTGATAATTCTTTCTTATTCCGTCATGATCAGGATCTTTTGATTTCAGCAATTATTGCAGGTAGAACATACTAATTTTGCTCAACGTAAACACTGTATTGATGAGCATTATGAAGAAAAGACATTTTAGGGTGTATATAGATTAGGATATACAGTGAAGAATAAAGTCTACCCTATACTTTTTAAAATCCTTTCACACAGGAATACAATGACGTGTCAGATGATTTGCGCGATGATGAAGAGACGCGCGCTGAGCTTCACCAGCGGGTAGACGACCTCCGTGAGCGGCTGTGGTCCATCTGCGACGACCGCAAGACTGCGGCTGAGTCAGAGCGCGAGTCGGTCATCAACGATGGCTGGCTAGAGGACCACCTCGGTCTCCTGGCCAACTTCTATATTACCCAGGCCCAGGGCGAAGTGGACCGCTTCCAAGACACAGTTCGGATGTTGAAGGATTACTACAAGGCCATGGAAGGCAAAATTCCCGATGAGTTGGGATCGGACCTAGCCCGGATCCCTCTGATTGAGGTTAGTCTCTTTTCTTCTTCTTTCTCCCCTATAAAAGACCTTATTTGGATATCCAAGTTTCTGTTGGTTGAAACGGATTGGTGAGTAGTCATTTATTTTCTTGTACAGGAAAAAAGGGAACAGTCAACCTGCTTTTATCATTCTATTGTTCTCAATCACGTAACTCTCACAGCGTATCTTTATCCCTTTTTAATATTATCTGGGATCATTTAAATTGGTCTGTTTTGATCAGTGTCTCATGATTGGCAATTATATCTATGACAAAAATAAATCAAGTTATCTCGAAATAACTTTACAAAGGGATTGCCATGTGAAAATATGTCTGTGACGGAGGAATCGATGATCCAGAGACACTCATAATAAAAATGTGACATGCTTTACAAAAATCACAGTTATCCTCGTCCGTATAATGCAACAGATCTCATTGAATATAACTGAGGAAAAAACCTGCATTTGTTCCAGTTGCCTGTGGAAGGCCGGCCCGAGTCCGCAGCCCCAAGTGTGGCCAGCGGAGAAGGAGCCGGCACCCGTCCAACCACACCTGCTGATGAGGTAAAATCTTCCACCAGCAAGTCAGGCACTCCTTCGGGCAAGAAGAAGAAGGGCGCTGAGCCTCCACCGGAGGAACCTCCAACAGACGCCGCAGGAGAAGATGGCGAGAAGCGCAGTCGGTGAGTTTTTTTGAGAAATAAGTTAATCTGTTTGGATTATCCATAGAAAGATAATGATTCTTCCTTCGCCCCATTTAAGTACAGCTTGTGATTTGTTCATCAATATTACTTGATTTTTCTTTTGTTGGCATTCCTTTCGCCCAACAGTTCTACGTTTAAAGGGTGCTTTTCGCCCACCATCCTTGAAGAATTTTACATTTAAGGGTATAGTTCATGGCTCTTTCTTCCCATGCAATGATAAGTCCAAAGGCATAAAAGATTCTGTTCTAGCCATGTACAGAAAACTCCTTGATCACGATTTTAAATTTTCTTAATGACAAATACCCAAAAGAAATTGGCTGACCAAAGATCAACGCAAAATATCCTCCTTGATCTTATAGTTTTAATGATTTTTTCTCTCCCTGATACAGAATCCCTCTTGTCCCGCGGCGACCCATGTCCCCAGAAACTGCTGCAGCCCAGGCGGCAGCCAAGGGTGGCAAGCCCGAGAAGGGCAAGGGCGGTAAAGCGACCGAGGTACCAGACGCTCCACCGCCCCCGGAGGACCCCGATGACAGGCTCATCTACGACGCCTACCTGACCGCTCTCACTGCCATTGAGAGGATTGTGAGTTATTTTATAATGTACCTTGAATAAATCTGTCTTTTCCGACTTTATTCTAAATGTGTATGATCATTTGTCATCTGTCTATAAGTTGTAATTTATTAGGGAAGAAAAGATAGGTGAACACCAAAAAGAAGATTAGTGTGTATTGTGCACCACTCTATACTATAGGATGCTTCTCATGTGCTTGTCTCCCTAATTTTGATGACAAAATCACATTTCATTAAATTTATTTTAAGTCCATATGTACACAGTGCGTCACGTATAAATGCTTTTGCACGTTTTGATTTTGTATGCTTAATGCGTTTTTGACAAAGAGGAAGAAACTATTATTTTTAAAATCCTTGTTGTTTCCTTTCTATTACTAGTCCAATCAGGTAAGTGTTTCTATGCAACCCTGGGTTCTCCCCAACCTTTGGTGAAGGTACATGTTTAACTAACCCTATTCCATTTTCAAAATTCTGAATCCCTGTCAGTCAAAAAAGAAAAACTCATTTGTATATTCATACAAATCCCATAGTGTTGCCATTTGGAAGCTTAACAAAGGTAATATAAAATAACAAAAGTATGATACATATTCGTTATGCAACTAGATTTGATCACCCTCACAACCCTAGTATATATAAGCATGAAGAAATAAAGGAAACTATATTGAAGGGGGGGGGGGGGGGAGTCAGCTATTGTCTTTTGCAAATCATTTACACAAAACGTATGGAAATATTCATTCACGTTTACCAAAATTATTATTCAGGCAAGAAACTATATTTCTAGTTTCCCAGAGTAAACGAAAAATAAGTCACTAGCCTATCGTTTCCACTTTAAATTTGATACCCCCGTTTTTTAATTCATGATACATGTACATAGACTCACACTAGTTTCTGAAACATGTATATATCTTTTTCTTGCATAAAGAGGAGCGAAAATACACACAAACAGAGAGTGTTTTAATGCAACTGTCACTACCTTAACAAATATTATACACTTATTATGATAATTGTTAAAAGAGGAACAATTTTGGTTATGCAAGCCATTTTATGTATTACATCAGAACAATGTTGTCCAGAAAAGAAATAACTTAATTTGTTTCAGTTTAACTTATTCAATGTTCTCCGATGCGCTTTTCTACACTTTCGAAGGTGTTAGTCAGAATTTTGACATTAATTCTATTGATAGGGGATAACAATGTTCGAAATGTTATATCACATTTTACTTTTTTTGCTAACAATTAATTTCAATGTTTATCTTTGTTCACTGCCTTTCTCTTTTCACAGTCTCGTGCCGCTTCTAAGGTTTGCTCTTAATTTGATCGAGAAAGATACTGCGACATAAATCCCTGCATAGGGAACCATTTTAATATAGTGCCAATCGGTAAATAACATGTAGCCAAATACCATAAGATTATGGTAGACATCAATAAGAATAACCCCCATTATCTGGTTAGAAATCGTACAGATTCGCTTTACTATTGATGACTTTCTCTTCACCTGGTAGATCTCTGTCAGCATTATACAGGATTTTATTTGAGTACATTTGTACAGTACGATAAGTACATTAATATATCTTAGAGGCATTAACTTGAAATTAGATTTTTATTAATAAGGAGTCTGCGGCATTATCGCCGTTGTAAAATCTCAATCCCACATCTTCTATGAAATGGAGTAGATCTACCAAGATCCAGAGATTGGGGCTCAGTCACAAGTATATTCTGCTCATTATATCATCATAGCTCATACACTTAATAAACATATTCCAACTAACGTCATTAACACTAAATCAGAGGTGCACATTCAAAACGACAGTATTTCACTATTTTCCCATAGGTGGACGAAGAACAGGTTGGAATATCTATAAGAGTGATGTAGTCTGAATTCCCGGGTGCACGTTCTTGGTGTGAAGGTGCATGTTGTTTGTACCAGATGGGAACACGGTTCAAAAAAAGAAAACAAACTTCATTTGGTCCCTTTGGTTTTTGCCCCCATGATTACAAACTTTCCATTCTATTGGTTTAAAATCCGTATGCTGTACTCACACAGTACTGATGACGAGTAGATTCCCATAGTTTCCTCAGATTCTTTTATAACTTTGAGTACATTGATTACCTCAATAGTTCCAATTTTCATTTAATCCCATTTCAGGAGAATATCACAGATCCTTGTAGTTTCCTTTGATGATGAACCCTTGCTATACTAACAATGGGAGACAGTAGGCTTGGGCCTAGATATGCTTAGAAATAATTTTGTGCATGTAGCTGTAGCTAGAGGGGTGTAGAAATAGTCATAGTGGAATGGTTGAACAGTTCACTCATAGAAACCCAAAGGTGCACGATGTTAATTGCTGTGATCCCATTTTCAGAACTTGAATACTTGGCATGAAGTCACTGAACTGTTCTGTAGCGTTCTGATTTGGTCATTCTCTCTTTACTCAAGCAGTCTTCTTGTTAGAAATTTTTTGCTCTCATTTGAAAGAAAAGAAAGAGGGACAAAAGGAGCTTTGACGCAGCGAATCGTCTTCACCTGAATTTGTCTTTATGATACAGCATCAAGGTTTTATTACATGGAAATATCCTGACTTTTGAAGTTGGAACGTATCAAACTCTTTCCAGCTTTTTCCAACTGTAATATCACTTTGACTTTGATATCTCACATTTTGAGATTATTTCTACCCAACTACATGGAAAACTATGAATATTTAAACAAATTTACAACTCTCAACATTTATAATCTCCCTCCCAACCAGATTGCAGCCGAACAAGCAGCACGTGAGGCTGAAGAGGAAGCTGAACGCGCTCGCGACATCGAGAAGGAAAAAGAGAAGGAAAAAGCTGCAGCCGCTGCCAAGGGAAAAGGTGCCAAGGGAGGTAAAGGGGGCAAGAAGTCGCGGTCTCCGTCGCCCAAGAAGGGTAAGGCGTCGCCAGCCGCGGCTACTCCACCCCCTGCAGCCGAAGAGACTGAGGAAGAAAAGCTCAACAAGAAACTCAACGAGCGTGCCCGCGTGGAGTTTTTCGCTGCCCTGGAGGAGGAGGCCGCTGCCGCCAAAGTGCGGTTGAATCTGATCCGGGTGGTGGCATACGGCATCCTGGCCGACTTGCGACTGAAGGCTGATGGTGCCTATAAGGATATGAACGACTGGTTAGGAGCACGCTTCCTCAAGGAAATGGAAAGGTACTGTTGCTTTGTAGTTTTCTTTCTTATTAGATCTGGGAAATCAAGTTAAGCTCGAATGGTTATATTTTCCTTCATGTTCTTGTCCATCAACAAGGTATATAGACTATTCGCCTATTCCGCTTATTGGATATCATTATTCCCCATAGTTTAGAGTTTTTTGAGCTTTAGTAGGTTATCAAGTGTGTTCTAAATTTATCTAACATTTAAACCTTTTCTGATTTTTTCTTTGTTTAAATCTAAAGCAAACGTTTATGATGCATTTAATATGGGATGCGGCTTTCTATCGTGGGAAAATTCATGTCCAAAGATGAACGTATGGTTTGTAAACAGAACTTTATGGTAGATTATCAAAGGCAACTTTAAGTATCTCAATTCAGAACCAGGATGAAATGTTTCTAGACTGAAAACAAATTATTGTTAAAGTGTGATTCAGTTAATTACATAATTCCTGCTTCGACCCTTTCAGCATTGACCACATGTCGGAGGTGATGCGTAACGCCATCGAGTCGAGCTCCCACGTCAAGGAGGAGCTAGCCATCAACCAGGAGGACTTCTTAGTCAACGAGGTAAGTCACAGCAGCTTATTCTGTCGCAGCAATCAGAGACAATTTACTCACAGCAGACAATTGCTTTTCGGAAAAGAACTTCCAAACCCTGGGACCTGGCAAAGAAAATGATTGGCGATTTTTAGGGTGGTTTTCAAAATTATGGAACTGAGAAATCGGTGCCAATCAATTTTTAAGAAAAGATATGTCCCGTTATGGTGTCGGTAATAAATTTTGTTCTAAACTCAGTCTTTTCTTTGACTAATAATATTACATTATTTCTGAGTGAACATCTCTTGAAATGTCTCATTAGGAAAATAATCGCTTATGCCCATTCTTTATCGTGTTATATTTCTGATCGGAACTACACCAATAAAACTCAAACGGATTCCTTTCCAATTTTACTTCAAATAATCATGTTTTGTAATAATGGGTCGTATTTCCCTATGACCTGGGCGTTTTCTTTTGTGGCTTATGGGATGAATACTCCAACACTCTTCCCTTCTGAAAAAAAATCTGGATTTGATTACATCTTAACCTTTTCATTTAACTCTTCTTCCATTCTTCTAGGATGTCATCATGCCTGAGTTTGAAAAGGTAGTTTTGGGCGGTCTGATAAGCTTCGTTTTACCATTTTATTCTGGATTGCCGTGGTGGAGTGTTATATATGCATACGTACTCATTACTTTAATATGTACCTTTTAAGTGTTTGGTGCATTGAATTTAACACAAAAGCGGTGTTTGACGAGTTAACATTTCAGCCGAGCGCAGGAATTGGTGACACACTGCATGCTGAGCATGAAATAAGCGCTTCACTTGCATGACCATTTTGGGATTAGAGAAACTCGGTACATGTATTTTGTGGAAGTTATTGTGATTTCAGAGATGCCATTAATTGTTCCTACTTTTTGGGGCGAATTTTGTATTTTTTTGTGCCGGGCAGGAATACAAAATTCCTTCCAACTTTTATAAATGTATCATATGTTTAGAAGCTTAGAATTTTATCTAAAATGTCTCAGATTTTCCATATTCAAGGATATAATTATATTTTTATATTTTGTTTGACAAAGATAGTACAATTAACATAATATGGCTTACTCATCAAAAGAGCATGGCAATGGGGATATGGTCTCCGAATTGTGCAAAATGGCATCGAATAGAAATTGTTCTTAATATCAAAGCTTAAATATCTTAGGTCCATCATTAATGTAACAAACTTACAAAGAGACGTATCTCTATAAAGGTTTGATGAGATTCAAATATTGAAAAGGATCCGTTTTTTCATTTAGTGAAAACAGTCCAGCTACTGATGTGTATTCTGTTTTTTTATGTATTAAAAAAACGTTTAAAATGCTTGGCCATTTTGAAAAGGCGGTCACACAAACTTTGCTTGTTGTCGCTTGTTGACACACCGTTATCTTCACTATCTACCAGTCTGGTCATATGCTTGATACGCCTATCACTAACTGACAACGTCAAAGTATATGTGTTGTTCAGGTTGCCGTTTTATATTATTTTGTATAACAAACAGTGAAAAGTTTTCCAATATCTATATGTATAAGGATAAGCTTATGTACATCAGACATTTTCCTATATGTTTTATAATGGATACACCTTTTCAGATTGAAAATAGATAGAGAATCATTTGTCGTGAGATAAAAGATCATCACGTTTTGTTTTTTGTTGTAAGAACTAGCATGATGAAATAACTTAGTAACTCTTCAGTTAATGATTATGATAGTAAAATGAGGTCAACGTTTTAAAGAGATTGACAATTTCAAAACGTTATCTAACGTAACATATATTATTTATGAATTCAAATTTTGCTGCTTCATTCGTCAATGGACTTTTTGATTTCCATGTAAGTTGAAATACATTTTTGGGAATGTTTTTCATTCTACGTGAACTTGGTTTTGCCAAACACACGAGTATTTTACAGGCATTGCATGAGCTATCTATGCTAACCTATTATATCACAGAACAACGAGAATTCCTTGGGATGATATGGGGATCACTTGAAATTCAGAATGCTATGGTGTATGCCACCTTGACGTATATTTCCATAACTATTAAAAGGGTAACAAGATCAGCGGTCATGTGTCAGTTTTTTTCAATTAGTTTTTACCTATGAAATGGTTCATAATCAACAATATGCATTTTAAAAAAACAACCTAGTTTTACAAATTGTTTGTTTCATTTCTTAGGGCCTTATATTTTCCCAATTCTATAGCATGTATAAGGATATTACTCTGTAAGAAATGATATTTGGACCCAACAGTATTCATCTGTAAACTAATACAGTCATGTATAATGAAACATCCAACGCCCAAATTGTTCCAAATCAAAATTATTATTTTGTAACTTTATATTGATCCTTCTTACATTATGTTAATCTAAATCATGTTGAGAAATTTTCTACCAAATCGTTTGAATCTATTCAGTAAAAGTTAGTGTGGTATCAAAAAGTATCAATAGTCTATTGATTCTTTTTGATAATCATACAAATAAGATACAAAGCATGAGATTGATATAAAGCATGTGATTGAATAACACAATAACGTTGAATCTAAGAGATCTCGAATGAAATTATTTCATGTTTTTGTTTTTGTTTTGAAAAAAAACCCACTGGTCCTGTGTCAGTTTCCTAATGGAATGATTTGTTTTAATGCTTACCATGTGACTATGTCATCATTTCATTTGAGTACGTTGTTCCTAAACTGATTGTCTTGGATCATTACTTGGGGACAGAATTGAAGTTACACATCATTATAAATTGAGCTTTTTTAACGGCCTTTTCCCGGTAGCAATCTTAGGGAGAGAGAGACATAGCTACGTTCACAATCATAAATTGATCATTCTGTGTTAATTTGATGCCATACACGTCCCGTGTTATGAGACCAGAAGAAAAGGAGTACAACGACCAGAATAAATCCCTGAGTGGTTTAATTTCAACCCATTCAAATAATCTTAACAATTTTCCTCTTCTTTTTCTATGGTCTAGCGGGTATTGTGGTAATTACCCATAAGTTGTCCCCAAAATATACCCTACGTTTATCTGTCGTATTTGATTTTAAAGCAAAATATATTTTGTGTAATTTTTGTGAAATTATTTTTGCAGGATCTTAAGGTGTTGCGAACGCCCAGCCCTGTACCCCGACCTCCTCCCATAGAGTCGGCCTACCCAGATACCTTCACAGTGGACCAGATTATGAATCTGTATCAACAGGTTGGAACCCTTTTACAATTCTATTTTAATTGTGCATTCCCACACAGAATGAATAAAAACTTTATGGAATAACTAATGAACATTGACTAGAAGTCTTGTAGTTTCTTGAAAATTGAATTATCAAATAATTATTACTGTAGGAATTAAACAATTGTTTTTGCATGGTTTATCCTGTTTCTTATTGTCCAGTATATTGGTTTCCAACACTTTTGTAATACATAAATGCTTTAGATTCAGGTATCATATTGATTTCTTCTATAAATAATAAACAAATCATGGAGAGTATAAACATGTCTCGAATATCATTTAAAAAAGAGGGTTATTTAAGGAAAGCAGGTAGAAGTCACACTGATCAACATTCAATATGGAACCTATACTAAGCTCGAGTGTGATATTACTGAATGAATATCAAAAAAAGATGTTCATCTAAAATGCTGTAACAGTCTCCCAATTCCTCTTTCCACAGTTTGCCCTGACGGCCCCCACAGGAGTTCTATCCATCAAAGCCTTCCAAGAAACGTTTGCCGACCTGTCTGCCCTGACACACGGCACCGAACAGATCCCTGACATCTGGATGCACATCGCCCAAGAAAAGGTAATTTACTTTTATTTTGTAGCTAACTGAACGGCAGGTTCAAAAGATATGACGTGAGGTAATTTGGAGAAAATCTATTAGGCTGGTTATAGAATACAATGTTGGTGATTTTGGCTGTATTCTATGTAACAAAAGTTCTTTTAAAAAGTCACATTATTAATCTTATTTGAATATCAAAATATATTGATATGGTGAAAGAACTGTCGAACTAACACAAGGAGTTGATTATCGTACCCTGATCCTGGCCCCGGCCCAGCCCTGTTAACTCATGTCCTATCCATGTTTGTGTTTGTAGCTGGACCTGATGGCGGCCCACCTGTCCCCAGACGGGGATTACATTGATTGGCATACCCTGATCCTGGCCTCGGCCCAGCCCTGTTAACTCATGTCCTATCCGTGTTTGTGTTTGTAGCTGGACCTGATGGCGGCCCACCTGTCCCCAGACGGGGATTACATTGATTGGCATACCCTGATCCTGGCCCAGCCCTGTTAACTCATGTCCTATCCATGTTTGTGTTTGTAGCTGGACCTGATGGCAGCCCACCTGTCCCCAGACGGGGAGTACATCGATTGGCATACCCTGATCCTGGCCCAGCCCTGTTAACTCATGTCCTATCCATGTTTGTGTTTGTAGCTAGACCTGATGGCAGCCCACCTGTCCCCAGATGGGGAGTACATTGATTGGCATACCCTGATCCTGGCCTCGGCCCTGTTAACTCATGTCCTATCCATGTTTGTGTTTGTAGCTGGACCTGATGGCAGCCCACCTGTCCCCAGATGGGGAGTACATTGATTGGCATACCCTGATCCTGGCCCAGCCCTGTTAACTCATGTCCTATCCATGTTTGTGTTTGTAGCTAGACCTGATGGCAGCCCACCTGTCCCCAGATGGGGAGTACATTGATTGGCGTACCCTGATCCTGGCCTCGGCCCAACCATGTTAACTCATGTCCTATCCATGTTTGTGTTTGTAGCTGGACCTGATGGCGGCCCACCTGTCCCCAGATGGGGAGTACATTGATTGGCATACCCTGATCCTGGCCCAGCCCTGTTAACTCATGTCCTATCCATGTTTGTGTTTGTAGCTAGACCTGATGGCAGCCCATCTGTCCCCAGACGGGGAGTACATTGATTGGCGTACCCTGATCCTGGCCTCGGCCCAGCCCTGGCCCCTCCCGTCTCAGGGTGAGCTCCTTGAGACACTGAAACGCTTCAAGGACATGGACCAGAAGAACACCGGCATTGTAACAAGAGAGCAGTTTGACCGGGTAGGGATTTTATATTCTGTT
The DNA here is from genome assembly GCA_936440205.1 of Lepidonotus clava. Taxonomy (NCBI): domain Eukaryota; kingdom Metazoa; phylum Annelida; class Polychaeta; order Phyllodocida; family Polynoidae; genus Lepidonotus; species Lepidonotus clava. Next base: position 42,279,153 of record OW387134.1, read on the forward strand.
TATATAAATATAAAAATTCCGATATTGTTTTTTTGAGTTGTGTACACTGTATTTTTCATTTTGCCTACAGTAGTTTGCTTTTTAATATTATGCTAGCTATTTTGATTGAAGGATATCTAGCGGCACAGCGTTTGAAAATGTTTCTCACACTACTATCTATTAAAATGAAATTAACTTTAAAGGTGCTAAAGGGGTCTATGTTAAATAGGTAAATCATAGTTTGTCTTTTGAAAAAGCTGTATAATATTGATCAAAAGGCTTAAGATCTATTTTTAAAATCACACCAAATAGCTGTATTCGAATACAAGAAATTTTTTTTGTATTGAAGGTCAGCTTTCAAGATGATTGATTCTCAATCCTTGTAATTTTCAGGTTAATTTGTGGTTCTCTGGCCCCAAGCCTCAAACACCGGCCAATCCCCACGAGCCCTACCCGTATGACCGTATAGCCAACCTGAAGACCGCATTCTTCGACATCTTCGCTGATCTCAAGACAGATCCACCTCAGTTGGACTATGTGCAGATGGTAACTCAAACTACAATTTACAATACGCAGTAATATTAATTAAGTGTGCTCTGTGGATATTTTAGCCATTTACAATATCTGGCAAGGTTGACATTGATTTGAAAATGTCTTGACGTGTTGGACAGACCATGTTATATGAGATGCCTTACAGAGTATTTTTAAGTAACGCAGAATAAGATGGAACCCTTGAATCCGTTGCTCAATATGTAGAAATGAACATCTAAATGAAATAAGCAAAATAAAACGTTTTCAAATCTGATTCTTCATACAAATCTTACTACGATTCACAAACTTCTATAAGAAATTTTGATGATTACAGTTTCCATTTTTAATGACCTTTTGTAATGACTTGTAGAGTAGGCCTATTAGCTAAAATACATTTTGTACTTTCTCCAATTTTGTAGTTGCTGTACTTTGCCACATCTCCTGACCCATACGAAGGATTCCTCCGGGCCCTGGCAGTGTCCTCCGGTACCCACATGCCCCGTCTTCCCCGAAAGGTCCCCAAGACATCACGGCCATCTTCACAAGCCAGGTACTAACTAATGTTTAAACTAGCAGGAGACGGATTGTGTGTGTCTGGCTAGCTATGCACTACCACTCAAAGTGTCAGTTGCACTTGGAAGTTGCCAACAGTAACCTGTGTGACAACCCCGGTTTGTATAGCAACCGGGTGATGACATCATCATAAATTGACACAACGGTTGCTAGGCACTTTAATAGTTGCCCCCCTGACTGTCCAAGTTTGACCAATGGTTTCAGCATTTCGGTCCTCTCGTTTATCTCTTCTCCCCCTGACTCAAAGAAAGCTCAACTAGAGAGAGACACTGAAGAGAGACGATGGATGCAACATTTGTCATCCATTGTCCCACTGGGTCTTAATTTAATGGATTAATTCCAGGATAATACCATATAGTCTCACTCCATTCAAATAAAATAATGTTTAAACTAGCTTTAATCTCCGCTATGGCCCTAGATCCCTAAATTCAACACGGCGACAGCATCAATCGACATTCGACATGGGCTTAGTAACATGAAGAAAAAAGTAAATGACATGGCCTATTTCTTAAATTCTACATGGGACATGAGGATCTCTTAGAGGCGACATGGGACATGGAGAATCAAGTGACAGCTGACATGGCTTTTTCTTATTTTCGACATACGACATTGGGACCCCCCATCAAGAGCCCCTCCGCTTACGTGTTTGAATTGAGGTTTCATGTGAATAGGAATTCAGTTACGATGTTAAATAATTGTTCATTGCCTAAATATTTGAGTGTTTGGAAGAAAATGTATGCACTGGAGGGTACATCGAATTGAAACCTGTTAAAATGGGGAAATAATAAACCCTGTAACCCCTTTTTTTCAATCTATTTTTTTTTTTAATCTACTTGTACATTTTCAGTAAGATGCATGTTGTGAAGATCCTCGATATCAATCAATATCATATAAATGTCTATAGCGTAACTTATATCCTAAGACACCTCATAGGAAATGCCCCTTTGCCGCTTTCAGCCTAGCCCCCTCCATGGATTACGAGGGAGATGCTCCTGAGGACGGCACCACGGAGGACATCCCAGAGGACGCCGCCAACGCCAGGGTCCCACTGGATGCGCTCGACAAGGCATGTATTTTGTTTCTATGCAAAACCTCCAATTGATATATATGCATGGTGTTGAAATATATTATGGCAGAATATCAGGACATCTATTGATCAGTGTGTTTTAATTAATTAAAAAAAAACAAAAAACAAAAAACAAAAAAAAAAACTACCTTGTGAACTAAATGCAGATTTCATTGCAAAATCCATCCATAAAAGTTACAGGATTTCCAGGCATCCTTATGTCGTAAAACAATATTTTGCCAAATTAAGAATAATTTACCCAGGACAGGTTTATTGGTACTTGGGCCCACACCCAAATTCTTTCCTGGAAATTAGCCGTTTTGTTTGGTAAAATTCGGCCAAATAATTCAATATTTCTGTTTCCAAAAGTGTACCCCCTTTCTTTTCAAAATCCACCAATCTAGTACAGAAACATGGACCACTAGCCAATTCTTTTCTTTCTAAATAACAAGTACATGTTTTTCATATAATAGATCCTGCACCACGGTCAGTCCATGCGGGGAGACTCACACCGCTTCTCGGTGACCGCCGACCCCGAAGACGCCTTCTCCAGGGAGCGCCTCCAGGGTGTCTTCCAGGACCTGGGCAGTGATGGCTCTGAACCCGTGCTCTTCACCAACCTCATAGAACACCCCATCGTCCAGGACATTGTCTCAACCTTACAGACCTACAAGTCGGTGGTATGTATAGAAAACATAATATCAGACAATACAATTTTTCTAGGGCCCAAGAGGTGATCCGTTTTCCAGTGATGGTGTATCATCTTCTCGCAACAAATTCTTCTTAAATGAATATGACAGACTGGCGGAGCTGCCGATACCTATGTTTTGAAAACAACTGAGTTGCAGTTAAACATCAAATGTGAGGTCTATTACTCTGTCTGGAGGGGGAGAGGCTATATAATAGTAATGCAGCTTAAATCTGAAAATTTCCAAAGGGAACTCTGTATAATATGTGTAGTTTCATAAGATGTGACTGAGAATCATCACTTTCAAACGGAGAATCATTACCTCAAAATACAGTGGATTACAGTAGGTATATCATGGTGAAAGATTAACTTTTTCTTTAACGCCGTATTTTTTTTTTAATTTCAGGATCTGAAGAGCATACTTCTCAACCCAGGACCCGAACAAACAGACGCCCACAGTATCAAAACGGGCGAATAGGGAAATAAATATATTGGAAGTAGACCACTGCAACACAACTAAGATCAGGCACTATAGCTATCAGTAGTGCTCACTTCAATTAGCAACAGAGAAGTTCTCAATGGAAACCATGTCATGTTAAAACGTTATTTCCATGGTATTTCCGTCCATATCTGTGATACTACTACTGTGTTAGTTATTAAAACGAAAATAATTCATCACATTAAAAATAATTGTTGTAAAGATTTTAAAACAGTGCGTTTTGTCAATTTTCAAATGCACAACATGTAAAAACAATGCTACAAGTCCGATTCAGCATCTACAGATTCTTGTTATTACAATCAGATATCGATTGTTAATTGTATTCATTTTTAATAAAGAATCTATTCGTTTCAACAACTGGCTTCAGCTTGCTTTCTTGGACATTCAACTTTAAAAGTTAACAAAAAAGATTTGGTCACAAAGAGTATTTCACTTTGATAAAGTTTATTTATTTTGTGTATGATCAATCACAATTCTCGAATAAATGGTAAACTTTGATGCAAATTTGTGTCCACGTAGGCATGTTTGCATTATGTATCTAGTAATTAATATTGCTACAAAAATAGTTGTACCTAAATCAACAGTGATATATTCGTAACAAGAATCCATGCGTCGTTCTCAAGTGCTCTTGCATACATGACCTGCAGTTCAGACTAGTGACATTCATTACAGACAGAAATAGATTTTCATAAACACGGATTTCAAACAAAAATCTCATTTGATGACGACTGCGTGGTACAGGCGTTGGATTTCTATATAGACAACCTTTGCAAGTGAATTTACATATATGAACAAAAAGTCATTGTCCCATACTTTTATGAATAATTCCTTATGCAAATAATTTCAATATTTTGTAGCTTCAAATACATCTATGAAGTATAACTTCAGTAAACATGTTCAAGATTAACTTGGAAATGTGTGTAAACTTTCTTGGGTAGCATTGGTTAGTGGAAATGTGGGACCTAGAAATCGTAAGTTATCACTGGACTTTTCACATGTAGTAGTTCAGCATCGACTCGTAATGTTCCTGGCGCCCGGAGGTTTGCTTGGGTTCCCCATTTTTCTTTACGAAAGCCTGAAATACAATCATCACATTTTGAGAACTGTTATGAAGTCTCTTTGCTATTCCGGAGTTGTTTTTTTAGGCCTTTCAAACAAGTTTCAATTAGGAATAAATATCTATAAAGCTCAATGAATTCCCAATTCAAACCACTCATAATCAGGTCCTCGTGACTTACTCAACAATTAAATAAAGAGAAAAAAAAGAAAAAAAACATACCTCAAGGTCTTCAAGTGTAGCAGATCCGTCCGCGATCTTGGCTCCGAGCCCTTCTTTGAAACTGGCATACCGCTCCTGTGATAAAACACATTCAATAGTAAATTGTTTCATCAGAACAAAAAGGGATAAAAGTAATTGAATACAGTATCAGAAATAACGTCAAATACAAAACGCCTTGAGAAATAATTAAAAAGTCGCAAAATTTAACTCACATTTCCCTTTGGTTTGTTACGCTCACAACCCTAGGAAATTCCCATTCTATGTTCACGTGTATGTTAATGCTTGCGCATGGCGCTATCTAGGAGTGTGGTACCTATAGCTGGCCGATGGTTTATAATATCCTACCTGCACATGTCTGTCCATGACGCCCTCCTCGATGATCTGAGCTGCAGCCTTCAGTCCGCGGGAAAACGCGTCCATGGCACCTGTGGATTTTTTTTGATTTTTTTAAACAGATTTTATACGGCAACTTCATGTAATCACATGTTCTTCCAGAAGCACAGTCGTTTTTATATATATTATAATGAGGTATGTGGCACACATTACTTAAGCCCCATACCCACTAGGCAATTTTACCGGCGACTGGCGATGGGCAACAGCAGAATCATTGGTAAGATCGTCACCAATTCAGATCAAATGTTAGTATCTAACATTGAAATGTTACATACTAACATGTGATCTGAATTGGTAATGATATGACCAGTGATTCTGCTGTTGCCCATCGCCAGTCGCAAGTAAAATCGCCTAGTGGGTATGGCTATTACTCATGTATTAATATTATCAAAAAAATACTGACTCTAGCATTCATGTTAAACAGTTGGGAGAAATGTTGATAACATGTCTACTTCTAAAGGTATGTTCAGTTCCGTCAGCTGCGGACTAATTGAATAAATCTTAAAATTTAAAATTGGTTTAATTATCTAGCTTACCAATGTGGGCAATGAACATGTCCTCCACTGCTGTAGACTCTCGGCGGACTTTAGCGTCAAAGTTCAGACCACCCGGAGCTATGCCACCTTGGTCCAGCACAGCCTGAAATCACAAATACTTCTTTAACGAAAATTACAAACAAAAAAAATTAATTACAATTTTAAGCACATCCTTATGCATGAGACAAAATCCTCAGTTATTTCCAAAATATACAAAATTTGGGAATTGATGGAGAGTACACGAGCTAAAAATTGTGATCAGAAATACTTGATATCCTTGACATCGTGTTCCCCCAAAAGAAAATAAAGACATCCACCGTTGCAAGTACTCGATAATCTTTCACATTTCTACCTCTCATAACTACCTTCATGATCATGGTGCAGTTCTTGACGTCCATGGGGAACTGATCCGTGTCCCAGCCCAGGTCAGGGGACCCCGTGTTGGAATCGATCGACCCCAGCATACCAAGCCTGGAAACAAAAAGCTAAACATGATGGAGTGTACAGTGATGTAGTCTGAACTGTAAGAAAATATTGTCAAATTATAAACGGTATAAGACGGACCATTAAGCAATGAAGTGATATAATGGACATCAAAAGTGACAAAGAGTTTGTTATCTATGAAAATATAATCTATCACTCTGGCGTTTTTAGACCCTGAGTAGGTACATGTATCTCTTTGAGTTCTTTTTCTTAGAATTTGCAAGATGTTGTAATCTGTAAACAACTCACTGGTTCTTACTCACTCTAATGTAAAAGATGGGCTCGAGATCTAACCATATAAAGTACAATAATGTGTATTTCTCGATGGGGTACGTGCTACTGAGGTATCACTTACGCCGATGCCATGACTACGTCATGTTCGTGGGAATGTCCGGCCAGGGTGGTATGGTTTGGCTCAATGTTGAGCTAGAAAAACAAATTTGTATTGCCATGATTGTAACACTGCATATGTTGTGCAGAAATTGTCTATAGAATGACCACCAAGAATTTATCTCAAACTGAGGTGCAATGATAATATTAAAAAGTTTCTACCAAAAGATAATGCTTTATTATAAATGCTATATTCAAATATTACTATAATCAGATAACTAGTACGACTATAATAATTCATTGTCAATCACATGGGCTACTTGTATTAAATTGATTATTGGTGGGCAAAAGGCTTGATCTGGCTTTATAATATCTAGAGTAAATACCTAGTGTAAAATATGTAATGAATTATAATACCTTGAAATCTTTGTCGAGTCCAAAGTGCTTCAAGAAGCCAATGACCGTCATAGCATCTGAAATATCAAATCATCACTGGATTTAATCAAGAGATGAAAAAACATTATTATAAAAACAAGCAAAGTTATGTAAAGCTAGGGAGTTGGTAATGTTTTGGCTATGTCATGTAGATCTCATCTAAATATTATGTTTTGAATACAATTTTGGGGAATTCTTTCAATCGAAAAAAGTAGGAAAGAAAAAAAAAGGTTCAGTGCAGATCTGGTCACATCTTTTTCATTTTTGGTCAGCTCCCCCCCCCCCCCCCCCCCCACCACCACATGGTACCTACATCAAGGTATATGGCAAGTTGTTTCTAAGTGTCACTACTTGGTGGCGCCACTGTTTTCGACTAGTCCCCTAGATGGCGCTCTAGATAATAACACCTGTTTTCTGGTTCGATTTTCAGATTTCATCCTAAAAGCAAAATCAACCTACTAAGGCTACTTTGGAAAAAAATATCCAGAATGTTTCATTGCGTGAGATACACATCCAAAATGTATTCACATGTCTATAGTCAAGCTTTTGTAATGGAAACGTTCAGTTTTAGTGTTGTATATTTCAAGGACACCTTTTCAACACACAATCAATCCAGACAGTACCCATAGTCTACCACTACACAATTAAGATCATACTTTTAGGGATCACTTCTATAGTATGTATCGCCAGGACGTCAGGTAAAACTGACTCCGGATTGCAAACTGCGATGAAGAGATGCAGTGGTTTCCCTTGAGCGTGAAGCGGACAGTGAGGAGTCTACTCTTGTGGACACACTCCTGTCATTGAGGAACGTTCCCCCTGGTTTACGACTAGGTGGGAGGGGGAGACCACATGCTGAGTGGTTTGCTTTCAAACTTTTTAATGAAATCAAAGATAATTCCCCGATATACACCCATCCTTGGACCCAGTCACTATCACTGGAAGGTCTATCACATCAGATATCCCGTATTTCGAGATGGTGTGCTTAATTTTTTTTTATATACATGCATTGGCAACCGAAATTGCTTTCACTGTCAAATTAATCTACTAGCATGAAAATGTAAGGAATTGTCGGATATCAAGTTGCTTACCATAGTCGTATTGATGTTTTGTTGGTTCCTTTGGCTTGGGTTCAAGCAGAAACTGTCCACCAAAGCCAATTTTCTTCTTGTAGGCTAAACGGAAAACACAATATACGACGGTATTTCCACTCATACATGACAACTACAAACGCAGAGGGAAATAATTAATTTTATAAAATCATTAATATAATCGTCTACTCTTACTATTAAATACCCGTTTGTTTGTTTTTAAATATATTTTTTATCAAGAACATTACCTCTTAAGAAATTGTACCCCCCCCCCCCTATCCGAAGAAAGCATTTCTGTTGCTATCATAAGCACATTTGTAACTTCCCTTAGTCCCTAAGTCGTCCATCAATTACGTGGGCATTTTTTCCTGTTCTAGACCCCCAACCCCTTAACCTGACGTAGGCATAAGATTTGTCCAAGGAGGTGCACCTTTTTTTCTTTCTTTTTTTAAATCAAACCCCACCACCTCTTGATGTGTACCCAATTAAAGGACGGCCCCCTATGTTAAAATACATTTATTATGAGATTTATTAAACTAATGTTCACCTACCAACACACATCTTGAAGAAGTTGGCCATATGGGAAAGCTCGGCGTGAAGATCGGTGTTGAGAATTGTCATGTAGCCTTCACGTCCACCCCAGAAAACTGAAAGGAAAAAAGAAAAAATGTATTAGAGGATTAATTAATGATGTTGGATCTATGGGGACACATACCATGAGCTAAGATAAATAATTTACATATAATGTGCTCTGTTTTCTAATATCTTATTATCCTGTGATGAGGTGGATTTCTCAAGTTTTGATTTATGATGGTGGATCTATGGGGACACATACCATGTGCTAAGATAAATAATTTCCATATAATGTGCTGTGTTTTCTAATATTTTATTGTCCTGTGATGAGTTGGATTTCTCAAGTTTTCAATTACCGCCGGCAAACTGGTAATACGAAAGCTAAGATTTACTGTTCATAAATCCAACTGTGTCATGCTGCTTCCTCAACTAGGTTTCATCCACACAACTGTTTTGCCCTTCTGTAAGACCCTATAAGAAATGGACATCGGTTCTTAAGTAAATACCTCTTACAATAAGCGCGGAAAGGGTATTGATTTTTATAAACGCTTTGAAACTCACCGAAGTTTTCCGCGCCCAGTTTATTTGCGATTTCCAGTCCCTTTTTGACTTGAGCCCCCGCATAGGCCACAACATGAGCATCTGGGTTGGTGGAGGCGCCGTTCATGTATCTGAAAACCAAAAAGACTATTCACTGTTAGTAAATACTCTAAAGGTAGGGTAACAATAGATATGTCAATTAATTTATAATATCAGGCCCATAAGCAGGTTCTATTGTGAATTAAGTGTGCGGAGAGTGTGTGTGGCGAGTTTCCCAAATTTAAACCTTTCGTTAAAATTTCTATTATTTTAACTTTAAAATATTGTAAAGGGGGATGGCGAGCAGTAGTAAGCGGAACTTTTCAATATTTTCTTTATTGTACTGAGTTTTTTTTTACAATAACTTTTGGCAGGAAATGTGGAATACTATCTGAACAATTTACTTCATGGGGGAGTCACCCGCCCCTCCCCCACCCCCCAACCCTGTATAGGTGCCTGAATAATAAGATATTCCATGACCAGGGCATATCTTAAAACAGGGTCATTCCATGTCAATTCAACTAGGGCCTTACACACTTCATCTCAGATTTTCTTTAAACCCCTAAGGATAATCTTCCTAAACATGTTGTAGAAACATATTTCAAATGTACCCTCCAAGGATAGACTAAGTTTGATTACGCCAGGTTTTATGGAAGTCTGAGACGAAGTGCGTGGGACCCCCAAAATTTGGTTGGATTGACATAGAATGACCCAATAATGATTAATGACGAAGACTATATTATTTACATTAGTCGATTCAATATACGTGTAACATTATGTGAAACTAGCATAAAATCTGTATGTTTTTGGATATGTTCTTAGATCTTTTCTTTAAAAGAAACGACACTTCATGTGCAAGCATACCTTGGATTTGCAAACAAATTGCAAGTAGCCCAGAGACACTTGATGCCCTTCTCCTTCATGAGTTCCTTGGCGAGATCAGTAATTTCATCCAGGTTTTTATTCATTTCTTCCAGGTTTTCTCCTATTGGTGCAATATCTCTAAAAACAGGTATACATATGGAATTTATCATGATATTATGGTGTGCTTTATACGAAACACTTATGGAAATCAACGTTCCGTTATAAAGATGCAAATAAAAAATAATTGAACGATTGCCTTTGTATGTAACATTACATAAGCTTGTGCCAACAATGAAACAAAAACATTTATGAAGCATTTCATTTGAACGTCCATAAAATGTACCATTAGTATGGCTCTCCAAAAAAGATCTCTACATAAAACATAGTTTTCTATCATTTCAAATGCCGATGCTCTTCCTAGATTATTAGATAAAATACTCTGGCTTACGTATCGTGGAAGGTCCAATACTTGACGCCTAGTCTGCTCATGAACTCAAAAGCAACCCTCATACGCCTCTTTGCATTCTCCATACTGTTGGTCCCATCGTCCCAGGACCGCTCGATGGTGCCGGGACCGAAGGGGTCCAGCCCTAATACAACAATATTTACATACAGACATAATCTAAAGAAATTCAAACAGATCCTGACTCAAACGGTCCAAATATACCGGTATCTAAAATTTTCCCAAATGTTATCAGATTTACTGCAGGAATGTCAGAATTTGGACGATGATATCAAGTGATGGATTAATGCTGAAATGTCTGTAGAATATACTCAATATACTAGCGTATTGAAAGGATAATGTGTGTGTATTTCCAACTCTTCGCGGGAAAACAAGCAAATAGTATAGGCATTAATAGGAATTAATAGACTGTACATAAATAGGTTCATCACCTAATCCACGGAATGTGTGCCAGTAACAAACGGAAAACCGAAGCCATTCTTCCATAGTTTTCCCCATCACAACCTGAAAGACCGAATTGGATATGTTTTCAACAAAATTATAAGATATCCAGAACCAAAGAATATAATGTTCTCTGAAGATACGACAAAGGCAAGCTGTTAGTACAACTTTTTTTATTCAATCATTTTTTGATAATTAAAGTTTTGAGTGGCACTCTATTGAGGAGTCTGAATAACATGCAGTGCAAATTTTATTAGATAATATGCAGTTGTATATGTATATATGGGAACACTAACTTGTGAAGCATTATAGTGTTTGAAGACCAGTGTTTCCTCTGGACCAGCGTCTGGCTTGTAGGGTATTTTACCGATACCTAAAGTAGAGAAGACAAGCAGTGTAAACGAAATTCCAAAAGCGCGCTCCTCTTTTTAAAATAAAATAGATCCGCCACTGACTATTAGAACAAAGGCTGACCTTTATCATTTGTTTGGTCAGTATTAAAAAATAGGTAGCCGTCTATCCATCGCTGCTGAGGGTACATTTTAAAATTACATAACGGTGGGGCACTGCACGGCCACCCCCTCCAGTTTTGGCCTAATATTCTTCTTCTTAGTGTAACATTCTTGGACGTTTTTACAATAGCTCCCCCCCCCCCCCCCCCCGCCTTTTTTCCTTTTTTTTTCTGAAAATCTCTGGATCCCCCATGTCGATTAACCGTTTGGTTGGAAAAAGTATCAACTTAAAGTTTCATTGTTATTGCGAGAAATATCACCAGTCCATCTTAAATATGAGAGAATAATGTGTATATTTCTTAGAGTAAATAAAAGAGAAGCTTCTAAGGCCAAAAATAAAAAATTGTTGTGTTCAGGTAACCCTACCTACGCTAATTTTTTGGCCCTATCCTAACTTTTTTTTAAGGAAATTTATATTTATTTTTATTCAAAAGCCAGAAGAATTGACCTAAAAATTCATGGAAAACCTTAAAACAACCTGTAGATGCTCAGGGCATGTATTTTAGACATTAAATTTAGGGGACATTTGGAATATGTTTTTATTTTCCAACACTGGCTGGGTCTCTTTGGTAAGTAAAAAAAAAAAAAAAGATTTCAACCTACCTACCCTATTTTTTCGACCTATGTTACCTGAACACAACTATATTTTTTTGGTCTAACCATTCTCCGTTAATCTCACTTTATTGCTAGTTCAAACCAGCTAACAGCCTACAGTTAGCACCATAGGTATAACCAGGGTACTTGTTTTCTATCTAACGTTTTCCAGTCCCGCGACCGTTAGGACATACTTCTAGATGCTATTATATAGTAGATTTGTAAATCTACCAACTGATAGGGTAATCGCTGGATTATTCATCCCCTCGATCATAGTCTTATCTGATATGCGATATCTGGCTACCCTGGGAAACACAATGATAAAACTGCTACTGTTTTTTCACATTTTAAATCTGCACTCTATATTTTCTTTAATTGCATGGAGAAGTAATGCAATAAAACGCCTTGGGTAACTGGTTTTGCTGTCTACATAGTTGTCCATTGTACCCTTTCGGACCACTTTGAGAACGGCAATTCAGGGCAGTTATAAAGAGACTAGACGAAAATAGACTTCTCTGTGACGTACCTAGCTTTTGACCCTCAGAGATCCAACAGTACAGTAGAGGCTAAAAATAGGATTACTGCTAGCATCAAAAGTTCTGCCTGGGAAGCCAGGTGCGAAATTCGCATTTTGTCACACTGGTCTTGAGGGTTTAGAAATCCACTGGCCAGTGGATCAAATGGGTATTTTTGCTAAGAAGCCTTGGATTAACCTCTGAAAAAGAGGCAAAAGTCAATTCATATATGACCGGCCCCAAAAGCAGTGCTTATTCGAAATCCCGGATTCGTTTCTGGATCACCATAAAATGATGTCCATAAAATGATGTCACACAGAAGGGGGTGGGTGGATAGGCTGAACGGTATGTGTGACACTGCCTGAAAATAAATACAATTCTGTGTGACAGTGGGGTGGGGGATCCGAAAAGTATCATGAAAAAATGTACGTATTTGCATCATTTTTTGGCATCCCCTCAGTAGACAACGAGGATGTAAGGGCTCCCCGGCAAAAGAGCGAAGATTTGGTCATGTGGCGCTATGTACTCTTGATATTATTAAGTCTTTAGGTAAAATATTACCCGCCCCCCACCCTCTTTTTTTTAAGCTAGAATATCAATTTCTGTTAAATGCAAAACTCAAGCACAAGGACTTCATGATGATGGAGGGAAGGATAGACGGGCCAATTCGAATATGAGTGCCCCGCCCCCTTTCTAAAATTCCTGGATCTGATGGATCCAGGCGCGGATTTAAGGGAGGGAGGGGGTAATAGCGCATTTTGACCCAAATATTAATAAATTTTGTAATGTAAACCCCACCTCTATTTTTCAAATTCCTGGATCCGCCCCTGGGATTCGCCCCTGTCATCTTCTACAATTCAGAAAGAGACTACTAGAAGTCGTTACATTTCTGGGCAGATGATCTCAGTAGTTGCCCAGTGGGCAACCACCGAAATATCATATTGATTTTGCATTATCTAAATTTTATAGCCGGGTAACTGTTTCTGCAGCTGGATAAGCAATACGGGCGTTTCGGAATACCGTTCCCGCCACAGAAACAGGCGCCCCCGGGGGGTCTGAGGGCCGGAAGGACGGACACCACCAAGGTGGACAGTGGGAAGGGGGGTGGGGGCAGTTCCGGGGGCAGTTCTGAGGCCCCCTCCTGTGGGTTTGGGACAGTTTCAGATTAGATAATGGTGTAATCTTGACCTTAACAACAAGGTCTAATGGGTCATTTGCTCCCCATGGTCAAGGGATTTATTTACATATGGGTAATTTATCAGTGGGAGACAGTGACCACTGGAGAGTGCTAATTGATGCCATCCCTGTCTGGCCCTGTGATCACACCAGGGGGTGGGGGTGGCCTGTCTGAGGGGAACCTTGGGAGCAGCTGGCCTGATTACTGAATATTTTGACTTATAAAACATGGTTTTACATGTTGCTAATTACATTTACAGTGTTCCCATCACATTTATTAGAAAGAGGATGATTTGATTATTCCTTATGTATATTTTCTCTTTTGTGAGATTATTCTATCCCAATATAAAATGGTACATAACCATTTCCCCCATACATTCCTATAGTAACCAGGTGGTGAGTGTCCGCCCTTCCGGTCCCTGAACAGGCTGGGAACAAGCTACGGACCCCAAAATTGGCGGGAAAACTGTATTTAGAAACCTGCGTATTGAGGGGGTCTAGACTGGGGGTCCCCAAGTCGCATGTCGAATTTAAAAAACTGCCGTGTCGCCTGTCGTTATACCTCAGTTAAAACCAACATGTCACATATCAAATTTAAGAAATAACCCTGTCTCATGTCAATCTTTTTAAAGCCCCTGTTGCATGTCGAATTTAAGAAAAGGCCAATGTCATTTGTCCCTTAATTAATTGCCACATGTCGCCTGTCAAATTTAAGAAATGGCCCTGCCGTGTCGAAGTTAAGAATCGGCGGTGTCGCAGTGACGAATTTAGTGTAGACCCCCAATTAAATATTGATGAATAGAATTATGGATTGCCCAGTTGGAAACCATGCGAAGGTCCACTGAGTTCATGTCGGGTTCATTTGACGGAGTGGCGGGATGGGCAATTAACTCGAAAGTAGGTCACGGGAGGGGGCACCTGCTGGCCGCTATCAGGGGCCCCCGGCCGGCACCGGGTAGCTCCTGAAGTCAAAAGTGGGCGTTGCCCTACTGTCTAAATCCTGGCTGATCACTTATAACAACCAGTCCCAAAATGAAATTGGATAATCAAGATCAAATGAGATCCACAGACCAGGTCTTTAGATAGACCCTTACATAGCATAGGTCATTGATAGGTTAGGATTCTGAAGGCCAAGCCGGTAAGCAGGATATTTGCTGGACTAGCCATAGACATTCTCACCCTTGGCTCCGATTTCACTGATTTTATGGAAAAATAAACCCACCTGGGAAGTATTTGGAGCCTTCATTATCTGCACCATCTTGGTCTCTCCGTGCACGCTTGGAACTTTTACCTGACATTTTGTATTTTGTCTGTAAACAGCTAGTAGAGTAGGACAACTTTTTTCAATTGTTCACCCCACGCGAAAACTGATGCTCATCTGACCGACTTAACCCCAGAGACACCTGTTAGAGAAAGGAGATACTATTATTTTCAGTGGCGCCATCTTCTGAAAGAAAGCCGATCATTATTCACTCACCAAGCAGAAGTTTGTAACACATTTTGTGGGCGTGGTGAGAGCTAGATTGGATAACAATAAAAACAAGGGAACAAAAAAAAAGAAACAAGAACAAACAAACAAAAAGAAAAAAGAAGAAGAATTTTTTTTTTTAGATGCGTACGCGTTTTCTTTTGCCTAGCTGTTGCATTAATTTAATATCAGAACATTGATTTGTAACAGAATATATAATCAGATTAATCTTTTTTCATCTCATCATAGAGGGATGACGTTTACAAACAAAATCATTTAAAGAAATATTTAAATTTGAAAATATTTAAATAGAATCTTAATATATTACTTTCAGGGGTTTATTCTTCAATTTTCGCGCACCTGGTGCCTATTTTCGCGCATTTTGTAAAGTAAAATAATCGTTGACTTCTCCATGAATTGTAAAATGTATATTAGTATATGTTTTGTTATCTGGCAATATGTAAACAAGAAAAACAGGATAAGAATAATGAAAATACGCATATTTGTGCATTCTCATTAAATGACAAAAGCATTACCGTAATTTACCTAAGCTATGGGTCAGAAATAGATAAGCGTTGATTTTATGGATGATATAATTTTAGGGACAGATCCTAAAAATATATGGAAGCTTATTGCATTTCAAAATTTTCTAATTCTTCTATGAAAAAAATGCTTGAAAAATCGGAAAATTCAGAAAAATACGCTCCTCTATAGATCTACTTAAGAAATGATCTATATATTAGATCTAGAATCTACTTTAACTGAAACTAATTTTTTTTATTCCGAAACACTGCATCGGGCACCCAAATATATTTTCCTAGATCTAGATCTATACCCTACTCGAACTTCCCTTTTTTAAGAAAAAAATATAGAGTCTACTAAAAGAAATGTTTTCTTCTTTTTTTTAAAGGCTAAGTATCTAGATCTACCAGATAACACTTTCTAGATTGTAGTTCTAGATCTAATAATTCTTTTAGATAAAACTATTAATGTTCAAAAATATCTTTTAATAATCTGAGCTAGCCCATTGGTCATTTTAAAAGAAGTTTTTGGGAAAAAGAGAAAGACTATTTGATATAATAGATTTATTTTCAAATTAGAAATTAATCAAATTAATTGGTGGTTGGATATGAAAAAAAATCTGTCCAAAAAGCAATCAGAGGCCCAAATCCTCAGAGGGCCGGCCCATAATTAAATAATGAAAGAAATTGTTCGCAGATAATCGAATTGTTAGATGATTTTTTTTTTTACCAAATCGGATCTATTTATTTAAATTACATAGATCTAATTAGACTCTAAGTTATTAATTGAATCATTAAAATTAAATCAAATTAGACTCTATCAATTAAATCATTAAACTAAATTAGATTATTAATTAAATCATTGAATTATTCATATAGATCTATATTTAAATAGGCCTATAGATCTAATTAGATAATAATGTCCAATTAATGAGCTTACAAAATAATGTCTATAATTTTATTTGAGAATGATTAAGATTCTACAATAATTTAAGATTTAGATTAGATTTACAATTTATATATATAATTCTAGCAAAGTCAATCGTTAACTTTGTGGGAACAGATCTTATCATCTAGATTTCGCCATCAGATCTTAGCTAAGCATCAGTGAAGAATGGTTATTGGTACAAATCTCCGTATCTCTCAGAGAAGATTTTGAGGAAACCCCTTGCTCGACCCCTTAGACACGTTACTCACTGCAAATCTTTGTCCTATTCCTTGTGAAAAAGTAGTTTCTGACAAAAGTATATAGACGTGTGAAAAATTCGATATTGTACACTTATGAAATTACACTCTCATAATATTTGTAATATATCATTGAAATTTTAAGTGTTTTGGATCGATTTCGTTTAGTTTATATTTATTCCTCAAAAACAGTGGCCTTTTCACCACTCGGTCTGATTCCTACGCCATCATGGTGGCCATTGTGGTGTTTCCGAGTCGTGGAAACAAATGAACGCGAACCAGATAGGAAGGAATACAATATAAAACGGAATTCATACCACTGACTGCCGTTTATGTTGGGGTAGGTACTTTTGTATTCTTTCAGTTTTATCAGTGATTACCGAATAGTTACTGCGTATGCAGTAATTGTCACCCGTTGCGTGGTCGGTCAGCTGAGAAACGAAGACACTGTCGACAGACAAACCGAAGCGTGTTTATCGACGGATTTCGTGAATCTTTTTTTGGTATTTCGGAACTCAGGCTTTTCATGGAATTGTAGGATAGTTCAAAGTCTTCAGGATGTCTCAATAGGGCTTTGAAAGCATTACCGCCTCATTTATTTGTGATTGACTGGGTTGGAAACCTGGGAAATGATGCAAACCTGGCACCTGACGTCGCCATTTTGGGAAGGTGTGTTTACACGTCCCAACCCGTTGACGATCCAATATTTCTGTCTCGTGGACGTTTGCATCGTCGTAGCTTTGCTTTCTTCCTAGATTACCATTGGTATCAATAAAATACATCGTGATTACTGGGATAAATGTATGTCTGTAGCTGTTTTGGCCTTATATTATAATACGTTGCAAAAGTGAAAGGAGGGGCAGTGTCGAAATCGCCGGGAAGTGTGTCAAGTTGCAGGCGTCAAACGGGGGGCCTCGGAGACCCGTTCCACTTTAGTTGACTCTTTACGGAAGTAAATGCCATCAAGTATCTCCAACAAAGACGCTATGAAATGGGTTTGAAAGTTTACACCCTTTGAAATGACTATATCTAGATTACTGACGATACAAAGGGGTTGACAAATAATTGGGTCGCAGAAGCTACTGCTAGAGGTCGGAGATGCGATAATGTATTCAGAGAACTATATTCAGGTCTCACTACAGTGTTTGTTTTGATTAATGCAGAGCTTCGTATCATGTTAAGGCATGTGTCAGATAGCTTATCAGTCACGCTGCCAATATTTCAGACTATAGCTCAGCTGACTGGTGGCAAAAATTAGATTGGCTTTGGTCCCATGTTTCAAAGTCAGTGCAAATAAGTTATTCTGGAACATAGATCTAGAGACTATATCTATCTGTGTTTGTATTAACGATTCTGTAGGCTATAACTTTTTGTTTAGGTTCAGGGACATTAATTACTATACTTATAAACTATCTTTTGTACTACGTCTTTGGTGAACCAAGTCGTAGTAGTCTACACAAAGAATTAATATAAATTTTAGAGTAATGTTGTTCCAGAAGGCTCAGGGAATTTTGCTAGTGTATTGTAATACTTGTAAGCTGGTATTGTTTTGCTGAAATAGAATCATCCTGATGAAAAGTTTATCAATTTAATTCTAATAAGTCCTAAATGCATGGCCAACTCCCCCTCCCCACCCCCAATTCCAACAGTGTATTTTGATTAAAGTGCCTAAAGATGACTAACGTTTCAATTTCTTTCCAGATAAGTAAACGGCAGTAAGATGGAGTCCTCAAGCGGGGGGAGTAATATCCCCAAGATTATGACGTTCTATCCGACAATGGAAGAATTTAAGGACTTTGAGAAGTACGTAGAGTACATAGAATCACAAGGTGCCCATAAAGCTGGTCTGGCAAAGGTAAGTGTTCATAATAGGTAACACTAAGTCCTTGACAAAAGTCATAGCATAATCTTGATACAGGGCTGAGTAAGATTTTCACAAATAAAGTTTTCAAAAATGTAGCTAAAATTGAGCATTAAATGAATCATTAATTTGGGCAGTAAAAGATAATGAGTTTGTTTATAGTGTTCAGTCTGGTTGACATACCTTACTGACGTCCCGGTAAAAAAAAAGAGAGGACGGGGGAAAGTTGATAGAAAAGGAAGGAACAAAATCAAATTATTGTATTTTTTTTTAATTTTGTAGGTTGTGCCCCCAAAGGAGTGGGTAGCGAGACGAGAAGGCTACGACAACATCGACATGATGATCCCAGCCCCCATCACACAGATGGTGACCGGCTGCCAAGGGCTCTACCAACAGTACAACATCCAGAAGAAAGCCCTCCATGTGGCCGAATTTGAAAGGTTGGCCAACAGTGACAAGTAAGCGCATTTTTGACTTTAATTTGTTGGAATTGTTAGGACAATTTCCCAGGGTACGGTTGTTCCTCTTGAACTGTCATCTGTAACTCATCACGGATTGTTCAAGGAACAATTTCGGATTTATCTGAGAGTAAAAGACAAAAACCTCAACTATCACCTAGACATTTGAGAAAGCTTTAATTTACATGCATATCTTTCTGAAAAAAACCCAACTATTTTAGGCTTTCAGTCTTTGAATAATGATAAATGATGACTAAGTTTTGCCTTTTCTCAAAATGAAATTCTATGAGTCGGGTCCTTGGAGTCGGGGTAGTTTCTCATCTGTCATCATCTCTGATTTCTAGGTACCGAGCTCCCAGACATCGGGACTTTGACGAACTGGAGCGAAAATATTGGAAGAACATCACTTTCAACCAGCCGATATATGGAGCGGATATATCCGGCAGCCTGACTGACCTGGACCAAGATATCTGGAACGTGAGCCGGCTTGGTACGATACTGGACACCGTGAACGATGAATACAACATAAAGATTGAGGGCGTAAACACCGCATACCTCTACTTCGGGATGTGGAAAACTACGTTTGCGTGGCACACTGAAGACATGGATCTCTATAGTATAAACTACCTACATTTTGGCGCACCGAAGTCTTGGTACGCTATCCCACCTGAGCATGGCCGCAGGCTGGAGCGCCTAGCAGGAGGTAAAGTCAACGTTTCTTACTTTCTATGTTGAAGTAATTTCAATTATGTATCGAAGGAATATTTTCAATGTACCAGTTTGTCGAAAAGATAATACTATTATCGACGCAACGTCAAAGGTTGGACCGAAAGTAAGGCGCCTCCAGTCTGAATCATCGTGATCGCATCTCCACTATCCTGCTTGCAAATTCGTCCCCAGGAGTTAAAAATTATGATAAGTCGAACAAGTTTAAAGGAGTTAAAAACAATATGATAAATCGAACAAGTTTGAAAATTAAAATGCTATGAAAGACCTAGCATCAGGTTGGGTATTCTTTATAATTTGGCCTTGTTTGAAAAGTTGAAGGCATGATGCATATTCCGACGTACAATACGAAATTTTACATTCAATCTATTTTTATTTTTCAGGGTTTTTCCCGAGCAGTGCCCAGACGTGTTCAGCATTTCTCCGCCACAAGATGACCCTAATCTCGCCGAGCATGCTGCGACAGTATTCCATCCCTTTTAACAAGGTACTTTAGATTTAGATTTATTTGATTAATCGTATTTCTTCCAACTCGCTAGAACAGCGTAAAGATTATTTTAATCGATTTTCTAAAATTCCAATAGGATGAGGTCAGACTTGCTCCCTGTGTTTCATTGACCATAGTTTAAGACGTCATATTTTAATTATGGGAACTGTTGCCTTAAATGAATTCATCACTGCTTCCCGAAACCAGATATCTGTAAGTGGAAGAATTTTAAGTGGCATCAGTCAAAATAACTAATCAATGAATGAATAATTGTCCGGGCAAGTTTACCATGTCTTTGACTTTGGTACTTAAATGATGGCTAGTCTAGTGTTGTGTTTATTTAGTGTTTATCTCACAGTTTATCTCATGGAGTAATAATTGTCCTTTCCACCCCCTACAGATCACGCAAGAGCCAGGCCAGTTCATGATAACCTTCCCGTATGGATACCACGCCGGATACAACCATGGCTTCAACTGCGCTGAGTCCACCAACTTTGCCACAAAACGGTGGATAGAGTATGGCAAACGATGCGTGCTGGTATGTCATAATTGTACATAAATAATGATTGAACGTGGCTATAGAATTGTCTTGTACTGATGGTACGTACATAAGACATACAACAACAACAAAGAATTTGATAAATATGGTCATTTTGCAGATGAACGATTCTTCAACATTTATCAAGCCCATTTCATGAATATGTTTCACAGAGATAACAAAAGATGATAATTTCAACAACTTCTGACATATATTTATATATAAACCATAGAAACACATAGAAATCAGCACTTATAAAACGTGTGCAAATGTTAACCTGTTCTCACAATCTTCTCCTTACCTGTTTACAGTGCAACTGCCGCAAAGACATGGTCAAGATCTCTATGGACTGTTTTGTAAAGAAATACCAACCCGATCGCTACCAGCTGTGGAAGGAAGGCCGAGACTTGGCCCCCCACCCTGAGGACGACCAGAAGAAGCTGTACCCGGAAAAGGCTCGGAATAAAGCCAAACAGGCAAAGGCTGCATCTGAAACTGAGTGAGTACAGTCAATTTGTACGGTCACTGCATCTTGTGAAGGTTACGATAATTTTTCCCATGTTGTCACAGAACGACCCAAATAAACATTAAATCGACAGCATGGCTTTAAACCGTCGAACTACGTGTAAGGATGCAATGAACACTTATTTAAAAATACAAATCTTAACAACGCAGTTCCCTAATTTATAATTTCTGTTACATACTTGATTTGAAAAAAAACAAGAGAAAAGGGAAATTCTTTACTCAGATATTAAAACTTGTCGTTTGTGGTTTCAGGCCCGGAAAGGCAAAGGTAACTGCCAACACCTCAGGATCAGTTGGAAAGAAGCGACACCCACCTTCAAAAGATTTTGGCGAAAAACCTCCAAAATTAATCAAGGATGGACCGGAGACACCAAAGAAAAAGACAAAGAAAAAGCTACAAGGTGGGGAAACGGGTGAACCAACTGAACCGAAGAAGAAACCAAAGAAGGTCAAGGCAGAGAGTTTAGGCGCCAACCCTGATATCAAAACAGAGCCAGGGATGACAAAAACTAAAATTAAGGTTGAGGCCACTTCTGATACAAAACCCAAAATCTACTTGAAGTTACCAGCACAAGCAGTGAAAGCCGAAAAAGAAGGAATGGATGAGAAACCTAAGACACAAGGGTCAAAAACCTTCTTGGAGGCGTTCTACAAGCATGTGAACTACTCAATACCGATCGAGGAGCGGGTTAAGATGAGAAGAATGTCGCAACAGAAGGAAGACGGGCACGGATCTGGGTCTTTTTTAGAAGATACTGACTTCCCCTCCCTGCCCCAGTCAGTGGAACCGAGCAGCAGGGAGGGGTCGTGGAACGAGAAACAAGAATTGATAACATCGGATGAGAATACAGTAGCGAGAGCGACATTTTCAGCAGCAGCACCATCGGCAGCAGCCGGGGCGCCTGTGGGGGCAGTCAGTACCCCTGCGCAAGCCCCTGGTTCTCACCAGCAGGTTGTGTACAAGCGACCGGGGGTGACCGTGTTCAGTGGATCCAGCACACACAGTAGTGTTGGGCCGCTATCAACAATCACCCCCTCCCCCGACATACCTGCCGTGGGAACACTGGCTACCGCTTCACCCGCAGCTCGAGCCGCATTGTTGAAGCAGATGCTTGCCCGATGCAAGTCCCCTACTGCCGTAGGGACCACGGCAAATGTTCAACCAGAGAAGCCGAAGAGCAGCTCAGCAATTGCTCACCCTTACCATGGAATGAAAAGCCATGCCCTGCAACATCATGGACAAACTAAGAAGCTGGCCGTAGCACCGACCCATAAGCCTAAGGTTAGAATTTGTTGGCCAAATGTGGAAATTGAAGAAGAAACGCCTGGTAGCATGAGTGCAGTTACATCTAGCAGTGGTACGTCAGGACTTGCTATCCACCCCAACTCAGAGCTGTACAAGGCTATGATGAAAACTGCTCAGCAGGCTGAAGTGCAGGCACAGTTTAAGTCACAACCTGTTCAAAGTGTGCCGTTTGCACGTCAACTTGGAACAGATTTATGCGGTCCACTGTCTACCACAAAGCAGCATAGCATGCCAACAACAAACCCACAGAAGAGACCGACAGTGCGAGAAGCACTTGACTTAATAACACAGGCAAAACTGAAAAAGACACATTATGTAAGACCACCTGGAGTTCATATTCAGAGTAAAGGCCTCCAACATGTTGGAGGCAACACTCAGAACATTACTCTGTTGAAGAGTCCCCACTCTCAACAAATGACCGGCCACCCCACCCAAGGCATACAGGCAGGTGCTATACAGACATTACCACGGTCCCAGGGACACCCTGCCTCTCTAAGCCAGGCAAACCCTGGTTCCATACAAGTTAGTCTAGCTTCTTCACCACAGGTGTCCATGACACAACCCGCCCCACAGTCCTGTCAAAGCTTAGTTCAACAAGCTGCACACCCGCTGAACTTGGGGGTACATGGGAATCAGCACAATATGGTGCGGCAAAGTGTGACGCTGCCAGAGACTTCTTCGGCCGGGCATTTTGGCGCCTCCCCTGATCACATTGTTTACAAGCAGAGAGCGAGTAATAGCCCACGGGCTCTTTGTCTCTCCTTGAAGGACAATGGTAGCAGTGGCCATAGACCTCCACCCGAACCACCGTACTCCTCGCAAGCAGGACCAGGCCTCGAGCCACAGCCACCATTGTCGACCACAAGCAGCGAGCAGCCAAAAAACGGATGTGGAGTGACTGGGACCCGTCTCCATCCTCAGCCACTCCAAGCTCACACGGAGACAGCTTCTACCGCAGCAACCAGCCCCAGCCTACCTACCGCGCCCCTGGCGACCCTCAGACCGGCCGCACCGACAGTGCTCCAGTTGGCCCCACAGGCGGCGGTGGTTCCTATAGCCAGCCAGGCTACACCCACACTTATCCGCCTCCCATCGGGCCAACTGGCTACGGTCTCAATGCCTTGCCATTCTATCGCTCAGCCCCAACAAACGCAGCAGCTGCAAATGCAGCAGCAGCCACCTCGGACTATCTTGCTCGCCACCAGTACCCCGACTACTGGCATCAGTACCACGGTCAACGCTATGCCGGTAGCAGTCCCCCAAATGCCCCAAATCCCAACAAACGTTAAGTTACCCTACACGCTTCTCTACAAATCTCAGGATGGCACGCTCATGAAGTCTGTACCTTTACTTCAGTCAACATTGCAAAGTGGACAATTAGTTCAGACCAAAAAGGAACCTGTGCCACTGACCACTGGCAGTACCATAAGGCAGCATCTTCTACTGAACAATACAGCTCCCATCCAGACGGAACAAATCATCTCTCCTGTTGTTCATCACACCACACCAACTCCAGCTGTTGTCATTGGACAAAACCAAATAGCAGGGCCGGCTGCAACAGCACCAGCCACCATGTACATTAACAAAAGCGAAAGCAGCATCCCGAACAGCCTGCCAGGGCAACCTCAAGCGTTACTGAATGAGTTAGGAGTTCCGAACCAACCCATACAGAGAAAAGAAGCGATCTCTATGGGGGTTACACAAGATGATGTCATGTTGGAGAAGCCTGGTACTGCTGCAGAGGTGCAGCTGGGCAGTGACTTTGTAGCGCAGGAGCCTGGGTTAATCCCTGACTTAGCACCTGCTGCTGCTGAGCTCGACCTAACCATAGCAGTTCCCCAGAAGGAGCCTGTGGTGGTTCAGGAGGAGCTGGCCGTACCGATGGAGGATATAGCCCGTGCGACAAGCGACATAGTCACCAGCAGCAGCAGCAGTGGGAATCAGACCGAAGACAATGATAGCGCGCTGTCGGCCGACGAACGAAGCGTGGCCCAGGATCTCCTAACCATCGGTGCTGACCTCCCTGGCTTCACCATGGAGCACGAGAGTCTGTTAACAACTCCGGTCGATCCTCTCAACCTTACAGTAGATAGGCTGAACTCCGTCTCTAGTAATAAGAGTGAAGATGCCCTAGATGTAGATGGTACAAAAGAAGCAGGTCTCATCCTGGCCGAGCTGGCAAACTTTGAAGGATTCAGTCAACAGTATACTGAACTGAACGTGCCCGATATTAGTAGTCTGCAAACCAAATCAAAGCCAAAGAAGAAAAAGGTAAGTACAAGTCGTATTGCTATAGAAATAAGAATCCACCATTGAGATATGAACAGATGATTTAACTACGTACAGATGCTGTCTTGACCAAGATATCATAATTATCAAAAGTGCATATCCGACAGTTGGGTGAGGTAGAATTAACCTTTTAACTGTTTTTTTTTAAAGTTTGACGTTACTTTTTATGACAGACGAAAATGAATTCATACTACTTTATGAATTTTCTTCTGGAACTAAGTTAAAGGGAAATTTGGTCTTCCTGTTAATTATAAGCTATTAAATGATCTCAAAAGACATGTTTTTCCTAAAATAACAAGTGCAGGGTCCTATCATTCAGCAACTGTTTTATGAGTTTATAGATATATTTATTCGGATAGTTCGAGTGTGAAAGACTGTTGATGACATGTTAGGTTTTATAAGTAGACTAGAAACATTCTTCCAATTTCCTGTCAGGTATAGGTAGTCCATATCGTGTGGAGATCTTCAAATTTGAAGGGGGCGAGATTTCAATAACTGCTCAAAAGATATAGTAGTAAGGAGGACAACCAGAAATTAATTTTCAGGTGTCTTAAGACATTTTCTGTTCGTCGAGGTCGCGAATTTTCGTAACCTAAGAAACATTGGGAAAACATTTAGTTTCAGAAACATATTACTTTTCTCATTATAATAATGATAAAACTGTATTCTTATTCAGCGGTCTCATGAAGATAAAGATGTAGCGGTCAAAAAGAAGAAGAAAAAAGAAAAGCAAATAGAAGAGAAGCACGTTAAAACAGAAATGATCGAGGGATCTGTTCAACTAACTAAAGAGGGAGAGAATGGAAAAGTAAAGAAGAAAAAGAAGAAGAAAGAAACAATAACGACTGAAGGCGAGAATGGTGAAAAGAACACAACGGAAGGTGACCAAGAAAAACCCAAGAAAAAGAAGAAAGACAAAGAAAAAGGCGAAAAAGATGTCTTAAATGCGAAAGAAGAAGTACAAGTAACTGAGGGTAAGTTTTGCAGTGCTACGGAATATACACGTTACTGGTCTGGTCCCATATTTTGCTAACTAACCGGTAGCCTAATCAGATGTACTAAAATATATGATTACTGATAAGACAAAATTTCAAAGAGGGATTATTGTCAGTTGATACTTTTTGTGACAGACGGAATCACTGGTCACAAAACAACAATCAAAATTCAAAGGTTTTGACAATACTATGTAGTAATGAATACTATTACTTTAATTCTAAGATTCCATATTTTCGCCTTCTATGTACAGATCCCTATGATGACCTCCTGAAGCTGGAGTCGCTCCCTGACTGGGCCCGACCGCTCTGGGCGCTTTGGTCTGTACAGCCCCACGACTTCCACGCCGAGAGGGACTACAATGCCAACCAGGCTACACTCGCCCCACACTGTGCTGTCTGTGCACTTTTCCAAGCAGAGGTATTAACACTTAATTTGTGATATAAGACTTTATAATTGTAAACTATTATAAGCAACTTTTCAAAATTCTAGTCTTGATTCAATAGCTGTTCAACAATTGATTCGAAGGCTTAAGTTTCATCAAATATTATTTCAGCCAGCTACTTTTATCTCATAATTTCATAATATATTAAGAATAATTTCTAAATTCTTTAAATAAATATCATCATGCCAATATTCTTTTCTCATTGGGTCTTGTTAGTGACACACCAGAAATGTAGTTTGGTAACGCAAATAGAGAAAAAAAATCCCTCAAATATAAAAACAACCTTACCTTTTTAGGGTGAAGGTGAGTCGAAGCCCAAGAAGAAGTCGCTCGCCAAGTCGAAGCCGATTGTCCCCGAGATGCTGTTTGCCCAGACTGCGGGTGGCCGGCGGGGCATCATGAGTCTGGACACTCTCGTGGACAAGGCCGGCCTCAGCCCCCTCCTTCACTGCGTCTCCTGCAAGCTCTGCGTTCATGCCAGTAAGTTACACGTGTTAGATATAAGATTTGTGTAACTGTGGAAAGCCTTACTCTGTAAGAATCGGTTGTTTTGAATTTAAAAAGGAAAAACAAACTTATATGTTTTAAGTGTAATTTGTTCGGATGCTGACGCGTAATTTATTTCTTTGTGTCCTCAACAAGGGAGGAGGGGAACAATGAAATACAGATTTATTGTTGTCCTCATGAAGACTTATGCACCCTATCAAAGTACCTAGTCACAGTTTCTGCTCTTGGGTGTGGGATTAACCTGCAAATGTTTACTGTATTCAATTTATTAAAAAAAATATTAAAAAATGAAGGTTTTATAGTACGAATTCTGTTTGGGAAATTTTGAATGTTTATAGTTTAACATTCTGAATCTCTTTGTGTTTTTCAGGCTGTTATGGAGTCACATCAATCAAAAAAGACAGCGAATGGCGTTGTACGAGATGTGAACAGTCAAATCTTACAGCTGTAAGTAAAATATTTGAATGTTTGTGTTATTGTTCGTACTTTTTTGCCTTCTGCACAAGACTATATATCCTGACATAACAAAAGCATCTCCTAATTCCCCCAGACGCGATGCCATCTGTTCCTGCATTAAGGGGAACGGATGCTCGTCAAATTCATATGTGAATTGAGTCACACGTCTATAATTCAAGATGTACTGCAGTGACTTGGCCTATAATCTTAAATTTATGTCAGCATACTGAACGCTTTCTAGCGTTGTAGTCATATTTGAATATTTTCATTAGAAATTAATATATTATGGAAATTAACTCTTAATTTTGACTTATTGTTTTTTCCCTGTTTTGTCAACAAAATAGTCAGTGTTAGCTTGCAGGTTCCTGCAGTTTCAAATAGCTTTAAGTTGTCAGCATTTGATGCAAATTAATCTTTATTTTTCAGGAATGTTGTCTGTGCAGCTTGCGCGGAGGGGCCCTCAAACCTACCACGGATGGCAAATGGGCACACATAATCTGTGCACTTACTATCTCTGAAGCGGTGTTTAAGGACCCCCAGAAAAGAGAACCCATAAACGTGATGAGGATACCTCTAGCCCGACGTAAA
Source organism: Lepidonotus clava (assembly GCA_936440205.1). NCBI lineage: Eukaryota > Metazoa > Annelida > Polychaeta > Phyllodocida > Polynoidae > Lepidonotus > Lepidonotus clava. Next base: position 42,307,106 of record OW387134.1, read on the forward strand.
TTGGTGAGTCCACTTACTTCAATCTTTTCAAATAGTTTCTTTTGTGGAGGTTGGTTCCTATCAGACATTTCCAAATTGATAAAAAGGCAAGGTATAGATGTTTTATCACACGTCATATATATCCTATCATATATATACGGTAATAAGACAACATCAAATGAGTAACATTAAGTTCCGCAGGGATTTGTTCTGTGAGAGTGTAAATATTGAAATCTTCAAAAGATGACCTACATACAGTCATACACATTAAGCGCACAGATTATGATCTGGTATGATCTGGCAATTGCGCTTTACTTTAATTCTAATGGTCCCATTACCACCATAAGTTTCCGCGCATAGCTTTAAACCAGAGATCCGATCTCCAAATGATTAATAATTCAACCAGCAGTATCAAACACAAAAGCAAAAAAAAAGATACTACGCCTCTTTGGAATTGATTCCTCCTAAGTTGGAGATTTGCTGAAAGAAAAAACCAAGCAATAGCAATATATAAGAAATATTTTTTCCTTTTTTTCTCAGAAATGTTTATGTCACAATTGTATATATGTTCCCCGTCAGACACCTTACCACAACAAACATTTTTCTGTATTTTTTTCTTCCAGAAATGTTCCTATTGTAACACGTGGGTGCGTGACGAGGAGAATGACGGCGCGTGCATACAGTGTTCGTTCGGCCGCTGCACCACGGCTTTCCACACCACCTGCGCCCAGGTGAACAAAGTCCCCTTCAAGCCATGCGACTGGCCCCAGCTCATCATCATCAGCTGTCCCAAGCATGTGTCCGGGGTCCGATGCACTAAGGTAGGAGGATTTTTGAAGGTTGATTTAGGTGTGAACTATGGAAAGAATATAGAGAAATCCTAGTTAGCCTAGGGCCAATCACTTGTTTTCAAACGGATGTTTCTGGTCTAGAACAATGCACTGATATGATAATGTTTGTCAAAATATATTCACCAAACGTATCTTTTAAAACTCATTCATATATAAATTATAAAAACAGTTCGTAGTTGTTGTGTCAAAACATACGTGTCTGAACACAAGTCAAATGTATGCTACTCTATATATTCATGTTATTTTACAGTATGTCTTGCAGACTACTGAGAAGACGGAAACAAATAAAGCTAATATGATCTTAACCATCTTCGCATTTTAGTGCACCTCGCCACCAAGATCAAATATATTGTACAATGCATTCAATTAGATTTTATAATTCAGTGGACCTCTTATCGAACCAGTCTTAATTTTCAAATTGAAATCCATTTTTTAGCCCAAACACACGAGCCTGCCCAAGATGGAGGTAGGAGACCGGGTGCTCGCTAAACACAAGAACAGTCGTTACTACTGGAGCACGGTGATCGACGCATATGACCAGACCTACTACGAGGTGGATTTCGATGACGGCTCCTTCTCTACCAACCTCTACCCCCAGGACATTCAGGTGAGCGACTCGTATACATTTGTATAAGTCAATGTTTGTTCGAGAATTACATATACTGGAAGAACAGCTATAGGTAAAACAGGAGTTCCTGGGTGGATTGAAAAACATTCGATGTTAGTTTCTTAGAACATTGTCAGTTTTTTTCTGTTAAATTTAGTTTAACTTTACAAACGGCTCAAGTAATAAGTATGAAATAATCTTATTTAGAGTCTAACACAACGTTGTACGATTAAAATGTACCATTATTAGCGACGTGGCTGAATTGAATGCATATACATAGCTTCACGTCTAAAAACAAAAATGACAAAGCATGGTACATGTGGTTATCTGGGATCTATTGATTAACGTTAATATATTCACTTCAGGACCTGGACTGTGAGAAGAATGGCCCTCCCCCCGAGGGTACCCGTGTTGACGTCTGTTGGTCGGATAACAACCTGTATTCTGGGGTCTTCAAAGGAACCAACAGGACCATGGTCATCACAGTAAGTCACAGCTTTTAAATAGCAAGATGTGCAGTAAGCGGTAAATTCCTGTATCACTCCAAACAATGAAAAATCGAAAATATGATAACTTTGATATGAAGAGCAGTGTGTAAGAATGCCTACACTAACAGTAATAATTGTATTTTGTTATTTCAGTCTTAGCAATACATTGTATTTTGTTATTTCAATCATTTCTGGACCATATCTTCGTAACTAATTTGGCTAATCAGGGAAATTCTGATTATGGTCTCAAGATCAGGAATGTTGTCTTTTACCAAAATTTATAGCGTTATTGAAAAATGGTCTTAAAGAGGGGTTATTAGGTGTAACATTTATTCATGATAGGCAGAATTTCTAATCATGAGATGCTAATCAAAATTTCCCTGATTAACCAAATTAGTTACGAAGATATGGGCGCAGGTTGTTAAGAAAAACTTGAATGTTTTTCTGTTGTGGCAACTTAACCTGTGTACCCTTTTTAAATTTGAGTTTGCGAGGAACAGCTCATGCATCGTATTGTGTAATTTTCAGGTTGAATTTGAAGATGAGAGTGACAGGAAATTCCATCGGGACGAAGTCTGGGCTGAAAGCGAGGAAATACCCCAAGCGATCCTGAACAAGATGGTGAGCAATGCTAATATTCCTAGAAAAACACCAGCATCCCTACATGTAGAAACTTAAATATAGATATTGCCTTATTATAAAGTAATAATAGATTTTGTAAAATATTTGCGTAATGCCGATATGTTATTCTTGTCATGCAGAAGTCATGGTTTTAAATCCTATGGTAAAGAAATCAAGATTTGTTCAATATTATGATGGTCCGTTTACCAGATTCTGCAAATGAAATTTTTGTTTCCTTCAATAGTTCCGATAGTAGATGTAATTGCAATTAAAAAAAGAAAGCACACGCTAATCAAATTCGAAAAGAAAGGCCCACACTAAGATTAACAACAAAAAAGTATTGATGACTCCACTGGAGTGTTGAATATTAAAAGTCAGTTAAATTTATGTCAGTTCTTACAAATACTTTGTATTTTTTTCACAGTCAAAGGCCACGGAGAGGAAGCACAACTTGTTCTATGAAGAACCGTCAACAGACGGATGCAAGCGGCGGAGGAACGCTAATCCAAAGTACCAGGACGAATTCTACATCTGAATGATTCTTCTCGGCAGTTGTTGGGATTGTGTATAGTTAGTTAGTCGAGTAATTAATGTGTACATACGTGTTATAAACTGATGTGAATGTTGGGCTGTGAACAATGCGGAGAAAGCCTTGTGGAGCGGACAAGCCGAACGACTAATATTAATTAAACAACATGTTATTATTAGACCTGTATTTACTGGATCCTGTGTTTGAGAACCAGTGAGGTGGACAGGGTTCTACGTCTTATTCCCTAGGTATTTGTGTTAGGTGGTAGTTCTAAGCCATGTACTATAATGCCATCGGAATTGTATAACATAATTCACTCAAATTCATGCAAATAGCATTTCACACATATACACTGAAAAAACAAAAGGTTTGCAATGTCAGATTAACTTGATATTAAGCACACATTGATTCATGTATAGAAATCTTTGTGGGAATTATTTTCATCACCTCACTCCTTTTACCCAATCACACACATGCCACAGTTGATTCTTTGTGACTCTCTTGTGTACATACAACTAATCATCAATCATGACGTGTTTTACCCATTGCATAGCATACTCGGCTCTTGTATATACACAGGATTTCATGGTTTCATTAGCTTTTAGCAGTCTACATAAACCATTGACCTCGGAGGTGGGTTTAGCACGTGACGGATTCCTTTGAGGCATTCAAAATTTGCATCACGAGGTATGACAATTGGAAAAAAGAAACTGCCCTCTTTTGATTTTATAGCTATTATATAAAATAGTTCTGAAAACGCAAATTCGCAGGCCGTCCTCTTAAGAGAAAAGGCGTAGTTCGTGTGAAAAATGCTTTGAAAATGCTGAGGTAGGGAAAAGTTATTGAAATTACAATTGTATATAATGTAATAAAATCCTACTAGGCAGGCTCAACTCCCTGTAAGGCAGCTGTTTAATATACAGGGCATTTCACTTTTATTAAAATCACCAACCTTAATCGAATCGGAAAGAATCTCCTGATCCAGAATACTAGCTTGCCCTGTTTAGGCCTATAAAGTGTGAAGATTACGAAACATTGCTAAGTCATATATTTCTGTTTGGTCGACACATACTGTTGTGTTTTACACACTCGTTGGTCCAATCATCAATTGTATTAGTTATTTATTTATTATTTCCTTTCTACCAAAGTAGAAGTGTTAAAAGCTTATTCCCCGTAGACCCCTCACAAATGTGTGCTCTTTTCTGCTTCGGTTAAGAGAATCTTGACTGGGCTATGGTAGTCTTTCTCGAAAACACCATGTGATTGCCTATTGATAAGGATAAACTTTTTAATTTTTGAGCAATGGAGAATTATTGGTTGCGATAATATAGTTAATCATGATCATATTCGAGGAAGATTCTCTGAGAATGCTTACGCGGAAGAAATAGTAATTTATTTCAGCAATGCTTATTGACCGTAGATTAATTTGTGTATAATTCTACAAAATAATTTTACCGCCAGAAATCACTGTTTAAATTGATGGATGCAATTTGTGATTCGCGCTGTTTCACAACTTGTTACTTACAATGATAGCCTAGTCTATAACTATGTTACCGTTTTATAGCAGTTCAATACACGTGTAACCTCAACATTTTGATCATAAACGTCTCTTCTCTTTTTTTTTCGTCCGTAGAGGTATGTGTTGAGTGGACAGGAAGCCATCACCAGCTTTCTAGAAGTTAATAAACGAATGTTTTTTGTATCCAATTGGTTGTTTGTAATTTATGTATTTTAAACATTCTGAAAGTAAAATTACATTAGGAAAGAAAACCATGCAGTTCATGTGATAATTCCCAAAATATATATGCAGAAAGTACACTAATCTTTACGTGTTTTTTTTTTGTCCTAGAGATGGACCAATTGTACTCTTAAATTTCAAATTAATGAATGGAGAAGTCATTGATTCGATACATGACTGATGATCTCTAGTTTATTTTCTATTCAATGACGGTGATAAAGATTATGCCATCAATCTCCAAGGAAATCATCTAAAGCGTGCAAACGCCATTATAATGTAAATGGACACGTCCCGTCATCCTGAACTCCGCGCGGGAATTTCCCACTCATTAGGATCACAGCGACACCTAGCGGATTACATTGAAAATTAATTCCTACAATAACACTAGGTGTCGCCACGTGTCACGCAGTTTTATGAAGTGCAAAACGCGTCCAAAATTAGCACATCCACAGCTTCATATGAATTACTCAATAAGCTCCTTTGTGGATTTGATCAAGCAACTCAGTAGATGTAGATTAGAAGGATGTCAACGGACGACGATTGCGTACGCCTTTATAAGGGTAAGTCGGCTAACCCTGTAGAACTACTTGCCAATCTTCAATTCTTGCCGAAATTTGACGTGACGCAGATGAGGCTGATCTGTGAATGTGATCACAAATGTCAGTGTCACTGTCAGTGATAGGTTAGTGATTTTTTGGCTCAGTGGTCCAAGTACTAGTGTTGATTTTTATTGAAAAGAAAGAATTTAGGAATTTCTCGATATTGGGTTATACAATTTTCTGGTTTATGATCTACAGATCTAGATATTAGATCTAGACCGAGCCCGAGGCTTGATCATCTCTAGTCTAGACTAATTAATTTTATCAAAAAGAAAGTCAAAGAATTGATCTAACTATTCTAAGACTAAGCGTTGATCTATTATTTCATTCCAGGGGCAGTTTCCTGGTAAGTTCATAATTATAATGTTTTATGTTCCTCTGTTCTTTCAAGGGGTTGAGGGAAGGGGCCTTCCATTTAGTAGACATACGCAAAAATTCACAAATTCTAGACCCCCCCCCCCCCCACCCCCCCTTATGCTAAAATACGCATTAGATTTGTATAGGAACGTACGCAAAATTCCAAAGATCTCAGACCCCCCCACCCCCCTTTGGTGCGTACATACTTTATGGAAGGCCCCGAAGGGGTTGATCATGTCAGACAGGGGCATTGACATGACGGGCGGATCACGGGCAGGGGGGGGGGGGGGGGGCTTGTCCCCCCTCCCCCTCCCCTGTTGGATCATGTTTGGAGAGCAGTGCCTAGGATTTTTGAAAAGGGTGGGGGGGGGGGGGGGGTCAGCATAAACTAAAACGGTGCGCATTAGCACATATGCATGCAGCATTTTCCCCTCTTTTTGTAGTTTGGGGGTCCACCAAAGGGGGAGGGGGTCCACCGTCCTGACCCCCTTGCCCTCCCTCTGGATCCGCCCCTGGTAAGTTAGAGGAGAGGGAGGGATCATCTGATCATGTCAGACATGGTAGGTGGAGAGGGAAGGGGCGGATCGTGAGAGGAGAGGGATGGATCATAGATGATGGAGAGGGGACTGGAGGGATAGAAGATCAAAAGGAAAGGAATTGTCCAGACAGGTGAGGGAGAGCAGGTTTGGATGATGCATGTGGAGGGGTTTGACGGATGGTGAAGAGAGGGATGGATGATGGGGAGAGGAGGGAAAGAATGATAGTGAAGAGAGACAGTCACCCTAAATGGTGAAGAGTGGAGGGTAGATCTAGATGGTGGAGAGGTGCTGTATGGATGTGGAGAGGGAAAGCATGCATGATGGCAGCAGCAGCGGGGATGGGAGAGGAAGGATGATGGAGACGGGAGGGTTGGATAAGGGAGAGGGGAATGATGGATGGTAGACAGTTAGGGAGGAGCTAGAGAATTGGGCGGTGGTGTGGGACAGAAGATGGGGCAAGAAGAGTTGGATGATGGGGAGGGGAGTAACAGATGGGATGGATGGTAGTGGATGAGGTGCAGGATTGGGTGGTGGACAGGGGACTTGAGGGACGGATGAGGAGGAGAGGAGGATAGGGTGTTGTACTGACACGGATGGCCAGTCCATGCTCGTGTAGGCTTTACAGCTTTAGGTGTAGAACAGTGCACGCTTTAGCCATAACTCTCTGTCAAAGTTAGGGGGTTTAAGGAGGAGTCTTTGTGTGACTTATCATACTAAAGGAGCGCACGCCGCTCGAGCTCAGTCAGAGTTAACTGAACGTTGTGTGAGTAACCATCCTGGAAAGGTTGAGTCTTAGAAGCTGAGTCCTGGATTGGAATAGAAGCAGAAAGACTGTGTAGGAAAGGAGGGAGCGTTGACTGAGTATGTTCGAGGGGATTCCTTCCTGCGAGCTGATCATTGTCAATTGAGATCTTGTCATGGAATGACAATATACAGGAGAATATTAATAAAGAACATCCTTTCATGTGAGTGTTACGTCTTACATGATGTTGGAACTATTATGTATTGGACGACAGCAGTCGAACAAGGAGGAGACTGGGTTTGGAGCTAGCTATTTTCCATAATTAACTAGATCTACGACTAATAAGTACACCTGATATAACGGATAATTAACTCTCTATAGTTCAGTGTTTGAGAGAGAAGATTATTTCAGTGTGTGCATAGAGAAAATCTAAAATTTTCACTGGTATTAATTTTGAATGATTAAAAAAAAAATCAGCTTAAAATAATTATAAGAATCTTTGATTCAGCTGCAAACCTTGATGTAGATCTAAATACATATGGAGGCATATATTTTTCACCCATAGCCACCAAACTAAGAACTATCAATCAGTGGTGGACATAAGTTTTAAAATCTAGGGGCCAGTCAGGCCTAGCTTTCGAAAGCTAGCTAGGGGCCCTCACCTAAATCTACGGGCCCTCACTACAGTACCAAAAAGGTATGAATTGAAAACCATATGATCAACCGATTTAACAGGTTATGATTTTAATCTTTTGTAGCTATTCAGCAGTGACATATTCAAAAATCTAATGTTTTGATCAACGATTTTCTAGGGACCAGTTGGGTCCTAGCCCAGAAATTCTATGGGCCCGGCCTGCTTAAGAGCCTCGGCCCCCAGGCCCTTGGTTATGTCCATCCCTGTCAATTTATTTTGAGGCAAAATGACGTTTTGCCTCTGTACTCCAATAATGACAAAAAGACGCTGGTTCTCAGAGAGTGACACAAGCCGGGAACAATTAGGTTAACTTCTGAAAATTTGTGATTTCCAGATTTTACTTGTCCTGTCCGCCCTTTTATCTCAGAAATGTGAACTTTTACAGAGAAATTGATTCATCCTGGTGAAAGTTCCAGATCTGGGGAAGAATTGTCCATTCCATTTTTTCTCAAGTCATGGTGCTTTCAAAAAGTACCGGTACAAGTTGAAAAATACTGGCACCCAGTGCCCAGCAACAGTGCAAGTGCATGTGCACTAAAGGTCAGAGATGGTCTATGGGACTTTGTGGCACCTGGCAACAGTGATAGACTTTTTCACATAGTTCTGTTCATACTTAATGACAAATTCCTAAGACTATTTTGCCTCTCATGGAATCTCCGCTCCACGACAAACAATAGGACTTGTATGAAAAACTGACATACATTCTGATTGAACTGTATTGGCTTATTGATATCCTTCAAAAGTTTGGCAGCAGCGGCATCCGAATGTACAAAGACGGCCAACGTAGACATCACCCTGATGTTGTCCAATATCTCCCGAGGGGCCTCCCTACTGAGGGAACTGAGAGCGAAGGATCAGAATCCAGTCCGTCAGGTGTGATTACAATTTTACTATTTGTTTCAGAGAAGGTGAACCTCCAGCAAAGTAATGAGAGTTTTAGACTTTTATCTAGAGGCCATGAATGATTCATTGTGCATAGGGCTTAAAATTCTAAGAAGTATTTTTCTTATGATTTATATTTCGATCAAATGGTACCTACTATCAAATTAAAGTCCTAATACATCTAACATCGATTTCTATTTTTTTGCTGAATTAATCCAAGACCGCTAGATCTAAGCACTCTATGGATCTATATGGCTTTGATCTAGATCTACGTTTAATAACCATTTTAAAAAAAATTGGTAAGGAGTTACTCCTAGCAAATATTCAAAAGTTTGAATAAAAAACAAAAGAACTCAGCACTAAAATTGCAAATGAATTAGATGGCTATCCAATATTGAGGCTCGGAAGGCTTATATGGGACCATCATCGCTCTCTTCATGTCATAACTTGTCTCCTTTAATTTTTGAGATAGGAAGCCTTGGTGCAGATCGATCACATGCTATCCGACCAACAGGAGGCATTGACTGCTAAAATTAAAGAGTTGGATAACGTGACTATAAAGAGTGTGGCAGGAGACAAGGAACGAGCGCCATCGACACCCACTAAAACGACTCACCCACCCGACGAGAGTGGTAATTTATTTTTGGATCGGAAAATATAATTAGCAATGAATAAGAGTAAGTGTGGAACTGACATTTTTTCATGAATGTTCGATTAAATACAGCATTGAAACATTCAAATTGTATTATTGTGTTTTATTTCACAACGAGAAAATGTGTTCTTTTTTTTTATTGATAAAGGAAAATCCAGCATAAATTGTAATCAGTAATTAAACATTTGAAACATAATTTTCCTATGATGAGGAATTGCTTTGTTTTTCTAAAAGTATAAGAAATATGAACACCTTTTGTCAGATATTGCGATTACAATCCTATCTATTATTAAATCATTTTGTATGTCCATGTAGAAGCGTCGAGTCCAAAACGCAGGCGGCGACTGGCTATTCAGGACACTATCGTGAAAACGAAAAATCTCACCTTCAGTGATGTGGCGGGGCTACATCAAGCCAAGGAAGCCCTCAAAGAAGCTATCATAATGCCACTGCAGTACCCGCATCTATTTACAGGTAGGTGGTCTAATTTAATATATATATCACTGATGATTCATGCCTGTGCCTGATGTACGTATGTCAAGATCAATATTAATGTTAAAATTAAATCAACGTCATCCATGTTTCATGATTATGATTATCCTAATATTCATAGATAAAAAATTATATGATTCTCGAAAACATGTAAGTTCAGGTTGACTGACATGTCAAACATTAAACTTGACTGATACAATAATAAGGACGAACTGAAATAAATCAAAATAAAGAAAAGAGAATTTTGTGTAATTAATCGAGTGTATAACAGAGAGTACATCGCTTTTGATCATCAGGAAAGAAAGTAGAATACTAGTTTTGATGTTTTACTTGTTTGAAATATTAGCATTTCAAATTTCTAAGAAAAACTTCTTAGAAAATATCTAAAAAATTTAGATGTGCTATGCTTTCAGGTGGTCGTAAGCCGTGGCGCCGTATCCTCCTGTACGGCCCGCCCGGTACGGGCAAGTCGCGCCTGGCCCAGTCACTGGCCGCCGAGATCTGCTCCACCTTCTACTGTGTGAGCAGCTCAGACCTGCTCTCCAGCTGGGTCGGCGAGAGCGAGAAGTGAGTTACTCATTGGAAATTATGTAAATTTTGTCGAATTGAGGAACCCTGACCTACCAAAATAGTTTTTTTTCGGAAACTTTAAAGATGTTACTATAAGGGGCCTTCCGTTAAGTACATATGCACATTTTCAAAACATTCTGACCCCCTACCCCCATTCGATAATCACTGGAGGCCTTTATTAAACCATATATATATATATTATTGACCTTCTCGTAGAAATATATTTGAGGCATTAAAATATCTTAAATTGATTCTTACTTTTACCTGAAAAGAACATTCTCCCCATTAGACTTATGGAGAATGAGTCAGATATATCAGTGTGAAAGCAAAACTCAATCAAAAGAGATATTAGGAACGTCGCGGTTCTTTATGTGTCAAATAGTTCTAATTCATTTCCATGTTTCTAAATTGTAACTAAGATGTGGATATCATTCATTCCCTTTAGTTTTCCTATGAAAATGTCAAACACTTGATATTACAGATTCATGAAAATGTTTCTTACATACATTTGTTATGCTTCTGACTGATTCAGACTCATCAAGGAACTTTTCCAACATGCTACAGGTCACCAAGGCAGAAGCGTATGAAAACCCTTTATGTTCGCAATATTTGTAGCTTCCATGAATTATCATATTCACATTCTATTTAAAAAAAAAATCTACTGCAATTTCAAGATGAAAAGTATGAGATCACTTTGAAAATCACCCCCTGTAATGGGCGCAAAAAATTATTCAAATTTTCCCAAAGGATGAGTAGCAATACTATGACCGTTTTGAAACAGTCCCGTTTTGAGGGCTTTCCAAAGCCGTCGATTTAATTTGAATACTTTTCATTTCCGAAATCATTTATCATCTAATTTCCTGCTGTAACAGGTGATCTTCATAGACGAGATAGACAGCGTGTGCCGTCGGCGCAGTTCTGGTGAGGAGGAGCACACCCGGCGGGTTAAAACCGAGCTGCTCTACCAGATGGAGGGGGCCATGACTCCAGCTTCGGCCGAGCAGGTCTTTCTGCTCGCCGCCACCAACTGCCCCTGGGAGCTCGACCCGGGTTTTCTGAGGCGATTTCAGAAGCGCATCTACATACCATTGCCGGACAGGTAGAATGATGTTTTTTTTATTATAATATTATTGATCTTTTCTCCTTGTTTTTTTTTCAGTTCATTTTCAACAATGTATGTCGGTTGATTCCTTAGAGGAGGAGAAAAATAGCTGATTTTCACATACAAATACAGGTTCTCCAAAGTTTATTTTTATTTTAGAAAAAAACAACATTTTTTATATATACTACTACCCCCAAAATGACATTTGAAATGGCCTTCTGGAAACTTTACTTTTCGTATACTACTTAGCGATAATAATAATCGAACTTTAAATTGCTTTTTCGTACGCGTAAAACTACTTCAATTTTATCTATAGCACCGCTACATAGTTTTATGATTTTATGCACTACACATCGCATGTCAAATGTAATAAAATTAATGACATCTAAGGGCAGCAAGTGCACCCATCTTTAAAACACGTATAATATTACAAGTTGATCTTACGGATTCCATAGCCTTGCCAATGGAAATGAAATAGTTTTTTAAAAAAATTTCCTCAAAAAGCTTCAGCCTTATTACGGGAAATGTTTAATTCTAGACTATCAATATTTTTTGATAAACATGGTAAAGGTTAAATTTTAGAATATTTCTCGATCTCAGGAATTTATTCGCACTTTGATTAACATTAGGTACTTCTTATTTTGACTTATTTTGAACTTATTTATATTATATTCCCCAAGAGAGGCCCGTCGGAGGCTGGTCAGTCTACACCTGAAGGACACGACCACCCCGCTGACCACTGACCAGTGGGACGAACTGACCGTTCGGACGGAGGGCTACTCTGGGAGTGACCTCTCCAACCTGGTGCTTGGGGCCCTCTTTGAACCCATCCGCCACCTCCAGAGGGCCACGCACTGGAGGCACACCAGTGGTAAGGAAATTATCGTGTAGGCAGCCGCATGAGGAATACAATATGTCATAGTATTATTGCTGTATCAGAAAAAATAACATCTGCTCTGCTGGTGACTTCTGAAAGTCTACCATTTCATGTGACGGTATTGGTAACTTAGTTCCGTTGCACGGGATCTACTGCGCAATTTCTAATTTATCGTTGGGCCATTGTTAATTAAAATATTCTTCTCTAGTCTATTATTGTTCGAGCAGCAAGAACGACAGAAAAATTGAAGTTTATTTAATTGCGTCGTGACGTGTGTGGACAGTCTACTTCCCAAAGACAAAGGGCATCTTGCTGAATCCTTAAGCTTCTGTTCTAATTACCGCGAAATTATGTCTAGAACCAAAATATAAGCGGTGTTTTCGGTGCTGCCAAGTCTCCCGCATAGAATATCTAATATTTGTATATCAAATTATGCAGGTACTTACAATGGTAGCCCGTATGTCATTTCTTACAAGTCAATTGCTTCTGGAGTTTTTAGAGGGCCTGTTTATATCAAGGTTAATGTTCCAGCCGTTTTAATGTACCATAGACATACATGAGATGTGTATGTCTGTGTACATTAAAACGGCTGAAATCTTAAACTTCCAAGACAAATTTTTGAATTAGCTGATTAATTGATGGTCTTGAAAATTAAAGATGATTTTAAAATTATGCCGTGCATGCGTACAGCTAATTTATGTATCAGCAATTATACCAAGATTGGTACAATCAACCTATATAGACAGACGCTTGTCTGACCTACAGCTCTGAGAATAAGCCCCACACTCCGTTGCGTGGTTCGGAATCTCATTTTTTACGCGGACAGTCATACAAAATAACTGATTCCTATGCCATGTACCTTTAGAATACCTACTGCCGCGTAAATTGGCTTGCAACCTATCCCATAGTTTAGGGAATTCCACTCAATAATTAAATCAGTTGATATCCAACAATCTAGACAAGCTAAAATTAGGCTTCCAATTATGTTGCGCAATTTGAATTGTAATAGGGTGTATCATATTTCTAAATACACGTTCCGTAAGCGGTTCTGTATTTGATAGAATTTGACTCTATTGCGTCACTCCCAATGTAATAGACCGTATCACATATCTGGCCGTTATTGAAGTACAATGTAGAGTGTCAGTCTAATGGATACATTGCAATTAATTACAGATGGTAAGCTAAGTCCGTGCAGCGCCGACCAACCAGGGGCCTTTAAGGCCGACATGAAAGGTCTACCTCCAGAACAGGTGGGATATATCTGTGATAAATCTTTGATAAATCTACGTTGATATAAACCAGCCATGGCCAAGTATTGCCTTTATCATACACAGAGACGAAAAGAGGAGTAGAGACTGACTTGGCATTATTACAAAGTAGTTTTGAAGCGACAAAAAGTAAAGAAAAAATCCAATATTTCATATCATTTTGGCGTTTAAATCTACCTGTTGAATGTGCAACCAATATATCTTAGTCTTCAAGTTTTTGTTATAGCTGGAAGCCTAATACTAAGCACACGCATTTTAAGTTAACACAAATCATTAGAAAACAAGAAAACATTTAAAAAATGAAACAATAAAAGGTTTCGCTTTTATCCGCAGGTGGTGCCCCGGGAAATGTGTCTGGAAGATTTTCTAGTCTCTTTGAAACAGCACAGGAATACAGTTACTGCTGGGGATTTGGAAAGGTTTGAGGAGTTCACTAAAAACTTTGGCCAGAATGGATGAATCGACTAAGTAAATTCATTGCATGTTAATGTTTCAATGTATAGTGGCTACAGGCATGGAAAATATAGGCTCTTAAAAAGTAATTGTGTTTTACAAGGTTACGTGTAGGCTATGCTATACTGAATAATTATGTATTGACTGTGAAAAATAGCGTATAACCAACGAATACATCATACATGCCATTACAAAAGTTCTGTATCTGAAACGGTGCTGGTATGATTAAGAGTACATTTGACAAATAAATTACCGGTAATACAAAGGTGCTAAATGTGAGTTCTTGCAATATTTATTGAGTTATCAATTGTGGGGGGGGGGGGGGGGGGGGGGCTGCAACAGTATTGTCAGTACAAAAATAATTTGTTACATTCATGTGCTTAATACTGATCAACTGGATCAGATGGTGTAGTTATAGCATAAACTAAGCCACATATGCTGTCATTTTACGTATATACCAGTATATTGGGAGCTTGCGGGTCTCCACTTAACAAAGACTGGCTATGTACCTCGTGAAAAAGCCAATGCCAAACTCAATCTTGTGCGTTATAATGCATCATTTTTATCCAATTTATATCTAATGAAACATGCTAGAAATACATCATTAATAAATTATAAGTACTTTATATATAATCAATACATATAGAAAATTAACCCCGTTTGTATTGAATTTTAACACTTACATATGGCATATTCATGGCTAACAGCACCGCAATTATCTCAATTAACATGAAATATTTCCATGTACATTAGTCCACATCATTCACTAGGAAGACAGAAGATTTAGCGCTACTTAAATATCCAGAGATGCCGCTCCCGGATGATGAAAAAGTAGGAAAAGTAGGAATTTCCTACTGTTTTTTCCAAAAGCAATTAAGAGCAAAAATATCCTAGGGAATAGATTCCTGACAAAAAATTTGAATAGCTTGATACTACCACAAAAATACTCAAAAACAGATATTAAGGTGATGTAGGAAAAATCAGATGTGCAATCCCAAATCACGAAAAAGTAGGAAATCCTACAAAAGTAGGACAATGGCATCCCTGAATATCTTCAATATTATTTTAGTTACATTTCTCATCTTACTTATGTAAGGTTAACTGACTACGCGTTCCGTATATTGAGGTAAAGGGTTGTCCTTCACGTATTTTTGGAGATAAGTACATGACAATCTCATCTTAAGGTCCTCCTTTACAGCGTGATCCATTGCTTCCTGTGGAAAAATATTGTTTAATTAGATCATCTGAACTACCATGCAATGGAGGGAAAAACATTATATCACTGAAATAGTCGTTTTTTACATTTATTGCAATAGATTTCAGTATTACGATTGATACAGTAATTGTGTATATTACTGAAAAATTAACAAAAGATTGTATTTTCAATTATAAACGGAGGACAAATTAGTTCCTCTCTAGAAGGTAGTAAACTAGGAGATGCAGATTAGATCTATACCTTGGCTAATAGCTTGGCGATCCCCTTTCCTCTGAAGACATCAGGTACAAAGGTGTGATACATATCTATTAGGTCTTTTCGTACAAATTCATACTGCAACATAGCCTTTTCTGTAGACTTTTGTCCATCTAAAAAGAAAAATACAGTAATACATTTCAACATTTTTATAATTTGTTAGGCTCCAATCGGAACGTACACGGTAGTAGCTTAATGATTGTTCTTCCCGAGTAGACAGTAATCAGGTAAAGGTAGATTATCAACTGGAAAATAAAACGGTTATCCAATTCATGGAAAGATCATACAAAGATGGGGTTGTAGACGGGGGTGCTCATGTCGCATGTCGAATTTAAGAAATTGCAATGTCCCATGTCGCTTTTTTTCCCCCATATGCATGTCGATTTTAAGAAAAGGCTAAGTCCCATGTCAAATTTAAGAATACCCCATGTCATGTTCGTCTTTTTTTTCCCTTCCTGTCACTAAGCTTCATGTCGCGGGACACTTTCAGAATAGGGGCCCCCTTCTGAACGGCATAGTGTTTCCTATGCACTACTACATCTAGAGCTGAAGATAACTAGATAAGTTATCCCTCTCTTCTAAACAATACTTGGGATTCATACCTAAAAGGCTAACTCGTCCCTATTCCTAGTCACTAAGTCAGTGGAGGAGAGAAGGGGGCCCCTTAACTGGAATCTTCCCGGTTAATTCAAATTGGAGTTGTGAATGTGATGGATGCGTGTTTAGCTATCTTTTAATTTTGAAATAAGAGGATGGGGGATGGAGCAATTTTAAAATCGTTACGTGATGCCAGGTTCAGGAGTTCAACCGTAAACGGGATCTAGTTACTCAAGACAAGGGGCCCCCGGGACGATTCCACCCCCCACCCCACCCACCCACCAATCTAACACTACTAACAGGACAGGGATCAGCCTCCCAACCCCACCCCCCTCCACCAACTTTCTCAGCCAGGAGCTTACAACTGTGAATCCATGCGTCGATTGTATTGTATTACTATAATAGTGTATAACAGACCTACAGTGAACATCCATACATTGGACCTTTCCCGGTTCGTGAACCCAGGCATTGGGTATTTATCTGATAATTCTCGGTTCTTATCTGGCAATCTGCCTTAGACTTAGATAATGGAATTTATGGTGATGCACTGACTGTTGGAGCTTACCATCTTCTTGCACACGAATGTAGAACTCATGGTTTTCCTTGTCATGTCCCACAATGTATGCCATTCCTAAATGCGTTCTGCGGTCTACGTGAACTCCTCTAACAAATCTGGCCACCTGCGGTCTTTGTAAAGCACGCGACCCGATAGGAATCAGTCTGTAAAGACACTGCACGGCCGTCATTTCACGCTTTGTGTATTCGCCAGGGGAATCCCGGCCTCGTTTTGGAAATGCTAAAAATAGACCACATGAGGGGAACCCCAAGCCGTGGGGCGTCACAAGCGAGTCAACAAACAAGCCAACAAAAGGGATATTGTTCGAGATAGGGGCAGATATGCGTTATTTATAACGATCAATCCGTATCATAAGATACTGTAAACATTTTAAGAATACAGGCAACAATTCTTTGTCCCGTGATTAGGCAATTTTGTTCATCTGACTTGGACGAGTGTCGACGTGTAGGCTGTGCCAGATTCAATGATTTGCTTGTGTACATAGTCCTATGACCCCACAGGAGCCTCGCTTGGTAAAGTGCTTCTGTAAAAGTTAAAAACTGAACAAATACCAGTTTATACAATGCCTAGAATCGACGAAGAAGATGGTTATTGTGAACGCGATGCTCTCCTGCAGGATCAGGAGGAGCATTTCAATGCGGGTGAGTAACTTGATAGCCTATAGTTCTAATAGATTTAGATCTACAAATTACTAGATCTATGACTAATGCATTCGCTTACATAACCTCTATAATTATACCTGTAATTACAGTGTCTAGTGCATTTAATCCTCTTTAACTACTACCAAATGTGTTTAAGACAATCGGGAATTCCGTTTAAATTCCCATATATATTGCTAAAGAGATTTGGAGTAGATAGATCTGGCTTAGATAGGTATAGATCTATTACATAAAAATTGAAAAATGCTTAAAAAAATATTGAGAAACATATCAGACGTATTTGGTGTCTAGTTTAACATGCTTTTTGAATTTTATCTCTATCTGCATTGGTTCAAGAGTTACAGCCAGGGTACTCTGGTTTTGCCCTGTCAAAATGACGTGAATTTAGGGGCTCGCTGTGCAGTTTGGGGGAAAATTACAAACCAAAACTGTATGTCATTTTGAAGGGAAAATAATGTAGATAAATATTTTTGCAGGTTCATCAAATATTTTCTTGGTCCTATATCTTCATTTTACAAGTGAAAAACTCAGTCACAGCTTTTACCTCAAAAACAGGGGACATGTTTTTTTATGGATAAACTGGTGGAATGTAGTATACCTAGCTTAGACCAACTATTTTATTTTGATTGGACTGACAGTTGCATTCAATGTGGATTTAACAACTATATCCTACAAGTGATGCCGTACACAAGATCTGACTTTTCTTTGTTTAAAAATGGATCCATCTGGCCTCGTCATGTTAAGAGACCCATGCGTATCTATAGACTATGAAAAACAAATAAATCTAACAGTCTATTAACACCATATGTAGAGTCTACATATCTATGGCAACCCAAGAACATATCTATCAGAGACAGTGTTTCAGTGTGCAGGTAAGGAAGAGAAAAATATTACTTGGTTTTTAAGAACTAATCTATTTTGAGATTTTCCCCTTTGATAGAATATAACTTTGAACTCGAACCAGTTGAATATGTGCGAGTATGATTTTTTATGGATTATTTTTTTGTTCAGTTTTGATAATGCGGTAGATCTGCCTTTATTCTGGGCAGAGGTAGCGAAATAATTATCTGACTCAGATGTCCGGAGCGGGAGGGGGGGGGGGGGGGGGGGGCTTTAGGAGTGCTCCTACTTTTGAAGATTACCTCTTTTTTTTGTCATTTGAGTGCACAAAGGTTAGATAGATATTTGCAAAGGTCCTCTACCGTAAATTCCTTTTCAAAATTGTATTTCACAATTAACGATGCACCGATTTTATATCCATTTAAATTCAGATTCGAGCCTATTTTTTTTACCCAGTCTCTTCCAATATACAGTCTTTTATATCGGTTTCCAGTAGTCTTGTTATTATCTTTGTTTTTGGCATTTACATACAAACTAATCGATATTAGCCTCTTTTGAATTTTCTAAGAGGCATCACCTTCATCTAGAAAGCTTTGCACAACCAGGTGCACTATACTGGAAAACTGTATTCGACGGCAAAATCAAGGCCTCGTCTTCCTCCAATGCTGAGATGTGGAAAATCTCGTACAAATACACAACTGGATTAGGAGCTGGCGTCATATTTCTCTTAACCAACAGCTGATGAGTATCAGACGTCTCCAAAACAGAACATTAATGACAGGGTTCCCACACAACCTGGAAAATCATGGAAAATGAAGGTGGTCATGGAAAGTCATGGAAAAGTCATGGAATTTGAAAATTTGACCAAGAGTCATGGAATTTTGACCTGAGTCATGGAAAATCAGCTTGAGTGATTCAGGCAAGGGCACACTAAATTTCGTAATAGAAGAGAACAACCTTTAATTGCATTATTTCCATAGGTATTTGGATCTCTCTTGGAAGGTACTTGCACTCATTGAATTGTCACATATACTGGTGTGGATAGGACGGCTGTAGGGGTGATGGGAGGCCGTTGATTGTATCATTTTTTTAATAGTTCTAATTGCTTGAACCCTGGAAAGTCAACTTGGAAAAGTCAGAATTGGTCATGGAAAGTCATGGAAAAGTCATGGAATTTTATTCTTCCGAGCACCGGAAGCAAAAAGGTTCTGAATTTCCTTCCAGAATGCCAATTGATAGATGGAATATAAGAAGGATCTGTGAATCTGGGGTCCATGGCTCACCCTCTGCCAACAATAGGGTCATCAAAGGCAGAGTGTGTTGCCCATTCTATGGGACTTTGCACATAAAAGACCCCTTGCCACTCATCGAAAAGAGTAGGGTATCAAACCCGCTGGCAGGTTTCTCCTGAATCATATCATAGATATGATCACCCAAAGCTGAAAAGCATTACTTTGTGCAGTCTGGTAAGAACCCTGAAAGGTTTGTTGTATATTAAACTACGCTAACACTGTTGTTGACAACAAACAAACATTTACATTTACAACTTTTTGTGTGCCTTTGTATGGCGCGAGCACAAAAAAAAGTTAATAGATATATAGGCATATTCTATCAAACAAAAACAACTTTGTACAACATTTTGGTCAGCAATGCCCAAAGATAATCTCCCGCCACAGTTTTAGTACTTTTGGGTTGACTCGATAAGTAACTACAGATAGGTCCATGAAAAAATGCAAGACATGTATATTGCATCAGAGAAAACATATAGAAGTACAGTTTTAGTAACTTATTACCAATAGTGAATTTTATGAAATTCAAAGGTAGAGTAACTGCTGTCAAAATAAAACTTTACCTTGGGGCAGAAGTTTTAGCCTCAGGCTGGGCTTGCGGCTTATAATGGGAGGTTCCCCAATGTTGAATTTGTATAGGCAAAAAAGAATAAATGATACAGGTTTTATACACTCAGTTATGAAAGGAAAAAGAGCTCAAAAGTTAGGAAGCGATTATTGATCGGGGTGGATGGGTGAACTAAAGTTAACTGTAATATTGTCCTTCAAAATATTATAAACCAAAGTCAATGCTAATTCTTATAATTGAAACCCGATCCTTCTATGAAGCGGGAAAGTAAGAATTAGGGAACTCCAACCAAGTAGGTAATATGATATGGTCCAGTGAACAGTGACATCACTCTGAATAACGTGACCGATCCGGATGGCTGCTTTGGTGACCCCCAATGTATACCTCAGGACCTGCAGTTAAATAGTCTTCTACACTCGTTGGTTCAGTTATATCACAGACTCTAATACCTGTTACACAGTTGCCACAGAATTTGATTTCTATGACTGTTAACTACAGGACCGATTCACATTTTGAGGCCTGGTCTATAAAGAGTATAAATCTAAAAATATATATTAAGAAGGGTTCCCGTTTCCCCACTCACTAGGAGATATATATAGAGCCCGCCTATACCTATTTTGAGAACTGAGACCTACCTTTAAAGTTCTGAACAAGCTCCTTCAAGTGCAACACACAAGGATATTCTAATACACACCACTATAGGGAGCCTCTGCACATCACAAACGCGCATTCTCTGGATTTCCTATAAATATAACTGTGCTCCAAATAGGGATGGGTAGTTGAGTGTAACAGCACACTGGATGGAGTGGCCTACTGAGAACGTGCTTAGGATGGTTAGGACAGAGATACCTCTGTGGCAAGGCTACCAACATTATCAATTAATATTTCCACACATTTGGAACGCGGAATAAGAGTGTCACATTCATACACTTGCACACATAAACAGTGCCAATTATAACGTATCGGACGACCCAGTTAGGAAAAGACGCTTCGCTATACATGTACACTAAAGGCTAAGCCCACACACTATTATGAGTACTACCGAAGAGGATCTAGCAGCAGAATGGGAGATCCCTATGTCTTATGGAACCGTTGATTCAAGCTCTGTTCCTACGTTAAAAGGTCAGTTCGGAAATCTGAATTAATGGCAATATATTTATAGAACTATACACCCATTGTAACAGTAGCCGATGGACTAGGCAGACCACCCCACGTATCAACCATATTTATAGAACCATGATGTAATATTTTGTAGGAAGTCAGTAACGATGCACTGCCTTCCTTAAAACCTAGCAGATTCGACGCCCCCCCCCCCCCCCCCAAATAGATAGGCGCTCACTGTCATTGTTTTTTTTTTTTCCTGAAAATTTTCATCAACATTTTACATCCTATGTCACTTATTACCCTACTAGTTCTAAATCTTTGTTCCTTCGATGGCAGGGGGCAGACCTGTTACTACACACTGTGTCCTACTAGTAACCAGCGGTGGCATAGGGAACCAGCCAGTCCAGCTGTACTTCGAATTTGTAAACACTTTAATGAGGGACCGTAGGGAACCAGCTGAGTCCCTGCATAAATTATGAGTTTCAAGAGGCCCCACATCCAGTATATTCAAGCAAAGCAGTTTCAAGGGGACCCTCCAGTGAGAAGGAGGATGGGACAGGCCGGCTGTGGAGGGGGGAGGACACGGGAACAAACCCGGCACTGACAGGGGTGCTGGGCTGGCCCTGGAGGAGGGGAGAGGCGGCCCGGAGGACGGGGGGAAAGCCCAGCATCTTCCCGGTACTGACAGGGGTGCTGGGCCGGCCACCGAGGCCGGGACAGGCTGGCCTGTGGAGGGAGGAGGAGGAGGAGGGAACAAACCCGTCATCTTCCCGGCACTGACAGGGGTGCTGGGCCGACCCCTACTCCCACTCCCCACGTCCGTCACCTCTGGAATGGCAATATCCAGACTGACAGCCATCCTGTCTAGGGACAGGCTGGCTGTGGAGGGGGGAGGACGAGGGAAGAAAACTGTATGGTTCTTTTTTTAATTTTATTTTTACACTATAAGCGCCGAAGGCGCTTGTCTGTTATAAATCCAAATCAGTCAGAAGACCGGTTGGTACAGAAAAGTAAGCTATTTTATACTGCTATTCAATATTCTGTAGCGTTAACGATGCCCTTAGGCATAATTCCCAAGTCAGCGTTTACGTTATTTATAGCCATGTCCTGTATGCCGAAATGCATCCTATAAAGTTACGGCTAATTGAGGAAATTCCACATGGGTTTTGACCGAGGTATTGGGTTAGATTTTGAACTTGTGAAGGGTATTATAGACCCCATAAAGCCAAGATCGACTGGGTGATATGGATATTCCTTAATATCGTCATGCGTCATAGAGCCTAGGGAAATGACATGAAAAATAAATGACATGACATTGGTTATTTCTTGAACCCAAAATGGAAAATCAGAAATGACGGTTCGAAAAAAATCTACATATGAAATTTATTCAAAATGCTACATTGGGAACCTGGTTCAGCAGGCCCGTACACAGGGGGGCGCGGGGGGATGTATGGAGGGATTGGCCTGATCTTAAAAAAATCAATGTAAAACCCTAAAAAAATGAAAGAAAATGTTAAAAAGTTCTACTTGGTGAGCCTCGCAATCCCCCTTTTTAGGTTAAAATTATTGAAATAATGAGTAAAGGTTCCTCTTAAGAAACCTCACCTACCCCCACAGCAGAACCTGTGTACGGGCGTGAGTTCACTAGCTCAATAGTAGGCCTATAACCCTAGCATCTTAACTTGAGCTTTCATAATGCATTATGCTTGTGCGAGCTGATTTGCCATAGGAGAATCAGACCCACAGAGAAGACTGACGACTGCTTTGCTTACTTTATCTAGATATGTTCACAACGATTCATATGATAATTACATGAGGATGTAAAACATCATCAAATTTTATTAGCACAATTAAGTGTGGATCTTAAATTAATACGTGCATTACATGTTAAACTAGCCAGGAGAATGTGTTAAAGTACCGGATAGAACCATCATGCAAACGGGTCTTGGGTTATTGGTTGATCAAAGAATATAAAGTGAACATAAACTGACTCCAGTTAATAACAACTGACCTGCCTTTATGTTTATGATCCATTAAAAATTTGTAAGCCTATGCATTATTTGCAGTACAAAGTACCCGTACTTCAGTCAAGGCGGGAATTGAAAAGAGGTCTGTTCCTAATGGACCGTCTAACTTGGTATTTTACTGGCAACTGGCAATTTTTTACTCCACAAATTTTCCTTTTTTCCTTTAAAAACTTGATTTATCTCCCTACCATAAAACGTATGAAAACAAAAATATTCCTGGCCACCCCAGTTACCACCAGATACATCAGAAACTGTTTAATGGCAGCCTAACTTTTCGTTGATTATTTTACGCTCTGGTTATGCTCTTTATTCATAAAGTCATTCATTTGTCACCAGTTAACACATGTGCCTCTTTTTTAGTATGTGGTTTTTGCTATTTGTGCGTAAAATGATAAATGCCATGCTGGCGGTTTGTAACTCTTATGTTGATAGGCATGAGAGCACCGCTCTGTGCACTACATAGAAACTAGAGATGGGGGACCTCTATGGAAAAGGAGAACAATAGTAATGCGGCCCTACTTTTTTCGCAGGTGACGAGATACCGCTAACAAGGGGAACTAGCTATGAAGATGCTGTGGCTGAAACAGGTATAAAAACACTCAATATTGCTTGTTGAAATATATCTATTTCGCATTCTATTAAAAACGCACAAATATGATGCGAATTGTGTTGATTGGACTTTTTAGTAGTTGTTATCATTTCCATAGAAGACAACAGGACTCGCAACGATAAATATAAAGATCGTTTCCGGGTGTGCTTTACAAACTTTATTTTCACCTTATAATGAAAAGGGAAAATAAGAAAAGTAAAAATCCATTGATAGATAGATTTTTTTAAAATATATTTTTCCGTATTGAATTTGTTGTTTTTTAAGATAAGATAAGATAAAGTGTATTTCAGTAATGATTACAATAAAGAAATAAGAAATTAATTAAGCAAAATGTTTGTAGGTTACGGCCGGTTCCACTACATCCTGCTGGCCATGTGTGGCTGGGCTTTGTCGAGTGACGCAATCGAGGTCATGTCCATCTCGTTCGTCCTGCCGCCCGCCACGGACGAGCTACACCTCACCACCTCCGACAAGGGCTGGCTCAGCGCTATCATCTTTGTCGGTAAGCCCAGTTTTCAGTGGTGCAATTTTCCCTATTTTTTCCGGATTTTTGATCAGCTAAGTATAGATGGATGTAAGTTTTAAAGTCTCATTTAATTTTTTTTCACATCGTCACCTCTAGTAATAATTTTCAAAAAAGTATAGCTTACTTCACTTTTCATAGCCTTCTGGGATAATTTCGATTTTTTTCAAAATCGCAAGTTTCACATGTGAGATTATTCTTATACTAATCAAAAGATTTTCAAATACAAATTTAACTTTTTCTTGTGAATAGCTTCAGTCTTTTAGTTTTAAAAGTCAAATGCGGAAATATCCTCCAAATATTTCTGAATTCTTCATCTCTCACGGGCGGCATCGCTGAGTTTTACATATTACGATAGGTCCTGTTATTTTCCCTTTACCACCACCCATAGAGTCCTTTTATCAAGAACGCACGCTGCAGGGGAAGATGTGGAGGGTCTGAATTTTTTTAAATGTGTATACGTTCCTGTACGAATCTTATGCATACTTGAGCCCAGAGGTTTATTTTTCAAAATGCATGTACTGAATGAAAACCACCTAATTATAATATCGGGACAGAAATGAGAATATAACGAAACTCTATAAGAACATGTATTATAGATAGTGTTAGGCTAAGGGTCGTCAATAAATTACTTACGCACGAAAAGGGCTGGGATGGGTGGGACTGGGGTCAAGAGCTTTAGAACGGTACACTCCTAATGCGCAGTACATGCAAACAAAAAAGGTGGGGGGTCTAGAAAGCATTTAAAAAAGCGTACTTAATTAATGGACGGCCCCTTAAGAATTTTTAAGTTAGCTGTACGAGGCAAAATATGCGGGCAGCCAATTAAACTGTATGATGCGAATGAAGCACTCATTTAATTACTTGGTACACATGCAGGTCTATTAATTTTTAGGAGTTAAAAGGTCTTACAGTATCTGAAAGAAAGATCATATAAAGGATTTTTTTTGTAGAATAAGAAACGATCGAATGTGGGTCCTTTAAAAAGCTGGAATAGACTGTGCTTCAGTCAAACACAAAAACGTCTCGATAATCTGGGGCATATGTCACTTAAAGATACAATCCATTAGCCAATAGTCAATACATTCGTCAAAAACGTTTTGAATCTTGAATTGATTAATCATATATCACAAGACTAACACAGACGAATCCGTACGGCAATGACTCACTTACATTCATTATTTCATGGCATAGTGATAATTCATAGCCACAAAAACGGAAATTCTTATCAAGTCATTCGTGTAATGGGACAGTTGGAAGCACTGACCGACTTAATGCAGCCAACACTAATGCTGTGGTGTCACCCACCAGAGTCATCTGGAGTAAACACCAGCTCCACCTATTATCTTGCCTTGTCGGTCGGCATAGTCTCAGATCTATAGTCTGATAAGGTGCAGGCTCTTATTTAGTCTACTAATAAAAAATGATAATTCTTATCTAATTTTTATTTAATATTTTATTTACAAAAATAAATAATTATTTTTTTTATTCTGTCCCCTTAGGTATGATGATCGGCGGCTACATGTGGGGGTCGCTGGCCGACGTCTACGGACGGCGCCGGATTCTCCTCATCTCGCTCACCGTTAATGGGCTGGGCGGGCTCGCCTCCAGCTTCGCCCAGACCTTCTGGGTCTTCTTCTTCCTCCGCTTCGTCAGCGGCATTGGGTGAGTGAGGGCAGTTTATTGTATCTGAAATGTTTATCACATGAACATAGGCAGTGTTTGTGAGAAGTTGTCGGACAAGTGGATAAGTCCGATATTTTCGACACTATGTCCGACACACTTGCCTGAAACA
Organism: Lepidonotus clava; assembly: GCA_936440205.1. Classification (NCBI taxonomy): domain Eukaryota; kingdom Metazoa; phylum Annelida; class Polychaeta; order Phyllodocida; family Polynoidae; genus Lepidonotus; species Lepidonotus clava. The sequence continues at coordinate 42,333,206 of OW387134.1, forward strand.
TCAGATATAATGTCCGCTTAAACTTATTAAAAAATAAAAAGATAGATAATGTATGCAGTGTTCGATCAGATATTGACAAATGTCCTATGTTAAGCTAGTGAACGTCGGAAATAATGTGCGACAGTTAAAAAGTTTTCACCCATTTACACTCTTAATGTTTTTTAACAGCTTATCAATGCAAGCGAACCTAGTTTCTTAGGTCTGTCACTAACTGACGTTGTTCTGTAAAAAAATCGATTAAAAAGTATCAGCTCTTAAATCGAACATGGTGCCATTATAAGTGTTTATTGAACGCTCTTAGTAAAAAGCCAGTTACATCATAGTATTACTCACTATAATTGAACAATTGAAACCCTTAAACAAATGTAACCTAACCTCTAATCGATAAGGAGGACGAGCAGTGATATTACTGTTTATTACATAAGTTAAGAGTAATGTATCATTGCTCTCTTAAATATAGGTATGAATTAGGAATTGGATATCAAAATTACGAAGAGGATAGGATATAATTATGAACCTTGTTCCCAACTTGGGAATTACAAAGTGAAATGGCTTGCCTAAGAGGCATTCGCACTTGAATAATTTCAAGTTAATGATACCTTACTCTAGTTTGTTGATATTTGTGACGGAGTCTTCATTTTCTTCAATTTTGTTACGTACTCATTTTCAGTTTGTCATTGTATGCTCTATTTTGAACAGAGTCGGAGGCAGTTTACCTGTGATATTCTCATACTATGTGGAGTTCCAACCTAAACAAAAGAGGGGTTCTATGATAAGTCTACTGGCTACATTCTGGATGAGTGGTAGCATCATATGTGCAGGTAAATCGGGCTTTTTACTTTATTTTGTATAACATTCATCAGCTATTGCAATTTCAGATTAAAAGCAAAAATAAACTTGTTAACGTAATTATCTATAATTATCTGTCAGGCAACAGTACCTTATATCGCTATGCATAGGAATGAATGACAAAGTGTTGGTAGCACTTTTTGACAGCCACAGGCATCAAAACGTCTCAGATTTGACCCCAATCGTAAGTGTAATTTAATGAAACATCACTGGTAATCTGAAAAGGAAACGACTAAAACTTGAAAACGAATAAATGAAATTGGTTGCTTTGTTTCTATAACGAAAATATTTGCAAATATATATTACATTACTATCAAGGCAAGGGGCCTTACATTAAGGGGGTGGGGGTCAGTGATTTTTGAAAATGTGCGTACGTTCCTGTACAAACGCGTACTTTAGTCTAAGGCGAATTGGTCTGATCTTTTTTTAAATCTAAGTCTATAGTCTAAGGCGAATTGGTCTGATTTTTTAAAAATGTGGGTACATGCTTAAATGAAGACCCCCAACAATCTTCTTCTAGTAATAAGGTTCAAATAATGCCCATATTAACCCTAGATCTCACATTTTGTTTCTTCTCTCCTGCAGGCCTGGCCTGGCTGATCATCCCCTACAACATCGGGGTGTCCACCCCGGGTTTTACCTACAACAGTTGGCGGATATTCCTGGCCGTGTGCACGGCCCCCGCCGTCTCCTCAGGACTATTCTTCTTCCTTATGCCTGAGAGTCCTCGGTACCTGCTAAATGTGAGTGCCCCAGTATATATGCTTTCTTTTTTAAGTTATCCAATTTTCTTTTTTATCAATATTTTCTTTCAAAAATTATGTAAACATGTTCTGTAACCACTTGATCTTATCTGGTCTAGAAGAATGCGACAACACAACTGCCACTTCAAAAAGCGGTAGCTGTAAGTGTAACGCCACGTCTTCCCTAATTAAATATATTTACTAGATGTAGTTCAATGTACCTACGTAAATGCTGCTGTTTCCATATTGGGTCATAGGTGAATTGACGTGTACTTTCGCAATTTTAATATATTGCTTGAAAATAAAATATTCATTGGTGAATATATGTGTGACGTGGCGAGGGTGTGTTCAGTGCAGCTACCGCTTTTGAAGTGACAGTTGTGATGTCACAGCCTCCTATGACAGGATCATGTGTGCCCATAGTAACAGTTGATGACATAACATGTTCACATGGTAACATGTCACATCTCCAGGGTCACCCATGACATCATTAAGTAGATGGAGTTTAAAAAACCATTGCTGAATACAGTGCTAAATGATTATATCATTTGTCGTTTGCAGAAAGGTGACGACGATCGAGCGTTACTTGTTCTAAAAAGGATGTTCAAGACGAACAATCCTTCCAAAAATCCAACCACCGACTTCCCGGTAAGCAATTTCATGTGATAATAGTATAAGAAACTTAGATATGACAACGTAATCTTCACATATTTTCTGGTGTAGGCTGAAATTTTGAAAAATGAATATTTATATTTTTAATTTATATAAAAATTCATACCTCAAGAACCATGTGATTGGATTGAGAAACCTAACATATTTGAAAAATAAGTTTGTGAGTCAACGTTCAACCTTTCAGGTGAAGAAGCTGCAAATTCCCTACGTAAATAAGATACAAAACGAGATCCCCCCGCCTTACCAGGGCAAGTGTAAGTCGGCCTGCTTCAACCTTCAGGATGGGGCCTCTCAGGTGAGTTTTATTGATGTAGTTGATTTCTTCTTTTTTCATTCGATTCCTGTTGTGTTACAAGTTCTTCCATCGAATAGTTGTAATATACATTCAACTGCTAGTAATATATTTACATAAACATGAGAACACCGATTTATCCAAATAAATTGATATTATTATTGCATATCATCATGTATTATATACGATTCTTCGTCACCTTATTGATGGACATTTCCATAGTAATGATTATGAATAGTAATTCATATTTTCCGCAAACACCAAACCAATTATTGGGTTTATTTCGCGATGTACTTTCCGGATGAAAAAGGTGAACTTAGATGCTGAAAAAGTATCTGATGATATTTTTGTTGTGTACACGTTTTTGCTGTTGTCTAACAATGACACGTAAACTAACTTGTAGTGTCATAAAAGGTGACGCTCTAAAGTATCAAGAAGATATTATTAGAAGTATACTGAGGAAGCTACTCTGTACGTGATCGATTCTGGTGATTGATTCAAAAGCAAAATAAAAATACTGAAACCGAGTATCTACTTTTCCAGCTTTTCCGATTGACAGCAGAATTATACCAGAAGCCTTACACGAGAGTGTCCATCATCATGACTGTCATATACTTCACATTGTCGTTTGGGTGAGCATAGACATACATAATATCTCTATGGGGCGAGTCAGGTAATGACAAGTAGTCCAGCGTCATAAGGAAGAAACAGCTTTTAGGTTATTGAATGGCCTGAATATTCGTTGCCAATTTAATATGTTCGCAACTTCCACCGTCCCAATGGAATTTGCTGACCAAACGAGATGATGAGCCTTTCGACAATGATTTTGGGAAAAGAAATGAATCCATAGAAAATACAAAAACAGTCCTACTCCACGACATAACACGTCATACTATACCTTCAAAATAGGTCGAACGTGTTTTATAATTGTAAAGATTATTCTGTGTCTTTAGTGGTCACGGTCGGCCAATGACTAAATTTCATACACGTACTTCTAAGATTTAAACTTTTTCTGACTGTCTTAATCTTCGCTCGAACATGTGTGCTCAAATGTTATTAAATCACGAAAGGGTTGCTCGAAGCTTATCTAAATAATTTCGGACTTTTTTTGTACATCTTACATCCCTTTCTGGGTCTTCTATGTTAGTAACCAACATATCATGCATCATTCTAGGTACTACGGGCTGTTCATGTGGTTCCCGGAGCTGTTTAACCGTATGGAGAAGTCGGGCGGGTCCCCGTGCTCGCTGGGCAGTGGGAACGAGACCCAAACCAACGTGACAACGGTCAGCAGTCACATCTACCTCGAGTCGTTCCTCACCGCCGCTGCCAACCTACCAGGCAACATCTTTACCGTGATCCTTATTGAGAGGATCAAGAACGGCAGGAATATACTGCTTGGTAAGTTTTAGGTTTGTTTTCCTGAGTTGGTCCGTGGTGTTTTTTTCCTGCGATTTGAATATTAGCCGAGATGTTGATTTTTCTAAAAAAAAATGTAAAAAAAATCAATTTAAAATTGATAAAATCATGGTTTCAAATTCCCTAGTTACGTTCTTAGTGTCGATGGATACAGAAAAATAAGGCAATTCAAATGATGTATAGTATGCTATAAGGCCAAAAAAAAAAAATTGTTGTGTTCAGGTAACATAGGTCGAAAAAAATAGGGTAGGTAGGTCGAAAAAACTTTTTTTTTTTGCCTTTTCTTTTTTACTTGCCAAAGAGACCCGGCCAGTGTTGGAAATAAAAAAGATATTCCAAATATCCTCCAAAACCATTTTTAGCATCTAAAATATATGCCCTGAGCATCCATGTCCTGTTTTATGGTTTTCCATGCTATTTTAGGTCAATTCTTTGGATTTTGAAAAAAAATAATTAAAAATTTCCTGAAAAAAAGTTAGGGTAGGGCCAAAAATTTAGGGTAGGTAGGGTTACCTGAACACAACAATTTTGTTTGTTTGGCCTAATCAAAGCGTTATTAAGGAATGCATTGGTTATTTCATTAATTGGCCGTTGATCACTGGGGTCTATTCTTAAGAAAGTCTTTAAGAAACGTTGCTTTTTCGATGCAAAAACATATTTTTATGAAAGTGTTGTCTGCAATTTCTTTTGTCAGTTAAGGGCAGGAGTTTTGCGCTCTATTTCATATCTCAGTGTGTGTTCTAGATTAATGCCTTGTTTCGGCCGTTGTTTACGCAACTTCTCGACCCCAATTACTGCTTATAAATCGTTAAAGAAAATTAAGAATAAAGTTTCCCTTTCATTCTTTCTTCTGTATGTTGTAAGCTTTTATTTTATGTGCTATATACAGAATTTACATAAATCTAGTTTAGAACTTAAGAAGTGCTGTTAACGATAATTTTGCATAGTTACTGAAAATTCCATCAGGGACTTCTGTAGTACCGGTAATCATTCATTTAAACTTAACAATTTTGAAGTCTAATTTCTCAAACAAATATGATATTAGAACGTGAGAAAGTAATTGATTAATATTGAATACATTAACTTTCCTTCACTAAACAGTAATAATCATGTTTCCACGTCATTGTCCGACAAAGGCTTCTTTAGTTATTTAAAGTCTGTTCTTTTCTTCTTTCAACAGCCGCGAGTATGGTGATATCAGGAGTTTGTGTCTTCTTCATTGCCATGCTGAGAACCAAAATGCAGAGCCTCATCATGTCGTGTTTCTTCAGCGGAGTCTCGGTGATAGGCTGGAATGCGCTAGACGTCATCGGAATGGAACTTTATCCCACCCACTTACGGTAGGTGGAATTCTAGGCATCTTTTTTTTCTACTTTTGTTACGTAGCACAGGGATAATGTTAGGAATTAATGGTTTTATTATGCTACAGTAAAATAATAATTATAATAATCACAGCTTGTTTAGAGATCCCTAATGAAGATCACCCATGGTACAAACGTTGGAAGATCAAGAAAGGCATTATTTTAATCTACATCAAGGATGGATCCAGGAAATCTAGAAAGTGGGGAAGGGGCGCCTATATTAAGGCGCCAGTATTTTATTTAAAAAATAAGGATATTCGAATTAAGGTTATGGATGTTAATGAACAAACTCTTATATAAAACTAGTTAAATCGCATTCTTGAATCTCTCTTCAATAAAAAAAATCTTTATTTTTCCCACAGGTCAACCGCGTCTGGGGTCCAGATGGGTTTTGGGCGAATCGCCTCCATTCTGGCTAACGTAATTTTCGGCGAGTTGGTGGCCGTATATTGTTTGGTTCCAATGTTCATGGTGGCCGGGTTTATGACTTTAGGCGGACTATCTGCCCTGCTCCTGCCCAATATGGCTGGGAGAGATATAGACCGAACGGTCTCGGCCTAACGCCCTTAGACCATGTAATATGTGATATGTAATACAGAATTGTTGAATCATGTACAGAGGGTTTACAAGTAAACTGCAAAACTTGACAGATATCATGATTTCCTTTGTATAGTTCGAAATTAATGAAATATGTTATTGGTCCCTAGGATAAACATATTCTAAAGTTGTGCCGCAATGGCACACCGAAGGTAGGGAGGATGTTAATAGGAAAATCTTATTCAATGTTGATAATATTAATAGAAGACGCACGAGAATTTCTCGTTTGCATTGTAGAAAACTATTGTAGACAACACAGTCTATAGATTCTTGTATCAATGAAAAGCAGGTGCATCATGTACAGATTATCATACAGTAATGTAGACTTGGTCACACAAGCTGTCGTTGTATGCTGACTGATGCTTTATATTGACTCAGGTGTTGTGACATTATCATTGACATGGAGTGGAAACCTATTCACAAAGACTACAGAAGTATTGTAGCAGCTAATTCCCTGTAATGCCATTTTAGAAGAGGAGAGTCATTCTTTCCATACCATATTTTAAGAGAACGTAGAAAAAAATCGTTTGGCGGTATACATTTTTAAGGGAATTGTTCACATTGGTCTGGAAGAACAATAATGTTCTAGAAGAACAATAAGAATTTTACATTTCTTTTTAGTGCCTGTATTGTTTCTCAACTCTTCTGACATTGTAGGTACAGATTTCATACTGTATGCTTCATAACTATTATTAAGAAATCGGGCATTTAGTTCATATTCTGCATACTGAAATAACGTGGTATTAAAAACACATAGCAGATATTATTCATTCTTTTAGTTTCTACAATTAGGTATGTAATATACGATTTGCAGATGAGGTTACTTATCTCAAAATTGGTTTGCCGTCATGTTGGTGATCAATTCAAAATCATTATTGTACCATTCTAAAACATTTAGCATAATTTATGATTTCTGACCTTTTATATATAGCCATATGGTTATGTAATTAACCACAAGGTGATAATCGAAATCGGTCATCTGACCACGTCTGCACAAGGTCTTTACTGAATCTAGGACTACTCTCACCAAGAAAGCATTTGCAATTGTTTTGTGTCGCAAGAGTATGGTTAATTCACAGTCACAAACAAATGTAGACACAACTAAATCATTCATTCCTTACTCTCGCTTTGTATATTTTAAAGAGCCCGCCGATTATATTCTAAAAGAAAGTTGATTCATTCACTTTAAGCATACAGTATGTACATTGTATTGTCTGGTTTGCTTTTTTTAATTTCATGTAAATGAACTTTTGTCGTTATTATTATTAAAGACTGAATAGATGTGTTCGCGGACAAATGTAACTGCCACTTTGGCTGCACTGATAGTTGCACTTAGAATCCTTTTCAAGGGACTGTATTTCATATTGCCTCTCTGTTACAATGTTCTTATTTTATTCCAACTATACTAAGGTATGAAAAGAATCTATTTTAGTTAATATGTTATGAAATGTATTATAAGAAATATTTAGAATTTACTATAACTCTAGTCTCAGAATCTGCCTTTGTGTCCTCACAAGTGCAATCAGTATATTGGGTTAAGTGCCATACGTTTAAGGTGATAAAATATACTTATTGACTTTGACTACATAGCTGCAAATAATATTTATAATCTTGGTATAAAGCCATAATAAACGTAGTTGTTACTGTTTTCCGGTGAACTTTGTAATTCTACATGAAAATAATACGTTACTTAGATTATTGAATAGCTCTTCGTATTACGCTCCTAGAATCTTATCTTGCACATCAGATTATCAGGTATTTTTCACCTCAGGTGATTAATTATAAGTGTGATGGTTGTGGGTTTTCGGAAATTCATTCACGTCCTCGGAAGATGTAGCCTACATCATTGTGATTTTTAGGAAATTCATTCACGTCCTCGAAAGATGTAGCCACATCATATTTTCGGTTGTGTATGAGCCTACGCAAATGTAGTTTGTAATGATAGATTGAACGTAACAAATTCATCTGTTAATACTATTTTAGTAGGATATATCTTACAATTGGGACCACGGTTACGTTCTATGATGGTTTATTATACGTAACGATGCATATGTTACGTTTTAGTCAGAAACATTCCAAATATTGGATATCTGTCCATTTTGTCTCCATAGGAAAATTGTACAATTTAGGAGCTTTGTGTAATCTGTATTGTCTTATAACTTGTTTATTTAATAGAACAAACTACCATAGAATTTATAAACTGACACATTACTATATGCCAAGATTCCCGTTTTAGCAGAACAGGAAAGTAGATCACTGTTCTTTAACTAAATAAAGGAACACAATGATATATCATGATTATAAAGTAACCTTGGATTATCAAAACTACACCAATAATCTATGGGTGAAAGGACGAAGTACAAGTACATGTAACAAAGCCTGAAGAATATATCATTGTATGAATGGTTTTGCATCTGTTACAGTCAGAGGCTTAGTCTACCGCTGATAATTCTTATTGGCATTTGATTAAAAGACTGTCAAAATGAATTGATTGTGTGTTTGTTTTTATTCAAGACTGCATTGAAATAAAAGATGGTAAAAGGCTTCAAATGAAATAAACATAATTGTCAAGGAAGAAGAGTAATCAATGTATCAGATTATTTTTGCTGCAAATTATGTCTTTATTTAAGGTTTTTGTGGGAACAAAAGGCAGGAAACGTGCTGCGGCACCACCTGGTGTCTTTTTAATGTCTAACAGGTGGCGCCACATCCAGAACAGGCTGCCAACAAAACATGCAACTCAGCAGAAAGTTATTAGTCTTTGCCTTTAAGCAAAGAATATAGATAACAATGGGCACGCAGTGGTGTTATTGATTATTGATGTGCCATTTGGGAGTTGGAAATAATGATCAGGTTCAGGTTGACCATTAGGCTTGAAGTCAAAATTCCTTTAAGGAGCCCAAAAGTACAAGAGTACAAATAATAACACATGGTCACTAGTTTTGATGTTAACAGCACCTAAGGATATCATACAGCCCCAAGAGGGAGTGAACCTATCTCAGTAAATTCAATTTCTTGTTTTGAACAAATGGTTGCGTGTTTGTACATAACATTGTACCTCCCCACCGTCGTTTCTTTACTCTATGTGCTAGCATTGACTTAGCCAGAGCCATGTTGAATTCGAAGGGCAGCAGTGAAAAGGACCGTGGGGGAAATTTTGCAGTTCTGAAGGGTTCCAATTTGAGATTAAAAGGTGTCAGAGCTAATAATGATCACACGGTTAGCGAGAAATAAGTTAATTTGAAAAAACAAGTTTCTACTTTGATCTATTTTTGACTTTGGAATTATCGTCGGAACGGGAACGCAAGCTTAAGGATCACCCTAATCCCAACATTGCCACCTGGTGTTTTTCAGTGGACGCTTCTTTCCACGTTTATATACTATGGCTCCATCCAGACAGAATGGCAGACTACTCAGGTGATATGATATGAGTCATATGGGAGGTCTATGATCAAAAGATTGAGGGGGGGGGGGCAAAAGGGGCAATTGCCCCCCCTAGACCAAGTTGAAATTTTTTCGAATAATCTAAGCTTGTTGATTTGTACAAATCTGACATAATATTTTTTTCACTTTTTTATAGGGGGGGGGGGGGGGTTGCCCCCCCCCCCCCCTAGATGACCGACTCTGGATCCGCCCCTGACCACCCTACCTAGTTTGGTTCAAATCCAAGATTAAAAATCTTTAGAGCCAAGGCAAGCACAAAATGGGAGAGGTCCACGTAAGAAATAAGATCTATTCATAGCATTTCAGCTATTTCTTATGATGCTATTATCACCCTAATTTCTTACCGATCAAAATCTGAAAATGAGCCAAAGCTGTAGCTTTAATGCGATATGGGGTGGGTTATAAAACATTCTAATTCAGCCAATTCTTAATTCTTAAACGCTTGTGAGCTGCAAACATAAGCAAGTACTTTTTTTTCTGAAGACTTGAATTCTATTACCCTGCATTGATATGACCAAAGTTAAGGGCTATGAACAAAGCTGATAAGCATACTTTTTCCATTTTGAAAGATATTAGCTACTGTCCATGGTGCGATTGACCGTCCTACCTAGATTGTTTAAAATCCGAAATAATTTAATTTAGTATATTTCAATAATTTTGTAATTTCAATAATTTAGTAATGAAACAAGACTATAATCTTCAGACTCTGTCATTAAGATTAATTGTTGGGACCTCATCATTTATATTTCGATCAATTATTGACTCTGAATTGCTGGTCAGGATTATTGGTTTTAACGGGTGCCTATTCTGATAATTTGGTTTGATCATGAAATTAAAACTTTAAGCTTTTTTGAATAGCTCAAATTCTTGTCAAGCAAGTGGTTCGTAACGATGATCATATTGATAATCTTGCTGTTCTGCAGAATGTAATTGCATATTGTACTTATTGTATCAACTGTTAAGCAAAATCAATTTAAATACAAGTGCGAATAGCCTTTAACATTGTTTCTTGTATGTTTTAGGAAAAAGAACTGAACTCTAAAAACAAGTCCCTAGCATCCCCGGCTTTGGTTTTTCACACAGCTGAGATCGGCAAAGTTAAAAACATTTAAAATGTCGGACATTTACAATTGTCTATAAGCACTAGAGAACACTATCCATGTGTGTACATCATCTTGAATATCAATTCTTGTTTTTCTATGTAGTGTTAAACTATGGAATACCCATTTGCCTCAATATCTGTACATCTGCCATGAGTGGGAACAAGGTGAACGACCGTGATTTCCTTTACCTGTAATATTCACAGGTACATTCTCATGTTGCACAAACAACTGCTAAATCACTTCCAGGTTTCCTGTGAAATAATTCAACACCTGGCCGCCCGTCTGTACACTCCAATTGTCGCTCCGGGAAAGAAGTATGACCTCTCACCCCTAAGTATCTGCATACTTACCTACCCATCTACATAGTTATCCACCCACTGCTCCACAGGGCAACTTAACAATTTCCTAAGCCAGATCTTTAAAGTAACAAAATATTTATTGTGTGCTGTTCAGAAAAGAAATAACAGAGTTCTTAGATTACAGTATTTGATTCTGCCTGTATGTATTTCACTCTTTCAGAAAGATAGTATTTGAAGGAATAGTCAGTATTGTTCTACCTTTTTTATATTCTCATTGGCAAAACGTAAGGGTTCTTTTGGATGCATGATGCCTGGACAGGACCATTATTTCCAGGAAAAACAATCAGGGGTTACAAATACAACCCTGAATACAAGATAGACATCGAACAATTCCTGCCGTCAGCCTATGGCCTTTTGAAGCATTTTTCTCAATGCCCCACCAAGAATTCATGGTTGTGCTTCAACTGAAGGTGGTTTTTTCTATATTATGTACCGTATTTTGTGAACTATATAGGCCTAAGGGAAATAGAACGGAATCATGAGTGGAGCAATGGGGTGGGCAATATCACAGTGTAGGCCTGAAGTGACTGGGCACAAATCCTGGACTTTTTCACTTCTAACTAGGACTGTTTTTTTATAACACAATATTTCCATATTTGAGAATGCATTTGAACTAAGAAAGGTGATCCAAAATTCACAAAATGAAGGGAAACTAAGTTCTGACCATGACCATACATAAATGCTGCATGCTGTACCGATGTACCATTACTAGGCCTACTTATATAATGGCAGTGTCCAGTACATAATCATAACCTGTTGTGGCATTGGTACATGATATTGTACTCACGCGGATGGTCAGTCCAAACTTTAACTTAGCTATTCTAGTATAAACTCAGAATGAGGGCTAAGAGTGTGACACTCTATGTCGACTGAAGAGTGTAGAAGGGAACGTTTTGTAAGTAGGACCATTCATACATAAGGTGCAGAGTACTGCCTGCCGTTGTTGGGCATACATTCTGGAAAGATCGATACTGTTATGGACAGATTCTGGAATTGGGAGTGAAAGCAGATAGACTGTTAGTTAGGCTGGAGCGTTGGCTGGGTGTGGTTGAGTGGACGTTACCCGATTGGATTGTTTATTGTTAATGGGAGATTTTGACACTGGAACACACATTTGGAGATTAATAAACTTCAATCTTTCACGCGAGTGTTATGTCTTTCATAATGTGGAACTATGTTATGGATTGGACATGCAGTCTGGTCGGATATAGACCGTGGAAGGAGCTAGCTAATATCCATGGGCATAAACACAATAACACATCGGATAGGGCATAAACATAATAACACATCTGATAGTACATGTAACTTTACCTGGATATTAAACCTCTATAGTTCAATATAACCTAATATTCTCACAGTTGTGTGGAAACTGAATATAGGTATTTAGGGTGCATTTTGCAGAACATGGTGGGAAGTGAGAAAGAATTTATAGTACCACCAACATGACATTCCCACACTCCCATCACCACCCACCCACCCACCCACCAACCAACCCACCACATCCCTCACCCATCCAGCAGTCCAGCAGCCATCCCCTAGTACAGCCAATGTCCCTAATGCGGTGCGAAGGTCTCCCCAAGTCGCCTTCTTTTATTGCACACGTCCCTCATCGCACCCGACAATGTTTAACTATTCATCGTCCAGCCAGCCCTGCGTGCCGGTCCCACGTCCCTGTGGTCCGGGCCCCGGTCCCCATCAAGGTCCAGCCAGCTGACCCCCAATGCAGGCCCCTACTGACCCTTACTGGGGAGATGGGAGCCCCCTGGAGCCCTGCTGTATAGGAAAGCAGCGCACACACGCTGCACTCTAAGATAGAGATGCCATCTTTGATTACCCAGGTGGGTGGCTGAGGCCATCCGGGATGGCGCAGTGACAGCACTGTGGGTGGACACTGTTATGTCTTCATGTGGTAAAGTTGTTATTAATGTCCTTGGTGTGTAAAGGGCATTTCATATCAGACATCTTAGTTTGACCCTGGAATGATAATGATGTATGGCTGGTGTGAAATTATGGTGATATCTCTAATAAGTCTTAGGTTTGGGGAAGGATTTGTGTTGTAAATGAAAGTAGTGAGCACATGCTATACTCTGAGATAGAGATGCCATCTTTGATTACCCAGGTGGGTGGCTGAGGCCATCCGGGATGGCACAGTGACAGCACTGTGGGTGGACACTGTTATGTCCTCATGTGGTAAGGTTGTTATTAATGTCCTTGGTGTGTAAAGGGCATTTCATATCAGACATCTTAGTTTGACCCTGGAATGATAATGATGTTTGGTTGGTGTGAAATTATGGCGATATCTCTAATAAGTCTTAGATTTGGGGGAGTATTTGTGCTGTAAATGAAAGCGGTGCGCACAAGCTATACTCTCAGATAAAGATGCCATCTTTGATTACCCAGGTGGGCGGCTGAGGCCATCCGGGATGGCGCAGTGACGTCACTGTGGGTGGACACTGTTATGTCCTCATGTGGTAAGGTTGTTATTAATGTCCTGTGTATGTAAAGCTAGGGCTTTTGAGGTCATACATCTTATTTTGTCCATAGGATATGTTAGGTGGGCATGAGATCCCAGGAATAGTTGTAAAATTGTACTCAATAGTATACATGTACGACTTACTACACAATTCATACTCTGTGTTTATAGACCTTGTGCCGATGTGGTCACGTGATCACTTTTTGTTGATCGCCATGTTGTGATTGTAACTATGTTGCTATGGAAAAATTGAAAATTGGTGAATTGTGAATGATGATATAATTACACGAGATTAATACTAGTATGTAGCATAGAACCTTATCTTAAATCCTTCAGAATTGTAAATAATAATAATTACTGATCACCAATTTGGCGGCCATTCCATCCTGGGCACTTGTGATGTCATCTGCGCAACATCTGAATTTCTTCTTGTTGTGCTTGAAGAGTGTTTAAAGGCAAACCAGGGGACTGAAGTAAATGTGAGGCACGTAGCGGGCTGCAGGGTAGAGTGTTTCAGATCATTGGTTGAGTAACACCTCATGTAGGAGTAAGCCAGGATACTGGGATTATTGTGACTTTCAAAGGCAGGATTGGCTATGTGACTAGGAGCATTGGCTGTGTGAGTTAAGTGGATTAGCCTAAGAACTGAAGCAGCTGGAGAAAAGGAGGGAAATTTGGACCTACCCTTGTCATTTTGTGGTGGAACAGGGAGTCTCACACAGCCTTTTACTGCTCTTCTAGACTTAGGCCTATATGATATGTTTTGAATTTAATAAACAACATCCTTTCATGCGAGTGTCATGCGAGAAATTAAAATCTGGCCATTCAGATTTCTAATTTAAACTTTGAAAATAATTTTGAACAGTACCATTCTTTCATGTGAGTGTTCATGTCAGCTCTAGATGCGGAACTACATCTTGAGTTGACTTGCGGCTTTAATAATGTGAAGACTGTGACTTAGACTGGCTCTTATAATGGTATGCCTATAATTATGATATGTTTTGGACTTTAGTGAACAACATCCTTTCATGCGAGTGTCATGCGAGAAATTAAAATCTGGCCATTCAGATTTCTGATTTAAACTTTGAAAATAATTTTGAACAGTACAATTCTTTCATGCGAGTGTTCATGTCAGCTCTAGATGCGGAACTACATCTTGAGTTGACTTGCGGCTTTAATAATGTGAAGACTGTGACATGGACTGGCTCTTAGAATTGAAAAATGAGTTGATGAATAATGCTTAATTGCTCCCATATCATAAATGATAAAACCCCATAGTTCATAGCCTCTTAATATTTTATTGGATTTTATCCTCCACATGTTTCCTTTGGGATACCACTGTTCAGTCAAACGTCTTCAGTAGAATGTATAAGAATGTCCACTCTTTGGGTCTATGGTTCTGTAGGCCTCTGTTGTATATGAAAGTAGGGCCCGCACGCCACACCCTACGATAGAGATGCCATCGTTGATTGCCTAGGGGAATTTGATGCGGTCGTGGCCATTGCACCAACATCACACTAAATTGTAGATATACATGCCCATGCCCTTGTCACCATCCTGAATGCATTCTGCCTTCAAGGTTATTCTATCCTGTATCAAGGAGGAATACCTGACAATATGGCTAGGTCAGCTTGACATTTCAAGGCTATGATATGATCCGTGGCATGGACTCAGTTCAAGGGGGATCCTTGCACCTCTACTGATTAAAGATAGCCAGATGAGAATTGACAGGCCCTTGCTGATTCCAAGTAATAGAATTAGGTCAATCTTATTTATAAGATTAGTTTATATCGTATAGAGATATACCAACACAAATGATTAAAATGGAAAGGGATACCTATTTGGCAAGGGGGAACATTTTGAAAAGACAGTGTTCATCTTCATGGGAATAACAGTTATTTTCACTAATCTTAGTTATGGCGAGGCATTCCCTGATCATTCTGAAACTTGGAATGCCTGAGATGCTATATAGGCCTAGTTTTACTTCATTCGATGTGGCTGAAAGATATCAATTACAAATTCCTTTGACCCGTTTTGCAAAAAGCATCAATTGTTATATCAATATACTGCAACCATACTTGTCTTTCAGGTAATGGTATAATATCAAAGGTAACGTTAGGAACCTATTCGTGATTGCATATCTTTATTGATACCTTTTAGAATAACCTCAGAGTGGACAATGCATCTTTTATCGTGGGCGTGAGGCAAATTATCAATTTCATTTATAGTTTGTAAACAGCAAGTATTACGTGAATTTAATGTCCAGGATATATATTAATCTATGTTGAGACATGCATGCAGATTACATAATTATGGACACCAATGGGGGTACGTAATACAACCTCATAAACAGCTAAATGTTGCATCGTTCAATCAACAACTTTGAATGCAATATAATATTATTTCTACATAGAGCTCGAGGTTGCAAGGTTGGCGAAGTATAAAATTCAAATACAAAACACTATCTGTATATAAAAAGGCATTCTTTTTCATAATGTGAATTTATTTGGGATTCCAAAAATCCCAGAAATCATTCAAAAGAAATTTTCGAAACACTATCTATGAATGTCTACCCTCTGAAAGCTAGCAATCGTGGTGTTACGTTACCTGTGTGACTTATGATTCAGCTAATGTTCTCTCAATTTCGATTGTGGGGACATTCTATCTGCAACTATTTGAGGGGTGTACAGGCAGAACATTGAAATAACTTATGTTGGCTTGATTTTATGCTTGTGAATCTGAAATTTCAGAGGAAATGGCAGCGAATAAACATATAAAAACCCTTATTGAAGTCGGGTCCCATTTTCTTTAACCAAATTAAAAATGTAATCTTCATCCAATATCACCACACTCCCCTATAATGAGAACTGTCTTTCAGTCAAAATGAATGAAATCCTAAAAGCGAAACAGGCTGGCAGAAATAATCCAGTTTCCTGAGTTTTTGAGAAACCACATTGAATAGAAATGAATCGGAATGTTTAGAGAAATTCCAATTTCAAAATGGCCATTGATGTGAAATTTAATAGATGGAATTAATTGGTGAATCGTAAGTACGATGGTAGTCTATGTATAGAGGCATAGGCCTATATATGTGAACGTGTCCCAAAGGTATATGTACCCAGCAAACAGGACACGTGTATTTACCAGTTTAACACGTGCTAAATTCATGTTATACTGGTGTTTCTGTAATCTCTGTGTAATATCAGTATTTTAGAGGGTTTTACTATGGGTTTTCATACTGTAATACACTAATGTCTATTTCACGAAATTTTCATTATTCATGCACGTTACCTGATAACATTCCCTGTGAAGACTTTTATTTAACTTTTTCTCATGTGTATTAATGTTCTTAAAATTTAGTGTCATTTTAGTGATGTTCTGGTGTAGTGAAAATCTCTGTGTAAAACATGTGTTTTACACTAGTTTTAATTCATGGTATTCTCATGAAATACTGGTGTTGTGTAAAACATGTAGTTTTACAGGAGAAAAGTGTCTTTCACTGACACCACTTTTTGACACATGTAATTTCAAAGTATAACATGTATATAACACAGGTTTGGTAAGAGTTTTCTCTGAGATTTCAGAGAAAAAATCACACAGATAACCTTTGGAAATCCATAACCTTACACCAGGATTTCACAATGTAAACTCTGATAAACCTAGAATACATTTTCCGGTGATTCTTTTTGAGTTGAGAGTATTATGAAAAAAACTAATAGAAATACATCTTTATATGAGGATATGTAATTGATTTTTCCCCCCATGAATACCACTTTTCAACATTATTGATACGCAATGGAAGGGCAACACACCCAAGCACATTCTGTATAGCTCAGTGGTAGAGTACTGGCATTGTATGTGAGAGGTCCAGGGTTCGAGTCCCCACATGTTTTTTCATTTAGTAGCAAGAAAACACGAGTTTTACATGTCAAAACTCGTGTCAAAATCTCGTGTTAAAATCACGTGGGAAACACCAGAAATAAGGTCCACAAAATCCCGAGTTATACTCGGGTTTAAAACACGTGTAGGGCCTCCTGGATCCCGAGCTATGAACGGGCAGAACACGTGTCCTTGTTCCCGGGGATATGTAGATAACATGATAATGATAATGATAATTCAGAAGGGCTTGGCATTTTCATCCTAAGTTAAATTTAATTTCTTTTTAATACCAGAGATCTTCTCAAAATGTCAGGGGAGAGTTCGCATCCACTTGAACTATAGAGGTTTAATATCCATAATGATAGGGTGCTATTTATACTTCACTTGTGACTTCCTATAGGTATTAACTAGCTCCAATGGCAGTCTAACTCCATTCAGACTGCAAATCCAATCCATAGTGTAGTTCCTCATTATGAAGGACATAACACTAATGTGAAAGGAATAAGTTTATTAAGTCCAATGTGCAATACCAGTCGCAAGAACTCCTGTTGACAATCAGCAATCAAAAGGGTAGTGTCCACTCAACAACACCCAGCCAATGCTCCTGCCTGTTTACCAGTCTATCTGCTTCAATTTCACAATAGAACCTAGCTTCCAGTACCGATCTATACAGGGTGTTTCACAATTGACAGCTGCCTATATCCGCAACGTCGTCTCAATAGTCTTCAATATTTACGCCACATCGTTGTGTGAATTGTTCTGTTATAGACGCAACATGCTAGTAGTACATGGAAATGAGAATTTATATATTGTCATATCCTTTACGTATGCGATAACTTGTGATTTTTTGGGTACTAGTACACCAATTGCTTGTCACGTATGAAGTTTATTCATTCAGGCAACTTCATGATGTAAACACGCTAGTATACCTTAGTATAAGTATACATACACGACGTTGCATACACAAACATAGCTGGTTAGCTAGTCTTGGGCAGATATGGTCACGTGACCACATTTTGGTGATCACCATGTGCTTATCACAACCACGTGCCAATTAAGAATATCTAGAATTTATAAAGTCTGATTTATTTCAAGCCTTGGACTACAAATTCACAACTTCGTGTCAGTATCCATGCGTACATAGGCCTAATACATTCAACTAATTGGTGCCCAAATGGCCATGTTCAAACCAATATACTGCACTGAGGTCAGTAAATCTCAGGCATGAAGCAGTAGATGAGTGTTAGTTAGGCTGCTTTTTTAGCAGAGGGCACAAGCAAAAGTATGGTGAAAGTTGTACTCTTCAGTTACCATGGATTAAATGCATAGTAAAACATTGTACCCCTGCAAGTGAGTGTTTTCATTAAGACTTGAACAGCCTAGATTTGGAGGACTCTACCCAATATTCATCAACTAACATAATAATTATCAAGAATTGAACTCACTTACCTTCGCAGAAAGTAGTGATAAACCCAAAAGGGTACAGGTTCCTGGATACTCTGTTTATTTATTTCTACTGTACCCCATTAAAGCACGTGATTGTTCAGTACTTAAACTGCATTTCTGAAACTAATGTGACGTTCCTCGGTAGTTCGGGGTTTCCGAATTCTACAGCAAAGGGACGTGGGGGTTGTTTTGGCTCTCAGTCGGACAAGTAGTCCGAACAAGAAGCCAAGATGTAAAATGAAGAGCCGTGCCACGCGCACGAGGGGGAATGAATGATTTGACTGGGGGGTTCTGGTACTCAGTGTTGGTGGTGGTGGTGGGGGGGGGAGCCCAGCAGTCTCAGTCTGCCAGGCTCGGGGTCTCTCGGACATCGGAGACCAGATGGGGGGACTCGGGGGAGGTAAGCCTTCTCGGAGCCTCTGTAAGATGCCAGCTCCTCGGTGTATCAGGAGTCTCAGGCCGCCTCTCGCCTAATGGGTGGTAGCGTGGGGCCGAGCTGGGTGCACCGTCATACTCCCAACCACCGGGGTGCCACTCATGATCTCGGGTCTTTGGGTCTGTCCGGTCTTCCAGCCTCGAACTGTCGGTCGAGCTACTTCGGGCCTTCGGGCCATGTCCCGGTCCTTCGGGTCTCCGGACCTTGTACTACTTCTTAATCTAATTTCCAAGAACTTCTACTAATATTATCTTACTTTTTAGGCTATTTTGTTAACTCTTGATCATCGTATTGACTAAGACCCCCTTTGGGGTGTTACCAGAGGAAAGAGACACATGTAGACACAAGGAGTACCAAGATGGAACTGTTTATTTCGGGCCTCACTAACCCTTTTTATAGTCAACTGCTCAGCCCTGATTGGCTACATGAGATCACGTGGTCATAATGACGTCACTTCCGGTTTAATACTTTCGGGTTTTCGGGTTTAACACTTTCGAGTTTTCGGGTTTAACACTTTCGGGTTTTCGCTTCCTCAAATACACTATTCTATCTATTTTCGGTGCCGACGCTGTCATGCTGATGAATGGACATTCATCACACTAGCAAACAAATCATATGAATTGTCACATACAATATTTAGAACACCCACTATTAAAACATTAAGCACCACTACATATTTCCACTGTGTGTCTCATCTTTCTAGGACGTCTGACTGGCGTTGCCACATGTTAGTGTACTCTTTAGTGTTAGTGTACTCTTTAGGCTCAAAGCAATGCACTGTATTTAGAATTGCTATAATTATCAAACATAGGTATAATGCGGAAGAAAAGCATACGATATGGTATATGATACAACAATGATATGGATTTATCATAAAAGTTGTGATGATGTAGTTCCGACAGTTGAGGAATGACAATGGCTGGAATTTTAGCTGGATGAATTGAAGGGGAGCCTAGGGAGATGGAGTAGAGCTGCTTGGAGAATTCACTGGAGAAATGTGTAATAGGAAACTTGCAAATTAATCTCGGAAGACAAAACTCTTTAAATATTTACTAGGAAAGTCTTGAATATTTAACACCCAACAAAAACATACTAGGGATTGGCGAGAAATACAATTCAGACAAACAATGATTGATTTCTCGGTTTTCCTCGGAGGGGATTGTTACTTCATATGGCAATTTTCCCTCACTCCTTTTTGCAATTTCATATTTTCTTTGTTATCAAATAATCATGGAAGTCAGACCCAGTTCGTTTCAGTCCAGCCCTAAGACGACTCGCTTATTTGATTTAGCAGAGTTGGGCACTCTAAATGCTTATGAATATTTCCGCGGCCATTTGCTTTTTTTCCTGATGACGTCACCGCCGGCGTCACCATAACGACCACCTGGTGGACCTTGGTGGTATTCTCCCCAAGGCGCCCCCTACTTCCTGTCCTCATAATAATTTCTGGCCATCGAGCTTCCGCGGTCCCAGAATACCTCTGTGTGAGCGCCCCCTAGGGACGATCACATGGCCTGCTCGTTAGAGGCCACTATTGCTGACTCAGCGCAACAAGTGGGAGCCATTAAGCCCCCAGTTTTCATTTCCAACTGAATTATACACAACTGCATAAAATATGCCCATAACACACCGCCTACCATCCTCAAAGGACATTCGCTTCCATAAAGTCCTCTCAACGATGGGTTTTTTTCCTTTAATGTTTCAGTAAAATTATATCAGTCTTAGAGTGCTATGGAGTCTACTTGAATAACGTTTTAAAATTATACTTCAATTTTGTATATTTTTTGCAAGTATTTTGAGACATTTTTCATTTAGAATTATAGGCTATGTTCTGTCGGCCTGAAGTATACACTGGGTAGCAAATATGTACATGGTAGGATCCATACAAGTACATATTGCAAAAATAACTACTGCAGGTAAAAGTATCACCCAGTTACTTTGTATTATGATCGCATCCAGTGCGATCCCGGATCCTGGTGAGTAATACCATCCTGCATTCCCTCCTTAACCCAGGCCTGAGCCAACTCTCTACGGACCCACGTGTAAACAAGTAAAACGGCCGTGAGCAGCTCAGCCCCTGGCCCCCACCCACTCATTACTGCTCGCCGCCCCTCCAGTACCTCCCGCCCGGTTCTTTCTTTAGCACCCCGTGGAGATGGGATAACCTGGGGCCGGGGGAAATGCAGGCCACTCCGGGAGGGGAGCGTTACCTCTCACCTCCCCACAGTAAGGGGTAGTTTCCCTCTGTTTCCCACCTCACATTTAGCCTTGTGTTTGGTCCCTGTAGTCTCTAATTGGAAAATGAAGGCCATTTACAATGCGTGCGTATTCGCCCGTTGGCTTTCGCTAAGGGCCTATTTGGGGTTGTACAGGTCATTTTATGACTGTGCTAGCAAACGCCTATTTATTATTTAAATGTAATCATAGTCAACAGGTAATCAAATCATCAATGTTAAATAGTTATAGGAAAGCCCCTATTCGGTTATAGTTACCCTTTGGGGGTAAATGGAATATAATTACTATATTGAAATATCTATAATGTTAAATGCTTGTAGAGGAAATACTTGTCGACATAATTATATATTACCGTAGATGTATCAAATTTTTGATTTAGTCTGCATGTACAACAACCATAAAAGGTGATTTGTTTCTATCATAATCCCCTGCTCCTTGTCTTGAGTCCTCGCTGCTTTTCGATGAACAGACACTCAATAAACACATATCAACTCTATTTTTTCCAGGACAACAGGATTTATGATTTTCAGGCACCCCTCTATTGTCATGACTATCAACACATTCAATTATGTTAACAATGCATCAAATAGGGCCTACGCTTAATCTACGAGATTAAGGTGAGAAACACAAACTACAGATTACTGATGTATTTACATAACCGGCATACATGTATAGGTGAACTAATAAATCGTTTAATTAATTGCAGGTCAAACCCTGACCGAAGAGGTCAGGCCCTAATAAGTGAACGACACAAGAGACGAGAACACGAACACAATAGACCGTGTGCCTTGTTAGTGCACCATGTACGCCCCATGTGACATTTGCAATCGGAAACTTGCTCCGTCGCCATTATGGCTTCCTGTGACCAAAGCTGGGAAGGCATGATAACTTCTCCGATTCACTTCCGCAGATGCGCCCGTTGTGTGGCGGCTGCAGGGGTTGAACTTTGCCCTTCCAGGTTCCGCCCACATGGCATTGTATGTGAAGACCCAATAGATGGATGCGCTGATATGTCCCGGTGATATGTCCGATGATTTGGTGGATGTCAAGTGAGAAAGCTTTTGGGTTATATATGTATTTGCATTGTTTACCGAAATATTGTATTTCTATTAGTGACGTCATAATTTTGTAAAACGGTAAGTATAGGCCCCTAACTGAGTTTAAGAATGTAATATTTCTCAGTGCGTGAGTACATGATATTGTATCATATTGATATTGTTAAATGCCATTCCTATTGGAATTTACTGTACCGCGGTGAAAAGGTTATAGTTTGCAATATGATTAGGCCTAATATGTATATCATATAATATGTGAGCGTAAAAAGCTAACATTTTTCAGTGCATGAGTATTGTGATATGCTAATTGAACATCATATCGGATTTCCGATGTCCCACGTCGCCTATATTCATCAATACGATATTTCTATTAAATTAATTTTGTATTTGTATGATGGCTGTGTGTGTGTTTGAAATTATGACATTTTCCCTGCAATTCTATATTTATGCTAATTGAACATCATATCCAGTTTCCTGTGTTCTGTGTTTCCTTTGCTCATCTTTGGTTGAATATGTGATATACCCGAAAGAGCAATACGACCACTCACTACAGTAGGCCTACAAGCAGCAATAGTACGATTATCCCTCTTATAGAACACTTTCTTATTTGCTACGTCATTTCTATATATCTTATTCATTGCATGTCAGTTGTACTTGCAAACAAGGGTTATGATATTAAAAGGTAATGGGTCTTCATAATAATATATAACAACGGACATAAAAAGGAAAATGTCTCTCTCAGCAAAGCATTACGCAGTAATATCGGACCCACGCAGTAATAAAGGCATCACGCAGTAATAAAAGAATCACGAAGTATCATAGAAAACATGATACAGGCCACTCCCCGCCTCATCACATTGTACGCAGTCTAAAACATACCTCCTCCTCTATGCCAAGACCATCAATTATCGCGTAAAACCTCCCTCACGCTATCGCCATGTTACTTAGAGGTAAATGGTACTATAAAGCGTGTTTGCGTGAAGAATCGTGGCGGCCTTGAAGCGTGTATCTGCGTGATAACAAAGTTTACTAAATGAACCTTGACCCCCGGCCCTTCAAGCCTTTTATGTCCAAGTACATCGATCCATTGAACATTGTGAATGTGAACGATCAAAAGCACGCTTTTTGAAGGTAAAATGTTATTCTAAAGCGGTGAACATTAATGACAGCACTCTTGTGACGCTTGATAGAATGGAGGATATTGGAGCAAAATACTAGACTTCATTGATTCTTGATCGATGAAAATGGTCAATCGCTGTCATTTTGATTTCAGCACCAGTAGTGTTATTTTCCACGCAGGGTCCTATAGTTAAACTAAAGACTCAACTCCGAATGGTTTTATAATTCCAAAAGGATACCACCCATTTCACCGAACCACGTGCATGCATGCATGCATGCAGGCGAGCAATTTATTTCCCATTTCTCCAGAGAGAAATATGGTCTGAGACATTAATAACGGAGTCCTTCACGTCGCCCTTCTTTATTTTTTTCATCCCACATAAATCTCGCAAAAATGCAAAAAAGCAATCATGCGTGTGAGCACCCCAGCATTGTGCTGCTTTATAAATGGGCGTTGTGCCGACGCATACAATATGCCAATGCCATCAGGCTAATGTGCCGACAATGGGAGGCTCTTGTTGGTCGGCCGGCCCACTCCCGGCTCCAGTGACCCTCGGAATGTTTTTTACTGGGTGTCATTAGGGGCCCGTGTAAAACAGCAATTAGCAGTGCGGTGCGTCCGCATTGGGCCAACACATTCATTCTTATCAGGTGCGGGCAGAATTAAGCGCGGCCGGCGTTAGGCTGTGTTCACATTGGACGCGGCGAAACACGGCTACACTCGTATATATTCGTCTTGGGTTATTAACATTGGATGTGGTCCGATGCGTTGCAGGCAGCGTTGCGGTGCGGTGCGTTGCATGGCAGTGCGTTGCATGGCGTGGCGTGGCCATAAAAAAATCAAATAAAAATCGAACCCCCCCAACCCGCGTCGCGTCGCGTCGCGTACAATGTGAATACGCTTTAAGTCCTGTGCCTCTGGTGGTTGGAGGGCGGGGAGGCCTGGAGGGAGGGCGGGGAGGCCTGGAGGAAGGGCGGGGAGGCTGGATCAAGCAGGGTGTGAGGCTGGGTGGCACCTTGCCTGGCGGGGAGAGGCGCTATAAATAAATGATAGCCTCATCAGTCAGGCATAGGCGCGCCGCAGACGGGACAAGAAACATCATGACGTAATTAGCTATCTAATTTAACTCCTTTATCTGACTTGCTTCAATTAACGCCACGCCGCTGGCCAGCTATGATCATTAATCATCTCATGCCCGGCGCCCATCCCCTCCCTCCCTCCCTCCCTTCACACCAGCCCTCTCCTCTTCTTATCCGGCCCCCTCCCACTTATTATTGCCTTCAAGTCCCTCTAGTACCTGTTGTTGTTTTCACCTTCCATATCTGGGAACTGCGATTTTCTCAACTATCAAATAGTTATTAAACGTCTGGAATAATTCATTTAAAAGCGAATATAGGATTGATGAAAGGGTTGAAACACAAAGCAGCTCGATAGGCCTAAGTAACTTCTCCCATAATAGAACAAACTAAATGACCGACAAGCGCCATATTCCCAGTTCAATAATATTTTACTACTAACCAGATAACGAGCGCCAAATTCCCATGTCAATATACTACTTACCAGATAATGAGAGCCATATTCCCATTTCAATATACTACTAACCAGATAACACGCGCCATATTTCCGCTTCAATATACTACTTACCAGATAACGAGCGCCATATTTCCAGTTCAATATACTTTATAGTGTCGTGTTTAATTGTAAAGCGCCCCTCAATGCCCCATATATATGTTTATACAATGCTCATACACAGTTGTTTGCCACAAGTTTCATTTTGCCTAACTAGTCTTCCAACTTGGCATATCTGTATAAACCCCTTCACAGAATACCCCAATTCCTACAGCTATCTATCGCAATTGTTTGTTGATAGTGATTATTATGAAATGGCAATGTTAGCAATATATGAAACCATGCTTAAATATAGAGCTTCCATAAATGGTGAAACCTGAAAGCATGAGGAAGCAGTAGGAATACGTGTGCAGGTCAAGGTGAAATAACCCTCAAAGCTTACCTGTCTTTTTTACCGTTTTCTGTTCCTTAAGGTGGTAAATTCTAAGGTGCAGTCCTAGTTTGAAATGTTTTCTAGATCCCATTGATTAGTTGAAGCAAAGTACAAACTTTTAGACTATAGTCCCCTTTATGCTGAAAGCTTATGATACAAAGGATTAAGGTAAAAATGTCCTATCTTCCTCATACATCAAGATCTAATCGATATTCAGCATTGCTTCGGTGTAGACTCTACAAGGGTGTTGTTCAATAGCTTTGTCAGTATTTTTATTTTTATTCCAATTGTATTCGTATTGTATTATATAGGCATATTCAAGAAGGAACTATGGTATGAAATGGCAGTGCGTAAAACGGAAATGGAAGAAGGTACACATAATCATGTAGATAGCATAATACAGTTCCAATTTGATTCATGTGAATGGCACCAAGGACGCACAATATTGGGGTTGTGAGGAGTCTGAAAAGTGATATTCTAAAGTTTGTAGATGCACAGGTTATGGCTATACGTCCGCCATAGAATCAAAACGGGTATAATGTTTGTGTAGGAGTCTTTGTAGTAGATACCTAGGCCTATCAATATACAATACTGTCAGAATAATATTCTAAAAAAGTTGAGTTGAAAATAGGAAACCTTGATATCTTAGGTGGAATACATGTATTTATAAGTGTATCAATTTGAACCAGAGTCTGTAGAGAAAGAAATGTTTGTTATCTGTATGTTATCCCCCTTGCGGCTTTGCATCAATGTCCACATTCGGATCCTAATCACAAGGGGCAGAGTAAAAAAACAAAATACTTCTGACACTGAGCCCAGACCTAATCTGGACACGTCTGTGGAGGGCGTGCACATTACAAAGGTAGGGACACTGGTCGTCCTGTGGCCCTGGGATCGTGGAGCAGCATACATAGTAAAGACTGTATTCCAACTAGCCTATCTGTATTCGGACTATCTCATTCTACCCGCGATTTTGGAAATCGCCGGGAGGAATTAGGACTAATTCCACACATACTTCATTAGAAATGATTTCAAATTTTCTTTCAAATGGTATGTAGCATGCACTGGTTTTCGCCATATTCCTAGCGACAAATTACAATACCAAATTCCCAGAAATAAACTGATTAACCTCTCCTAGTGGGAAACAGGCTAAATGCCCCTCAGACATTCGGCTGCACCACAATGAGGCACTATCGTTTTTACCTTTTTAATCGAAGGAGTAAAGAACAAATTTTGAAATACGAAAAGCATCCATTAACGAAGCAATACATCTTATTGAATAAAATATCTCTGGGTAATGGTATATATATACATTTCCTATATTCTCTTTCACATTTTCTTCTTTTTCTTACGCAACTAGCTTAAATGCCTCAGCACTGTGGACCCATTATATCTGGGTCGTCCTATCAGTGGTTGTTTCGGGTGGGCTTTGGATGAGAGAGTGAAGAAAGAAACCTGTGGTTCTTTAACTTACTCATTTTTGAGGATGTCAAACGGTATTTCATGGATGATAAGGTACAGAGCCTTTCTCACTTTATAAACATAGGTGGAACACACATGAGAACGCAATTTGCATGGTGTCAAACGTATCTTATGATAAACGGTATATTTTGTATGCAATTAAAAGGAAACATCTTAATTCTAATAGCAACATAATACAGATACCATGCGCACAATGCATACGTTTAACGCAATTTGATGTCAACGTTATTTCGTCCCTTATGACAAACGTTACCTATTTCGTATCTTATGACAACACTTTTCATTACTCTACGCAAAAGTCACGGTTCCAAATGGTCCCCTCCTAAAAAGCGCCTGCAGACACTGGTTCTTTTGTTATTCTGACATTTAACGCTTTTTAATTCCCATCGGAAGACCGATAAATTTATCTACAAAGAGATCCAAATACTCTGCCTGGATCCCGTTAAGGCTGGTCAACCGCTACATCTTCTGGTTTCTCTCGGTTGAGTTAATCTTTTTGCTAAGAGTTCTGACCTTTAAGAAGTAATCTGATAAGGCTAAGATGAAGAGAGGAGGGACTGCCAATGGACTCCACTGCTTAAGAAATGTACCAGACAGTCGTGTTTGAATCATTAACTGATTAACGAAATGGAATAAGCTCCTGAAGGTTATGTCGCAGTTAATTACCTGATGGTACAGGGTAGTGAACTTTTACAAGGACTGATAAAGCAGTTGAAGGATATGTATATATACAGATAGATAGATAAGCCAAATAAATTATCTTAAATTCCATAGGTAAGCCAATAACAAGATAACAATAACCTGAATAACGATGAGGGAGAGCATAAACAATTTAGCTCTAGTATTTTACACGCTTGATACGATAATTACAAAAAATCATTGATTTTCGCTACTTTGAGAGCAATTTCCTGTGCTTTTACATGAATTGTAACATTAATTGTCAGGGGGATGTTGGATTTGGGTCTATGGAAACCTTATTTTACAGTTGATCCGAATATAATGAAAAAAGAGAAGCGTGATGCAAAATGATTTCAAACGGTAGTCAGTGCTCATTTTCCATCAATCCATCAATGTTATCATGATTAACGATTTTTTTTTTATACTGGAGCCTTGTGATTCGTCGACATTTTCCCTAGTTTGTATGATATAGGATAATCTGCAGGTAAAATGCAGGAAATGAGCTACCCGTGGTGGGGAGATAAAGCTGGTTAAATGTTATCATTAAGGCTCACTTATATACGTGGCCAACGTCTCTGAAATCATACGTGACTGTACTGTACTTGACATATTTCTATTAATAAAATAATGTATGCTATAGGAGCCTAGTGCCTCTCCGGTGCGAAAGCATTCGTACGCCCGAGGTAATGCTACCCCGTTATAAGTAGTTTAGTGAAATGAACATTTGACTCACCTCTTCTGATAAACCACCAAAGCTGCAGTATCTGGAAACAGCACCTGTGTAGTTAAGATGTTATGCATGTCGACACTGATAGTCACAATCAAGAAAAAGTACTGTTTTTATTCGACTTACCTAACCCAATTCAACCCTATCAGTACACGAAAATTGTAACAGTTCTCTGAGTAGTTTATGGAAATGATCATTTGATTCTTGTACTGATAAAAAACATCACTACAACAAATTATATGTTATATGTTTATAAATAATTATAACCTTCCTCCGAATGCGGCTCAGAAGCTGAAACAAGAGGGAAAATAGGGCCTACACACCCATACACAAATACATGAATATAGATGCATATAACTATCTTAATATATAAATCATAACATATATGACAAGTCAATTAGCCCTCTCCAGTTCCACCCTGTCTGTACACGGTCAGTGCGAGGGTCGCCAATGGTCACCCCAATAAGTGGCTTGTACAGAGGACGACAAGCCTGCGGACACTCCTAATTTGTATAGCACGTTCTGAAACATGATAGATCTGTGTACTGTGGCTGACAGGGCGTGGTTTATGTTTACAGTGGCAGGCCACGTCAACGTCCACGGGCTTCATGAGCGCCAGGCTTGTACCAAAAACTACCTAGGGATTATCTAGGACTGTGGATTCTAGGACTAGGGTTATGAAAAGAATAATGGAAGGTTGTTCAAGAATGCTCATAATTATCATTTTGACTTTAAAAGACGGCGTTGTACGGGTTACGCACATGTATATTGCTGAACAAACAATGCAAACATCGCCGCACACCCTATATGCTGTATGCGGGTCTAAAAATAAAGCATCGGGCGGCGAAATTTCGCGGAAATCGCGAACGGAGTTTGGGTGGACGTTTAACATAGGATCCTATGGAGGAAAACATGTTATTTCGCTGTAACTTTTTAGATATCGCTCCAATCTTAATACAGTAAAGTAAGTTTGGAATTGATCCCAGGAATGAGATACAACCCTTCAAATTTTCGCAATTCGTTAATATTTCGCATAATTGCAAAAATGCGCGTTTTCTCCATAGGCCCCAATGCTAAACGTGGTCACTTCTGGAGCCTAGTATTTCACTGCGCGATCTCGGAAATTGCTGGGATACCGCCGACCCGTTTACTCCGTATATAGCGTAAAGGATGTGTTATATAAATATAAATGAAAGCCAAAAATATTACTATTGTGTTACTTGAAGTATATGCAACATTATCGTTCTTATTTGAAAGAACCTGATGAAGGCAGTAAATCGCCGAAACTAGTTGATTCACCGTAATTCACGTCTATTTTATTAATAAACACAAGTCAACAACAGCCGGAGTTGGGTTTGATGTAGCTTCAAACCTTTTAATATTTATTTTGAAAGTGATAGCTCTCGCAGTACCCAATTAGAAGACATCAAGCTCTTTACGAGCATTTATTGTCTAAAAGTTAGTGTCAAATGTGCTTTCCTTGATACTCAGACCCGACGTTTTATAACATATTGCACAGTGGTATATTCTATGACCGGACAAGGACCCCCCCCCCCCAAAAAAAAAAAGTACCCTCTTTAACGTAATAATCTCTATCATAAACATAAACATTTCCAACATTTACACCATAACTGGCGTCGGATATTAATGGCAAACGATGGGTGGGCATGCTCGGATTCCCACAACATTTAGGGTTTATTATGCTAACCCTGGACCCAGTTCGTTAAGGGAACCAGATTGAAGATTTATTGCAATTTGCTGATGGGTCGATGGGTTTCTGAGGCTAAAGGAGCCAGGGGTTAGGAGGTACCCCCCCTCCCCTCACCCACACCCAGCCGCCCCATCCCCATTGTCTTTCCCCCATCCGCTCCCCGGACATTGGACGTTACGCTGGCGGAAATGGCGCCTCCAAATGGCAATAGGAAAACGGCAGTTCGTCTGCTGAAATAATACACTCGGACGATTAGAGCTAACATGCCAATCAGCCATGGTTGTTACGCCCTCTCCGCGCTCTTGTTATTTCTCGCCTGTTCCGACAGGCGCGTAAATATTTCCTTTTAATTTCTAAAGAGAACAGATGTTTCCCAGAAAGGAAACCAGACACATTAGCGCTCTGAGTGGGTAGAAAAACGACCGGTGTCTCATTGGTCTGTGGACTAGGCCTGGCGGGGCTGTGAAGGAAGTAATCTAACTATACAAGGTGTGGTTAGACATTAAGAGGATAAAGCCTGGAATGCATAAGGCGATTGTGACTACAAGCAATGGAATCACCCATGGATTTAAACTAAAATTGGCATCTTCAAATCTTATTCTTAATCGTTGAGTAATGTTTTATACTGCAATGATAGCAGTTAAACTGAAAGTAATATAATATTGGTGACCAGTTGCAATGATAATGATTCAACGGACTAAATATAGGTGTTTTGAATGTAATGCGTTATATTGATATTTTTCATTTATGAGAGTCAATTAACATAAGTACGTTTCATTGTCTACTTTAAAATTTTGATCTAAGTTTTGAATTAGGCCTAATCATAAATATAGACAGATTGGAGTCAAAACATAATACATATCATTCAAAAGAAAATGGAATGCCCTATCTGACAGTAGACCCCACCAATATTTCCACTGAATACCACGAAATCACGAATAAGAATCGAGCAGTGGACCAGAGCCTTTAAGCCAGGGGTGACTTTAGACACTAGATGTCCGACGTGTGAACACAATTGGCACGGCGCCCGCCCCATACGGCGTGGACACACGGCAAAAACACATTGACCAGCAGGGTTTAGTGTGAGGCGGCACGAGGGGTTAGGGCCGCGGTGAGCAATAACCTGAGCTTCTATGTGAGCTGCTCACCTTCTGCCTAAACTAACAAAGAGATAAGACGCAGTATAACCTTAACCAAAGGTCCAAAGGGCCTGTGATCTTATGTGCCTCTCTTTGTTCAGTCATATTGCGTTGCAATTGGGTCTGGACTCTTAAGCTTATCCTCCTTTTTGCAGTTCCATCCATGATCTATTGCAACACCGCAAGGCACCGTGCCTGTCTTTTCCATAGTTCAATGGCTGCTATGACCCAATGAAGAGAATAGGTTTCAATATAAAGATATTGAAAAAAAAAGCCCACCAAACATGTAAGATCCCGATCAACACTCGTTCCTCACCACTCGTTGATGTTGTCTTTGTTGCCCCTGAAGTCCTATTCCTTCTATTACATTCCTAACTATATTCTTCCAATAAAGAACTGGCACACATAACAAGGTTGCTATTTACTCATTCTGATTCAACAATAGAACAAAAATGAGTAGAAATTTGGCTGCGAACCTACAGCCCTCTTAACCGATCGTACTCCCGAACAGCTCCCCAGATCCCCCTTTTACCCCCTACTATACTGCCTCGACACCACAGACACAGCAGGGGGGGGGGGGGCAGCCCTATGAGCAGCTCGCTATTTCTCGTTTATAAGGAAACATTAAAAACTATACCAGTCGTTGAAGACCATAACTCTCGAGTCCGATCTCTTAACAACTTCTTCTTATACCTCCTTCTGCTCCATCAGAAAGAACACAGCAGTGTGAGGTCAGCCCTGTGAGCAGCTCGCTATTTGCTTATTTTGACTCGCCGAGGAAAAAGTAAAGTGTGTAACAGCTGTTGCAATCCTACAGCTCTCTAACTCGACCTTTCTCTCTCATAGCTCCCTCTTATAGTCCCTATTGCCCCGCCACCACAGACACAACAGTGCGAGTTAGTCTAAGGAGCAGGTCACCATAATTATATCAAGAAGGAAAAATAAAAACTATAATAGACACTGAAAACCTACAGTTCTATAACGCGACCTTTTTACTTCACAGCTCCCTCTCATCAGCTTATAGTCCGTACTGCTCCGGCACAACAGTGCGAGGTCAGCCCTTTTGAGCAGCTCGCTATTTGCTCATTTGGACTCCATCATCCATATACATGATCGGCTGAGGAAGGTGCCACGGCACGCGCCAAGGGCCTCCACAAAGGGCCTGGGGTGCCTCCCTAGGGTCGTCGCCCCAGACCCCGCCCCTCACAAACAAAGGTAATATGGGAATACACCGGAGAATACTAGCAGAGAAACTACCTGTCCCTTCACAGGATAGATGCTTGCCTTTGCCTGCCCTAAACTGGCGGGATGAGCTCAGTTGGGGAGTCACTGACAGGAGCTGCTCCTTGTAGGTATTGTTAGAGTTGCTCATTAGGCGGAGAGGCCTCTATGAAGAATGTGCCTCATTTGGCTTGGACTATTTCCTGAGAGTTTCCTCTCCCGCTACATAGATGCCCCACGCATATGGGTGGGACTCTACTGGCTGGTATTGTTGACTAGTACAGGAGAAGGACTATACTATCAGAAAACAGCTGACTGTGCGGTTCTCTATACAGCTGCAATATACATACATGTATATATGCACTTATTAAAAACTCCTATAAACACTTTTCAAACGACTATATGAATTAACATCGCTGTCTCTCCGGAACATAGATACTTTAGACTTGGAAGTTTGTAAATAATCCTATATGACTATTTGCTTACTGGCTGCATGGACTAAAACAAGTAAGCTGTGACTAGCTAGAGTTCAGGGTTACTATGGTGATATTTGAGACTCAGGTCTGAACTTTGATAGAAAATGGTTGTCTGCATCGTGGCCAGCACGATAATATATTGAACTATGATAGGTTTAACATCAATTATAGTTAGGGTATCATTTTAAGTTGTATGTTTGTCCCAGGATATTAGCTAGCTACCATCTGCAGTCCATCTCCACCAAACTGTGTGTCCAATACATAGGCTAATATAGTTCTGTATTATGAAAAGACATAACACTCACGTGAAAGGATGTTCTTTATTAATGTCCAGTGTGTATGCATACTCATGACAAGATCTCTCCATTACAATGAACAATCCAAAGGGTAGGATCCACTCAACCACACTCAGCCAACGCTCCGGCCAACTATACTCAGTCTATCAGCTTCTATTCCAATTCCACAACAAGCTTCCTGTACCAACCTTACCAGGATGTTAAACCAACAACAGTTAACAGTGCTCTAGTGCTGTGCGTACAGTGCCTTATATATGGTTGTAATAACCTACATCACCTGACTCCTCCCTTCTACTCTTCACCTTTGACAAAGAGAAATTGCTTTAGCCTTAACTCTCAGTGTAAAAACTTAAAATAGCTAAATTTAAGTACAAACTGACCATCCGCGTCAGTACAATATGCAATCAACCCCAAGTATTCAGTATCTGAATCATTTGTTAAAGGTCTGTGACATAGGTCTTAATCTACTTGGTTTCAAAACAGTATTATGAAAATATACAACATATCCTATAGATCAAAACAACTTCAAATATATGATACTAACAAAGGATGAGATCGTATATACTGCCACTTATATCTTTGATACTATCGACGTAACATCAGTCATAACTATAGCAACTTTATAGATGTGACATCGCAGTCATAACTGGCAACTTATCTCACACATCAGTGGAGTTAACTCGGTCCGTTATAGATTGCAATAATAGAAAAGTTTCCGTCCTTTCTTTTATACAAAATGACGGATGGTGCTGTCTGGCTGATTACATACAGAATCTATTCCCTCTGGTATAATTATCTCCGGCCAAAAGAAGTTACTTGCGTTTGGGCCAGGCTCTTAATCACATCAAGTCTGGTCCGATATTGATCAACCAAGTGCCACTAAATGACTTTCTCGGCGTCAGGCAATGTCGTCTTTTTATTCTTTTACACACTGGAATCACAAATATTAAATCTAGCGGCCAGACTGGCAGAGATAAGATCAAAATCTAATTTATCACTAGCATAAAATCTCTTTAATTTCAATAATCTTTTCATCTCTGAATCCTTCAACTTCATCCGCAGTCTGGGTAGGTATTTTTGTCGGCAAACTTATGAATATGCAAATGAGTCTCAGGCAAACAATAAGACCACTCGTGCGACGCAAGGAGAATGGAATTTTCAAAGTCCACTTCCTTTTTCACAGTTAAGTACACACTGTCAAGGGTGCTTGTATGCATTGATCGGCGGTAGGATGATACATAGTAGTCACAGGGGACTTCTTTCACTCCCAGTCTTGTAACATCACCGGGAGGATGTGAGGTTTTGGTGGCTTTGTGGTGGGGGACTCTAATGGTTCCTGGATCTGGTGGGAGCCCTCTTTGAGACCTTCTGGGAGCCCTACACAGACACATAACAAATCGTGGGGAATGGCAAGTAAGCCTTCTCACATGGGGATACGATCAGAAAGGGTAGCCGTCCCAGCACACGCTGCTGATGGGACGAAGACAGTGCTGCCACCCTGGTGGTGGTGGTGGTGGTGGTGGTGGGGAAAGTGGTGGTGGCGGTGGTGGCAATTCCAGCCTCACCACACAAGCCCTTGGTCTTGGTTTTATTCCTCCTAACGTGACGTAGGTGATAAAGAAATAAGAAGAGGAGGTGGGCGGGGATGGGGCGGCGTACTGGGGTCATCGACCCCTGAGGGGAACCCTGTGACCCGTGGGAAATAAATTCAGTTTGGGATTGTGGCCTTGCTGCTGGGGGGCAAGGGGGTCAGCGCCGGCCTGGGGCGCCTGGAGGGGGTGGGGGTCCACCTCTATGGAGTCCTCCAGGGGGTGGGTTGGGGGCACGGACACTGCTGCCACCTCCCCAACAACACCCCCCGACCCCCGCCGGCCCCTTGGTAGGGGCAACAAGGGGTGGTGGGGGGAGTGCATCAAGGCATTACTGGAGGCCAGTATCAATCACACGGCTTACAATGAAATGCTTTCCATTGACATGGTGCGTGCCACCGCGCCCCATGCGCCAGGTGTTCGCACCTGTCAGCCGGCCGGCCGGCGAGCAGCTCTGACCAGTCATACGAGCATTTCCGAGCAATTCCGAACAGTCCAGAGCAGCCCAAAAAGGCTCTGGGTAACTCGGAACAGTTTCGAACTATGCCAGACTGTGCCGAGCAGTTTCAAATAGTTTCTAAGTTCTGAGCAGTTCCTAGCAGTTTTGAGTATTTCTGCCATCTAGAGCAGCTTCGAGCAATTCTGAGCAGATCCGAGCAGCTCTGCCGCCACACACCCCAACGTTGAGCTGCTCGGGCGACCAATCGTAATTCACCGGCCTTAATTCAGCGCGGCTGCCGGGACGACGGCGGTGACGCCGGGCGAAGGGTCAGGAGGGGCCATAAAGAAGGGGTCCTCTGGAGGTGGGTGCTGTTAAGGACGGGTGTAGGGGATTAACGTAAGCTGCAGCCAGAAATACACCAGCTTCTATTTCAGGCTACGTTTTTCCCCCGTGATATTTCTTCCCAGGCACAGCTCGTTCGGCTGATCTTCCATATTTTCCAAGGGCAATATAGCGTATCCGAAATCTTTATGAAATGGCCATGTTCTACACAAATTAATGTTTGGAAGAATTTATCAAACTGATAGTAACAAAAGTGTTATTTCATATGAACAACGTATGGCAGTTTCATTGGACAAGATGTCCCATATTTGAGGGTTAAACGTTGGGTATTGATGAGAAAAAGTAGGACATAATGGTTGTTTTATAGCGTTCACTAGTAGTATATCAGAGACTGAATAAGAATTTGGGATCAACATTTGGTAGTTTGAGGATCACTTCAGGAGTGGTATTCAAGGTATAGGCATAAACCTATAGTCACTATGAAAGACCATTTACAACTGCAGAAAGCAGAAAACCTATGAATATATATAGATATAGAGTTTTTTAAAATTTGACTCAACGGAATTGAGTATGTCCACGATAGAAGTGATGATTGCATTATTAACCATGAATTGTTCACGTTATTAGCCGTTGAATTAGTCATGTACATCATCAGGTCTGAATAGTCTCGCCATTTAATATTCAATTATAGCATTTCCTTTCTCTATTGTGCGACATACCCAACGGACAAAAATAGAATATGTTATGGCGATTCTAACCTTAGTCGTCGACTTCGCACCACATATATCACGCCATGTAGAGTGCACGTTTTATTGGGTCTTTTGTTGTATTGCCTCACAAAAACCAAGACGTTTATTATCGTACCTCCCAGACCTCTACTAAATTCAATAGTCTCACAACATAGATTGACGTAATAACTCTCCAGGGAAATATATATTAATGCCTTCATTGCAATACACATATAGTATTCACATCTCTAGCATATCTAAGTCGACCACACATTTCAGAAACAAAAGAAAATCAATAAACGCGTGGAGTGGAGTATGAAATACACTATCTAACAGGTAGCATTTTTCTTTTGGTATTCTTTTTCGAGACCTCTAAGCGCACTCAATTTATTCTAAAGTGAATCCGATTTGATGGAATCAAAGCACCTTTTGCATGTGCTAGCTCTTGGTGGAGAGATAAGAGACGGGAAAAGTCTCGGCCCAGAATTGGAATCTGCGCCGATCGATAATACAAGCGGACAGGTAGACACGCCAACTGCTTTATCTTCCCGGGATTTGAGCATAAGAGACAATATCAGAGAGGAGCACGGCAGCCCAGGCTTTAGTCTGAATCTACTCAGGCGAGGACCGTTTAGCCTACCCCTTGGGTTTTTATTCTTCTACTTCGGAATGCCTCAGAATGAGTTGGTGAGCTTGTTCGATAGATTCTGAGTTGTGGAGAGGACCAAATGTCATTGTTCAGGGCGGACTGTTGCTTTGTTATTTGATTATGGGAGTCCATGCTTTGTTTGCCTTGGTCTTGTTGAATTTGTTTGCTCACCATTTTGTGACTTTCCTTCTTTCATTTATGGCTACTTCTGAATCACGTGTCTGAATGCCTTCAGGGTATAAGAGTGTTTTGTCGAATTTCGACAGATTCTTATTTGCACATAGGAGTCCTGAAGACCTTGGTATTGAATGCAAATGATCGACAATTGTTTTGCTATTTGATTATAAGCGTTTCAACCTTATTTGCTTTGATCCCTTTGAACTTATGCATTGATTCTACTAAGACTGCTTATAATTGACTTCTGAGCAACGTTCTTCCCCAATGTAGAACCTAGAGCAAGTATATTCAGTTATTGACGGTGAAGGATGAATTGTTATTTTGTTACTCAACTGCATGCGTTCAAGGCCTGTCTGTTCGGGGCTTGTTTGGTTTGTTTGTTGGCCAGTTTAGGGCTCTACCTAGCGTCTCATCGATCACGTGGCCTGTCCCATAGTCCCCTGCGGCACCCCCTCCCACCCCCACCCCTAAACCCCGCCCACCCTGACCTCTAGCGGGCTAAGGTCAAACCACGGTCAAGATAGGGCCGACCAAGACATGCCAAAATCAGCGGCCAACCCCGCAACGGGCGGCCGAGAAACAAGAGGGGGGACAACGTCCAATTTGGGTAGACAACACAGGGGGCAGGGTCTATCAACCTCCAGAGACAAATGATGCCACACTCGGACGTGTCCTTTGTGCTTGACTTGCCGGAGCTTTGACTCCTCTGAAACTCAAGACTGCACTTATAAATAGATAGGCTAGGCCATTGTGGGAGATTGACTGAGCGGGTAGATTGCAAAGGGAAATGTGTCTGGGAATATCCAATGTAATTGACAAAGATATTGCGAATGTTTATCAGAAGAACGCTTCCTCTTTCTTATGAAACTAATTTGGTGAGTGGCCTTGCAGCTGTCCATCCAGGCACTATAATCACGATCAAAAACTACCACAGATTCTAATACCATCCTTATACCTGTAGATCTTCTAGGAACGATACCATGCAAGCTGTGTACATCGATTTGCTTGTATCAAATGCAATGGCAATGTAAATAATATGGCAGTACCCATACAACTTCAGATACTATTTTCTATGCTCTTGCTCCGCCGATATAGTCCCTTAGCCAATTGAACTACCAACACCTGCTCGGAGCTTTTCATGTCTGCAAAGACGCGATCGGAGACTCTCTTACAAAAATCAAAATCCTCCAAACCGCTTTGCATTACTCAGACTGCAAAGAACGGTTGGGAAATACTCTGAGCTATACAGATCTGCTCGGATCTGCTCAGAGCAATTCGGCGTTCCACTGCGTCTTGTCTGGCTTCGAACCAAGGGACACTTTTTTACTCACCACCCAGCACCACTGGGCAAGTTGGATGGATGGCGGGGTGGGGCCGATATGAAATGACCTATCACATGTGAAGGGCAGCCGCCCCGGGGGCCGGCCATAATCTCATTGTGAGGGGTTAAGTACGTGACGCCGCCTGGACACTGGTCAGTAGTGACCAGTGGTCAGCGGCGGCGAGTGACCGGTCCCTGCGGCCGTCTCTCTGACCAGTGGTAGGGTCTTGATAAGGACGCCCACAAAGCCTGATGGCATTCACAGACAAATACGTGATCCAATCTTACACTTGGGGGCCAGGGGATTGATTCCAGTTTTCTGTCTGAAACTCAACCGAAATGTCATCAAATGTTGGATTCCCAAGTGTCAACGTGAGATTGATCGGACTTTGGGCTTGAAATTTCCACCCAAATGTTATCAAAGAGCGACTCCCATAGTGTCAACTGTGATGTCACTGTCAGGGGTTGGGTTTTGATCTTTGACGCTGAGCTGTTTCATTCTCGCATATGTACTGCAGGAAATCCTGGGGGCTCTCACTTTCATCGCTCTATTTATCGGGGAATATTGGCAAGACTCCTATGGGTAAAATTTGTTTTTTTTTTATTTTTTTAATTTCAGAAGTAGTTCACCCTTTCTACATGTTTTGACTTATACGAGCCCAATTGCAATGCATTGATCCTACGACTGGATTCTGTCACAATGTGAGATTATCTTAGTGTTTGCATGTTCCTGCGGAATAATCCAATTTGAACCTCACATAATGGAAATGACCCTGATAGTTGTATCCCCTCGGGATAAATGTATTGTGTGTTTTTAGTCTTGGGTTTCAGGTCATAGAGATTAAGTTATTGATATAATTTACCCATCCATCCGTACATGAATAATATTATGTGTCTTAGCAGTCTGCCTATAGCATAGATCACTATTTTACAAATCGGGTCCCATTGAAATCATTACAATGGCATAGACCATGCATTCTGGAAATCAATACCAGCGTGATTGACAGGTATGTGTTCCTACCAACATTTGATCAAAGATAAAAGCTATTACATCTATTTAACACGGCAGGGGTTAGTTTCAGATGCATGCTAACACTGCAGGGGTCAGAGCCAATTTTATAAAATTGAACTGCAGTGCACATGTATTACAATCCCTTAGCGCAACGGGGAAACATGAGCAAATGCCACTTAGGCCTAACACTGGCAGTAGGTGGTCTAATTATTTCAAAATAGAAACTTTCTTTTCGCACTTTTTCTGATATGAAGAAATAGATAACCGCATTTACAACTCAGCATGTAGCTACCCGAACTACCGGTAAGTAGGCCTATAGGCCTACTGTTGTGACCAATATGTGGCAGGCCATTCCTACCCTTTGCCAATCTTACGTTTATAATCTGCTTATATACGATTATACCAACATGTATATCTGAAAAAATTATATGTCTGGTAGTACTCGTTAGAAAGGGGCCTTCCTATAAGAATGTACGCATTATGGGGGAGGGGTCTCAGATTTTTGAAATTGTGCGTATGTTCCTGTGAACTATCAGGTTTTCATTTACTGTTATTGAATATGTATTCATTAATCCAAACATATGATATAAGTCACTGAGCTCCCACTGACAATCACCAGTTCAAGAGGCATAGTTCACTCAACCCAACACAGCCAATGCTAATAGCCTTCCACAGACTCCCCGCAATAGTAACCAGAGTCTGCGGCCTGCTGAGGGGGTAGCTTACTACTTGTGCAATGCACTCTAGCTCACTGCTTGCCCTGAGTCCTATTTTAACCCCGTCCTGTGACGTTACCTACACTCTCCAAACATACCTATGGAGAGTCTCACTCTTAGCCCTGAGATTATTTCTTCACAAAACGGCTAATCTAACTATGGAATGACACCCACGTAAGTACACATGTACAAATCCAATGCATATTTTTGCCCAAGGGGGACGGGGGTCTGAGATTTTTAAAAATGTGCATACGTACTAAATCCCTACTAAATAGAAAGCCCTAAAGGGAAACTGACATGGCACTAATCAAGGATCACCACAACTTTCCATCGAAGGGGGGATGGGGGGTCTGAGATTTTTAAATGTGCATACGTACTAAATCCCTACTAAATAGAAAGCCCTAAAGGGAAACTGACATGGCACTAAGCAAGGCTCTCCACAACTTTCCATGTCGATTTCGGTACACGGTTATATTTGCATGTTTGCATGTGTCCATAGGCCTACAAGAATATCAAGAAGCCCGTGTGCCTGTAGACCGAGGCCTAATATTCAAGAAGTGTTTTGTTGCTGTAGTAGTTTCAAAGCACTTGCAACTTCTGCAAAAGTTGAAGCATTGCCATTGACTTTCAGCATTTCTTTTTTAAATATATAGCATGGTATTTAATCATTATGAGTAAGCCTATTCCAACCGTTCTACCACCCCACCACACAAGTTTGCTCAGCACCACCCACCCACTAAGTAAAACCAACCACCTCCCCTTCCCTTTTAAGCCTGACCA
Source organism: Lepidonotus clava (assembly GCA_936440205.1). NCBI lineage: Eukaryota > Metazoa > Annelida > Polychaeta > Phyllodocida > Polynoidae > Lepidonotus > Lepidonotus clava. The sequence goes on from OW387134.1 coordinate 42,374,177, forward strand.
TCGCTGACCATCTCCGACGATGACCGGAACACGGCTGCCCATCCCGGCCCACTCCGGGCTAAGGGGGTCGTCCCCTCCCTCCTCCAGGCCGGATGGTCAAGCCGGGTCCTACATGGCGCCATCATCCATCACGTCAGGACCCAGCGCAGGCCCGAGAGGACGCGAGAAGCCACGAGAAGCCGCGAGATAGGCGCTGCCACTTCCGGTGACGAGGTCAGATGGCGCCGCCTGGTGGGGGGATGCCGCGCCAAATGTCACCGGCGGTCGGGCTCCCGGGGCCCAATTGTCATTTCTATACATCAATTAATGAGGGGGGTTTGGGGGTGGTCCTCTTCTATGCCCTCTTCTCTGTCCGAAGAGTCGGGAGGGGAGGGGTACTCTGTTTAAAGTAACAGTAGCGGATTTAGCTGAGTTGTAGGCCTAGAGGGGAGGGGGAGAGGCAGGCCGCTCCCTCTCCTACCCTGTACTTCCATGTTTGTGCCCCCTTTCATTCATGTCTGTACCCCCTTCCTTTCTAGCAAATAACAAATCTTGGATCAGCCCCCGTATAATGTTTCATGGGATATCAACGGCCATCTACTGATTCGCAATGACTCTAAGAAAAATGCAGTAATGAACAGCCCATACCTTTGAACATTCAAAATGGAGAAATGGGAGCAGTGGCGGAAGGGGTGCCCCCTATTTTTGGCCAAATACCAACTTTTTGTTATGTAAAATTCTTACATCCGGAGGGTCCAGTGGAAATCTTTACAATATTATCTAATAAGGCGCCCCCTTTTGAAAATCTGGATCCGCCCCCGGAGAGGGTATGGGTAAATGTTGCGCATCGCATTTGGCCTTCATTCTGTAGTTTGGGCCTGGAACAAAAGAATGAAGATGGGTGTTGCACAAGGGCTCAAAACACCTAACTTATAAACGTTCTATTATACCCTCCTCCCTTGTAGTCCCCCGAGATTATCATGTTCCAAACTTCACCTTCCAATCTAAGGGGCCAACAACGAATGTCACTGAAAATCCAACACTCTGGTTACTTTGCTGCAGGAAGCTTCTTTTTTTTTTCTCCATGCAAAACATTGCAAATGTGGGAATAAACATTGTTAATATCTTATTGAAATATACGGTGGTGTTTTGTATAGGCTATAAACGATTATGATGATTATTGTTTATAATTATTATTATACTCTATGCTCTATTTCTATGAGTGACTGCCCCCTTAGGATTGAATCCCCTGTGGCCGAGGCACCAAGCCCTCCCCATCCTTACCTGTATGCCTGGCTGGTCAGGGCCCATGTAAGATTGATGGCAATGGTACCTCTGATGATGTCCGCCGCTGAAACGGCCACAGGCCCCCTATGGTACATAATGGATACATTAGCTTCCTTGGCCTGGGCATATTAACCATCAGCGGCAACGACCGTTTATTTTGTTTGTTAGTGTAGTTATTATGTTTGGTTATTTTATTATGGCTTTGTTGTGACAGCTATTTCATCCATAGGGTTTACTGCATCTTTATAGTTATCAGTGTGTGTGTGTGTGTGTGTGTGTGTGTGTGTGTGTGTGTGTGAATAGTGGTTGCGTGCCATGTCGACGGAATGGTTTCATATCATGTAAGCTTAAAGACATAAATTACACATATAGACAGGAGGTTCCATGCAATACTCACTATCAAACATGACCTCACAGGTCATCATCCCATTTTACCCTTCTGCATCAAATTCTCTTTAGTTTTCCACCTAACCAAACAAATCAAGGGGACATATAACTAGGCCTATAGCCTACAACATTATAATCTTAAGAGGGATCTTATGCAAACACAGTGCTAAATAATTATAATATTATTTGGGCATATCCTACATTATACTCTCATACAGAATAACCTCGTGATCAAGGAGTAGCGAAGAAAGTAGCGAAGAAAATATTGTGACAGACAAACTATTCAGTAAGATCCACTTGCAGTAAATAGTGATCGATATGGGTACCCTATATTGTCACAACAAGTTACTTCCTACTCTAAGTTACTTTGTACTGAACACAGTAATTTTTGTAGGATACCTCATCATTCTATGGAATAAATACTGCCCTGTGACCCTAACATTCATATCCTTCCCAATTTCCTCATATGACTTTATGATGCTAGAGGCCGCGTACAGTATATAATCTGTATGGGCTGCATCTATGGGCAGTTTAATCTGTATGGGCTGCATCTATGGGCAGTATAATCTGTATGGGTTGCATCTATGGGCAGTATGATATGTATGGGCTGCATCTATGAGCAGTGTTATCTGTATGGGCTACATCTATGGGCAGTGTAATCTGTATGGGCTGCATCTATGGGCAGTATAATCTGTATGGGCTGCATATATGGGCAATGTAATCTGTATGGGCTGCATATATGGGCAGTATAATCTGTATGGGCTGCATCTATGGGCAGTATAATCAGCATGGGCTGCATCTAATGGCAATATAATCTGTATGGGCTGCATCTATGGGCAGTATAATCTGTATGGGCTGCATCTATGGGCATTGATGGCGGCGCCTCTCCCATGATGTGGCGATATGACGAGGAGGATAAAGATTTATTGGGAACCGCGCCCTCGGCCTGTCCTCTGGGATGGCCGTCGGCGGGTTACTTAATATGGGCAGAACTCACGGTCAGTTAGATACCTGGGCCGACTGGAGGCGATTAATCTAGGATGCTGGACATTAGGCACAATTAAGTACCGGTATGACTAACAGAGACGGGCCGATAAAATACATCGTGCTCTGCCAGCCATGAGTAATAACCTAAGTCATATCTATGAAGATAAGAATAAAAAATGCCCACGATGGATTTTTCCTCCCTCCGTATTCCCCCTCCCTCCGTACATCCTTTTAAAAAAATTTTGACTACCCCCTCCCATGCATAAAACGAATAAAAACACCGTTTTCATTTAAAAAAAATCGAAATGGATATTTGAATTTCTTCATGGTTGTTTGTATGGGTGATGAATGTCAGTTATGAAAAACAGATAAAATTGAATATGTGAAATGCGATAAAGATACCCAGATTACATTTGGTAGTTTTTTTCTGTGTGTACCGGAATTAAAGAAAAAACCGACACATTATACAGACCACGCCATGTCCACAGTGAATTAAGAAAAAACTAGACCCCCCCCAGTATTAATACTCTTTCGACTTGAACGATGAGACCACTGTTGGGCAGTCCAATTGCTTTATGGTGGTTTTACGGGCAATATACGTAGCGTGACATGTATCTTGATTACACAACATGTGGACCTAAGAGATAAATGACCCACAAGTAATGTCCCCCTTGGTACGCGACCCCATCCGAGTCATACGTAGAAAGGCCAGAGCGCACTGGTCTATCTCCAGTCTATCCACCGTGCCTACACTTAATGCCAATGCATTATAGCATACGTATCGTCAATAATTGCTCGCTTGGGATAGATTTGGCAACATCCAATGACATCTACTTGGGATAAGTAATTTTCTTCTTTTTCCAGCATTGGTAAGGTTTGTAGGCTTAGTGTGGTCTGTAGGATGGCGCACTGAAAGCCTGTTAGCATTAGCACAGTTCCCTATTACCCATTGTGTTCCGCGCCGGTCGTGTTGGCCGCGTCGTGCCGCCCCGCCCCTACACCGCGCGGGGGGCCCTGATATGGGCCATTGTGACCGGCGCGCGGCCCCTCACGCGTAACTACGCGCGTCATGCGAAAGGCCCATCGATACAGGGCATCTCGTCTCAGTTGTCGGGTCGCGGATACGCCGCCCGATAAAAGTCCACTAAAGGCCGCGCCCACTGGCCCCGTGGAGCCGGCAGATAGCCCGCCTGGACCCCTTAGCAACGGTGATCAGCCCGGCAAATGAACGTGGACCAAGACCTTTTCTGCCCTCTACCAACCCCCTACCCCCACCGCTCCAGCTCCCCGACCTCTCCGCCCCCCACTCTCCTTTCCCTCCCATCTCATTGTCCTGTACAACCCAACAACAACCCATGCAAACGTTAAAATAACCCACTGAAACTGGTACGACAGAAACCCAGAAAAACGCTTTCTTTTTATGGCTAATTGCATGGTGTGACGTTCTCTTGTAAGTCGGGGTTGCCGATTCTTACAACAGAGGAACGTGGGGATTGTTCGGGTCTCGGGGCGGACGGGGAATCCGGGCCAAGAACCGAGATGTGTTTTTAGAGTCGTACCTCGCGCACGAGGGGGGGGGCTGAGCGAATCGGTCGGGAATCGGCGCTCGATGTCAAACGGAGGACTGCGGGGAAGGGAAATTATGGTAGGGGTACGGGTCGGCCGGGGTTCGTCTCGCTCTATCTCCCAGACCAGCATTCACCCCCACCGGGCGGTCCATCCTGTGGTTCCGGTCCGCGGGGCCGTCGGGCCGACGGTCGCCTATTGTTTGGTAGCGTGGGGCCGAGCCTGCCACGCCCTCGTCCCCGCGGACTTCGTTCCTTCGTTCCGCCCTTCATGCCTTCGTGCCATGCTGCGCCTATGCTTCCGGGACGGTTTCGGGCCTTCGTGCCTTACTTCGGTCCTTCGTTCCTCGTTCCTCGGGCCGTCGGGACCCTACCCTAAGTTTCTCCTCTTTATCTCGAACTTCGACTATTTTATCCTAACTTCTGGTTAATTGCTCGGATCGGCTCATCTTAGCGGTTGTTTCAGGAAAGAAGACACGTCTGGACACAAGGAGAACTGTTAAAGAACTCTGTTTATTCGGGCCTCACCGCCCCTTTATATACCCTAGAGGTCAGCCCTGATTGGCTGCTTTCAGTCACGTGATCTACAACTGACGTCACTTCCGGTTTACATTCTTGTTTCCGGTTTACATATCACTTCCGGTTTACATCTTTCCGGGTCTCGTTCCTTTACATATTCGTTCCTTTACACTTTCGTTCCTTTACATATTCGTGCCTCTTTTTCGGGCTTTTTACACTTTCGTTCATTCTTACATATTTCGTTCTTTTACACTTTCGTTCCTTTTCGAACATATATACCTTTTATAATATTACCTTATTTTCTCTTATTTTGATCTCTACATATTTGGATGAATAGCCATTCATCACACATGGTAATCCTAGAAACTGATTTCCAGTATTTTACGGTTTTATCAATTACACATTCTATGGGTCATTTCTTGAAAGCTGTGCTTTAGAATAGGAATGACATTATAGACAACATCGTATATTATGTACATGTAAATATATATGGCCTATGACAATCTCATCTCATGTGGCCAGCCTATGCTTTATTAAAAAACTTATACAACGATATGAATTCTCAACATTTTTCATTTGGAAATACAATCTCGGACGCAATCCCTGTTGGATGTCATAAACTATGAAAGAGGAGTGTTGCTGGTTGTCCAATATCGAATGTGCAATGGGGAATATAAAGCGGAATAACTTCACAAAAAAAGAGCTCAATGGTTTCAGAGAAGAAGTATTATTGCAAACTTTGTGTGCGATATTGCCTTTCTTTATAGACACCAGAGATGCTATCGCATTCAGAGTGGAATCCTGTTGATAATCATAACAATCCTAAATGAATCATTATGCCGGACCAATCTTGTTTCGGAATGATAGAACTGCCATTCGGGCGACGCCGGCGCCACGCCATGGAGAAGTGAAGAATAAAAAGACACTCAATCATCTGTCACCGGCCTCTCTAGCTCACAAACATTTGTATCCCCACACTCAAAAAACTCCATCTGGTTGTAGAACGGCCCGCAGTGATAGCAGAGAAAACGACACAGTGGGATTTAAATGAAATCATTTCTGAGCTTGATGTATATTCGGGCCTGATCGCGCCCATGCTAACGGCCAGTCGCCAGTTCGATTTGAATAATTTTTGTCTGGAAAATGAAGACAAATGGCCAGAGGAGACTGATGATTGATCCGCTAGGTGAAACAGGGGTCTAGTTAAAACCACAATTGTTGTGTGTGGGGGTGGGGGAGAGGGGTTATAGGCTCAGTCATCACCCAAAGTGACTCAATCATAAAAGCCTGTCCATCATGTGGTTTCTGGAGACCAACATACCCAGAAAACATGGACTTGCAATGGTGAAATCACTCAAAATCGCCTTAAAGCACACTCAGCTGAACTGCAACTCGGTTGCAAATGCATTTCCCCCATATCGACTGAAAATGATCTACAATAGATGTATTCCTACCGTGTACAAGCATGTTTAGTTGCTGTAGACTATCTTAGATGCTATGTAAGTACTGATAATATGGGAAGATATGTATTATGTAATTTTATTATGTAAATCATTGTTACATTACCATTTGATTACCATTTATTATCATCTCAATAGGCCTACTTCTGTTGAGAAGGCACGTGATATAGCCTAGGTGATGGAATGAATCAATGCAAATATATTCAATATATCATATTGAATAGGCCTATATTTGTATTATTATCATATTATATCATATTGAATGTATTTTAGTAATTCATATGAGTAGCTCTAGATCTATTCTATAATCCACTAGGAAGCTACAACAGTTAACATAGACCTATTTCAGATGCCATCTGATTCGAAATGTCTGGGATCAATTAGAATTAAGGTAAATGCTTTTATAAATTAATTTAGCCTATGTTTAGGTTGCTTGGAGAAAGACGCCACTAATTTTGAATGAGACATCATGGGAATCATGACCAAGGTCAACATCGGATACAACTTGAGAAGGCTAATCAGCCTTCCTTAAAGTGCTCATCTCAATCCCGAAAAAGATCCGCTTATTTGTCTTTCTTTCAGAAAATAAGATGAAAGAAATTACGAATAAAACACGGAGACGATCTGACATCTCCAGGTTTCCTTCTTATTTCGTTCCTGACACTATAAAGAACGATCTGTGGCTCTCATTTTTAATTCACGGTCACGCTTGCCTTCCACCGAAGGACCATCCTCCATCCGCTCTGCTTTGAGGCTATGCGCATGCGCATGTGCACGCACTTGCGCTTGCTTGGCCCGTCAACTTCCGCCGAGCCTCGTTCCCGCTTTCCGTTCACCGCGTCCAAACAAAGGTCTTTCTTCCAGCCAAGACGTCCTACCGTGTACTTTATTGCCAGGGCAAAGAGTTTTTCCCATCCCCCCCCCCCCTCATATTCCCTTCTCATGGATCTATGAGTGTGGGCGATCTAACGCAATTCAGAATTACATCGAGATATGTCAGGTCGCACTTTCTTGCGGCGACTCGAGCAGAGGCCAAGCGACCGCAGACAATTTCTTAAGACTTTCCGTCAGCTTTCATATTTCACGGGACCTCTCTGCTTGCCGCCTAGGCTAATGGCCTTAGTGGGGGGAACCACATTAGGCCTGGCTATGCCTAGGTAGGCCCATGGTCGGCCGTCGGTGGCTGTGCGCGGCGCTACATGCGTGGTGATTCATATGCGAATGGAGGCTGTGTTCAACCATGCGATTTCCCTAGTGATTTTGATGAGTGGCAGTTTGAATAATGGTTAATCATAGACATGCTACCTATAGTTAGAAAGGGTTTTGAATTCTCTTTCGAACGATATGCAGGATGCATATTCTTTTGTCGTATTATTGTACAGAATGCGGTAAACGCATTATGGAGAATCGCCTTGTCAGAATCGCCTTGTGGAAAAAGGGCTTAACGTCCCCGCAAACTGGGGACCAAGGCGCCTGGATTTTCCATCAGCAATGATCAATAACCGATTGCCTTCTACCGCTCTGCGTTATCCATTTCCGACGATAATGCATGCCAGAACTGATACATCTCTGGGGTGGGGTGGGGGAGCGGTTGGGTTGGTGGGTGGGTTGGTGGTTGGGTGGGTTGGTAGAAAAATGTGCAGAGTGGATGAGGTAGTATGGTGGATGATGGCAGGGTAGGACGGACGTAGGTATCACTGCCATAACCAACTGATGTCAGGGATGCGCCTCCTGTTTTATGTGAGAAATCTGAGACGCGATAATCAGAACGTCATATCCGTCACTCCCTCCGTCATCCCGGTATGGAAGAAAAAGAAATAATGAAAAAATAAGTAATAAAACAACTGAAAATATGGCCATGGCCAGGGACACCGGCACGATCACTCACCTCAACTCCCAACACAACGCCATTTGATTCCCGCCAATATTTCACACTGAAAAAAATTTGCATTAGAAAGTTAGTCAAATTGCCTAACTTTTTGCAAAAAACTTAGTCATTTTGACGGTGCATTTTTGTCCGAAGTTTCTAAGCTTTTTTTGACTAAGTCATAGTCAGGTTGACTAACCCAAATGCAAAAAAGTCAGTCATTCCTGACGAAAAACGTGAGGCACCACTTAGCTATGGGTATATTGTTCTCCTTGCCTTCTCAATGCAGGTCCTTATACTCCTCCCAGCACACGCCTTTATTGTTCACCTCGGAGGTTTCTGTGCGTAGCCTACTGGGTCTGACCATAATCATAGGAGGTTAATTTACCAGGTAAACCTCCATAAACCTCCGTAGGAGGTTATTTGAGCAATCTATTCATTTCTTTATGTCAATTTTGCAAAGTTATATTTTTATTTTTGCACACCCCAGGATCGAACCATTGACCCTCTGATAAAGAGTCCCAGGGCCTATAACCACTACCCTATTGAGGCAGGTGTAGGCCTACATTGTCATAACTGGAATGTGTTTTATACCATGTATTAATGTTATAACTATTACATATCTATTAATGACCAGTGAGGTTAGTCAATTTTACTAAGGGATTTGTCAATTTAGATTATTGCAAAATAACGATTATTGTTTCATAATAAACAGGTATAACCTTTTCATTGTACTTAAAAAAGGCTCATTAGTGATAATTAGGCCGAAAAACCTTTTGACTAACCTTGGGTTAGAAAGTTAGTCAATATGACTAAGGGGTTAGTAAATTCATAGGAAGACATACATAGATAAAGGTTAGAAAGTTAGGCTCTCACTGACTAACCCAGCATTTCGCTGGTCAAATCCAGATTTGACTAACTTTCTAACTTTTCACTTTTTTCAGTGCAGGTTTTTTATCGCACGCTTCTTCTTTTTATCCACCGGGGCGTATTTCAATGCAGATCGGCAGATAAGCCAGCCAACACAATGGAGTGGTGGTCAACCGTGGCTTCATCAAGCCAGTTAAATCAGAGAGTGCCCGGCTTGTTGTTACTGTGGTATTCAGAGCACTTTCACAGCGCTTGAATGGAATTAATTACGTCGGACGCTGCGTAAAATTTGATTGGGGGTTGTGACTGAGGGACGTATTGTGGGACCTGAATCGGATGATCAGGCTTCAGCGATCACCAGGAGGGACTATAAGCGATGAGGCACAAGAAGACAGTGCCGCAACGATTCACGTCAAACAATGGAGTAATTTAGCCGAGAAAGGTGGCAGGATTTTTGCAACTTGCCAGTAGAAGTAGTCGAGATGAGGACTGGTAATGATAAAAGTGGCGTTATTGCCAAGGAAACCTTACACGCAATGATGTGGATTTCTCTCTTTATAGCTTTTGTATTGTCACTGTGATTGAATTTCTTATGTGTCTGGGATTCTTTTATTTCATGTTTGTTAGGTACAGAAAGGATATATATGAGTTCAGTATCCTAATAAGTGTTGTGAATTCATACAAATCAATAAAATATACCAGACCAGTAATCGGTATTGGAGGGGTTTATCTCCCTTTCCTGGGATAACACTCCCCTCCCCTACAGATGGCCTACAGATGAAACTGCTATACGTGATGGAAAAGCAATCGTGCCATCATCACTTTAAGCATCTTGAAAAACGTTACTAAAAAGAACACAATTAGGCTAGCATTCTATAAATGTCTTTTTCAAAAAGGCAGTCGACCCCCTCACCCCCCCAAGCCCTCACACACACCTGCATTTCTTAGCTGACACCCTCGGCCAGCGGGGATAGCCATATGATTGCATGGATTCACCAATCAACTCATAAGGCGGTATGGATAATACATATAATCACCAAAAAAAATCAGACAAGGAAGTCAGCAATAAAATGACAAAACCTGTTGCAAAGCGACGGATCATTGAAATGCTTTTTCCGTATAAAGTTTCAGATATGGAGTTACTGCGCGAGTTCAACAGAAAGACCAATCCCAATATAACAAAAAAAAAGACCTTTTGCACCCAATGGATTGTTCTGTTTTACTTTCGGTCGCCTCACACCTATATCATATATATATGTTGGATGGAAACATACATATTTCTTATGCAAATTCTCTCTTTGTTTCACATGCTGCCATTCCAATATGTCAGAAATGAACTTCCAGTAACATATTTTTGATTGACATAAACAACATTGTTCTTGTGTCAATCAAAAATGTCAAGCCAATCTCACATTTTCTTTATAAAGATCTGATAAACCAGCACATAGATTTTCTTCAGGCTGTGCCTATAACTATCTAATGGTGTCACTGCAAGATAAAGCAATAAGCATATCTCACATTGGGTATATCCTAGGGTTGGACAGGGGTTGGACAAAATAACTGTATAAGCCATCCTTGTTTTCGGGAGCTGGGGTTACTGAAATAAGCAAGAATTATGTTTTTTATATTCTCAAATACTGCTTGAACATTATAATTTCTCAGATTTTATCAATTGACAGATTTGAAGGTTGCCAGCCAATCAAAATGCTGTATTTCAGGGCAGAATAGGGTTGGACATTATAGGCTGAGCTGACAGGCTTTAACATTAGTTCCTATGGGAAAAGGCCAAAACATAAAGCTGCATTTTGCAAATCTTATCAGCAATCTATCAACTTAAATTCTTTGGTTAATTTTTGAAATATACAACTGTCTTCAGGGAATAACTGTGGAGGCAATTTTGAAAATGTATCAAGGTAAACCATAATGTTGGTGTAAACTAGGATGGGCTCATTGCATGCATTGTTCCATGTTCTGAGTAAGTATTGGCTTAGAGGTATATCAAGTAATAATTATTCCAAATTCAATAGGATACAAGAGAGGAATCGCTGGCGACTCAAAAATGTTTGCCTTGAAATTACATGGAACGGAAAAAGCTCGATACAGTTCACTATTTTCCTTTTTTCCCAACACAGAACCATTTAAAACAGAATGATTTTTCTTTTCTAATTTTGATACAACGCGGAATTTTAAAGCCTCTATATCAAAGTATAAAAGCAACCCTAACTTGAAAACGAAGTCTCCCTTGCGCGCATACATACATGGACACAGGGACACCAAGAACGCTCCAGTGAAGCCCTTTGAGAAGACCTTCAATGAATGGACTCTTTCTGTCCGCAGTGGCTAGCCACACGCCCTGGAGGCCGATCACATCGACTTCCGATGACTGGACTGAGTCATCTCACCCCCCTCTCTCAGGCCTAAGACAAGCCCACGCCGACCCGTTCTGTGTCGAGGCCTTTTATTGGACGAGAGGTGGCAGGCCAAAGGCCAATCGGCATTCAGCGGGGGCTAAATTGGGCATGCGCAGACAGTCGGGCTCTTGACCTTGACCTTCTGGGAAATGGTACAGCAATGCACATCTGGGGGGTTGAGGGATAAAAAATACAAGGAGGTTTCAGTTATGATTAGTATCTGAAAGCAGGTCTAGCGCACAGGGCCGAGCAGAAATAGGGTATTTCCAACAGGAACTGTAAGCAAAATATATAGAAGTATGATATAGGTCCTGATTTGTACGTGAGAAGAAATACAAATAGAATAATGGGATTCATATTCTGTCATAAAAAAACATAGTCATGTAGGTTATATCACGATCGGGCTTTATGTTTTGTGTTTCTAGAAAGTAATTCTTTCACATTTTGGCTCTTCGGGTTGTGAGGTAACACAACAGTGAAAATGAATGCACCATCTATCAACTGAGACATTAAAGTCTAGCTCATGCAAAGGGGACAAAAAAGTGCCATTATTTTCCCATTTGAGATGACAGATGACCATTTAGAGGTGAGTTAACCTGTGGAGAAAAAGCTTTTAGAAAATAGACGCGACAAAATTCCAACATTAAAAGCCTCTCAGTTCCCTTTGTTCGGAGATTAACACAGAAAGCCACGGAAAGGTCAGCATAGATTAGGGTGAACTCAGAGTCTAAAAGAAACGCAATATTGGCAAATGCATTCCGTGTAGCGTTATGGCGTTATGAGGCTTGGAACACTGCTATTAATAACTCTACGGTATGTGAGCCTCTAAGTTACATTTTTCAGACATATAGAATAACCACTTCCTCTTGAATTTCTTTTAAATAAATGAACCCAACGCCACAGCTGTACGTGCAGTTGATAATATTAGGTCATCCGACACCGCATAGCCTTAATAAAATTCCAAAGCCGCGTAGCTGGTAAAATTCTAGGGAGGAAATTTCAAAAGGCAATTACCAGGCAATGTATAGAGTCATCTCGGCGGTAATCATAAGGTATGAGCACTCATTTTCTCAGCTTCTTTGTTCCATACTTTATGGCAGTGTCATTATTTTTGCTCGCCTATAAAGGGATGCTCCAGTATGTAATCATGTCGGCAGATAGCGTTATAGAAGCACCATCAGTGATGTTCTATGAGGTGTTGTGCATATGATATTATTGCAGGTTGTATAGAGAAGGAGTTGACATAAGGTCACAGGAAGACTCATATGTCATAGGCCTACTTCTATAGATCTATCTGGCAAGAAATAACTCAACAATATAGGCCTATGTATTATCTTTCCTTGCCTGTAGCTGTGTGAGTACAATGTCCCCATTCTAAACTATACGAAAACTTAGTTTTTTTTGACGTTAGCACTTCATGATAAATAAAACAGTATCAAATTACAACTCCAAAATTCCCAAATAACAATGAACGATGACGAAAAATTAACTGTTTCTTACTGACAAGATCTATAAGCAGCTGATAAGTAATACTGCTCACATTTGTGCTCAGAGCCCATGCATGGAACTCTATATAATGATAAACGCAATGGGTGAGCCAGCCATGGGGACAACATTATTACGACCCATCATAAAGAGTCGGAGTAACCACACGAAGCCCTCCCCTCTCCCCCACATAAGGCCAAATAAATCTCCATTGCCAATTCCTGTCAGTAAGTTTTGCCTCTTTCATTAGCAGTAGCCGGCCGCATCGGAGTTAGGCAACGCGATCAAAATGGAAATTGTCATGTGACAATCGTGTTATCCTCAGCCGGGCTGAACGGGGCGATAATGCCGGAAAATCCAATTAAAGCTGGAGGGAGAGTCGCTCGCCAGAATTAAGTGCTGAAAGCCCTTTTATGGCCGAGTCGGCCGTGGCGACGGGTCACTCTCAAGCTTAATTGACAGCCGGCCGTCCGACCACAGATGGATATATTACGTTAAAAAGACCCGACCAATCAGAGTATACAGGTCTTTACAGGCAGATAAAGTGGCCGTAACTCCGCAATATGCCCGCGAGATGAGACCAGGCGACGCTGGAAGCTGCTCGCAATTGAAATATTTTATGCGCATTTTTAGTGGCCGGCTCTAAGCTAGACAGATGAGCTTCGTCACACAATGCGACGCCGGCAGGAGGGAACTCTGAATGAAGACATACCGGCGTGGTCGGTTGATGAGGGGGAAATGACAGCATCAGAGAAAGAAATAATCCTTATGTGTTATACTCCTGTAAGCCTGTATTCCACATGACGATTTTTAGAATCAACAATGGAGTTATGTATGTTATGTGTCATCAGAATTGTTTTATAATTTCCCTCCAAATTTTATATAGGAAATGGTTAAATACCATATTTTCGGATAAAAATAGAACAAATACTAAATCGCCAGAACCAAACTTGGTATGTGGAATGCAGGCTTTAGGCCAATATCAAACTGGTAAATTTGGCTACTGTAGCTGTTAAACTACCAATCACTTTCTTGATAGTCCCACATTTAATTATTGCAGCACGATTCACCATTCATCTTGCGCAGAATAATGTTAAAACTTTATCTTACTACATGTAAAATATGATATCATATAGGGCTAATCAGGAATTTTTAAAAGTCGTGAATATAAACTGGTCATTCGAATACACTCATCAACGCCCTCACCTCTTATTCCACATGTTAAATAACTAGACAATCAAACTATTAAATAACGGCTATGGAATATAGTCTCTAACATTAGTGTCTACATTATTGTGTATGTAAAATGCAGACGAAGTTGTGTGAAACTAACGCTGTGGTCTAACACAATGAGGCACATTAAGTTAACATTGATCGCTGTTGTCTTGCAGGCCTCCATATATTATCACAAAGGGGGGCTGGGGGACTGGGAGGGGAGGCCGGCCTAGCCTTGTTAGGCCTATTGCTGTGAGAAGAAACAAGCCCCTGTTGACTTAACCTAGGCACTGTCTAGCTTTATTCAAACGAGCCTTCAGTGGCCGACGGCGACGAGTTCCAGTGTCAACACAAAGTCTTTTATCAAACTCGACCAGGTTGCATGTGGGACAAATGCGCTTTTTAAGTGACATCGTGGACACCAGGTGCTGAATTGAATAAAAACAAACGTTTTCTTGTTCTTATATTAAATTCCTGCATTGTGTTATTCTTTGTCAAACGGTGTGCGTATTCTTAGGTCAACTCATTGCCTTTTTACATGTCAATACGTGCAAATATTAGAATAAGAATTTGACATAAAGAAATATCAATTGGTGCATAATAGTATATTGTTTTCGGTTGGAATGAAAAAGTAAATTGTTGATAGGCGGCACAACAGTTCAAAGTAAAACTAAATTGCTTTAGAATAACAATTAATGACACAATAAGCTACATCTCATCTAGAACAGTGTATCTAGTTTTGTCTGCAAAATAATATACAAAACACATTCTGCGTTCAGAATGAAATGCGTGCAACATGGGCAATTTCCAGAACAAAATGTTTACTGTGATTTTAATCTATTAATTGCTAATTTTAGACCGTTCTTGCGACCGATGTTCCTCACGGTTTTGCGGTGGGGGAACCATGCTAAGATCTTAAATGCTTTAGGGCTACTTTGCAAAGAACACCGGGACAGCAGGGATCCTTTGTTAATCGAAAAAGACATTAGCTATCAACATCAGCACTACAACTGTCAGTTCGTCTTGCGAAAGGCAAGCGCGTGTTAATTGTCCATAATCAGTTTCCAATGTATCGGAACTGAAAGCAATTAATTAATCCACAACATAATGGACAGTAATTCGAATGCACTCTGAACGTCTATTCGCGTCCACTTTCTAATCAAATGGAGGAGGCGACATCGTGGGCGGTCAGGTTCGAATGATGTAAGAACAATGGAAAACTATTATGCTAGAAAGAAAGTGGAAATGGAGCAATTACGGTCAAGGATTTTGGTTTGCAAGACACAGCAAAGGATTGGAAAAAACAGCAAAAGGTTCTCCTTCTTCATCTTCTGAGAGGTGTGACTGGATTGTCGATGACAAGATTGTAATCCTCCAGTTGCCAGCGGTATAAAAGAAGAATTAATCATATAAAGAATAAAAAGTCTGAGGGAAGGTGTTAAGAATATCGAATTAGGCGGAGGAAACTCCCACCACTTCCCTGGTCCAGGCTCTCAAATTTTCCCACAAATGTTTTCTTTCCACACTGTCGGAACATGAAATATCAATGTTTTTGTTTCAAGTACTGTTAGCAGGTCTTTTTTCCATTTTCTCTGAATCATCAGCTGTGGCATCGTATTTTACGTGATAACCCTGGGAAAGTAGTCCCCGTTTGGACCCCGGCTGCGCGGATGAATCTCGTCCTGTCACGTGATGAGTGAGTGGACCACCGCTTCACCGCCCGAATATTGGCGGCGCATTACCATCCGGAGGTGTTTTTTGTCCCAGCAAGCCCCCAGGCATGGTCTCTATCCCGAGGCGATAAATGAATTTTCCTTTGTTTTTTTGTTTAATTTACCAGCGGGGCTTAGGCCCTTCTCCTGATAGCTAGCAGAGCGTTGGTGGGTGGTTTAGTGGTGAGGTAATCCCGGCATTTGTTGGCTATTCGACTCAGGCCGCCAGCCCGGGAGGCGTCGCATATCTCACCACATCTGCTGGTCTTATATAACACGTGGCGAGGTTTTCTTTTCAGCTCTCCTCAATCAAATTAAAGCACACAAACGACGTGATCAGTTGGAAATTACACCCGTTCCCAGCGCCGCGGGGCCTCCGCCGTGTTATGAAATTCAAACCAAAAGAAACCCCACACCACCCTCTCGATCCGAACCCCACCTCCCACCCACCCCAATCCTGATCGGGTCCCCTCGATTTCAAGTCCCCAAAGTCGACAATTAAATTTACTCCGGGCATTAATAAGAATTAGTTTGATCAAGTGCATATGAATATTGAATAACCGCGCGTCTTAGATATTGGAATTTCCACAAAAGGAGGAGTTGGGAGGGCCAAAGCGATTCCCGATGAGTCACATCAGTTTTTGTTATTGCGCAATTTGTTCGGCATGCCATTTAGGGGCATTGGAGATTGCCCCCTTTGTGGCGATAAATGTTCCTCTAACCACTGGCCTTGGTGAATTTGAATGGGGGGCGCGCATAGAGACGTAAACTGCAATATTCGCGGCGTTTTTCATAATTAATAAACTTCTTGCGCGACCCCTGACGGCATTCCTTACGATGATCCACCCGAAGGAATGCATTGAAGCTTTATCAATCACTAGTTTTACTGGGACCTCTTCCCAGAGGTTATCTCCATTAAGCAGGCATTGGGTGAATCATTTTGCCGGTATGCGCCTCTTGTGTGGTGATCAACACCAATTTTAGTAATACTCAAAGCACGGTAAACATTGGGAAAAGTTCACTAATGAAATGTCTCGCATATTTTTCAAGTTTCGATTCTTCCTAAGTGACCACCAATAAGGCGCAGTTTTATGTTTCGCATTTCCACGCTTATAAATCTCAATAATCAATATGAACTTATTTCTATATCCGATGTCTACCCAACCTGCTTTTGAATTATAGTTTCACACGATGATAAACAATTGAGAGTTATCAGTATCATTTCTAGCCCTGGAAACGTCTTCATTTTCCTATGCTACTTACATCCAATTAGATATCTCTTACATATCGGTTAAGGAGTAATAAAATGGTGCAGCTGTGATTCCTTTCCTCTCCAGGATATTTCCTATAACGTCTTTGAAAAACCATAATTCATTTGAAAATGGATAAAAACATTGGTCAATATTATTTTGAATTAATCTCAGCTCAAAGCTCTTGGGAGTTTTTAAGCTAAAAAAATACGTCGTAATAAATATTGCAAAGGAAAAAACCGCAAACCATTTGCCATAAAAGAGGAAGACTCCGAATATTGGACCGTTTTGCATAACGATCTTTTATGAAAAGTGTGACATTGTTGTACTTTGCAAAGATATCCGCATAGATAAATCAATAGCTTCTGTTTAAAAACATGAACATGCGGAGTATGCATCCTCTTTTTGGTAGAAGTAAACGTTGCTATAAAAATTATGAATACATCGATACATAAACTGTCCATTCAGATTGGGAAGTACATTTGAATACCTTTTTGGGTATTGTGTTGCGTTGTCTCACTCTCAAGTCGCAATATGGTACACTCATTTGTAATTGGAAACAACTTTTTCTCCTCGGCTCATATGGAAATTAGGACCAGATCCAGGGACTTCAAAAATATCTTTAAAAAACTACAAAAAGGAACATTCAAAAGATACGCTGTGATCAAGTGCAAATTACCCATTTCAACTCTGTGCTCCTGGCCTATCCCAGATCATATTATTATCATAATGCTACAATAGTCAATAAAATAGCCTACCATACCCTTTCACGGCATACTATATCAAACCACACGGGAAACACAAACCCTACCTTTTCCTCTAGTCTAGGCCTCCACTGTCAAAGCACCCTCCTCGAAGAGTACCTGATATTTACTCTTTCAGCCCATCGTACGGGGTCCATCGGAGACCAGTTTTCATTACCGATGCGGCGACACGTGCCCTCCACCCCCTGAGCGTGCCATAAAGACCGCCATCACCCAGCATAGACCCGAGTCCCTTGATAAGAAAATGATGGCCGGCGGAGATCAGAGCGACCTGTTGATGGCTTGTCTAATGTTGCCATGTTCCATCTGACCCAAAAGGTAGGATTTCACTAGCCGATTTTACTCTCGATTTCCAAAAATCGGCAGTGGGAACTTTGGTTAATCATGATCATGTTATATACCATTAGAGAGGATTTGAAATTCGCTTTCAAATGGTATGTGACATGCAAGAGTTCCTCTCATATTTATTATGACAATTTAGAAATGGCTAAATTTCAGATATCTCAAATCGCCTTGTGGAATACAGGCGAAACTTTGCGACCGCCAACCAGCCAATCAAGAGGCAGGCCACGAGCCGGAAATGTCGTCATCGGGCACAGAGTGGCCCTCTGGTGGCCACGCCGCGCATCATGGCACGTCGCCGGACGCGGCGTCAGGGTCACTTTAATAACAGATTATTTGGCCATTACGCCAGCTTAATCTGAGTGGCTCGGAGCTGCTCGGAGCTGCTCGCCGGCCGAGCGGGTGTCATTAACGGGTTACCCGCTTCTCCCAAACTCCCCCCTAGGGGTGGGCATAGGTCATGTGACCCTGACCCCACGACCTGGTCATGGGTGTGTATGGGTGGGGAATTAGTGGGTGGGGGTTAGGGGGAGGGGGGGCTAGGGGGAGGGGATTAGTGGATGGGGGTGGGGGTTATAGGTAGGGAGGGGGTTGTTAGGGGTTGAAATAAGGGTCGGTGTGTCTGGAAAAAAAGTATGTTGAAATTAAGGAATATGAAGATTTGGGAAGACATATTTCGTAATCTAGAAAAAGAATCATAACATGTCACGCTATATTATGAATATCACGTTTCGGGGTAACGGTGGGCATTTATTATCAATGACGCTCTATCAACAGCACTTAGCATGTTTACTAGGTTAGAGAAAGGTTCTTCACTGTTTAAGGGCAATTCGGGAGCCCTAGACATCAGATATGTCCATAAATGCCAAAGACATGGTCGACTTTTACATGGCTATTCTGCCTCATTATTCCTATGCTTTCAGATATGGGTTTAAGAGCAAATGATTGAAACTGTGTTGTAAAGAAAGGAACTTGCGACAGACGTTACATTTATCCAAGACGTAAAGTTCTGATACTAATTATTATTTTTTTTTTTTTTATCTCACATGAGTTCTTAAGTTAAAGGTGGTAAACAAAATAATTTCTTTGAAAACCTTTAACCATGTGACCTAGCAAAATATATTTTGACCATTCAATAATTTTCTGTTCCAGTCCGGGAGAATACAAGTATCAAATTGGCCATCATTCAATGCACAACACGGTCCTAGCCATTCTGCCCGATAACAGGGATAATATTCTGATTATCAAAAAAACTTACATCAAATACCATTATTTAGCCTTGTTTGCTAAAATTGTTTGTTTTCCTTTGCCGTCTGTCATCCTGTAACATGCGAATTGTTTCCTATCTGTAATAATCTACCTCATTAGGCCCCTATCTGTCTACATTATGTGTTGCATAAAATATACGTTATAAAAGAGGATAAGTTCTGGCCATCAAGTCTGATAACAGAAATATGATGCACGGTACACCAAATAGCAGGAAAAGCAAACAAATTAAATGTATCATCTAGGACTGGGGCAAAATAATTATGGTGGAATTACCCAAATATATTATACGGTTATATTGCTACATGATGACCTATCCCTATACAATTTTTCACTCCGACTAGGTCTAATGACGCTTTATGACTGGTGATCTGTCTACTCTATCTGTATACTTCTGCATCATGGTACCTAGTGTAAAATAGAATTTATCAACATTATGCCCTGTTGATGATATAGCCAACCACGTTAAAAAGAACATTCCCACCCGCTATACGCCATTGTCCGTTCTCCGATAACGGAATAGGGGACAATAATAACTATGACAAAAGTACTTTCTATGACAATGAACCTCTACAGAAAAATCAATCAAACTCGCGAGCAACAGTGGACATAATACCATTGTGAAAGAACTTTTATATCTTAAATCTTGATGTAAGAGCCAATTCAAAAGCCATTCCACTTGTGGGAACAAACTACTTTATGATCTAATCCCCACTAGACTACAACCACCAAAACGGTTCTTTACCCCCATCCACCTCAGCCTTGCGCAAAGCTTACACGGCGTGATGAAAAACGGGCCCGGGCTGGGACAAAATCTGCGCTGGTAATCTTAGCCCATATGCGACCCGATTTACCCCTGGTATGGGCTGGGTATAGCGCCGGCAATATTACCAATCAGGAGTTTTTATGCCGTTCTGGTCCGGCCGTTTACCCGGGGTGGACAGGGCCCATCATCACCCTTTGTGGGAGTCTCTGCACGGGGGGCATCTAACTATGGGGTGTTGGGTGTAAGCTGAGATAAAATTCTATGAAAATTTATTTATGGCTTGAAATTGTGTTCATTGTGTAAGTAGAGTCACTTAATTACTACTTTTTATTAACCAGGTTATATCAGAAAATTCTATTTCAACTACTTCAACATACCGATTGCTATCTATATTCATAGGCCTATGTATGATTTATTTATCCTTTTGATGCACCCCTGTCTGAAGACTATACGTATCTTTATTAGATACATTATAGTAATTTTAATCAGTGACACTTCCAGAAGATTAACTACATAAAAAGACATTGAATAATGTTCTAGAGGAACCTTGAGCATATATGTATACTTTTTTCTTTTTCTGAATGCGAAACAGTTATGGTTTCTATTGATTGGAATTTAACCGAAATGGTACCTAGCAAAAACAATAAACCGGAAAAAGAGAGGACTAGGCCCTATAAGGCTTCTGTTAATTAAAGCAGAAAAGTCATTTTCACAGGACGAAGCGGTAATACTAAAAGCCAACTAATGGGCAAGGAATCAATCTCGAACATAATACCTGGGTTGGCAGTGGGCGTGTCATACCCCGCCGTCACAACGCCCGGCCGGCCGGTGGGGTGGTGGTCAAGGTTGTCCACCCCCTCCCTCGCCCATTGACAATACCACTAACCAGACAGAGGCAGAGTGTGTGGGTGTTAAGCCTGTATTCCACTAGGCGATTCTGACCGCCGATTATTTGGTAATTTATGACTTTGTACATGTAATATGGAAAAAGAATATACATCCTATATATCATTTGAAAGAGAATTAAAAACCCTTTCTAATGATATGTAACATGTTCATAATTAGCCAAAATTCCCATTGCTAAGTCTGACCACTGGTTATATCTTATATTTTAACAAGTTATATGGCAAAAGATTATAAACAGATAAATACATCCTACATATCATTTGAAAGAAAATGACACCTCCTTCTTCAGTGTATATAATATGTCTACTAATAATATTCTCACTGCCGATTTTTGAAATCGGGAGTAAAATCGGCTAGTGGAATACAGCCTTATATTAGGGAATGCCCAGGGCGGCGGGCGGGCGGGCGGGGTGGGAAGGCCCTGTCACATAGGGAGCGATGTGCAATAACGCCACGCATGATGACGGGCGAAGTGCGCCGACTCAGGCGGGAGCCCACCCATTATCACTGCCCCCTACCTGCGGCCGGCCGGCCATTCTGACGATCAGTTTTCATTAGAGCCTGTCAGGGGCTGACAGGAGGCCTAGAATTGAATTTCCAGGCGTGGGGAGGGTAGATAAGAGGGGTATGGTGGGGTTTGTAACTCCCCCCGCTGCCTGCCCAACCCCATGCACCGTGCACCACCAGGGCCAGCATGCATGTGCTTTTGGCCAGTTTGCTCCCTTGTGGTTGGGGATAATTTAGGTGTGTTGAACCGTAACGTTGCAGACGGGGTGCTAGCTATAAAATGGCAGTGCTTAATGTTAAGCACCCGTACCCTTCAACCACCAAATCCCCAGCCGGATACTGCAGAGTTCGCATTAGCCCCCAGGTCATGCATTGCGGATTGCCTCCATGGCCCATTGGCCTCCCGATGCCCTTCACTGACCACTAATGACCCTTCCCTCCGAGGTCGTAGGTCACCCGAAACCCACTGACCAGCACTCTTTGAAGCTCCCCAGAAGCTATCGCTAATCGCCTCTAATCCCTGACCCATCCTCCCATGTACGACCCCCCCCCCCCCTCCAAGCTGGAGCGCTACATCTCCCCAATCCCCTATTGTGGGATTATATTCCAGTACATGGTGGCGTTGCACTTTTTCCCCTAACAAACTCCAGCCATTACATGGCCCGCCGGGCATTTTCCCACATCAATTCCGCTCCACTTGTGATGTGACAAGTCTCCATATGGCTGTCTGTCACTTCCTTAATGGAGTCCCGCGCAAGTTACCGGCCTCTAGAGACAAAAAAACACAAGTCGAATCGAAGCCTGGATTGTTTGCAAGCGCTCATCCTTATTGACCCCATAATATATCTTGGGAGAAGATGCAATCAATACACGTACATATAAAGTATTCACGGAGGGCGCATGGGTATATCTCAGGGGAGGAAGCAGTGAAATACGGATGGAAATAGTTGACGAAAGCAATAGGGACAAAAACCTCGGCCGCCTCCTTAAAATGACAGTTTTAATTAAAGAGCAGCTCGCCAAGATAATTACACAGTCAAGTTGTGCTTATAGAAAGACGCAATATGAAAATGTGATGGTATTGGCAAGAGTATGACGGATATTCATGAATGCTAAAAGGAAAATTAAGAACTTATTGTAGAGTATAATTTTAAAACAATTCCTAGGAAGACTACAGTACGTATACACTTGCGGAATGTAATTCGTGCTAAAAGATATATCTATGACGGTACAATGACATGCACGCGTAACGTTATCAGGCATGCATACATGTATGCATATGCAGATACATTGTACCTAACTTTATATGAAAAGAATCATATGCATACTCTTAAAAATACATCGCCGATCGGTAAAGTTTCAGAAGACATACAACTTTCCATGCCGGAGGAATAAATAATGGATATCGATGATAATATGATATTGTTCCTAACCACGTAGCCCTAGTCTCCAGGGCCTTCTGATGCGTTGCACACCACCTCCCTATGTCTCCCTGCGTTTGTTACGTCCTTTTTTAGGCTTACCTCACGAGTGGAGAGATGACTCATGCGAGGCTCTCGGGATGCACGTAGAGGGCGGAACACCTCCGTCATGTAAGTACACCCAGACACTTTGGAACGCCGGCTGTTGACCCTCCTGAAATTATCAATAACTTTATTGATTTACCGCTACGTTAATCATTGTTAATTATTTAGCGTGAAATAGGAAATAACAAGTAACAAGTTATTAAGTTTGGACAAAGATAAATATGGGAAATATTTATTAAATCCTCCTATACATCAACACTAAAGTTTAAAATTGTCACGATGTGTACATGTTGGTGGTGTGGGAGCAACTGAATGTATCATTATGGACCGGATTTATATAGTCACATGTCAACAGATCTATGTAACCATGGTTATGGAATGGTTACATCAGCAGCCACTTTGCAGAAATAACAATTTTAAGGTCTCGCGCCCTAAAATATTACATATTTTACGAGGATATCCCCTAACTTCTGGATATACAACAAAGTGTATTTGTAATCAATTGTAGGCTAATTAGCTAACTTGGCGGTAATTGATGGGACAGACACCAACTACTACACCACCTGCAGGGGACAAGGCCTAACTACACTCCAACTACTCACAGGGGGCACCACTGGCGACCTACACAAACACACGTGACGTCACCCCCACTATAAAAGCCACCACCACACCGGCACCGGCCTTCTCCTCTCGCTCGCAGCAACCCACCCACCACACCCACAAGTCAACCCTGTGGCTACCAAAGCACCCAGGACCGCCATTGATTGTATATTTTCCCGCCAATGATGTACTTTTTTATCTGATTATATCTTTTTAATCACTTATCTTAACTATTATTATATTATCAACTTTTAACTATGGTGATTAAAAAGTCTCCAAACTGTGTTTTAAACCGTGTTTGTCCGCTTCTTCAATTATAATTATACTAATAGATATATTTGGATCTACGGATAAACGTGTGTTTTATACGTTATTAAATAATAGCTTTTCTACTCACAATGTAAAAACTAAACTGTGCACAGTAAACTAGCTGTATAGTAACGAATTTATTTTAACATAAATTAAAAAAATACGATTTCACTGCTCATATTTTAACAGATATATATTGCAAACACAAATAAACGTGGGGACGCAGTTAAGGGAAGGACTATCTCTATATATTATACATTTTGTTCATACGTTTCTAAGAGAAATAATTGTTGTCTGGCTGTTGAGATGAAGACCATGATATTTTCTTCATTTGCCACAACGTCTGAATATAGTTCCAGTTTGATAGAAACCATTTATTAAAATAAAATCAACTCAAATGAAGCTAAATTTATCTACCAATTTATCTTCAAGGCATTGGCTCATAGGATTGTATTCATTGTTTCCAAAGAGAGGGGAGGGTGAATGTTATGATTAATTACAAAGATGTAAATGGATCTACTCAAACAAAACTCGGTTCGATAAATTAATTGATAGCACTGATTTATTAGTTTTCTCCTTTATCTCCTCCAATAATTTAGGACTTGTATATGGTAATAAATCTCCGACATTAGAAATAGACTGTATGAGACGTGTTATCACCTGACAACTGTATGATATGCAGTTGTCAGATGAGATAGCAGATAATATCATATTAGTCTTCTAACATTTCAACACCGCGGAAATAATATCTAAATCTAAGCGTTCCTATTTACACTCAAACTTGTCGCAGAAAAAGAATGTGTCCTCCAAAAGAATATCAATTTTCCTCTATGTATGCATTTTCAACGCTTGCTGTCTAGTCAGCAAACGTTAATGAATACGTATACGAAAAACATATATGTTATACTTCCAAGGTTGAAAGGGTAGACCATGCTCAATATATCCTCAAATAGCCACACTTATTAATCAAAGTTATTCGAGGCCACACATATGCAGTGATTTGGAAAACAATACTTCCAGTACGAATGACTTAAAGTCGCTACTGCGAGAACTCGGGGGCGTTCCAATGTGATCCTAGGATTCACTCTTAGATCCTAAGTAATATTGGTTCCAAGGTGGCTATTTTAGTGTTATAATATCTTTTAAAAGATGCAATGGTAGGGCTAACTTAGGAACAAAAAATAAACTAGATTTAGAAGACTTCTTATCTTAGTAATTAGGTTTCTTATCATAGTACAAAGGAAGGATATTGGAACCAAAATATCTTAGGATAATTTTTGTGACAAAATTTAAGATGTGATAATTGTCTTAAGATTACATTGGAATGCCATACGGCCCTGTATGTAGGATTGGTTGGTTGGTTATTGGGGTTTAATGCCGCAGCAATATCTAAGGTCATATCACAGCGAGAACAAGATTTGACAATTCTGTCATTGATGATCGTAACTATGGAATGAACAAATCTATGAGAAGATAGAGACCGTACCCCTGCACATTTACTGAGGTAGACTGTGTTCTTTAATGTGCATGGTCCCATAGACAGGACCACACACACAACAGCCTGTGACTCTCTAGGAGTCTTTGATAACCCAGTTGTTGCCACTGGGAGACTGTATGTAGGATGAGAACACATCTAATGTTTAATAAATGTGTACTTGCCACAGCTTCAATAATTCAATTGCTTTTTACTTCAACTTATATCTATATGATTCATATTACTATTTCAAATTCGGCCGGAGAAGGTGAGTCGTCGATCCATACAAAATATAAATGTTCAATTTGTAAAGTAAGCAGAATTGGCAAACCATTCATTATTGGTATATGGTTAGATAGGTGAGTCGTCGATCCATACAAAATATAAATGTTCAATTTGTAAAGTAAGCAGAATTGGCAAACCATTTATTATTGGTATATATGGTTAGATAAAAAGCATGTAGCCTACTTCACTTAGTTTCATTTTCATTATTTGGCATCACTGGATTTCCATGTCCATTGATTCTAAGATTTTTATATACACAACATACAAAAACTATCGCACTCTTTTTGGTTGTAGATTTACCTTCGGATCGCACATGGAACATTGCCTTGTATTATGACAAATTATCAGGTCCTGAATTTTCACATTCAATTTGAAAGCTCTATGAGAATACGCTATGCAACACAACCAATATAAAGTAGAATAAAATCAGATTCAGATTCACTTTGGCTTATACAAATAACCTAGCTTTGACAATCGGCTTTTCATAAATCCTCTCAACCACCTTCCTTTGACTACACCGGATCACCTATGGGGCCTACACATAGGAAACAATAGACAGACTACTCAGAGAAAGCCGACCCTTCCTGCACAAAGTCCCGTTTTACCCAGCCACAATCACATGTCGAATCATTGCTCATGGTAAATTAAACAAGAACATGCGTGTTGGACTAAAGACTAAAAAGTCTAGAAACACAGAGAAAGGCAATGAAATAAAAAAAAGTTCACTGCAGGCCTGGCAGACGGACCATCTGATGCGTTTCTGGAGGAGCAGGGTTGGTGGAACTGCACGAGAGATTGGTGGGACTGATAGGGAGGCTCGGGTAGAATGGCATAGAGGAGTTTCCAGACAGCGCCACCTGGTGAGTAATAGCTGCACATATGTGTAGATGACGTACAGGAGGTCAGCGACTTTTATATAGTCTTTTATGAAAATCTTCTGGGTTCATTTAGGAAATAGGCCTATGCAATAGATATGAGTCGTATATGTTAGGAAATCAGTCATATATATGTTCAGTCAATTCTGATGAAAACATTCTGAAAAATAGACAAATCCCAGACGGACCTAACTCTCTGTCTTAAGTACACCAGCTAACGGAAGACACTGAGACGCAGGCTTATGCAACGGTGGTTAAGATTGCATAGTGAAAACCTAATTTCTGTCCGAGTTTATTTCAACCACAAGGATTAAAACCGTTTGTTGAGTAAACCTGAATGTTCCATCTCATTAGAAGAATGAGAAAGGCTCTATAATGGGTCAGACGTTGAGAGTCGAGGAGGTGGGGGTAGAGAGGACGGGGGGAGGTGGTGAAGTGAAACGCCAGGGGCGAGATTGCAGGTTCCGATCGGGTGACGGGGGAGGCCCCCCACCCCGACCCCCTACTCCAGGTGACATGTGCCCCCTTCAGTGTTTTCAGAGCAGATGTACTTTCGCATAGGGCACAATGGTCCCTACCCCCGAGTCGCCAATCCCCACCCCAAGTGCACCAGAACCCCTTAAAAACTAACAAAGTCCCCACCCCACGTGCACCCGGCATCAGACCACCCCTCGGGGGGTTCCCTGGTTTTGTTTTGCCAAACCGGCGCAAAAACGTCCCCTCCTCCCAGCGGGGAATGTTTATTAATAATGCCATTAAAGGCGGCCGATATTGAATCTAACGTGACTCTGCTGAGGCAGGCATGCAGGGATGGGATAAAACAAATGTTGTGTGCACGTAAAAATGTCTAAAGATAGCGCAGAGAAGAGTTGGCCCACGTTGTTCAGCCTGACACCGTTGTACTTTGTTCACGGTTGTTCTGGATGGCGTCAAACAAGCCTTAGAGGTTATAGGCCTATTGCACTAGACGATTTTACCCACGATTTCGGAAAACGCCAGTACTAATGACGATTGAATTAAATAATTATAGTCGTGTCATATATCATTAGAAAGTATTTCATGATAATATATTCTCCTTCAAATAGTATGTATAGCATGCAAAGGGTCCTCTCATATTTATTGTGACAATTTAGAAATTGCCTAAAATGTAATTGAGTCAAAATCAACGAGTGGAATTTAGGCATTATTATCTGATTATAGGGTGCTTAACCGCCAACCGTCGGAAAGCGGTCAATGTAAATGGGGTTCAATTGCTGGGAATTGTATTATACTGCCGGACATTACCAGCGTAGAAAACGCTGATCAATAATCTAGGCCATTTTAGAAAAGGACGTTGTAGGTTAGAGCTTTGTAAAAAAAAAATACAAGTCTTCCACCGATTTTAAGACCACTTTAATTTCTACGTAATTACAATAGAGAATATTGGGTTTTAACTCCAACCTTTTCCATGTTTTTCTGACTCACGTGCACACTAGATATTTAAGCTCTGTTCAGAAAAGGATTATGGAGTTTAGAACGGTTATCCAGAAAACAGACCACAAACTGGATTCTGTCTTTAAACCCCTTCTCTCCGCCTCCAGTGTGCCTGAATTTAATGGGATTAATATTGAAACAAATTCCCCCTTTCTCCTGGGTTTTATGGGTTTTGGGTTACACAATCCTGGGGGATTTTATTTCCCTTACGCCACAGACTGTCTGGTCGTGCCTAGGCACACACATGATTCCCGGAGCCTAAAACCTCCACTTAAGCTGTAGGAAAGGTTAACTGCAAATTCATCCTGAGCTCTTTCTCCGGGGTGCCCTGGAGGGGACGGAAAGGTGAGGAAAAAGGCAAAGAAGAAATAAAATGAGCATTGGGTTGATCCTCGCCGGAGGTGAGTTGAGGGAGGATGGAAGGAGGGAGGAGGCGGTGGTGAGTTGGTAAGGTTGGAGGGGCTGGGTGGTGGAGAGGGGTTCTTTCTGGTGGCGCGCCTGTGGAGCCCTAGGGGGCTGGCCAGTGTGCTAAGTAAGGAGTGCGAGATGATTGGATGGAAGAGTGATGTCGCCGGCCTAGGGCAGTTGTCCTGCCCGCTCCCTCCCACCGTCTAGGCCGATGCTTTTCCCCAGGCCATAACCAATTCTGAGGAGGTAACAGCAGCAGCAGAAGAAGCAACTCATCGAACAAAAAAAACCCCCAAAACATTAAGTCCTTAGACAACCGCCAGACTTTTCTCTAGTTCTCCCACCAATACCAGCGAACTAGGTTTTAAAACCAGACCGGCTTCTAGGAGAGTCTTTTAGAACTAGGCATAGTTCCAGCTAGGCCTAAATCAACGCGCCCTGCCGCGCCGCCCCGCGCCCTGCCGCGCCGCCTAGCGTCACGCGGCCACTGTTGACATCGCGCGCGTGCAGTTCCGCATCGTCATCAGTTTTGCATCAGCAGCCGCGGCAGGCAGCATCGCATGGGTCGGTCGGCGGTCCGCACAGCAGCCTGCTACTCGCTCTCCTCCAGCTCCTGCTACCCCCTCCAGTCAGTCAGTGAGAGACCCGGCCCGGAGAGACGCGCGCGTTCCCAACCAGCACTCCTCCAGTAGTGCTCCGTAGTAGTGGTAGTCGTGGTGTTATTACAGTGAAAGCCCGCGTTGCCGCGCCAGGCTTTCTACTACTACTTCAACTTCTTCTGTTGCTACTACTTCTATTCCTCCGCTCCCTCTTCTGATCCCTCCAGTACCACCACCACCTCCTCCAGTTCCTCGGACGCCGCCGCTGTTGACGCTGTTGCCGCTACCTCCTACTCCTGTCAAATCACCTATTAATATTTCAAAACCCTTTCCGGCGCGGATACGCCGATAAGGCCGCCCCTTCCCCAGGCTAACTGGTCGGGGCCACCGCAACTGACACGGCGGAGGAGACACCACTCCATCTCTTACTTCCACCAGCACCACCCGGCACCACTATAGCACCACCAGCACCACCGGCCACCACCACCTGGACCACCACCTATAACAACAACAACATTACCCCACCATCCCACACTGCCACCGACGTAACAGTAACCCAAGGCTTTTAGTAAGCAGCACATGGAAAAGGGGCGCGGGGCCAGGCCATCCTACAACAGCGGCAGTAGTAGTCCCACTACAGCGGCACACGTGTGTTGTTGTATCCTCCTCCCAACCACCGCCGACTCACACTTAATCACAGCTCGGTAGTAAACATTGAGGACAGCCCCCCAGAATCACTTCAGGCGTGGTTTGAGAAACAAAAGGCGCCTCCCCGAATGGGATTCACGTGTTGTCAGTGGGCCCTGTTGACAAGCCGGCGCGTGCACACGGTGTAAGGTTGCTAATATTCCTCGGCGTACGCCCCCTGTCAATGTAATTCTCTCCTACCGTTTTTACCCCTCGGCCGGAGGGTTAGTGTTACCCTTCCCAGTGGTGAATCACCGCTGAAACTCTTCTATTTATTGGTCGTGCTCTCAGTGTCAGAGAGGTTGGATACATGGACGGACTACTGTTATCTGTGTAATCTCCATTCGCAGGACGCTCGGGAAATGTCATGCTGGGAGTTGGTTTAGATTAAACGACGACGCATCCAGGGCCATACCATACCATACCGCACAATACTATAGAGTGTCGAGACTGGAGATCGCATACCATACGCTACAGATGAACTAGAAGTATCCCCTTCCTACTAACACACAGGCAATATGTACCCAATACTTCTTGTCGTCAGCCTACTATGGCTTCATGCAGGTAAGCAAAGCCCTTCAGTATTTCCCATACGTTTCTATCCAGAAAACCTGTGTTATTCGGTACTATTGCCCCAGCTGTTCCTATTCCAGAAACCAGCACAACCCACATACATTCTTTCCCATATATCAAAGGCCCATCAGTTTCTCTTTTTATAAAAAAAACTGACAGTTCATCTCACTTCCGTAATATAATCTTTCAGCTACTACAGTATTGCTTGGGTCCTACATAGCAAGTCTGCAGGGTTGAAAATATAGGACAGGAAAAGCAAACGACCTAACGTAGCACCAGCCATATTGCTCAGGGCAATGCATTTCCCGCCGCGCTCAGCTGCAATTAGAGTATACCAGCCATCAAAGATTAACATATTTCAGCCGCCACAGCTTTCCCCGGGCGTCCTCCAGAGGCGGGCGAGTGGGGATGTTTTGAGAGCCGGGCAGATGGTGCGTTTGGCCCATTAAGGGCTCGTTCTATGCAGTCTGTATTGACCAGAACGGACAAGAAATAACTGACGCGCCGAGCCACCTGTTCAAGCTTAGCCAGCTACTAGGGGGAAGATCTTGTTAAAAAAAAGGAAAAAAAAAGAAAGGAAAAGGGGGTAGTATCTACAACCTTCATGACCTCGATGGCATTAGACAGGGTGCCGGGTTTTAAAAAGATGCCCAGAAGCAGCAGCAGCAGAGGCAGCGGAGTGCTTGAGAGCTAAAAAGGCATAAATTTAATTTCAGACGTGATGCCTCTTGTGACACTTGTAAATGCAAATTACCTACATTAGGCAGTGTCGAGTTATTGAGTGGCAAAAGAAAAGGGTGGCGGCTTTTAGTGAGGAACTGCTGCTCCTGCTCTGATGAGCTATAGAGGGGAAGCCCTAGGTCTTGCCCTCCCGACGACCGACTGCCTTCAGACGAGGACGCCGCCAATGGCATTGCCACCACTACCACCAGCCAGGAGGTTGGCAGTCGTATAACTTCAGTAGGTTTGTCCCAAGCGCGTTGTTAAAGCAGTGGTAGTGGGACAGGCACAGGAGGAGGGAGAGTGGGGAGAGGGGACGCTAGGGGAGGAGAGGGGAGAGAGGGGGCGAGGCCTGTAGTGGCTGTCACTGACACTGTCGGCTCTCAGCCAGATCAGAATGCGTCTTGTGCCAGTAAAAGAACCATCAGTGGCTGCTGGCTTTCTGCGGCCTCTCTGCTCTTCCATTTGGTCGCCTCGGCCGCCACGTACGTAGGCGTCAGGCGTGACTGTGTTCCAGGAAACAATGCCAATGGCTTTTGCCTCTCTCCACAGCACACCACTGATTTTATGGGGCACTCTGGCAGATTCCTGCCTCATGGAAACACATTGCGAAGGGTCGTATCACGAAGGCGACACAGAGCAACAGCTAACTATCTGTAAATGCCATGTTGATGTTGCGTTATTCCCCACAGAAAACACATGGTACTGACTGGCTATTATGGCAGGTGTGTCTGGTTATAGAAATGGCATATTATTATTATTATTATAGAGATGCAGACTTCTATTATTTACCGACACAGAAAAACTATACAAAGACGGACTTCCTTTATAAATATGTTCACCAGAAGCTACTGTTATGTGCTGATAACTACCTACTAGTCCTCTCCCTGTCTCTTTTTCATGTATAAAACTCGGTGTATTATTCCTATTATCTTCTCATAGATAAAGCCTATACACAAAGGAAGTCTGTGTTATTACATCTTAATGTCAGGGTTATGCGCAGACAACTGCCTACCAGCCGCCAAAGGCATAGTCTATTGTAGAGGTCTGGACGGTAATGACCATGTATAGGGTCCAAGGGTGGTCCAACCAAAGCCATTATATAAGCGCCACACCGATGTTTTGGTACATCGGACAGGCGTCCCAACTATTATTACACAACCGCTTGGATATAAACAAGCTAAATCGAATTATATAATGACCTTTTTAGCGAGGAGGAGTTATATGTCTTGGAGAATACTACAGGACCGAGTATTCGGTACGACCGGTTCAGTGTTAATAAACAACTGCAAGCACCTCTTTAGGAAGGAGCCATAATTATGTCCTGGGAAACACTAATCCTCCCATAAAAGGGTTCTGTACACAAGCCATCAGCCTTGCCATTAAAGCTGAGTATCATGTGATATATTGGAAGGCAATAGCGTTAGACTCAGAGGCTATACAACACCTGCGACGCCCAGCAAATGAAAAGCACACTCTGTAGCATCCATGTTCTGAGCATTTGACTCCGTGTTTTTATGGGTTGTAACCTTCAGTTCCCAATCACATAGAGCGCTGAATGTTTTTATGGGTTGTAACCTCCTGTTCCCAATCACACAAAGCGCTGGACAATCACCCTTTTCCCTAGGTGATTGGCCAACATCCAGATACATTCTAAATGGGACCTGTCCGGCCTGTCTATAGGTGTCCACTGTAGTCCCACCAACCACTCACTGATGATAAAACGAGGTGTTGAATTATCGACCACTGACAGAAAACCCGCCGAGCGCCGCTGATGATGCATTGAAGCGCTTGTCGAGGAGTTTTTACCGCGCAGAGGTCACGAGTGGAAATAGCTGTGGTCAATATTTGCAGGCCTCAGACAAGGGGGAGCGGGCGAAACGAAGCCAATTTGCTTGTTGGTGGCGTGGGGGAGTATAGATAATTTGTGGTGGCTAGGTGATGGGTGGCTTGACGAAAGGCTGACCAGTGGCGCTGATCACCAGCGGGTACAAATGGGTGTGGCGGACTGAGGGGGCCTTGGCTGACCATTTATTATCATGACTGTGTTTGTACTCGGACTAGTTGGCAGGTATTGCCTCTTATATACTCTGTGCAGCATGCATAGTTTGTTGGATTTCAATGGGATCCAAAGGGATGCAACACAGTTGACATGATAGGTTGGTAGGCTCGAGTGCGCGTCGACAGAGCGACGGTCGCTGGTGAATTCGAAACTGTACTAATAAGACATTTTCTTCCAACAATACACACACAAACGCTCTTCCAGTCGGCTTGTGGTAAGATTTTTTACCTTAAACAGGGGTTATACTTTGAAGCTGGTGCCTTTTTTCGGGCAACACTCTTAAAATTTGTGAGAATTCCGAAAATCAAAAAGAAAATCATCATGTAACCACAAAGGGAATGTGTCCTCACACACCTTTTGAATCCTACTGTGTGCCACTCCTGTGTGTGATAGTCTGGGTCACAAATGCAGTCAACATAAGGCATAGATGGAGTTTAACAAGACCTATATGCTGGGGAAACTGTGTGGGAGGGGTGGGGGTTGTACCCACTTGACAATAACACCTCCCAGCTGCGTCCTCCTGCCCCTGACGAACGGTCTCATTTGCTGCCGCTAGGGTCGCCTCAATCAGCCTCCAGTGGGTGTTAGACTCCCCCACCCCTTCCTCCAGCTGCCGCCAACTGGGTCAGGGCAGGGGGGATCTTTCACGGTAGGAAACGTTCTCCAGGGCGGAGGCCACGCTTCTGATAAAGCTTCCAGGCTATAAAGGGCCCCCGCCCGTTCTAATTAACATCCCCGTCCTGTGGGACCTTCATCCAGACAGCAGCACAAACTCCACCCAAGCCATGGCATTTTATTCGCCAGAACCACCTGTGGCATCAGCCCAGAGCTGCCACCAGAGGATTTTGCCGATGCTGGGCCCGGCTTTTACCATTGCTACATTAACCCTATGCGTACGGCTACCATTCACCGGCCCGCCCTGGAGGAAGGAGAACTGTTTCCCTTTTCGGGGGGCGCGAATATCCAATATTCCGTTACCATGGAAATCCATATCCCCAAGGATTGCTGATCTTGTGGGTCAAGAGGTACCAGGGGGCTTGGGCAGGGGAGCCATTAGGGAACATTAGTTACAGAATATTCGGCGGCGCGATGTGAGGGGGATATATGGGGAGAGCCGCGCCTGAAAAGGCCTGTGTCTCTGCGGCTCACCCCCAAGAGGCCAGCCGTCCACTGACCGAGTCAGGCCTTGCTGAGTGGTCGGCCTTGATTTGATGATTTGGACGGTGACCTCTCCAATGCAGAGGCCGTGCTGTGTCGCGCTGAGTCTCTGGGAGTTGTTGTGAGTCGCTCACTGGGTTATTTTGAGTTTCTCTGAGTAAAATTAATTTGAGTCGCACTGAGTTTTTCGCAATGCTGCTATGTGACTCACAATGACTCTACGGGAGTTTCCCGTTCACCTTGTCAGTCTCCATCCACATGGGGATATTTTGAGTATCTGAGTAAATTTAAATGGGAGTCGTACTGAGTGTTTCATGTGAGTCGAACTGGCTCCTTATGAGTTTCTCTGATTCCTCGTCTGTCGGCATCCACATGGGGCTATTTTGAGTATCTCTGAGTAAAGTTGAGTCTCACTTCGATTTTATGAGTAGCCCTAACTCCTTGTGAGTTGCACTGACTCCCTGACAGTCTCCATCCACGTTGGGTGCCTGTGAGTCGCCCTGAGCTCCCTGTGAGTCGCTAAGGATTGCCCTGAGTCGTTCTGAGCCCTTTTGAGTCGGTCGGCGGCTAAGACGGGTTTTTGATGGGGGTTGGGGGAGGTCCTCCGGTACCCTCCGGGGACGTCGGTAATGGTCGACACCACTTGTGGCACACCACGCGAGCTGCTCGGGCCAGATCAGAGGCCTACAATGGCCAGCCTCCACATGCAATCATTACAGCAATGTCCACCACCCCCAAGACCCCACCCAACCAAACCCAGCCCAACCTATCCTTACCCCACCCAAACCCATCCCACCACAAAGGCGCTCCTTAACATGGCAAGCCTCAATAATAATAATTCGCCTCACCTCCATTCCTGCATGGCATATTGCCCGTTTTTTTCTTACCTTCCCATGCAGATGAATTTCCCCCGAGCGCCGCCTTCCAATATCCAGAAATAACAGCCACGCGCAGTTGAGTTGACTGAGAGGCAGGATGCAATGGATATCCCTACCCGAATGAACATTAATTTTGAAACCTACACCCTCATCAAGGGGGCTGGCCGATTTAATCCTCAGGGCTGGCTTCACACCTCTGGGTGGTGGTAATGAAGTGGGGCTTGGGTGGGAGCATGTTAGTGTGGATGTAGCAGTGTACAGACATGGACTCATTAGTGCAGCATCTGAAGGAATGAGGGATTAGTTAGTGCTGCGGTCTGTAATGACGCCAGCTGGCATTCCTCTACTGTGTCTAGAAGGCTGATGAACGACTTTCCAGGACCGCCAGTAAGCCACCCAGCAAAGGTTCCCTGCGTCTAGAATAATCCCTCCTTTGCCTGTGCTTTCAGACTTGAAATCTCTTTAATTTGTGGGTATCTCCTACCAAGAAAGACTAATGGTAATTAATTGCGGATGAGGTGAGATTTTCGATTCATCAGGACATAGCTGTCTATATCGGTGTTAATTCAGCCCCACAACCTGTTAATGACTATTTGTCATTATCCTTTACAATGGTAGAAAATCGCAAATCCACAAGATGTTTTTCCATTCTTTGAGTTGTAGCTGAAATCATACATACAACAAAGGTAATTAATCCTATCCACCCTTAGCAACCTTAAATGTTTCTTATCACCTATTTACTTTCCTAAAGGATTCTATTAAGCCTAGGCTATAAATCCTGATCCCCAGAAAGGCTACATTTTACATAAGTCATTCAGGCCTTCCTGATCCCTATATATACATATCTAGAGCAAGCGGGAACGAGTGCACTTTGCCCAGGGCTATAGCCCTTTCATCTCCCTAACCTTTGCCCCCAAAGCATTAGCATTCAGGACGCATCCTAGTAGACCTCAAATCTAGTCCTTCCCCTGGAGGGCTGCTGCTGTATTGTACATATATATGGGTCAATGTATGCGCATCTGGCCAGCCCAGACAGGAGGGGCTTGGGGAAACTACTAAGGTCTACTTGTCAGTGTAGGGATGAAAAGGGCAATCTTAACTAGGAAAACTGTCTAATCTGGCATTAAAGAGCCGGAAAAAAAGAAACTGAGTTACCAAATTCAGAAAAAAAAACTACCTTTAGAGATCGGTGAATTTATTCCAGGTATCTAATTTGAGAATTGTGCAAAAGGCATATGAACTTGGATAAGGGTTAAACCATATGGATAGCCTTGATGAGAGAGATGCATCTTTTGTTTTTTTAAAAACACGATCTTTTCACCAATATTTATGGATTGGTTTACATATCATAAGGTCATAAAGTACCGACCGATAAATACTTTAGTTGCAAATCATACGTACATTAGGACAAAATGTAAGTAGAATCACTCAGAAATAACTGGTCCCCTCAAGCAACGGGGGCCGGAAAATAGAAAGGCTGTACCGCACTTTTGCCGATGTTCCTCATATTGTAGAGCAAGCATGTAGAATAGGCCGTAGTAAGAAAAGGCCACAGTGCCAGCCTCCTTATCCGATTCCGGGGACAGATGCAGCCAGATGTAATCTCATCAATTCTGGAGAGGCAATGACAGGTATGATGTATCTGGCTTCCATTGCCGCCAGCTAAAGGAAACACGGGCGGGTATTAAGTGTACGCCGAGCCATCACTGCTGCATGGTTATTGCAGCACCTTGTAAAAGGTGCAATATGATTAGGTCTAGCCGTCCCAGTGTAACACTGTGTCACATCCAGATCGAATAATCATGGTTTTTTCACCAACTTTCTCCTGTTATTGTTCATATTGATAAGTGTTGTGGAAATAAATGGAAACGCTTGGTGATATATTAACGGTGAAAGCTGATACCCTGGAGGAAGTATCAGCCATATCGTGTCAGTGGGTATTAATCCAAACGCCGGCGTTGAGATTGAAATATTCATATGGTGCATGATTAATAAAACGAGAAGGGCTGGGTTAGCAGGTAGGAGGGTGTTGCTATTAACACTGCACCTTCCAGGGTCCCTCCAGTGGCCCCGCTGGCCTGGAATGGCTCGGCCAGGCGCCTCCAGTAGGTGCTATGGACCTAGGGGGGGCCATGGCCCTTGTAAATTGCGGCCTGGTCCAAGCACCGGAGGCCGCACGCTTGGCTTGGCTGGTAGTAGATTACTGCCCTCGGACAGGGCCTGATGAGGATATATGAGACGCCGGGCCGTGGATCAGGTGGGAGGTTAATGCCATGGAGACGGCTTCCCTCCTGTTCCTGCTCCTACTACTAACCTCCCCCTCCCCCCCCCCCCTCCCGCCGCCCCCATCACACACACTGCTATTGCCCATACTGTCCATACCTTCCCTCCTCCCCAGCCCCCTGCCTCCCCCTCTTACCCCCACCCTGCTGCTCCCGCCTCCTCTCCTCCAGGGCGGCCCCAGGCACATTCCTCCAGTGGCTGGGTGACCCAGGTTATCGGCTCGGTCACATTGTCGGCTGGCCCCGGTCACCGCTGGGCCGTGGAGGGCGCCGAGCTTAACTGACCTGATTTTGGTGATTATCCCAAAATCAGAGGAAAGACATTTTGTAAATATTACTTAAAATCAGAGAGGATCCGATTTTCACATGTCATGTGCACGATTGCATTGAATTTTAAGAATTAAATCAAGTTTACCAGAGAAATAATAACCATGGGGTATTATGTGGCTCTGTACGTATTGGGGGACGCTAGTGGCGTACATTAAGAATACAGGGCAACCTAATGAAGATGTTGACATAAAGTGCCATTATGTGATATCGATCGATTTTACCTGTCCTTTTCGTTAAGTAATACCGATGCCGCGTTCTCAGATGCTAATTATCATGTAGCAGATTAGAAAACATTACTGAATTGATCAGTTTACTTTTTATTCTACACACACCACTCCGCGTTTCTCTCTGTGTGTTTCAAGGCCTTATAATTCAGTATCTCGAAACTATAGATTTTCAACTTTCCCTGAATTACAACGTAAAAGTGTTGAAAAGGATTTCAGAATAAACTACAGTTCATCGAACATGAGTGTCAGGAATTTATTGCGGCATACTGTATGTTATCCAGAATGCTACACTAAAATCTATCCAGTCTACACTTGGCAAGCCATACGCCCCGGCCCACCCCGATATCATTAGGTTCTCTTTCTATGGACATTTTGTGGCCTCAGGTTTGCACATTGAACCTAAGGATCAGGGCACTGACCCCTCGTGCCCGCCACTACTGACCACAAAGGGCTGGCCGGTTCACACTGGAGGAAGGCTACCTTTGAATTGACGCTCGGCGGGCATTCAAATCAGCTGGGAGTCAGACTAATGCAGTAGTCTGTCTGCCCTAAAACGTCTGGGTCAATGTGTGGGATTAACATAGGAAACATGGGGCTCCCATTAGATATAGATATGTAGGGCATGAATGAGGATTCAGGTTTTGATATTGCTCGGGGTTGTGGGTTGTTTGGACTTGAGTTAAATTCTCGGCATTTTAAGCATTAATTGAGCATCAGGCATAAAGTGTTTCTAGTGGGAGAGAATTTGCAAAGTGCCTGTTCGTACACGTTTATTCAATTTGATTCTAAATACTTGATACATTTAAGTATGTTAGATGACTGTCATAACGTCGTGTAACCTTTGTAATTATAATTTGTGTTTACTGTAAAACCATATTTACATTATTTCTAAAATGAACATTATTCTCTATCACAATCACCTGCATAGCAATTCCCCATAACAACGTTGTAAATCCCATATACACTACAATCCCATTTTCCCATCCAGACATAATCAAGCAATCAGTCCGATAAATGCGCCTGAAGTCCTTTCTACTTGTGTTTAATTTAACACAGCCTTACACATGCCAGGCCCCTCCCAACCCAAAAGAGGTACCTACCCATAGCTAATGGCAGTCACGTCCCGGACACCGTCTTACAGGGCCGACCGTGTAGTCTGGCAGATAGAATCTTTCCCTATCACCATCGCGTGTCAAAGGGTGGAGTACGTGCATTGAATCTCTATCGATCGCCCCTATTGGCCAGTTCTGTGAGGTGGGGAGGAACAGGGAAAAGGGTTGGGGCGCCACCCAATCACTAAAGGGGCCACACACCCTTCTGACCATCAAACGACCCACCTAACCCTGCTGTTGTCGCCTCTTACGACCTTATCAACCCGTTTCCTCAAAACCCCACACACCCATGATCCCACAACCGCACACATCCATATTCCCACAAATTCACACACTCATATCCTACAACCTGATCTACCAAAAGTCACCTTTTCTTATTATCGTGAACTCTTTCAATTGAATTTCCCTGTTGTTCTGCTATAGTTCATTGTCATTGCCTTGACTCCCTGGCTAATTCAAACCCTCTGTTTATATATTATATCTTCATACTTGCCAAAGTGGTCAACTAACATCCCTATCCTTCTCATTTCCATTCTCCCCTACTTTCTCATGTTGCTCTTCTCACACTTTCTTTTGCCTACCTTCACTTCCCTCAAATACCTCCTTTTACCCATTCTGTGCCACTGCATTCACAGCTTCTGCCTCCCTATTTTCCTCCATCGCTTCCCCTTGACCCTCACCCAGCCTCTTTCCCAGAGCCTGCATTCCTTCCTCCTACACTACCCCTTCCCTCCCACCCTCCCCCTCCCCCTCCCCCTCCCCTTCCCCCTCCCCCTACCCCCGCTCCCACCTCGCACCTGGCTGACCACCAGCCCACACCTTGCTCCCGTCCATTAGAGTAGCTGCCCCTGCCAATATTCGCCCTGTGAAGGGAGGTCGGCTATCCATCTAGTAGGCCTACCTTGTTC
The DNA here is from genome assembly GCA_936440205.1 of Lepidonotus clava. Classification (NCBI taxonomy): domain Eukaryota; kingdom Metazoa; phylum Annelida; class Polychaeta; order Phyllodocida; family Polynoidae; genus Lepidonotus; species Lepidonotus clava. Next base: position 42,414,208 of record OW387134.1, read on the forward strand.
TGGCTACTGCATGCGATCGGTGCGCCGAGTAGCCCAATAGAGGGCTAGAGGCCGCGTGGGAAACACTGCCCTAGCCACCTACCTACCTACCTGCCTGGGCCTTTACTCCTCCAGGGCATCATGAAACCCCTCCATGACCTCACGCCATGGCTTGGCCATACACATACAGACCTAGCTGTGGCTGTTTTCGGTAGTATCCTGCAACAGGGGACTTATTTCATATACTACTCTCTGCGTTTTTGCCAGGTTAGCTGCGACAGAACACCAACTTAATAATAATAATGATATAAATTATGTTTTTATAAACACCTATACACATACAGACCTAGCAGTGGTTTCTTTTTAATAGCGGCCTATAACAGGACATATATCATGCATGCATTGCTTACCGCGTTTTTGCAGTTCTGCAACACGACACCACATCCATATAGAAATCAATGTTTTTTTATAGTCACCTGCAACCCAGCACCCTTTTTATATACTGCTTCCTCCTACTAGTATATACAGGTACCTGCAAAACTCCACTGTTTCCATATACTTCTTAGTTTTCTGCAGGTTCCTATAACACAACCGTTAATGCAACTCACTATTTATCTGCAGCTACCTGAAACATGGTACCTACTCCATATACTACTCACTGCCTTTTTCAGGGTACCCTATTTACAGTGCCCTTTTCCCCATCACCAAAGTATAAAGCACTGAGCATTAAGTACCGATGGCCATGGCCGTGAATGAATGCATCAACGTAACCTTTTAATTCATTAAGCAAGGCGTGCGTGTCGTCAGGCAATAAGATACCCCAGGCCTGGATGTAAAACATCGGGCCATTGTAGGAAACCTCTGTCGGATACCCCCATGTAAAACCACGATCGGTCTCCCATGTGGCCGACAGTAATGGCCAATGAGCAATGGCGTACAAAGGACATTACCTGGAGGATGCATGTCTGAGGTAATAATATAACCATGGAGGGGAATATTCTGTGGGATATGGGTTTGTATTGAAATGCTTGGTTTGTATCACTCTATCCTGATGCCTCATTGAGATGATTGCGTAAATGTATGCACATGCAGGAAATGAGGAGTGTTGAACTGAATCTCCTCTCACCACGAGGAAAATATGATAATTATCAAGGTAAAGAGCAAAAGTTTTGAATGTCAAAATTCCTTCAATATTAATTTTTCGGGCATTAGGGCTTAGCAAAGGTTAAAACTTATGTAACGGAAACTCGCTTTTCAACTCAACATGACGGTTACACTGAAAATAAACATAAACAGCTGATAAACAGCCATCATTCTGTAGCTTAATCGCTTTATTGCAAACCTATTAGGCCTATATCATTGACTCCCAACCCTAACACCATAATGTCACACATTATATTGACCCCAAATCCTATTCAACCTCTAACTCAACTTCTATTTTATAACCGTGAAAGAAACCGCTCTAATCCAATTTATTCCCTAATTATAACTCTAACTAAACCGTCTCTGAAATAAGCCATCAACCACTAGAATCTCAAAATGACAGATTTTCCGAATGCCCCCATCGAGTCAGGTGAGGGTAGGGGTGGGAATGAGGAGGGTGTGCAATCCCAGCAGGTAGACACGACCATCTGCCCATGTGTACAGGCTGGGGTCTGACTACCTAACAATATAACCTCTTAGCTGATCACTTTTAGCGTGCTCGAGGCTTGTACAGCACTCATTTGAGACTGATTAGCTCTGGTTTGATAGCGTGTTGACAACTTGTAGGTCTGCAGAAAGACCAACATGTAGCTATTTAAGAGCAGAACGCTCATGAAAGCTGGAAAGCCAATTATGTACAGTCTGGGACACGCACTGTAACTTTAAACCCTGTTGTAGGTCTAGTAGGTGGAGCGTTCAGAATGACTAGGCTTGCTTGAAGTGGTGTGACCGGAATTTAGAGGAGTGGCCACATTCTTTCTAATGAAATTCAAAAGAAATCCAAATCTGCCATGATCACAGAGCAGGATGGTGGTTCGTTTAACTGGAGGGTAGCGAGGAATTAAAGATCGCCGGGGAAAAAGACGAGCCCCTTTGAAGTTAATAATCCTCAATTGGCTGTCGAATGGTGTTAGTGGGGGCTAAAGAAGCATTTGGTCTGGAATAAAACTGTGGTTTTTCACCGGGAAATTGCATTTGACAGGACCAACGCTTGGCTAGCTTCGCTGCATATTGAATGGCCGAACAATCGAAGATCAGCCAATGAGAAGGAGGGAGGAGGGATGACTCAGGGTGGAGCTGGGAACTGGAGCTGCTCAGAGCCCCTCATCTCGACGGGGGCTTGTTTGATTGATGAATAAACGTGGGATTCATGATACAGGCACCAGTCAGGCCTGATAATGTGATAAATAGAAATGCGGGAAGGGTTCAGGAGGGAAAGCCTGGAGATCCCTAGGAAAGATCCTCGCAGGAAAGACACAACTGCAGGAACTGCAGACGGGAATGGCAAGTATGATAGCTCATAAAAGAAAAGGGCATAGCCATCATAGAACACAAAATGTTCCTGTTATAGCCTACATAGAGGCGAATGACCAAGTCATTTGGTCGCCACTAGAGTACTATGAGAACAAAAGCCAGAGGGGGCATGGGCCCGATTCAGAACAATTCTGGCCCACTTTCTATGACCAATCCACGAGGTAGGGCCGGGGGGCAACGTTATGGCTACCTTGCAGCGAGCACTACTTTACATGTAAATGGAAGTTGGAGCAACATAACAAGCATGCCTTGGCGGGTACAGATCCATTCAGGGTACTGGAGGAAGGCACTGGAGAATTACATCCAGTATAGGGCCAGGGGCGTGAAATAACGTTATCCGGCTCATTGTTGGCAAGCCGACAGCCAACAAAAGACACCCTGCACGTTCTGGCAGCCGGTGGGCCGCGATGGTGCGATAACCTGATTGTCTTCACCACAAAAGGTTACACTTTGTAAGAGAAGCAACCGGTTAATAATGCATGTCCGATTGTTTTCCGAATTGACTGCCTCTGAAGTGAGTGAGTTAGTGAGGGACTGTAAGGGGGAGCAGCTCGAGGCGTACGATTTCTGCCGGGGGTATAACAATTTCCCCCTACTCTTTTCAAACCGGCGCCAAGTCCGGTCCTAACGACGCATGCGCCACACCGAAAACGAGGCTAGTTACTGGTGGCGCCACCACGTGGCCGGCGGGGTCATTGAGATTCGGGATGCACTGCGCATGCGTTCTGGGGATCAGGTTGGGTTAGGGCAGGTCGGTTCGAGAGTGATCCCAGGCGATCGCCACGGCCCGTGGTCGGCGGATCAAAGGGCGTGCATTCCATTGATATCAGCTAATCAGCGCCCTAACGGCCGGCCGGATCTCCCGCAGCGTTAACATCGAACCCGCAATCTTCCTGTTAGGACACCTGGAAATGAATGGGCGAAAATAGGATGTAATGGACGCAAAAACACCTGAGCGTGCTTACTAATTTCCTTTACCTGGGGATTCTATCGGGTTTCCCATTGAATATTTATTTTTGGACCGTCTGTCTGCCTGCCTGCCTGCATGCCTGCCGGCCCACTCTTGACTATTTAATCAGAAAATCTTAAATTTTGACAAGAACGCCAAACTAAAGAAGCCAATCTGATGATCATGTCTATCGTTATAATTATGGATAAAGAATTCTACTCGTGTTTTTACCTATCACAAGCCCTTTTCTATTAACCGATCCCCTGCCAATGAAATGTAGGGTATATAGTTCAGTTAGTTGTGTGAACCTGTCGTATAGGCCTAAGTCTTTGGGAGACAGAAGATTGTTTACAAAAATGTGTATGATTATCATTATCAATGTTTCAATAACAGTTGTGTTTCGCTCATAAGTAGATGATGAATTCTTAGAAAGAGGGTACATGAGCTGTTAGAATTGCAAAGGTTGGCATAATCCAGCCTAAAGTAATATCAGTGAGAAGGGCCAGCAGGACCACCAACTTAAAAAAAGAACAACGGTTACCCCCACCAGAACATAATCCACGGTCATCGTAGAGGGAATATGCCATATCAAATGTCAACATTGACGACTGATGACAAATGTCGTGCATACAAAAATAATAGCTGGAGCCTAAAATAATGGTCTACATGTTTACACAGTATATACATACCCCCTACACAGAGATACGACTAGCCCCACAACCACAGCCCCACCAACCAACACAAACCATGACCACATTATCCCTCTGTCCAGCCCGTCATCCCCCCCAACCACCCCCACTCTCCAACCCACCCAACCCCCATCCCCTACCCCCAGCCTGTAATTACAGCGACCACAGCTCGGCCTAACGCACCGCCTTACAAGGTGTGGAGGCCCTGCCCTGGATGGCCTCGGCCGCCTCTGTGGAGGTCAGGCCGGGTGGCAAAGCCTGGTGCCAGAAGACGGCAGGGGAATGCGGCCACCAGCCATTAGATCAGTGGCTATTAGCCGGCCCACTGGAGGAGCCCACTGGAGGAGGGGCAGGAGGAGGAGCCCACGCTACCTCCAGCACGTTCCAATAGGATTTCTACCCCGTGTGTGGGTGGTGGGGGTGGGGGAGGGTTGGTCCTGTGTTTCAGGTCACGTATAGAGACCATGGGATCATGTTTCCCGGTAGATGTCTAATCTTGCTTTGCTACCATTGTCCTCCTTGGCAGAGCACACTGGAGGTACGGCAAGCTTTAAGCACACGAGATAATGTGCAGAGGAACTTATATAGACAGTTATTTCTGCATGTAAATGCGTGGCTCTATGTATATAGACTGTGAGTCTAATTGTATAAAATGGCCTCGTCATGCCATTATTAAATTTGAATTTGATACTACGCTACTATAATTTGAATGAGGAAAATGTACACTTCCTTTACTGCCGCAGAATCGAACATACTCATAGCTCTTTTTATCGTGTTACATTTAGAACAAAAAGCTATTCTTATATATATATATATATATTAGAAATACTGAGCATAGATAGGCCTACTATATGAGAGCTGAACAGTAAAACCTGTTTCTTCCCGTTCCTTATTTTGGCTATCGCGTATGTATACATAATTCTGTATAAAACCATTCTATGTAGTCTAATGCATATAGATATATCGTCATATGACCTTTCTAACTAAAGCAGGATACGGGAGGCCAGTAATAACTACTGAGTAGGCCTACCTGTAGAGAGAAAAAGCGTTTTCATTTGCCTAGTGTGTTGCAACAAAGATGTTTTGATAGAATCACACAACAGTTTATATTCAAGTGAATGTGTCTGCGTCGGTAAATGCCACTGTCTGTAGTTTTAGAAAAGCAATTCGTGTAAAGCACGTTCAGTAGGTGTGAAGAATTTAATGCCTCTGCAACATTTTGTGCTCTATCAAGAAAGAAGGAAATCCACAATGCAGTCTGGCTATTCGGCAAGGCACTTTGAATTCTAATACCCTTTCAGAATTATGAATCCCATAGTCTCCTTATTCACCTGGTTGCAAATAGCAGCACCTTTAAGAAGGATGGCAGGAATGGGAATTTAATCCTTCTAGTGGAGCTCCTAATCAAGTGAGCGTCTTTTCATTAGATTGAAAATCTGACTCATTCATCGGCGGAGTTAAAATTTCAGTCGGCGACCGTTGCCGAGATTAGACCTGAAGTGCCTCGCCTCAAGTTCTTCTATTGACACATTGTTTCCTCTCCCTGGGGGCAAAGAAAGAATCGATGGCGGGAAGGGCCGGCGTGACACGGACGAACTTCTCTGAGGTATTGATGCAGGGGATATTGACAAAATGGTTTCCAAGCCAGGGTCGCGACACTTGGGGTCCAGCAACAGAACCGGGCAGCGGATCAAAGGATTTTTGGATCCTTTGAAAAGGCCCCGGCCCCAGACGCTATCGACGATCCAATGTTGTGAGGACGTGGGCGTTTTTAAATACTGATGCAGCACCCAAACAATGCTGTCTACATAAATCGATATGTTGTACCTGATAGGAAGGCATGGCGGGGTGGCGATGGGGGTGCAAAGAGGTGGGTTCGATGTAGTATCTTGGTAGTATGCCAATTAGGTTCGTTATACATTGTTTTGTATGTAATGCAATGCACTTAAGGACGCGCCGGCGGGTCTCCATTCTGAACCCATTAGGCCTGGTTTTATGGCCGTCTTGGGGGTGGTTGTTTCAACGAGACCCACCAGAACTAAATGCTTTTAAAGGCTCTACTCAACTGTGAGAGACCTGCCTGTGACTGCTGGAAATCTTCGAGGTTTTAATTGTATTTTATGTGTTTATGTATACGAGGACCTTATGACAGTTTCATGGTTATTTTGTTACGACTGTAAAATTACGGAAGATCGAATAGAAATATATCTTATAACAGACCTAATGCTGTGTTTGATCCATGACTGGAACAGTGTAAAGAGACAAATTACTTTTAAAGGTCTCATAGAAAGTGTCGTATGTATATCCAGCAAGACATAACATTGAACTTTTGAAATGTTCTAGTAACGTTCTGTGACCTTCTGCAACGTTAGAGGGACGATCTACGACCTCAAAGATTAATATCCTTGGCTTGGTGTGCATACTTCAGGCAAAGATAAGAAAACAACGCTCAGTCTTTCCCCTGACTGGCACAGTATAAGGAAACTAAGCCACTCTGTTTAGAGGTCATCTATAGGAGGAGGGAATGATACACTTCTTCACCAAGGCACCCTGGTGACAGATGAAAAGAACCAAGTCCCCCCTCTGTGCCGGGGACAATAGCCAATCAAGATAACAAACCCGGCGGAGGAGTCTAGTCGCCAGTCCGACCCGCTGCACCCCATTCAGGCTCCTTTTCACTCACACATGCCATTTTCTGTGTTCGCCGCGTGCGAAATGCAATGATGACAAAGGGAGCGACTCGCCAACGACTCTATGGCTCGAGGCCAGGCTGAGGGGGTGGCGCGCGAGCTGCTCTTTGAAGAGAGCTAGAACAGAAAGCTGTGGAATGTGTGTGTGGGTCTGACTTTGTGAGTCGTCGGAGGGAGGGAGCTCCTCCGAGCAGCTCGCTTACTCACAGCTTCATAAGACATGGGGGCCCGGAAATTAACCATCCTTTGCCTCGCAGTGTTCTGAAAGGAGGAAAAAGTCGGATTGGGAACGAAACAATTAGATGAAGATGCAATTACCGCAAATAACAAACAAGAGCGGATAGAAAAACACTGGAGTAATCAAGCCATGGATCCGGCGGCCACTGTGGGGTAGGTCGGATGGTCGGTTGGTTTGGTTGAAGGGGGGTAACGGTACTGGAGGAAAATGCCCAATCCCACCCTGGAGGAAGGACCACCAATGAACTGACCTGCATTCAGCCTCCAGGGCTTAGGCCAGTGTGTCAGGTTATTTTTTCAAGGCTGTGACCCCAAGAGGGCCTCCCCCCTCCCCACACACACTCACAACGGGAAAAAACTCCCAGCAACCGGGGATGAATTTGATTGAGAGCCCGATGCAAGGTTAACAAGGGCAATAGGTTGGGGGCGGGGCGGGGCGCAGAGGTGTGCAGTCTGCCCGGAGTCCTCCCGGCGGCCTCCAGTACCCTAGGGTCTGACTCACACCCCCACTAGCCGACCCAGACACTGCAGCATATGGCAAATACTCCTCCCGCGGTGACAGGCTGCAGACGGACGGGGGCTTGGCCCAAAAAGCCCGCCAGCCCTGAAACCTAATTAGAGAAATTCGAGCGATGCATGTCATGTGGCACGGGTACACGTGTCGAGAAGTGGTGGTGGGCGGTGGGTCTGCTATTGTGCAAACCGCGTGTTTGCCCTCAGTGGATACCCGCTATTAGCAGGATTGCCCCAAGGCTGGACCTGCCGAAAAAAAAAAACAAGAAAAAAAAGCGCAATGAATAATTAAATACACTGATTTAAAAATCTGGGGTCACGGTATAGGATTGGTTTTCCTACATTGGGTTTAGGAACCAATCTTGGTTCCACCGTTAAAATATAGATATAAAAAAGCAAATAATACAGTGTTGTCACATTGACTACTGTTGGCTAGATTTATAAGATAACAAGAAAAACGGACACAGAGGTAAGAGTGCCCATCAAGGGTTATTAATAACTGACAGTTTTCTGGAATATCAGCAGACAGTGGACACTGCGCAGTACTCTGATGAAAGTGAATATTCAAAATGTGAAAGGCTGAAATATTCTCAAATTTCAATAACAGGAAAAAGTAGAGTTATCACATTTGGACAAGCAGGGTTATATTGCCGTTACCAGCCCTAGATTTATACAGCAAATTCCAGCTAGATTGCCAGTGATGCCATGAGATAAGAATGTAAACAAACCAAGTCTCAATCTAGACCCTAGAAGATGCATATTTAATTTCAACACCTCACCACAAAAGACATAAACATATTGAATCAGGTCCAAAATATAGGGCTTTCCAGATCCAGACAACTCTTTACTTTCAATCTGCAGAACCCACCGAGAAAAAACACAAAAATTAAATAGGCCTATATGCTTAATTCTGGAAACAAAATCGCCACAGACACACCTAAGTTTAGGCAGCAGGTTCCTACTTAAGAATAGGTTCCATCTACGCTTTGCATTTCACTGCCAGGATCGACATCAGAGAATCAATGGCTTCGGAAAGATTTGGGCCGGTCCCAGGTTGATACAGCCGAGCGTTTCCTCCCGGCCTAATGGAGGCAATTCCCCAAGCAAACCAAGGCAGCGGATAAATAAGCCAGATAAGAAAGGGATCGGCCAGGGCAGTAGCTAAGAAGATAAGCAAATGTACAACATCAGAGGGAAGGGGATTTACGTGGGGGGAAGGGCCTGCTTCAATGAAATGCGCCTTAGTAAGCCAAGAGATGGCTGGGGAAGGCGTTTTCAAGGAAGTAGGCCTAGATGTCTGCAATTGCAGCACGTGTGTTGATATGTTGACCTGAAGATGTGGCCTGGATTCCATAATTGTTATACAGGTAATAGAGTAGGTAATTATCATTATGACCTATATGTGCGGTTAAAATTCCAATTGAAATATCAAACTTCTGCAATAACCTAAATTAACATTTGAAAAAGAATTGTGATTCATCCCATGAACGGTCAACGATATCAGATATCCTTCCAACCAAAATTTGTAACACGACCACAATGTAGAAAGAAAAAAAAATTACCAAAAGAAATAGCAATAACCAAAATGCGTCATTCAACACCCTGTTAAAATATTTAAAAAATGGGATGGGGAACGATGACACTAGTGGAGGCTCGCCTAAATAAGGCTGACTAGGGGGCCTAGGCGGGCCTAACCCATAGGACAGTAATCACATAAAGTGTCGGCTTGTATTACACAGACACACTGCTGACCTCCATGTCGGGGTCAAAGGTGTGTGATCAGTGGCTGCCCTTCTAGATGGCGACTCTAATTGAGACAAAAAGGCAGCTGGGGAAGCCCTACGATGTCTCATCATCATCATCGTTTTCGTCGTCCTATGACTGACCACGCTATGCAGAGATCATATACACTATATCCGCTATGTTGTATATATCAAGACTGGAAAGCTTCCCTGTAGACTTATTTTATCATTTTCCTATTGGGTCGTTGAAACCGAGCCAGTCAACCGTGACTATGGTATGAAGCTTGTCATCAGTAGTGTCAATGGTTTGCCGACCATCATAATAATTTCTTTGACTTCTTTAGTGTGATAAATCTTTCGGTAGTTGTTTACATGGAACTAGCATCGATGTATAGCAGCGGTAGCTGATGTGCTGAGATGACGACCCCGCGTTCACCTTTAGCATCGATGTATAGGATGCTATACACTTATCCGATTATCTTAGACACTCCTAAGCTAGTGCTGCAAAAATATTAGATCTATCGTGTATAACCTTATGTAAGACTGGCACCTTCGGGAAGAGTGGACAAGCACTCTTCCACCGAACCTTAATGTTGATATTTTCCGATGATTCACTGTCCGCTGGGTGGAGGCAGCGTGAACAATAACAACATGCCACGACCGCAGCATATACACATTTAATATGCCTTCTGATGATTTTTTCATGAGGCATATTTTGCTGGTGCTAGCTTCCCAGGCCACAACTCACAGGCTCTAGCGGACCACCCGGCAATTTACCATCTGGGGCTACTACATAATATATTTGATATAATATATGCTGGGTTATAGCTATCGACGTCTGGGTGACATTATGGTATTTTTCTTCTAAAGAGGTTATGTTACGATAGCATATAAAACTGCCACACGAACTGTATACTTCGCCATTAGATCTACCTGATGTTATTCTTTTCAGACTCTGCAAAGATATGAATAGACGTTTTTGTGTTTTTAGGATATTGTTTTTAAATTCAATCCGAACAAATTTACCTGTATTAGAATATTGCATCTTAGGGTTACATCAAGCAGACATATAAGAGCCGTAGACGGAACTCATGTGCGTTGCCTCAGTTTGACAAAAAAGTACGCACTCAGAAATACATCCCTACTCACAAAACATATAACATAGAGAAAAGAACGGTGCCTTTACATAGAAAGGCAATGGCGGCGGCTTTCACATAAGCCTATTAGTGTGTTAGACAAACAAGACTAGTGTTGAGTTGCCTTTCGGCCCAGATCCACTAGTTACCATCTGGTGGTGCCCCAACTCCATCCCCCCCCCCCACTCACCTCCACTCTCCTCCCTGTCTGTCTGTATGTCAGCAGCTGGCATTGGGCTGACACAGAGTGTAGTAACCCAACACTCAGACTCTGGCCGGAGAGTGGACAGTCGGCCTCTGGCACGAGAAGCACAAAAAAAGGACAAAAAATAGAAAGGAGAAAGCGGGCACCTAGATAAGCATAGCCGCATGCCGCCATTATTGGCTGACACTTTGCTAGGTGATGCTGGCCGGAAGAGGGGGGGGGGTGAAGGGTGGAAGCAGTGGGGGGCCGCTCCAGTCAGTTTTATCATGTTTCAGTATCATTCATACGCCGTTTGTGTCGGAGCTTTAACAAAGAGTGGGTGCAAAAATATGGATACATATAGAAAAGCATGGTTGCTTGCTGACATCATTGGCTGGCGCTTGGTTGTTTGATGCCAACCAAAGAGGTTGGTGGGGTCAATCCTTGAATGTTTTAATAGTGGCAAGGACAACTGTTGGCCAGACTTATGATAACAAGGAACAAAACGCTGAGATAAGCATGCCCACCAAAGGTTATTATTGACTGATAGCTGTCTGGAATGCCAGCAGACAGTGGACACTGCACGGTATTCTGATTAAAGTCATTATTCGAAAGGAGAAAGGATGAGACATTTCCAACATTTAATGAAGGGCAATAGCAAAGATGTTATATCTGAAGAAGTCTGGTTATCTAGTACTATAATTAGAGTAAACAGGAACGTTTTTCCTCTTGCATTCGTAGCTCAAACGTTTGGGAATAATAAACGTGCATATTCCAATAGTCCGAAGGACAACCAGCCAATCTTATATAGCAAGCAAAAAAGACAGACACCTTTATGAAGGTGTCAATCAACCGTCAGTATTAACCGGCACCTGCCTATCTGACACCGACCAAATTTGGACCGGATTTGGGGGTGCCCCGATCATTTCCAGCATGTCCCAAAACCCCAACTCATTTCAGCCTTTTAATAAAGAGGATGTGTAGTGAAAAAACGTTTGTGCCTAGAAAAGCACGTCCGTCCTTCATCAATATTGGTTCACATCTGGCTAGTTGACTCCAGTTGGAAAGGAGATGCCAACAGAGGTCGCTCTGGTCATTTTCGGAATGTTTCAATAATGCCTTATGAGGCTAAACGAAATAGTTATGTTCCTGAACGATTCCCACTATATAAGATATGTTTTTTTGTTAAAATGAATATAATAATCCCTCTCCAATACAGAACCTTTTTGGATTTTGAAAGTTTTCAAGGAAGTACTTTTTATGAGTATGGGTAAAAGCTCAGGGTAGGTCGGGTAACCTGATCACAACAATTTCTCTTTTTAAGCCTGATCTGTCTTAAATAACGAGAATAAAAGTGTTACCTAAATAAGCAAGGCCACCCACTGTCATTGTTGGCTGACGCTTGCCAGGACATAATGCCAACCAAAAGCTGGGCTGACCATGACCAGAAGGTCTTTGGTCAATCCGAGCATGTTTCAATAGCGCCAAAGACAACTCGTGATCTGCCTTGTAATAACGAGTCGAACAGATTGACCGGTAGGGGATCTAGTGCACTGCGCCAAAGCCAATATTTTTTTCCCATTTCATGTCGGTGTTATTGAACGGTAATTAAAACACGCGGGGATAATATCGGGTTGCCAAGCTCCCGTGATGCATGAGTGATGAAGCGCGCATGCGCAGTTGCTGTAGCAATTGCACTAACCTTGTTATTACCCACCCGCTTGTAATCGCCATATTATATCTAGTAAGTCCTATGTAACCGACCTTGGGCGCCAGCATCGTAACCCATGCATGATCGATCAATTGATTGCCATAACCATGGATAATCTAATAGTTGCTGGTCCGCCTGGGAATTAACGTTCGCTGGGCTTGATTGATATCTAGACAGGAATGGATGACAAACATGCCTGTTTGGCTTTGGAATAATGACTCTGATCCAGCCTGAGCTATGTAAGCCGATCTATGTTAATCACATAGCCCACCCCTGGCGGGCCGCTCACCACAATCTTCACTTGTTATCTCAATTTAATTTCATGGAATGAGGCACGGTCACGTTTTGAGAAGGATGGGCTTACCACTAAGCTCGCTTCAAGCCCACTCATACATGCGATCATTATGGTCATACTATAGCCATAATTATCTCATCTATTTGAAAGGCGCTCGCTATGTTAGAACAGGATACTTACTACAGATATGGATAGTTTGATGGCTGAAGTTGGATAAAGGAAATTTTATTGGTTGGCAGGAAATCATATTATGAAGTGAACAATGCACTTCAAACATTTGAGAATGCTGTACTTCTCCATCATTTGACATGACACTCTTCTGAGTTGACTATATGAAAGGCACCTAGCCGTTATTATATTGCTGTTTCGAAACATGTAAATGAACACCTGGGCATGTAAGAAAGTTGAACTGGTTACCATTGTTATGCTATCCACGAAGTCATTGGATCTGTCCATTTCAACCTCTCGGATTTTTATCACTTCACTAATTGATTACCATTGTAACCACGTATTCAAAACGTAGCACATTCACACGTACATGGATGGCATTTCTCCCTCTTTCTTTAGCAGTTTAGTTCAGGCTCCCACCAAAATAACAGGTAGGGTTGGAGGCGAGGTCAGGACCCCTTGACATCCCTGGATCCTCCCCTGCTCCATTGAATACAATCATAATTGAATGGAAATACAGAGCAGACTCATCCCAACTGATAGAACCAATACCTTTTCACAACTACGAACAGACACCCTTTTGTATGAACCGCACCCCCAGTCTGTATCACTAGTAGCTTCAACATGCATGCATGCAGGCAGGTAACCCTGGCGATAGGGGGCCGGGGTTAAAATATGACCATGGCCACGTGAGATGGGACAATGCCCACCCCGGGAGACTGCCGTGTTTTTACCAAGTGCACGTGCTCAATTGGCTTTATGAAGCCAGGCAACCGTGACCGCATGAAAAAAGTCGAGTTTTTTTCCTTGGCGGTGGCGGACCATTATTCGCAGGGCTTAATGGCTCGTGGGAGAGCAGGGGGGTAACCTTGGGGATTGGGGGTGGGGTTGGGGGGTTGGGGGTTGGGGAGGGGGTCGTTAAGGGGAGCTGGTGTTAATCGGTCACAGATAAGTGAGCGTAATAGAAGCCCGGGCGCACAATGGGAAGGACGGAAGGAGGAGGTTAGGGAGAGAAGGCTGCATGGTTTGGGGGAGGGAGTGGGGGGTTTTGGAGAGAGAGAAGGGGGGGGGAGGGTTGGAGACATGGAGGGAAGAGAGGGCGGCGAGGTGTTATAAGGGGTACATTTATGGGCAGAATGTTAAGGAGGAGAGAAATCAGAGGAAGGGAGAGAAAGATTACAAGGAAGCAAGAATAGAAACGGGTAGAGAAAGGGAGGGGAAAAGAAAGAAAGAGTGAGAGAAATCTGATGTAACATCCGAGCAGGTGACGACTCCCTCGGTTTGAGTCATTGTTCGTTGCTCCTCGCTGCATCGAAGGGCATCTAAACACAACACTAGAGCCCCAGCTAGCTGCCCACTTAAAAACTGAGCATCTTCCGAACTGCTCATCCTGGGACTGAGCATCTCCCGAGCTGCTCACCCTGGGACTGAACATCTCCCGAGCTGCTCACCCCGGGACCGAGCATCTCCCGAGCTGCTCCATTTGCATGACAGAGGCGGCTGGAATATCAGAAGTGCTCCTGGGTCTCGGGTGTCGCCCGGAGACGAGCTTCTCCTTACCCGGCACGTCGGGGACAGGTCAGCCTGTCCGCCACGTGTTGTCAGTGTAACTCGCGAGCTGCTCGCGAGCTGCTCGCCTTCAGCTCTTGTTACTTCACTTCGGACTTCCATCTGAAGCATGTACGGTGACGCCCGACAATGCAAAGAATAGCTCCCTACAAGGAATAGAACATCGTCCCCACTTTGAGGGGTGTTTTTGTAAGCATTCGACTTGGGTTCTGCTTTGATGCGTGGGTGTTAGTCATCCTTTTCTTGTGTGTCTAATGACGGAAACAAGAACTAGACTTGTTGTCTCATGCTGGGTCGATTACACATGGTAAAAGGTGATCGGGCCACAGGGAAACTGTGCGCATTACAGCTCTTACTGTCACAAAAAACAAACACCGTATAACTCATTGCTTCGCTGAAGCAATGAGTATTTTACGTAAAACATTGCAACGTTTGTAATTAAACACTTCTTTCTCTGAAAAAAAATATTATTACCTTCATTTTCTATCAATTATTAATTTGATATCAACGGCAGTTCGCCATCAATGCACAATATCAAATTGATCCATTATTGGCCTAGAAAAACCGTATTCTCTGGTAAACAGACACTTTATAACCATAATTAGCACCGTTAAAAACTAACCCAACCTCCATCTCCGCATGAAAGCCGAATAATTAAAGCTATTGTTCAGCTAAATAGTTCTGTGGGGTGTTGAATGACGCCAACGGCAATCTCTCTAATGACATTGCCGCATCTCCAGCTAAAATCATCAGTCTTTAAATGCCAACTATGTGACTATTCAGGGAAATGCAATAGATTTAGGTCGACTTGGTCGAGCTAAATCATGGTCTGCATGATCATCGATTATGTAAAACCTAAAACATAACAAGGTTAATTATCGATTTTTTAAACTTATAAATACAATAAAGGTCATACATTGATTTTTAAAATTGCACGTTGACAGTCAGTCAAATCCAAACGACCCTGCACGTGCGGTGAAATTGAAAAATTCATGCCAATATTTGCCGAGGTTATAACAGCGGAAAATGTGCACTGTTCGTCGTCCAATGGGAGGGGGTTGATGCTCTAAGCTGGGATTTGAGCTGTGGGACGGGGTTATGATGAGATGGAGATGGGGGTGTATTCCCCTCTCGGAAACTCACGATATTCATAGATACAGGGGGCAAAGGGCTGTTTGGTCGTGGCCGAATGTCAGAGTGACTCGGGACCATGAGACGCATAGGAGGGGCCCTAGACCCTTAAATCCGACATGGCCATTTCTTGAAATGAACATATTACATTAGGCTTAGCGACATGAGTGAAGAAATAAATGACACGGGATAGCATACCTCTTAAATTTGACATGTGACTTGAGAGTATCTTACAGGCGACACGCGACATAGAAAGTTAAGTGGCAGGCGACATTGTCATTTCCTTAGTTCCATATGCGACATAGGACCCCCCATCAAGGGCCCCACAGGAAACGTAGGGGGATTGTTTGCAATGGCTGCTGACTCACTCTCCCAGCAGGGCCAATGTTTGGCCAGGCAGGGTGGTCCTTGGCCATACAGATACTAATTAAAGTAGGATTGTCTGCGAACTTATTCGCCGAGTCTGATCACACAGATATTGGATCAATATTGATAACGTGGCCAGGGGAACCTGCCACCCAAAGCCGTACAGTCAATACCCCCCCCCCCTTTCCAATCGCATTCTCCCTTCCCCTTCCCTCTCCCCTATCCCTTATCCCGAGCCCGATCCTGGATGGGGTCCATATGATAACGGCCCGTTGTTGGGATCCGATTCTCCGACGGCCGGACTCAGATTGTGGCAGGGATCCACTGATTTAACTAAACGATCCCTATCCTTTGCCCAAATAACCCTTAATATTGCCCACTGCGTGTCCAGGGGCCGTGCCTTTAGTCGGCGGAACAAAGGAAATTAGATGCACTGCCAAGATCAAAGACAAATACCGCATTTCTTTTGAGGTTAAAACTACATCCCCGATTCATTGATTTTGTGGAAGGACATTAACGGAACGTTTCGCCGACAACAGAAAAAAAGATGACTTCAGGCAATTGCCGTGTGCGGACGTGTTTGGATTTGATATTCATGGAAACACATGAATATGTAAAATACCCCGTCCGATCCACTCCTCACAGAACTTTATTTAAAATGCAAGCTGGAAAATTGAATCATGTTTTCCATTTGCTGGGGGGAAAACACAGCATTTCTTTCACCTAATGGGTCTTTCTCGCCAACACACACAAAAGTGAAGTGGCCAATAGTGGTTGGAACTCGGAGGTTGGATGGGGAGTGGGGTGGTTGTTTGGGGAGTTGGGGAGGTTGTTTGGGGAGGTTGTTGAACATGACTGCATGCAGCAGTGCCCATTTCCCAGCGGGTGGGGGCATCGTGCAACGGCAATGAGTGTCACTCCTGGAGAAATAAGAGTTGAGAGAGGGTGTGTGGGTGTTCGGGTGTTCGGGTAGGGGTCACTCTGCAAAAGGGATCTCCACGTCAAACTGAATGTTTGAATTATGTATGCTTGCACGGAAAAGGACGTCAAAGTTCCGCTACAGTGGAGACAAGTGAATTGATCAAGATCTTGTATCAAAATTAGCAAACTCTTACAACTGTTCATGATCATACGTACCTACTTGAATAACTTTAGTAAAGGATGGATTGAAAGCAATAGATGAAATGGAATAAAGATATGGTAATGATAGGAATGTACCATGTTGAAGCGATGATTTTGGAATATGAGACAAGATAGATGAAAAGAACAAATAAACTGAATTGAAGAACCAAGGGGAGTTGTAAGCCATGAAATCTTCCAGTACCCCCCCCCCCCCACCCATCCTCAAATCCCCCCAACTATTAGACAAAATGATGCTCTGCACTGCACATCGCTTAGTCTGGGCTTGTAGTACCAAGGCTGAAACTTGTAGGCCTCCATACCGATATCTCCCCCATCCTCGTATGTGGCCGCGGTTAGTGATTTGGTATTCTGCCGATAAGGGGCATCTCATTTCACGCTCCAGTGATCTCACTAAGACGCTACCGTAATTGAGTTGCAGACCTATGAGAGAGCAGAGAGGGAACGACCATATGGGAGGCAAGGTACCATCGGCGTTAGCAATAGAGTCCTTTCTAAAAGACGATTAGGACTGTATTGATTTAATCTATTCAGACAAACAAATCTACATTATATCGAAATAGAATTGCCTGTAAACATGTTCCTTTGTATCTGTGCTATAATATAGCTGTAAATAGTTATAAACAACATAATTATGCTGTTTCCAAGGCATACTGGAAATCAGTGGAGGGCTGAAAATGTATCCAGTGTTCCCTTTCCCTGCACATAAACGCAACAAAATATGGAGGCTATACTTCCATAAAATCCATAAATCAGATATATAAAAATCATACTTCCTCAAATTAGATTATAGTACTAATTATGTTACTAGCCTCCCTTCACAAATTTATTTAGAATGGACCCAAGAAAAATCCTCTATAGCAAAGAGGGAGGCGACGAACGAGCTCGCGGAGGGCGGACATTAGAGGGTGGGAATTCCGCGATCGTCCTCACCCCTACACGCCCCTAATGAGAGGCATGTGTCTTAGCCGCAGTCATTTGCCATGCAAATGAATCCGATGATGACCGAGGGGCGAAACCAGCCCGATTCATCATCACCTCCCAGCCCGTAAATTATACCTAATAATTGTTTCTCCTCGTTTGGCCGATAGCCTTAGCTTCCCCCAGCGGCGCTGCTACCGGATGAAAAATAAAACGCAAGAAAAATGAGCATGCTGATGGGTATGGCATTGAGGCAGGATCGGCTTCTTTCTTTATATCAGTTTTTTTTTTTGTTATTGCAGATGATATGAGTTAGTAGACCTAGATTTATTGCCTCCAGGGGAGGGGGCGGTGTGGTGGTTACAGATCTCATAAGGTATTTTTAGGCATGGTGTTGTAATCTTAGCCTGTTGTTGGGGTTGGGGGGTGGGTATCAGGTGTCAAATGATCAATCATGGCGACCAGGTGGATCAGGCCACTGAATGAATCAAGTGTGGGTTGGGTGGGGGTGTGAGGGGCATGGGGAGGGGCTGACCTATGGGGCGACGAGTGTAAAATCATGGAATTTGTGGTAACGCAAATTCGTTGGTGCCACAGTATCCTGTAAATTCATATTGACATCCAGAAATGTATGCACGCCGAATAAACCTTAGTTTATACTGAGTAAAGGCAGATGGCGTCACAAGTAGGCCTATTGTTGCCATGCCAAATTCCATAATTGTTGAAGTATTGTATATAATAATTAGTCTCTAGTACATCAATAAATACAAGACCATGGCAAAATAGAACGTGAAAATAATTTTTCCTCATAACAATTAAAAAGGCATAGCTGAAATGTTTATAGTTATCATACCTTTTTTATTTATCCATAATGATAATATTTTTCTTTGTTGCTTTCCCAGTATGGTGAAAATGCATTGATTAGGGGTGCATAGGTGTTGCAACAAACCTTTGTTGGCTGACACTTGACTTTGTACACTTCCTGCCCTGAGCAATGTCTGCCCCTAACGTCATCGATCACCCCTTTCCTCCCTACCCCCTCCCAACCCCTTTCCAAACCCCTTCGCGAACCCCCCATCAAACCCCCACCCAACCACCACCACACACAACCAATTGGGTGGGGGGGTGAGACAATTAATGCGTTATCTCGAGACCCCTCCTATACCCGACTCATCCATAACGCGTCGCAGGGAATGCCTCAATTATTCATCGGCTCTAATCCAGTTATTAACGCCTCATAACGCTGACTCTGCCAATTAGGGGCTGGTCCCGAAGGTGTTGGGGACGGGCGTCGACATGCTGACCGCTCTGACCTCCTCCTGTGTCCCCTATCCCCCTCCATCCTCCTCCAATACCCTGCACCCACCTGCAGCGTCTCACACCTGCCCCTACGGCCCCCAGGAGGGACCCAGGGGAGACCCACAGGTGAGTGACTCAAAGGAGGAGGAGCTCAGATGAGCAGCTCAGCTCAGCTCAGGGGGAGGGTTCTACAGGGTATTAACCACATGGGGTATGGTTCAGAGACAATGCCTTCTGTTTGTGTGGGTATAACGCCATGTTTCCACTGAGTCATTCTAGTTCGAAATTGTTTAGTGTTCTTTATCCGTTTAGAATTAGGCCTACACTAAGTTGCAATTCATTGGTTTTGTGTGCTAACTGTAAAAACACCATACCATCTTAAATCTTTCCATAAAGTGTTCAATCTTATTGAGTTAGTTGTTACAGGCATTTTACAGCATCATTAACTCGTCTAATGTCAACTGGGCTTAACACTGAGGCAGGGGACGTAAACATTAAGCCAGCGATGCAGGATAATACACCGGCTTGTGATAGGTCGTTGGGGGTCTATAATAGGCTGCATGGAGAGTTATGGCTTGTTGTCTAATCTGGCAGGATGCAAATGTAGGTCAGACACAAATCATGTGTTGGACGGACGCTTATGGTAAATAAAAGAAGGCCCCACTCCTTTTTGTTGTTCACGTGCCCAAGTAAAACGGCGGTGACATTAAAGGTTGTGGCACTATCGACGTCCTTCACTGTTAGGCTTTTTCCACAAGCACACAGCTGTATTCGGGGACATGACACATGGAAATAGACGACGTAAATGTCACAGGTGGTGAAATATCTCAAAAGAACCACAGGAAAACCGTCAAAAAGACCCCAAATCCTCCAGTGTTTCTAAAACAGCTGCGTAGAATATAAATAAACCCCATTGGATGCCTCCATGCCGCCAATCAGTCTATTTAAACCTTGAACTCCTGACCACTGTTTACTATAAGAAACAACACATTACAAAGGTCACAAAGGGCACGTGGGTGTTATCAAATTAGTCGGTCGATAAGTGAGGGTTCGTTTTATGAATTTTGAAAAAAGAGGGATGGCAAGCTGAATCCATTTGACAGGCACCCAATGGGTGTATTCCACTAGCCGATTTTACCCCAAATTAGTGGATGTATTCAAAGAGCGGATTTTACTCAGATTTTCACAAATCGTCATGAAGTGGTAACAGGCGTCAAGCAGACGTATATAATCAGAAGAACTGGTTTCCATTCTCCTTCAAACGGTAAGTAAGATGCATAATAATTATTCTTTTGCCACATATTTGGAAAAACGTTACAGATTGGCGGCACTCTGAATCGTCTCGTGGAATACAGGTTTAATGGGCGTGTGAAGCTGTGGCACATGGCCCCTCCCCATCCTAGTCACCATCCCCTTCTACCCCAATCCCCACCCACTTCCTTGTCCGCCACCCTTTGTTAGGCTGACCAAGCCGGCTCCCAAATGATCCACATCAGGCTCAATCGGCCGTCACTGGCCGTTAGATATCGGTATAATCTCATAATTAGGTGCTCAGTGAACGGCGCGGCGCCTAAAAACGGCCGCATTTATCACTCGGCCGCACGGCCGTCGGGTCAGGCCTGTCTGGGCCGTCACGAGGGCCGTCACCGGGGCCGTCACCTCGCTGCGGCCGATTGTTGCGGCCGATTGTTGTCGCTCGGCCCTTTGTGGAGCGGCTGATAATTGAAGATCTGTTGATGAGTCTGTGGCCGGTCGGCATCATCTGGGACCTGCTAGCAATCGGTCGGCATCAGTGAGGGCTCTCGGCACTCACTGATGGTGGGTGGACATGAGAGTGGGCTAGAGAGGCTTTTATGTAGAAGGTCTGTCATGAGAAGCAGTCTCTACTACTGCATACGTTGTGGACACGCACATTCTGTGTAGGGGTTTGATGTTAACTGTGTAGATACCATGTGTAAGAGCCCAAGAACCCTCCCCCTCAAAAAAATATATTAGAGCCCATAATAGGAATGCCATTAGGGCTACACGGCTTCTGTTCTGTCAGGATAGTAACAACTGATAGTTCAAAGACGACAGGGTGTGGGCGTTCAATGTATATACATTCTGAATTTCTGCATCTAAGTGCGAATACTCAAGCTCGATTTAGCATCTCAATTTGGGACTCCCAGAAGCATACGAAAATCTACGTGACATTTTCCCTTGTCGGTTGCTTTGCATTCTATCCGTTTTGGTTGTTTAAATTGTAGGCTTAAATTGTAATGTCTTCAACGTAAGGTATTCGCTATGTACAAGCATGCGTATCAATACAGTCATGTTTCCTTGTTTAGCAGTAGGCCTATATGTGTATAATCCAATGGCAGAAAGACATGTTCTAATTAGCGAAAAAGGGCCATGAAAACTGGTTAATATTCTCGTGACGGACAAAACTCCCTTCCTCCCCAAAACCAACCGACCAGAGTTTGTCTCACTTGTCTGCTAAAACGTCATTATCTCCCGACAACGACATGTAACGGCGACAACAAGGACGCAAGAAACGTCGGGGCTGTTCGATCCCCCGGACACCCTCCCCCCTCTCCTGACACCCCCTGACTAAACATGGAGCCGATAGTTGGGGACGGCTTGTCATGGAGGTTTGTGTTGGCAAGGGGGGTAGGTGTGTGTTCGATGGTGGGAGTGGGGGCCTGCGACAACAGCTGTGCATTACTGATATCTCGGATAACTCAGATACACAGATATCTCGGATACACAGTGGTTGGGATTCTAAGCAATGGCAGTGTCCATTGATTCGGAGGTAATTATGAAATTCTCAACAGTGTGGTTAATTACAAATTGTTAATGAAACACAGAGATTGTCTATATAATCATAGCGATAGGTTTCCCATCTAACTCTTTTGTTGTATATTGTCTATTGCACAGTTTCTATAGATATTATTTGGGAGGATCTATTCTTTTAGAAGGATAATTTCAGAGTGTTTTATTGACGTTATTGCAGTGGTCTTTAAAAAGGGTAGATAAATCTGACCGTCCTTTTTCGAGGCCCAACCTCGTCACCAATGCCAGATAAGTATCGCCAGTGGATTTACAGTGTGGCTAGATAAGTCGTAGGGCATGGGAAACATTCGACAGAGTCTAGGTCTGACAGATCTATGCCGATTACCTGATTACGATAAGATAGCTTTTGTTTGTGGAAAATCAACACAAAGCAAACACTTATACTTTCACAATTATATAGCGACCAAAACGCTACGAAAGCACTTAACATTTCGTGGTATAGCAAGATAGAATTTAATAGTGTCCGGCTATTTGTTTGCCAGATTTAAACATATGGACGGATTAAAACGGTCCTACTCTCTGTAGGGATCATCCCCTTGTTGAATAGCAGACCCATTAAGAGCGGGTTCTCCCACAAACAAGGGCGAGTCGGTTGTGGTTAATTGAAACGTAAGGCCATGACCAGTTACCCCCGCCGCTATGATTCATACCCCTAAACACGCCGGCCGGGCAGGGGTCAGAGCTGCTCGGAGCTGCTCAGAACTGCTCGCCTCTGCCAACGAGCAGCTCAGGGCGGTGGGACCCAGAGTCCCTGAGCTGCTCACCCAGCCCTCAACGCCTAGGATTTGGCCGGCTGCATCAACAATCAAGCCGGCCTAAATTGGCATCCATAATTCTAAATTGCATTTCATAATCCCTCACAGACCGGGCAAGATTGAGTTTAACAAGAAGGCCCCCCGGCATTAAAGGACGGGCGCGCAAAAAACTCAAATCCCACTAAATATCCTATTAGAACTCATAAATATGCAGGCGAGCTCGTCGGCTCCATATCATATTCAGGACGCTCGCTGGGGCTGGGGCAATCAGTCGCCCCTGGGTTGGTGGTAATTTCTCATTTCCACGCTTTCAGTGTTTCTCCGCACGCCGCCAACGTATTTCTCATGGCAAGTGTGGTTTGTAACGAAATAAAACTTCCATACATCTCCCGTTTCTGCCGGCGTAAAAGGCCCGTTGACAAAGCATTATAAGCCGGGGACAAATCAAATTTGCTAACGGGAATGGGGTTTGTAATTATGAACAATGGCAGTCCTATCGCCTTGCAGTGAATGGTCTAATGCCAGTCCGCCACTTTTAATCATAGAGCTTGGGTTTCAACACTTATTTACTGTAATCGCGTTTATGCCGTTATGCCCTATACAAATATCGTATGTCTTCTAAGATAAGATTGATTTTCTATGTGGTTGCATGTATCGTATATATGTGATAATTCAATTCATGATTCTTACAATGTTGGGCCAAGAATAGAAAATATCCAAGAACTATGATATTTTCCATTGAATGCTCTCCTTTGAATAATCAATAAATATGCATTTTCATTTAGTGACAGTGAAATACCTATTCTGTATATATGTAGGTGGTACGATATGCGGTTGAAATACAGGTTAACATAACTAGTCTATTAAATAATTTAGGGCATATATACAGCCTTCATAGCACCTTACAATTTCCCTTTATCACGGAACCTTATCCATATCCAACCTTCCACATGATTATCACAATTTAGGCCTGGGGTTACCAAGATAGCATAAAAACCTTGTTGATATAAGTCCTGAATTCTACTATAACGGAACCTTACCCATATCCAACCTTCCACATGATTAGCACAATTTAGGCCTGGGTTTACCAAGATAGCATATAAACCTTGTTGATATAAGTCCTGAATTCTTCTCACTAACGTCTTTTTTTATTCTATTTAATTTTCCCCTGTTTCAAACAACTCACCATCACGGTTCAATATCATTACCTAAACCCCGTAATTAACCAGCTCCCCTGGTCGCCGGTGTATCAGGAACAACTCCTCCAGGGTCCCAGTAGCCCCACCAGGCTGATGGGGGCCACCACAAAACACAGACCCTCACCAGGAGACCCACCAAAATGAGATATTTTCTGCCTGATAAGTGCCTGGGGAGTAGTGTGCGGACCAGAGCACATCAAGGACACGGGAGATACGTTATAAGTCCCTGAAGCCAGGCCTGATAATGGAAGCCAGCCTCCCCCAGCTAGTAGTACTCCCCCGCGCGCCACTAAAGCCAATCGAACGCGGTTCCTCCCTCACTTACCCCTTACTGTAAGGTCAAGGTATATGGGAGATGTGTTTGACTGAACCACTCAGGTGCAGTCTAAAATACTGGTCCTCCCGGCCTGATGCCACTCACATTTAGCCTAAAATACTGGTTCTCTCAGTCTGATGCCACGCACACTTAGCCTGAAATACTGGTTCTCTCAGCCTGATTCCACCCATGCACATGTAGCCTGCAATACCAGTTCTCCTGGGCTGATTCCACTCACATGTAGCCTAAAATACTGGTTCTCTCAGTCTGATGCCACGCACACTTAGCCTGAAATACTGGTTCTCTCAGCCTGATTCAAATCACATGTAGCCTAAAATACTAGTTCTCCTGGGCTGATGCCACTCACATGTAGCCTAAAACTGCTTCTCCGGGCCTGATGCCACTCACATTTAGACTCAGATGTAGACTAAAATATTGGTTCTCTCAGACGAATGTCAATCAGATGAAGCCTAATAAACTAGCCTGATTCACTCTTGAATATATTACATGAAATTCTAAGCAAATGAAATTCTAAGCAGTTGCCTTTTTGTTGCAATATCCTGTTATATGGGATGTAGGTGTTATAATAGTCTTGATGTCACCACAGTAATTGCGATTTGCAGCTATACTTGGAAGGTGCGCCCGATCTTTGGTCTGGATACATGCCAGTGAACCCGATACAGCAATAGGTCATGTAGTGCAATCCTTAACAAAAGAGCCTTATCTTGGCATTGCTCTACTGCGTAGATAATGTTTTTTTTTGCTGGCAGTGATCAACGTATCATAGAAATACAGACTGTTTGCAACAGCTGGTCATTGCATTTAAGACTCATTTAACATGTCTTACATAGTTGCATGCATAACAAAGTTTGTATTCCATAACGCATATATCCTATTAGAATATCAGCGCCGTTTAGTATATGCAATATAAAAAGTTTGAATGGAATTCAAATGGCTCCTAGTATCATAAACAGTCTGTTACTGTGTTCATACTCTACATAATCTCACGATATACCAAAATTAAAGTTGAAATCAACCATTAAAGTTAACTTTCAACATTTGAACTATCAATGTGTACAGTCACAATGTACTTTACAGTCTGTCCACTGCTATACATTATGGACCCCAGTCATTCCGTAAACGCCAAAGGCCTACCCTGCCTTGTCTAGCACTCTGTACTACAGTGGGGGCTGGCCGTGGAGCGGATGGTAGGGTTGCATTCTATCAAGGACAGAGAGACAGTTAAGTCTCCTATAGGGCCACTGGGGAGGATCTAGTCTGGCCCTGTGAGTGACCACAGAGTCAGCCATTGATCAACTGGCCTCCAGGGTAGGGTCAACCTTCTCTGTGTTATGTCAAGCGCCAAGTATAGTCTGAAGATTGAAGGATGCTTGTGTGGGGGAGGCCAGGGGCTATGTATAAGCCTAGACTGCACCATAATGCTATACTATTCTAGAAACAACTACATTTATCTGAATTTAAATGCAGGTCTATATGGTAAGGAAATCACATCTTTGTATTACAGTTGGCATAATGCTTTGCTATACGTTTTGTGGTGACAGGAATCGTATGTTTGATTCAACAAAAGTATAGATGGGAGAGATGACATTTTCATAGTTATCAAGCAATACTACTCACAATCATAATAAGCAATATAGCCAGGTTATCTGACACTGACAACAAAAGTAAATCAGACACTATTTTTACTTCTACTTCAAACAACCTTCTAAAAGTGCCTTGTCTGCATCCTATCTCCACACATATCTATGTGTATGTCAGCATAAAATACACACAGAAATAACAAAAAGAAATGGCATAATGATATAACCTCTTTTTCTTCCTTTCTTTAGAGCAACTGTCTTCCTTCTGATGTTTCTTTTCCTAGGATTTCTGCGTCCATAAGAAATGCCATCAAGGACCTTATGTATTGACATGCATCCTACACTGTTTCGTTAAGCATTGACTGTGGATGGGCCATACAAAGTGCCTGACGGATTGCATAGACGGAAGGACAATGGTACAAAGGACATGCAACCTATACAGTTTCTTACAGAAGCTAAAGAACTGAGACATTAGGGGTTGACTAATGTATATTATTAGATCTTGAGGTAATATTGCACCGTAGAATGTTTTCTTAGGGGTTTGGGCAAATTACTGGATCGTTATGTGATGGAAATTACAATGGTTATCTATTTAACATCACTGAAATTATTTCTTAGATATCTAACTTGGAATGCATGCAAAGAAAACGGCAATAATCTGTAGTTAGTAGCAGCTAAACCGTAGTGTAAATTTATATTTCAAAGGTAAAGACACAGTCATTGACAAAAGAAATGCTAGTCCGAAAATTTTGAAGTTCAATGGTAACCTGTAACAGAAAGAAATTATATTGTAATGGTTCAATTGTTTATCAATGTTACATTTCTTTTGGTGATTTATTTGGTGCAGGTGCATCTCAACGGTAATAGAAAATGTCTTGATCTACCACATTTTTCAACGAGGTTCATAAAATGGTTCACTTTTCTGCTCCCATGAGTGTGTCACCAAATACAACAAAACCATTCTTCAAGGCCACATTTTTATAGTAAGACCCCAGGCTTGTTATTTAACTCCTCCCTCTAACTCTGCCAATGTAATGCGTGGGCGTATTTACAAACATACAGATATCGCCCAGAAAACGTTTCCTTTGGCTTTACTCAAGGCCAAACATGCTCGCGGAGGTTCCCAAACCTGTCAGCGTGCCAGGTGGTTGGCGTGATCAAAGCCATCCCGAATACAATACTTGTAAGGCCAGTCCCCCTACATGCCTACATACAAAGCCACTACATCTGTGAGCAAGGATGCCAGAACATAGCGAGGAAATGGAAATGAAAAAAATCCCCCTCCCCCTCAGTCCACATTCAATGCACCCGGGAATTGCAATTGATGACACACACATAAAGAATCTGAAGCGTGGATATTGCCAGGAAAGATTGAATGTTTTTTTGTGGATCATACTGAAGGCTTTTTATCCACCACGGCCTCGGGTTAAAATGATACACTTGATATGCGGCACAGGTGCCTTGCGCCCTTTTTAACGCTTTGACATCCTGTTAGCGGATTGGGTTACCGTGTCACTGTATGGAGGCCAGGGTTCATGGCAGGATACTCCCTTATCATGTTCGCTTTTTTATATTTTTAGTTACTGCATGCATTTTTGATTCCACACGCCATCGATTGGAATTCAAACCAGGTATAATTATTTAGGGATGGATGGTTAATATTGAATAGACCCATGGGTACATAAGGATCATTTCCAGATATATTCTACCATATGATTTAGACCGCTCGGTAGGTGCCGCTGATTGTATTTGTCACTGTCGTCCCAGTGATAAAAGACAACAAACTGAATGTTATCATCTGATCATCTATAACAAAGACTTTATCATACTGATTCATGAATAGAAAAACTAAAGCCTGAGGTAGAATTTGGCCTCTGTAACACAATCATGAAACAGGGTTAATTGTATACGCGACGATCTGGTGTTTCTTTTGATTTTTTTAGAGTAAATCTCATCTTTATCCCCAAAACTGTCTACATTCCTACCGCTACCAGTACCTAGGAACAGACTCCTACTAAGGTGGCATATAATGTTGACGAGTCAGGACTCACTAGCTTTGGTCCACCCCCACCCCGGGGAATTCGGCGGCAGATTTTGGACTATTGAATCATTGCTGGTCGCCGCTTCTTCAATCCGCTCATCCCTGATGACAAAATGAGATTAGAGATTCGATAGTAAGCCTCTGATGTCAGGTGGGTTGGGGGAGCAGGAGGGAAAGGGCTGGTGCACTTTGTCTACCCATTAATGCTTCCCCCATCCGGAAGCCATTCTATATAATCTACGGCAGTGTGTATACAGGACTATGCCTGTATGTCTGTATTGTATAGTCTACATACAAAGGGAATACATTGTCATTAGCCATTGAAAAGGGAGCAGGGTGAGACAAAGGATTCGTATAATGCATAGTCCTGTCTAGTGTATTGCTTAATCAAATAAGCCTATATCTATCAGTTGTTAAATTGTAAAGGGCACCCTTCATATTAGCCTTCCTTTCATCTTCAGCTAAAATAAAAACGAACCATCAACTTACATCTTAAGCTCATTCCATTCTTATTGTCCGGACGTAGAAAGATGCCCCTCATACGACATAAGCCTGACATAAATAATCAATGTAATTTACACAATCCCTCAATCCTAGAGAAATAACGGTAAAATATGCCCTAACTCCCTTGGTAATCAAATAATTATGTGTTCTTCCCGCCGTTTATAACATTCTCTCTTTTTAATTACCAAATCACAGATAACAACAATGTGGTTTTCAATGTAACTTCAGATACACCCTTCTCATCTAGATGAAAACCTGCAGTATATCAACAATAACCAAAGATAAAATTAATAAGAAATATCGTTTCATAAATCCCAGTGGCAACGTAATGTTCTACATGCAGCCTATGCACTTCATCCCCCCCCCCCCAACCACCACCACCAGCTTGTCCCTAGCCGCCTGGACCTGGGGTCTGCTGATAATGGGTGCATTGACATATACATTAAGCCATTGTGAAGGCCGGCTTTCTTACGTGGCCCAATTACCCGTCTACGGTAAGTCCTAATTGAGCGGCCCGACAATAAGAAACGCCCGAAGTAGGTCAGCATTGTCGGGAGGTAACGTTTACCTCTCGGACCGTGTGGCCGCGAGTGTTGGATTAAAGGGGGAAGCAAATAATGGGATTATTTTTTGTGTGAACTTGTTTCCCGCCTCTCATGTATGCATTGGATACATTGTGTAAAATCCATGCAATCTCAGATAATCATGTCTTTAAAATGATAATAATGGTTTTGCTTTTTGATAATCTTTTGTATTTCTTGTAACTTGGGTTAAAACAGTCAGTTTTCCTTGCATTTGTCAAATTTCCTATGATTTCATAATGCATTATAACTTCATTATAAACATCATTATAAAAGGAATCGATTAGGATATCATATTTGCGACCCTGCGATAGTAAAATATAATTCTGAAGATGGAAAAGATTGGTTGCAAGCACTAATCATAATGTTAATACTGAAATAATACCTTTTACCACGGTTGCAATATGGTCTCTTCATCAGTTTTTATGATATTTTTAATTTCCTTTTGTGCATCTACTAAATGCCAGGAATCGTCAATGGAAAATCGGATAGTACATTTGAGGCTAAAAGGAGGCGTATAGGCCTGAAGTGGCCTCACTGTCCCCTCCTGCTATGTATCGGTATCCCATTGTAGGGCGGCCGCCGGGTTATACATTAAATAGAAGGTATCACACGAGCGTGTTCGTGTCAAGTATACGTGATTATAGGGCGAGGGGCCTATTATCTGATACTGACACGAGCTTTTTGTGCAGGTGAGTAGTATACACAAATGGTACATTGATCATGAATTAACAGTGGGAATTGCATACACTTGTATCATAGTGAAAAGTATAGGGAAAAGTTACTTTTTATCAGGGTGGTTGCATGTAGTAGTATAAGAAAGATGTACTTTGATGAAGGCACTATACAGCTTATAGTCATAACGATATATACGTACAAGGGAAGTGTATTGCTGGAAGGAGAAATAAAACAGGATGTAGCATATAGAGACAAAAATACAACATAGTCATTGAAAGGACCCGTCAAATATCTGTGAATCAAAGGCTCTATAAACTTACATTCTGTCCATATTCTAGTCTAAGCAGGAAAAAGACGTTCAATAATTCCGAACTACATAGGCCAGCTAAAACATGTTATACTTTTACACGCGGCAGACAAGAGGCACAGTCCCTTTTACAGCCTAGTATTTCTAAGACTTCTCTGCCTCTATCTTGTTTCGGTCCTAATAGAGCTAGATAGACCCCAGGCCAATCTCACATAGGCTCCTGGAATGGCTGTAAAGTA
The DNA here is from genome assembly GCA_936440205.1 of Lepidonotus clava. Lineage (NCBI taxonomy): Eukaryota > Metazoa > Annelida > Polychaeta > Phyllodocida > Polynoidae > Lepidonotus > Lepidonotus clava. The sequence goes on from OW387134.1 coordinate 42,444,497, forward strand.
AAGCGTTGATAATTTAACGCTCCTAAAACACATTTAGCTTACGCACTTGAAAGGTTTTTACACTTCACTGTAATCAAAGATAAACGAGAATAACCAAGCAATCCAAACACATCCTAGAAGACAAAACATATCCATACACTGCAACATTCCAACATTACAACAGAGGCACCGTACACATAGTACCTGCGTTAATTAATCATCTCTCATATAACTAATTACCAGCCTAGAACCGGCAGATGAGGTGATTTTCACGTAATATCTAAAGTAATTTGCCGTTGGTAATTGGCCGGCATTGTTTCACTACATTGGTATATAACTCACTGATGACACTAATAGATTATGTAAAACCCTACGCCCGTGTGGCGCCGACAAAGGTCGCTTAATGAAGCTGGGCCCGATGCCGTAGGCAGTCTCTGGTAGTACGGGGAGGCCGGGCTAATCAAGACGTCCTATTTCCCAAGGTTATTCAATGTAAACACACTCTCCTGACTGGCGTGTTAAGGTAGATGCCTCTACATACTAGGAAAGGCCTTGTAGTTATAACCTCCAGGTTGTCGGCGATTTAATAGTTATGCGTTAAGGGAACATAAAACATTTCTTTTACATTTGGGGTCGGGTCGGGGAGGAGAATTGTTTCAATTAATTGCTTTTATTCTTTTTGTCTACTAAATGTTTTTTGTCGGTTACTATTTAATTAACAATCTGCAGTAATTATTCGGGAAGAAATCTAATAAAAACATAATTATGTTAAAACGAAATGGCCATAACCGAACAAACGACCTGTAGACATGAATGCCGCCAAATTAAAATATCAATAAAGACAAAAATAATAGTCAGACTTTTTATGTGTAGGTCAGTTTTGAGCTGGCATTTGCAAGGTTGTTGTCTGTAGAAATTTTTTTTAAATACCAGATACTATAAACATTTTCTCTCAAGTTAAATTTTTTAAAAGGTCTATGCGTAGTTAACCCCTTTATTAACTGTTGGTACCATGCAGAAGGGGTCAGTGTGACAAGGATATTAACAAGGACATGCTGACGTCCGTCTCCCCTCTCTGACAGACAAGTAGGTCGACGTATTGATAGGCCGTGATATCCGATAGGTCGCCCCCAATGACAGGGTCGGCAATTAAAAACCTACGTCCTTCATAACCTGACCGGTATAGATCGAAGGACGCATGTCGGAAGGCTCGTCTTGAAGCTTTGAACAAGGAGGGTACGGGATGTTGTACTTCCTTACGCAGCACGGGTCGCTTTGTCTGCCCTTTCTATATGGTATGCATTACCCAATGCTTATCTTGTAACGCACTGGAGAAGCGTTCTATAGAGGACTTTTTCCTGAATCTCGCTTATTTCATTGTCTAATGGAGTCCTGAACATGACTGCGGTATAATGGAGTCGCTTGCACGGAATCGAGTATAGTAGCCTACTAGGGATTTTTAGCACCTCCGACGCATCCCATAATCTCAGCAGCATGAATTTCATTTAAAAATGTATCCTTCAAATTCTATACTTTATTACATGGTGTTAATATTAATGTTATTATATATTGTATCTTTTAGGTTATTGGTCTAGCAAACAACTTTGAAGTTTTGAGATGCGTTAACGTATCGAGGGTGCTAAAACTCCCTGTATCCTTTGAACGCAATGGTCAACAACAAAACCAAACAGCATTCCTCCAACCACAACCCCGACCCCCTCCCCATCCTCCCCACCCCCACATCAGTCCTAATCAGCCCTGACTCGGTCGTCAGATGGACTCGCCAGGTGGGCGTCCTCCAGGGCGGACCTCCACCGGACTCATCCCGGATTGAGACGCTGGTCCGGCGGCACCTAATCAATCCGGGGTGGTAGGGGGTAATTAAGCGGCCGGCACACAAGGTTAGAGTGTCTCTAAATCCCGCCCGGCGCGCTGATTGGCATAGGGACGCCAAGCACTGCTGATCCCCAGCAACACCCGAGGACATTGGTTGGTAGGTGGGTCGGGGCTGGCTGCTGTCTTTGATTGGATCCCCATGCCTTTAAAAGCCGCCACCACCAGGAGATATCAATCTAAAAGGCAATCCTGCTTAATCCGCAGACCCACCGTGGATGGATGAAGGATTCTACCGCGTTGCGTCCGCCCTGGAGGACGCTAGGTGGAGGTGTGAGGGGGGTTGGTGGGGAAATGGGGGGTGGGGCGCCAATGCAGCGCTTTTTGTAGTGTAGGGAACGCTTGCATGGGAAATGGGGTGTGAGCAAGAATGGGAGCAATGCGCCTTGTGCGGCGTCCCTATATGGCCTACTGTAACTCAATTACACCCCGCGTTGGCCCCATACACCCCCTCTCCTCGCGCCACCACTGGGGTACTGGAGGGGCTGCACAGGACTCCAGGGCATGCCGAGGAGGCCCAGTCGACTGTCCGTTCTGCTGCAAAAAGGCCATCCTTCATACAGCCAGCAGCCAACTGGCCGGGCTAGCTGAACAAGGCAGTGGCTTTTGTGGGAGTGAAAGGGATTCTGGTGGTGATGGTGTTGGTGGGTTTGGGAGTTAAACCTGTGTTGCAATAGCCGATTTCAGCCAATGTCGGTCAGGCAATATACGAATTTTTCATTGATAACTTGAATTGAAAGTACACATGTTACATATCTTTTGAAAGAGAATCAGATTCCTAATCTGATTGTACACATGATATAATCATTTGACGAAAGACTTTGTTCCTCGATTTTTAAAATCGCGAAAAATAATGAAAATCGGTCAGTCCATTGCAGCCTTCCGAGTAGGACATCCATCGATTGGCCTCGGGCTGTCCGTTCACTTTATTCCGACTTTCACGGTCCGTCCCCATGCAACAGGACACTGATCTCACATCCCGAGACGACCCCCACGAGACCCACCAGCCCCTCCCTGTTTGTTATAACTCCACGGTGGATCATGTCTTTTTGTGGATCCATCCATACATAAAGGCCGGGCCCGATCGGTCCCAGTAGAGTCCCACTACACGCCCCAGGTCTATGGAAGCATATTGTACACGCCGCCATACAAGTAGTAGTAGTGAAGCGAACGAGGTGGAGGGATGGGCCATGAAAAGACGACAGCCAGCCCGGTGTAATTTACAATTTAAGTGTCCTCTCCTCCAGATGGAGGTGCTTAAAGACGCCACCCGGGATTATTATGGCCCTGCCAGCGTCCTCCAGTAATGATCATAATCCAAGTAAATCTCACAGGTGACTCGTGAATAACGAAGGAGGTCGTCCATCATGGGGAGTCTTGACAAACCAAGTTGTGTTGTTTATTAGCGCCCAGGCAGTTTGGTTAGCATTGGCATATTGATGGGGGTCTAATGCATGGTACCAACACGTTGGCTTTTCCTCTGAAGTTGTTTGATAGGAAGGGTCTGCCGTCATTAGAGAAATCTTTCAGCAAATCAGACATTGCCTCAGAAGTCTTGGGGAAAACAACCAGCATTGAATGGCATTGGTTCTCATTAATCCCCTATTTATGGGCCGCCATTTCGGGAGAATTTCCAAGTTGATTTCAGTAAAATCTTAATGGAATATGATGTGAGACGAGATAATCACGTGCCTTTCTCATTGGATCTCACCAAGAAGGCAGCAATCATTAAGCTTCTTAGTCTAAAAGGCCGTCCGCGCTATGGCAACGCTCTGTTGCAGGCAATTCATAATGGCCTGGAATAATTCCCTGGATACATTAGCTTCCTCCAGGTTTTTTCTTTGCATCAAGCCTCCTCCAGCGCCACTCGGACACGCATGCAATACACAGGAGGGCCGATTAACATGTGTTTTGTGGATAAATCATCCATCAAAGCCCTTTCGCTGGTCCTTCTGGGATTAGAGGCATTGGGAGTAGCTTAATCTACCCGTGCTCCCAGCCGTGGCCTCCACGCTTCGTTGGTTGCGTCGACGTCTAGCCTTGTAGCCGGTTATATCGACACCTGTCGATATCATGCCAGCATTAACCTTAGCCCAGAACAAAAGATGACCTACTGGGATAATCAAATGGGGGCACAGTCCAAATAATACGGGCGCGATGGCTTCCTCGCGTGCGCCCTCCACTCCCCAACCCCCTCCGTCATCTCCCAAAAGTCCCCTTTCAACTCACCTCCCCATCGAACCCCCCAAAAGCAAGCCCGGTTTTGTTTGATGCCAGCAGCCCCCAGCCCCGCCATTTTATAATGCAGTCCAAGCCATCCTGGAGGAGAGACAGACAGACGGACAGGCGGACATCTCAATAACACTGCATAGGGAACAAGGCCGGGCATTTTCTCTTTAATAATTCCCATGCATGTCATAAGGGGTGGTCCGGCCACAGTGACATCCCCCAGTGACGCCCTTTGTCACCCCCTCCTCCCCTCTCCCCATTTCCTTATTGAGAATATCACCGTGACACGTGTCTGAAAATACCCGGGTTTGCGCCCTGACCGATCCTGAAATTACATGTTGGTCAAGTCCCAACGGACCAATCTGGGCCCAGCGGACGTCAGGGCCTGTTCTTTACAAGTCATGGCAATGAGAACAAATTGACTGAGGGTGATGTCAGGGCGGATGGGGGTGGAGGGGTTGTATCGGGGTGGAGGGGGGCAGTGGATGACCTTTGACCCTTAAGGACTGGTCATCCAGGCTTGATGTATTCCAGCTCACATGTCAGACCACTAATGTTAACGTTGTCACAAAAACGTCCTATTGGAACAAAGAGACTGTCGGCAGCTTTCAATGGAACTCTCCAACAAAAAAGATTACCGCGGCCAGAATTGCAGGGATCAAAACTGCTGGGGTTTTAATGAAGATTGTTCTTGCTCATTGGAGAGGTATTAAAGCCCTTTTGCCATCTGGGTTGTACTTTCGTTCCGAGTAACCTATTTTGGAGTTATGAAATCGGAGAATATTTGGCTGGGGATATTTTTCCTGTTACCGGTTCTATTGCAGTAATATGTTTACAGTCTAACACCTATTATGGACTTATAATAGTGCAGACTTTGCAGATATATCGAATATTTCAGTCCCCGTTTAAAAGGAATTATTCGGAATTGCATCGAGACATCAACTAACAAAAGTAAATGTCAATCTCCAAAGACTTTCGATTGTATTTTCTGAAAGGCCTTACTGTGTTAGATGCTCCAAGGGAATTTCCAGCGTTTTTATGTGGTAATGTACGGTATGCCGGCTTGAGTAGAGGCTTTTATCTTTGCCTGCACACTACATTTGCACCATCCATCGCATGCTCCACGCAACACGCTCCATGCGCGTGCCTCCAGTACCCTCAGTGGGTCGCCGTATAAGAATAGGATACTCGCCAAGAGCGCATTGCAAATGGCCGCCGCCAACCCTGGAGGACACGCTAGGCGCCCATCCAGACCGCTCGTTTGTTAGGCCATTACTGGGCCTCCTTCCTGTGGCTGACCACTACTGACCACTGGTCATTTGGGGATAGGAGGAGGGGGTGAGCTAAGGGATGGGGGGTCCTGTGAGGTCCGGACCCCCTTGGTTGGGGCTGTAATAGGCAATCAACCTGTACCACATCAAAGGTAACACATTATGGAGTTGTTGCTGCCGCATTACAGCCTTGCTGGCGTTGCTGATCATGCCATTTTCACGGCGGTGCCACAGAGTCTAAACTTCATTATCTAATCTACCTGTAGATTCCTCCCCTTATTACAGACTCTAGTGTTATATTGATATTAAAGGGGTGGGGACCCACAATGCTATGAAGCTTTCCATTGATTCTTCTCTAGCAACCGGTTTTAATATCTTTAGTATCAAAGGCCTTGATTAACTGCTTGCACACATTTCAATTTATGCTGTTCAATATACCAGGTAGATCTATGCGCCTGTGTGTCATACTCTGCCTCTAAGCTATTCTCTAAAGCCACTTTGTCGTTATAGCTACCTGAACAACATATGTTATAAGCCCACTCGTATGAAGGTACGAATTATGAGCGCTGAAAGGTAATATTAGGCCATATATAAGATAACAAGTACTGTATCAAACGGCAGCTATAGCTGAATGCTTGATTAGCTCGTATACACTACAAACGCTCATGCTTTTTATCTCTTTAGATACTGTTTCTGAAAGATAGCTGACGTTTCTGCACAGATCTATAGATATTTTTGATATCACTTACGTTCAGTGCTGTATAATCATTGTTAACTCATGTGTTTAATAACTATACATTTATACACATCAATGTATCTGGATGTTTTAAGCATTAGACGACGCATTGAACCTTGACGAGGGGAGAAAATGAAAGCAATTGATAGATGAATGCTTACAATTTGGAGCATTTTGATATTAGCAGATGTGCTGAGTTAGGTATAGAACAAACTGTATTACATTGCTGGGAGAGTACTAAAGGCAAAAAGCCACCCTATAGCCTCAGGGAGTGTGGCTGTGTAGTGGTAATACAAATCCTCCTCCAGGGTTTAAGGACGGGCCCTTATGATCATAATACTGTCTTACACCACTCCAAAAGCCCACAGATCCCCTTCTCAATCCCTCCTTTAATCCACTCTACACCGTTGATATATGCATCCCTCGTACCAGAGCCAGGCAATAGATGATAGTGACGAGCAGTGGTGGGGGGCGGCGGGCAGTGGCGAGCTGAGACGGGCAGTGGCAGGCAGTGACCGGCAGTGGAGCGCTGAGGTGGTCAGTGGCGGTCATTATAGGCAGCAGTGGCGGGTAGTGGCGGATATAGTGGTGGGTAGTTGGGGCAGTGGGGGCAGTGGGTGGTAGTGGCGGTAAATGATAGGTAGTGATGGACAGAGGCATGCAGTTGTGTGTAGTGGCGGGAGGTGACAGGCATTTGCGAGTATTGGCGGACAATGGCGGGTAGTTGTTGGTACTGGCGGACAGAAATGGGTAGTGGCGGGCAGTGGCGGATAGTGGTGGACAGTGACAAATAGTGGCGCATAATAATGGGCAGTGGCGAATTGTGGCGAATAGTAGCAGGAAGTGGCGAACAGTGGCGGGCAGTGGGCGGAGTGTCCTGTGTCAAGCAGCCACTTGGGGCAGGGGAGGGAGAAGGTTGAACGGAGGAGGAGGGGAAGGGGGGAGGTCTGGTGAGTTTCAGGCACAGGCCAGAAAGGTAATACTAAACGCCCTGGAGGCGAAAACACTCTGGCAGATGCCGGCGACGACTTAAACTGGTTGGTTCATCCGCAGCGCCCGGGGGCTAGTCCTTAGTTAAAGCGCTTTTCGCGGAGTGTTATCGATGCTCGGGAGAAGGGGAGAAGGGACGGGCAACGTTCTTGACATGGCAAACGCATTTCAATAAGAATGCCTTAATCACAAAGCTGCAGATTCACTCTCCACCACTCTATCTCCAAGCACACCTTTGTTGTTGTTTAATGAAATCTTGGTTGAGTTAGAGAGAAATCGACTCGCGAGTGGAAATGTATAGACGGCCTTGTCGTCTTTTAGCGGTATTGGAGTTTTGTAAAATGGGATTAACTAGTGTGGAGCATGGGCAATAATGGCAAAAGGTTTCTGTAACATTATAACCATATCCCAGTAGGCATGAGCGGCGACTATCGCCATTTTCCCTTGATCACATGAGAAGATGTAAAAGATAAAACTAATTTGATATCGATTCCATTCAATTACCTTGAACTTAATCTCGGCTCGGTGAGCATTTGCCATTATGCACAGCTTGGCTTGAGAGACCCCCGAGTGGATATAGGATAGGAGCTGAGCATTTTAGGGGGATTATATTAAAGAGTAGAGTCCTAGTGGAGCAAAAGCCTTATAATGTGAGGCGTGCACCCAGGAGTGCGGCAGTCTCCAGGGTTGGCAGTTACAGGGCGAGCAGCTCAAATTACTCAAGCCCGAGCAGCTCAGCTAATACCAAAGATCGATACCAGAATCCTGGCTCCGTCCTAGATATGAAAAAAAGCTGTGACTTAAGAAGATGTCGTCATAATGAGTTGACCATTGATCCAACCCCCTTCCCTCCCCCCAGCGTCTCTAGCTGGCGACGATAATCTTTGCCTTGACATCGATTTCTCGCCGGGTAATTCATGCAATCCAACGCTGGGAAGGCAACCAACTAGGGTGGCAGAGAGAAAAAGCCAGCAAGTCTCTCACACTCCACTTTCAAAAGACAGCTTAATGACTTTGCCCCCAATTTAGTGCTTTTTCTAAAGGAACAAATTTATCTCCCTCTTGCAATCGATACAGAGATAATCGCCGGGAGCAAGGCTGGGAGAGCAGCTCACTTCAGAGCAGAAATGACAGGGAAGGTTGGTGGAGTTGGGACTGCATGGGGTTTGCCATGTCTGCCGACTTTTGAGACTGCCATGGCTTCTGTGTGCTATATTAAACAACGTGACCACTCAGATTTCAGTTTTTGGTTCCTGTGTCGTCCTTGAGGTCCCCCTTGTTTCACTGTATATTCATACACTTGTTTTGCTTAATTTGTTGAAATTTGTTCGAAATTGAAGAAAAACCAATCAGGTAATCTTAAAGTCAGGAAATCCAGAACATGCATAATGGGAACATAAACTCCCTTTCTTTTAGGGGATTTCCTTGCGTATTCATGACAATTATTTTGGGGCCCATTTTCCCTATGTTTTCTCTGTGCAACGGTCACCCATCATACTGACAGGCAGGGTTTAAAGGAATCTTTCATGTCAACTGGTAATGCGTGAATCATCTTTGCTGGTGGGCAGGGTAGATTGGATGTTCGCGTAGCAAGGTGTAATTACAGGCTGTGGTAGAGTGTGGGATAAGGAGGGAGGGTATAGGGAATGATGGCTGGTCCTGAGGGAGGGGTAAGGTAAGGGGGGAGGGTATAGGGAATGATGGCTGGGCCTGTGGAAGGGGTAAGGTAAGAGGGGGGGTTATAGGGAATGGATGCTTCGCTTGAGGGAGGGGTAACATAAATAGGGAGGGTATAGTGAATGACGGCTGGGCCTTGGGGAGGGTAAGGTAAGGGGGAGGCTTTATAGGGAATGATGGCTGGGCCTGTGGAACGGGTAAGGTATATGAAAGGGGGGGGGGTTAGGGAATGGATGATTCGCCTGAGGGAAGGGTAAAGTAAATGGGGAGGGTATAGGGAATGATGGCTGGGCCTTGGGGAGGGGTAAGGTAAGGGGAAGGGTATAGGGAATGATGGCTGGGCCTGTGGGAGGGGTAAGGTAAAGGGGGAGGATATAGGGAATGATGGCTGTGTAGAAGGGGGGAGTTTATAGGGAGTAATGGCTGGGCCTGTTGGGGGAGGGGTAAGGTAAGGGGGGAGGGTATAGGGAATGATGGCTGGACCTCTGGGAGGGGTAAGGTAATGGGGGGGGAGGGTAATCGGGTATGATGGCTGGGCCTTGGGTGGGATAAAATAAGGGGGGGGGGTATAGGGAGAGATTTCACGTGCAGAAGCCAGTCCCTTTTGGTACCTAAAAATGCATGTGCAAATGGGTCAGAGATGCCCTCTATGTGTGTATCTGTCTTATTGCTGACCTTCGCGTACTGACTCGAGCAGACTCCCAGTGACCATGAACTGCTGATCAAAAACACTGCGGGCTGCTTATCAGCGAGCAGCTCAGTAACCTGAAGTTGAGGAACATAAGTTGGGGACACTTGAGCCTCTACAGCTAATCCACTCAGGAGGCAGAGCAAAAGGGAAAGGAAATTTCCTATTCGCGTGTCCTCTCCTATACCTAACCTTCTTGCACTCAATCAAACAGACCTCAGCCTGAACTGCTCACCCACATACGAGCTGCTCACACCCAGCTCACGAATGCAGCAACTCAGAGTAGTTTGTATACAGACATTGGATATACAACATACCGTTCTAGGTAGAATGGATAATTGAAGTTTCACTAACGTATACACTTCAATGACCTGAAGCCCCATACCCACTTGGCGATTATAAATAAGTCGGTCGGTTGATCAGGGCTGATTCTACCAAAATAATCGGCCGATTTTTGCACTGATTCAGAACTAGAATGTGCATACTGCATAGGCAATCACTTAAAAGCACGATCGACGAAGTCCAAACCGGGTATGGAATTTCAGTTACCTGCACATGTTCACCAACCATAACTACTCCTTGGTTTTATTCCATTCCGAGTTGCTCACCCAACCATGAGCAGCTGCTGCTCACCAAACCATAACCACCACGAACAACTCACCCAAGGCCCCTACACCCCCTACACCCAACCCCGGCCATAGTATAACCCAGTGGGAGTGGCCCAAGCCCTGACAGGTCCTGGACACATCCATCTTACCCCACTGATTGGCCTGGAGGACGATGACGTCTGGCCAGCCGCTGATCCGGGGTTGTAAGATGCTGGAGTGGATTCCTGTCAGGTGCCGGGTATTTATACCCAAGCCCACGCCGACCCAATTGCGGCAATTTGGGCGGCGGGGTGGTCATTACCCCCCAGACGATGGGTGGGGAGAGTTGTTGCTTGTAGCGACGACGGCGTCAAGGTGGGAACTGAACGGGCGATTTGGGGGAGATTCGCGCTGGTGTGGCTATTGAGGTTATTGGTGGTTGTCAAAGGAATACTGCTGCATTATACTGGCATGGTCTCGCTTAGATCGGTGTATGTCAGATATCAGTTGTTTGGTGTGGGTGGAGGGGGGTGGAGTTTTCTGCACAACATTGAATTATTATTCTATCATAAACAGTCATTACAGTGTTGTGGGGCATTGGTTTAAGTGGCCTTCCATTATACACGTGTAGGCATCAATAGATGAGTACGTTCTGTACAAATCGACGGGGTCTGAGGGTTTCTGACATTTGTGGTTTTTTCTTCTTTTTCTTTTTACGTTTTTCTTGTATAAACCTTTCGAAAAGGCACCACTGACCTAGTCCGTACCCCCAACCCCCTTCCAACCCAATCCAAAATCGCACAGTGCGTCTACGACCCCATCCCCTAAAATCCACGCACAGTTTCCATATCGCCATCGCGACTACTCGCGACGATAACGAGCGGCGCAGGCCGGGGCCAGGCCCGATGAATCAAGGTAATTCGGCGTAATAAAACACAGCATAATGAAATAGGGCGTTGATAGGAGAATCAAAGCCGTCAGAGAGCCGCCCCCTAATGCGACCAGACCGACCGTTGGCCGCGTCGTCTTGCACCATTTGCCGCGCGTCAAAAGCAATACTTGGCCCCATCAGTTTGGCCGCGGCCTACTAGTGCTGTAGTGTGTACTCGTTCTTTCTTTGGAGAGCGGTCATCACTGGGTTTTATGAGTACGTCTGGGGGTGGTTGAACATTGGTAGGGCTTGCAATACATTTTGTTTTGTTCTTTAAAAAGGACAGTGGTTTTTATAGGGGTTAAACATATTTTCCGACTGGGTTTGGTTTCATGAGTTTTGATGTATATCTGACCGCTGGGGTGGTAGACAACTTACTTCATCTTCTTACTATGATCTCGTATGAACAAAATAATCTCAGTCATTATAATCAAAAGCATTTTTAAGAATGGTGGAATTTGAGCCTAGGCCTGTGGAAATAATGTTATAGACTGTAGCATGCTTAAAGAGGTAAATAATTATCTAGTGCCTGGTTGAATATAAGACAGCCAATTAAGTAAAAATGCCCTTAGCGACCAAAAGGGTACCTTCCGCTTTTCTACACTCTTAATACCATACATATTCAACACCATCCCCACCATCGCTTGAATAATGTAAGGAAAACAAATGAGATGCTCGTCTCGTTATAAAGGAGTTGCTCGTCCCGTTATAAACTAGCTGCTCGTCCCGTTATAAGCGAGCTGCTCGTTCCGTTATAAACGAGCTGCTCGTCCCGTTGTAAACGAGCTGCTCGTCCCGTTATAAACGAGCAGCTTGTCCAGTTATAAACGAGCTGTTCTTCCAGTTATAAACGAGCTGCTCGTCGAGTTGAGTAAGGAGACAGAGCGAGCAGCTCCTGCCACCGGCACCAACAACAACCACTCATTTGGGCCCGTCTGGCGGCAGCTATCGGCCCATCGATCAGTAAGTGGACCTTGCTATCGATAAGGTATGGATCGGCCAGTGGCCGACACACAAGGAAAAAGCCCTGAGATTTATTGACTGAGCTGCTCGCGCCCCCGACACCCACAGATCTATCCCCGAGGTCTTCTACCTCAACCTTATCACGACCGACTGAGTGTATTTGGCCGGAAAGATCGGGCCGAGATCTGACGTGCTCCTGCCGCGACCTTCATCCCGGCGACACATCAAGACAAACCTATAGACCCTCCTCGGCAATAGACGGTTTGCATGTAGAGTGATCTCGTAATGATGGTGATGGTATGAGAGTGATAGGTGGCGAACTTTGGAGAAGTTAATAGAAAACATAATTACAATGTGTATTATACTAGAGTTTAATTATAAATGAATGTTTTGGGAACGTGGACACATGTCCAAATATATGATTTTATTTCAAATATCGCATATTTAATATTGTTGTTCATTACCCAACCTTTGACCTGATGTTTCTTTCAGGCATTAAACAACAGATACCAATAAAGCAAGGGAAAATGGAAGCTGAAAATAGCATGAATGAATTATTAGTACTATCCTGCGACATATAGAAAATACTAAAAAAAACCATAAAGATGCTGATATTTATCTTCTATGTATACCAACAAGGAACACATAACTAAAAATAACGTATAGAATGGAGGTCACCACATCGATGGCTTTATCTGAGAAATGTAAACTAATGCGAAGCACCAGATGGTCCCCATTGATGAACTTATACACGACGCCCCATCCCTCCAGTCGGGAACGGGGGAGAGCCCATCAGTGGGGAAGGGACGAGGATCGATTGTATATATGATGAAGAGCTTGGGGTAAGTGGGTTGGGGGTGGCCTGGAAGTGGGGTTGTGAGCGGTATATGGAAGTAGGGGTGATAGGGGTTGGGTGTGTTGGGAGTGTGTATTGGGAGAATGGGGGGATGGGGAATGGAATGGAATGGAATGGGGGACGGGGGACGGGGGACGGGGGACGGGGGACGGGGGACGGGGGACGGGGGACGGGGGACGGGGGACGGGGGACGGGGGACGGGAGTTAGGGGACTGTGGCTCGGCGCGTATATATACAACCATGAAACAAACCATTTCTATTTTCTTTTTCTTTTCTTTTTCGATAGGGCTATTTACGTTTTAAAATCCTAAGATTATCAGCTCAGAAGGATTATTATAATATATACGTGGGAGAATTCTGATGCTGGATCTTTGCACTACATTGTCTATTTTGAAAAGGATGTCGTAGGCTGTTATATGAGCCATTATGCGACAGGCCACTGGGGATAAGGGACTGGGGATGGGGGGAGGGGAAACGGGGATAGGGGAGTCGGGGGACGGGGGGACGGCGTCGGAAAACGGGGATTGGAAATGAGGGCCGGGGACTTGCCTATCGCAGTTATCACAGGCACAGGGTTCAGGGACAGGGAGCGGGGAATCCATTTGAGTCCGGGGGTTCTACATCCACTGCTGGGACTCTGGAGGACCGCTCCAGGTTAGCCGAGACACACTGGAGAATTCCAGATAATTGCTGTGCACAGTCCCAGTATGGCTTTCCCAAATGGGGAAAGGAAAACAGAAGCCAAACGTCGCCGCTGCCTTTAAATAATGCTTCCACCGTGGTGCTGGATTTCCCTCCAAGCAGAGTTCTTCAGTTAATATTCCCAGCGCCTAGCTAGGTTATGACAGCGGGAATCACTCGACATTTGGAAGTATTTTTATAACTTCATTTCTGAACCTTAACAGGAGCGCGTTTTTTATTTCTTATATGGGGAAAGCCTTAGGGGGACATTTGGGCTTGAAGACGATGCCAATCATGCCAGGCACAGCTGGCAGATCGGGAATGATTTTGACAAAGCGGTGTGATCTACATTGTTTTTACCATTAAGGGTTGGGTGCTTGGCGTTTTTCCTCACATCAGTAGACCCCCTTGACGAACATCAAATAGAGGCAGCTGTAGCAGTGCCACTGCGCCCTTCACACACATTCGCTATCATTTGAGGTCGATTGAAACCATATTATTCCCGCTACAGGCGTTAAACAAAAGAATAATAATTTAATAATAATGACCTATAGAACGCCTATGGATGATGCCGCTTAAAAATGTCGATTCTACAACATTCAGAAACTGACAATCCCATAATGCTCCGATAGAAAATGAAAAAAAAATCCGAACAATGAGCTTCATGGAAACACCACCCAAGCAAGAGCTGTCATACAAGGAGGCACTTGCAATCATCATAAAACTCCAAAATCCAAGAACTCAACTCGCTGCCCTCAAAAGGAGTAAATTAATACCACTGGCCTGCAAACAGTTGGGAAATTACAGGCCGATTGGGTTGCCGAGGCTCAGTTCAATTCAGACCACGTATCATCAGAAATGATACCAAGCCCTTGCATTGTGAACTCCCCCTCTGCCTTTTCATTTTTTTCCCGCGGGCCCAGAAGCTATGGCAACTAAGCACGCACTTTTCTCGGGCAGGACTCTCAGTAGGCCTGCAATGCAACGTACAGGGACGAATGGAACCACTGTACCAGAATGGGGTGACATTATCATATCTAAGGACTTGAATTCTGGTGCTTTTGGCCACGGTTCATTGAATAGGCATTGCATTTTTCATCAAAGGAATTTTTCTTCTGGGTTTTGGGTGTAATACAATGTGGCGTTCCCCTCCACGGTTGACCTTATAAATTAACCCTTTATAACCACTCAACCCTGACCCCTTTCAAATAGAAATTATGTATTAAATGTATTAAAGGAACACTGAAAATTAAAGCACCGATCAGCTCAATCATTTAAGAAACGGAAAAAGTGAAATGGTACACTATATGTTTAGTACATATGAACAAATAATCCCGACCTTTCCATTGAGGTAGATAAAACATATTCACTAATGTATACATTTAACTGTGTGCATAAAGGTGAGTTACAAAAGAAATGCGTATACATATATTCAAGATATACTACAGGCGTATTGCTAAAAAGGTTTTTATCATTGTTATTACCCCAGACAAAAACAACGTCCTCAACTAATCTTCATGCAATACTTTCAGTTTTTTCTCCCTATATAAGTTTTCCTTCGTTCACATACCTGATGCAATGATGAACCTACCCAACTTCTACCATAAACATAAAACATTAATCCCCACTTATTTCCCCTAGCCACAATAGTCCATTGTACTCTATTATTCACCAACGCCACACTTGCCAATTTCTCCCTGTCCCGTTGTCCGCACGTCCACCACCCTAACAGCATTACATACACATAACATACAGAGCCCAACCAATACGGAGGTACATGAATATATGGATACTCCTCCAGTAAGGGGAGAGGTACAGGAGGCGGTGTGGGCGTGTCAGGTCAGCGCCAGCCTCCCGGGAGATAAAAGGATTTGTCCCGCCTGGATGCTGGCCGTCGCCGCTTCTTGACAGCCCCCCTGCTGAGGGGTCTGGCTCCAGGGGGATGGAGGAAAGGGCATCATATAGTGACCGAATGTAAATCCAACGATATTTTTGTATACGGAAAATACTAAATAATTACAACATGAATTATACATGAATTCCCCCGTCGTAAAAAAAATATGTAAAACCACTCATGCGTTTTAACCCTTTCACTGCCAGATATGTTGTGATGTAACTGATATTTACTGAAATATTGCCCAAAATAAGAAAATTAGTCTAAAAAATGCCTAAAACTTAAATTTAATTTACATTCTTCAGGTGGAAAGTTTTTTTCAATAATGTCGATGAAAATGTTCCAAATGTTGGCACTGTGCCAATAAGGCAAATTTCTTATCAGGTGTCATATGCCTACCATATGCTTTTTACTGGTTTCCATGGTAACCGATAATTCATAAAATATTTATTTCACTTTTCATAAGGATAACATGAAATCTTTATCTTTTTCATGCAAAAGAGAGTTTGTAATTACCATAAATCAAAGCAAAGTTATAGCCAATTGAAAATCATGTCATGTACATAAATTTACCTATTTTTCATGATTTTTGACATGTATGGTAAGTTCTTATGTAAGTATGTCATTAATGGTTTCTCTAATTGCAATTCTAATATTTTTTGGTGACTCGATGGTCTGGCATTCAAATAGCTGTATCTCTGGTTCTAATTGGAATTTTTGAAAAATTCTTTCAGATTCTGAAAGCTGGATTCACCCTCTTTCAATGGTGTTCTTATGGGATTTTACTATAGGGCCGCATATGCGGCCTCTGGCAGTGAAAGGGTTAATATATTACACAAGAATAACAGTATAAATGACATAGAAATCCCCCGTTGCATAAAGATTTTCATTTAAGAGGATAATTAATTGTAAAAAAAACATGTCGAAGAACATGTTTACTGTAGGGTACAATGTGAGTAGTATATGAAAATGAAGTATTGGTTCAGGCTGTGTTAAGCTACATCTAATTGGGTTTAGGGTTAGATGTACTTAATTTGCCAATAAGTATCATGTACCAATGAGTATCATGTTCTCTGACAACTTGATTGTGATATTGATATTACGCAGTTTCATCAGGGCTTTCATGAGATTGGCGAGTGATTACCTGTATAGACAGATACGTCAAAACGACTATATAACATATTTGTGCTAAATTTACCAGGAATAAACTCATGAAAATAATTATTTTCAATGAATATTGCTCTATAGAATTTGATAATTTTAGATTTTTAACTAATAGCTACCTGGTCATGGTGATCATACATTTTGAACCCATTCTGAGATTTTTTTTCACATATTTTCTGTAATAATTATTTCCATGTTATAGGATATAAAAAATATGCACGCTTGGCCCTCTATAGAAAAAAGACAGACAGGGTAGGGGCACGCATGCCAGGCATCTGCGGCCGTGTAAACAGGCGGCCCGGGACTTGTCGGCGACTGGCGCCTTCTCCTCCAGGGCTATACCCACTGGAGGTGCATTGCCTTTACTGCAGTACTGGAGGCATAAAGCAGGGGCGGGCATAATGTGGTTTGTTGGCGACGGCTACGCCCGGCTACCCCAGCCCCGTGTTAATAGCATTCCACTGAAAGAGGAACTTGCTCTCTATAGACTTTGCAATCAATATGGTTGGTGGCCTGGCTTTTTTGTTGCACTGCAGGGAAATAATAGCCCAGGATGCTTCCCTTAGGGTAGGATGAAATCAATTTGAAAATCTACTACAAATTAGGTTGATAGAAACCACTAGTGCTTGTTTTTTTAATACAGGAAGGGATTGTTTTTAGTGGAATGGGGAAGGTTGGATCTACCAATGATAAAGGATTGCTGTTGGATTAGGTTGATTATAAAGGCTTGTTCTGCTGTTTTTAGCTATGGGTGTTAATTAATATTTCATTCGCGTGGTTACAGTTAAGCACCGCAGTTAAATGATCCGATTATCTAGGTACATAGCATAAAACAGACATATTGTATTAGAACCCGTCATACAAGTAAAACACCTGCATGTAGGTCTAATTCCTTCAAAATATTGCAGAATATTCTGAAATATTTGTATGAAAGCTAACGATTTAAATTCACAATATCCTGAAACATTTATGAGGAAGCTAGAGATTTAATTTCACATTTCCAAACTAACAACACTGATTGTAGATTTAATTCTACATGTACGAAATTTATTTTGGCGTCTACTACAAAGAGTCAGACACTAACTAATGGTGTAAGGGCTCTCTTCTCTGGTCTGGGCATGTGTCGAGGACAAAGAGAGGTAAAGTGAGCGAAGGTCAGTCTTTTCACAGAGCCTGACAGAGACTGTATGTTGAACACAAAGATAGGAGTGAAAAGAAACCTGCATGAGATAGGCCAGGATACTGCAGCCTACACGTGGGTCTCAATGGAAGCCATGTAAAGTGCAGTCTTGTGTGATATTCCGGCCAATCTACTTCCAGTGTGCTCACGCTAGGCGATCTTTGGACCATCCAAAGGATAATCATCTTAATGAAACTTCCCAATCTAGATTACTCCTTCCATAGAAATATTTCTCTTCATATTTCATGTTTACATAGAGGCCAAATTCAACGTTGCAGTTTTGAAGATTTTATGTACAAAACAATCGCTATATCACTACAAAATTGAACAAACATTACACAGAAAATCGTCTAGTTTGAGTCGGCTCTGTGCCAGCGACACCTGCAGGCAATGAGGGATGGTGCGTCGCCTTGCCTGCGCCTATCCAATAGTCGGCGTGAATATGCGCAGTCAACTGTGCGCGGGCAACATATTGGGCGCCCCGGGGCGACAACATGTAAAGGACACTACACGAAGCCACTGAGTTTACAAAGTACCCAGCATCTCCCCGACCTAGCCAATGAATTATAGGTCTGCTAGCTTACTGAATATAGTGTTTGCCTTTGTTTATAAATTTGGATTGGTTTTATAGATATCTCGATGTTTCTCAAATTGCTGGCGTGGGAGGAAGACAGCGTCATTTAATTCGTTTTAATGTCAGGATAAAAAGTGAAATATCGTATAAACATTAATTTTTTCCATTCTCACTGGGGGATTTTGCGGGAATAAATAACACTTGAATAACTATTAATTGAATACAGTAAAATAAGCTCCAAGAACATAACAACGTGGAGAAGATATCAAATAGGATAAAATCTAAAGCACAATACACAAGAGACAGTTATTATGAATGTTAAAGTGTTCTATTAAATGTAACCGCGTTTATTTAAGGAGTCATCTTTTACATCTCTGAAGTAGAATGCGACAGGATAAACTGAAGAATTACACTATGAGAATTACATCAAAGAGGTTAGAGATGTGCACAGCATCACAAAGCACGAATTTTCACATTAATTAGAGTGCTGTATAGAAATTTCAATTCCGAATACGCCCAAGAAACATAATTATTCCGCTTACATATAGCATCAAGCAGCATGTGGCATTTTTCAATCAAGACACCATATGTTATAGGAATTAAATGAATCACATACAAAAATCTGAGAATAAAACAATTATCACTGACTTCAAAGTGGAAGCTTATAATTCACTTTACCATCAGCTGGCCGTTGAATATTGTACAGGATTTGATAAGGCAATAATAAGCCGACCCTTTGTAGTAGTAGTATTTGGCCACCGCCACTTTCTGCCTATTACCCTGAGGAATAGCGCCAGATAACAACCACCCCACCCTCCCAACCACTCCCTCCTTCCAATCCCACCTGTCCTGAAAAATGCTTTAACGTTTTCTTCTTATGAAACGCCGAGCCGGGGATTAGGTAAACACAAGGAGGATACACGTCTCCTCCTGGGCTGTGGAGATGAAAGGACTGGGCCTGCCTGCCATGGATCCTATTCTGTATAATGTAATTTACAGCCTGGCGCCGCCGACACACCTGCCTTAAGGCCCGCCCAGCCGCTAATGCTAGCCCGGCCGGCTATCAGTTGCTCCTGGGCCCGCTGAGCTGCTCCAGTGCCTGTATTGTTGTGAAATGCTCAACCGTTCTAGGCCGAGGCCTATGGAATACCATCTGTTAAAGGAATGAGGTTGTTGCATTTTGCTAATTGTCTAAAATTCTATCACTGGAATGTAGGAGTTGGAATGGCCGTGCATAATTGGTATTTTTCAGGGGTTATGTGTTTTGGTTGATCAATGTGGGTTGTTTTTTTTAATTTAACGAGGATGGTGCATAATAATTGATAGTTTTCAGAGGTTATGTATTTTCGTTAATGGAATATTTTGGTCAATGGGGTTTTAATGGGGTTTTCTTTGAAAAGAGAAATACTGTACGCATAATTTAATATGTGCAACAAATCATCGCAAATGGCCACGCCTGAGAACGTTACAAAGTTTTAGGTTTGAATCAATGCAATCACAATTACAGCACGATAGCAGTATACGGAAGGTTATACCATTTTTCTCCTCAGATCCTTTGCATTACTCTGCCAAAAGTATACAATATCATTGTACAATTATCTGTAATACTACAGAGGGACATAGGTCTGTGTTTACATCAGAATTACATACTCATAGAATATACCACTCACTAAAAAGCACGTGCTTTAGGAGTCATTGTAACAGGAAAACACTATAACTATTCACACTGAAATAAGCATACATAATTATATTGTATGCAAATATTATTTCCATGCAGTATAAGAGGTCCCACCTAGTGCCCTATAGATACACAAACACTAAGCAGTGCCCATCTCCGTCCTGCTCCAAATGCCGGCACATTGACGTACCAAGACGAGCAGCTCAACGGTAGGCAGTAAGGGCATGCGTACGCCAAATGAACCTAATCGTACACCAGTGTCACCCGCAGTTCCGGCGCTCCTTCGCCACGCGCCGCCCCTCAGCGGAACCCATCTAATTGAGAGCCCATATCCTGTCTAATGGCCGCATCGCCAAACCAGCAATTATTCGACGGGATTGATTTCGAATCGTCCGAGCTGTTGGTATGACTAAAAGTGTGCTTATTTAACGACACGCAACAGGGAAAGGATAGTTACTGTGAAAGTAAATGATGTGCAAGTGAAGGCTTTTTTGTTACTCTAGAACTGTCCAGAAGATGTACAGGTTCACTATTCTAGCATGAATATCCCTATGATATCGAATGTTTCACTTGTGAAAATGTAGCTTTTTCCTGTATGGTTTTATGTGTTACTGATATGTACAACTGGACAATTAGATGCTTATATAGTCTATGGGAGTATGTTACAAGAAACCTTGTCAGGTCTAGTCTGCCATATAACAGATATGTTGAGCGTAAAAAAAGACTTGAGCCCTAATCACAATCCGATGGGCCTCTCAATGAAAGCCTAATAAAAAGGCTCCATGGGAGGGATTGCCTTTAAGTGACTTATGTGGATCACAGATGTGAGGCCTAGGGGGTCCTCCAGGGTGAACGCTACCAAAGGATGTCGAGGATTCCCTCAGATCAACTCCACGTACCGACAAATCTTCATTCAGTGGGCGGAAACATGGAGGACCGCCGCTCCTCCAGGGTGGACTATACTACAGGGGACGGTTCCTCCAGGTTGGCCACCATTAAAGGCGCCGCTCCAGTGCACACGTTACTGGTTCCCGGGTCACTGGGATCAACCGATCACTGGTCCATGCAGTGGGGCGCTCCTCCAGGCTCCTCCAGGGTTTAACAGCTGAAAGGCGAAAAAGGTCAATTGGTGCGATAGATCCAAACCGAAGAGCCGCTATGTGAGCCGGGGGATTTCCAAAGGGGTCATCCCCAGAATCCACCCCACCACAAAGCCTGGCTTCACATTGCGCAAAGCTTTGATAAGTCGGCCCAAATCTCCACAGCCACTGGAGAACTTCCCCCGTCCCTGTTCAGGCTTTTGATTAGGGGCATTGGTGTGAAAACTTTGAAATCGGAGGCTGGGTGGAGGGGCTAGTTGGTGTGGAATGGTCCAATCCCGCCTGCTCTGTAGTTAGCGAGGGGTCCGCTGGTACAACTTGAACCGCATGGTCGATAGTATTGATTGGCATTTAAATCGACGGGCACGCTGGACACAGTGGCGGCAGAATAACGTGTTAAACATAGTTATGATATGCCTGAACACCCTTTTTACTGATACGGTAAATAGTTCTCATTGAATGCATCTTTTATTAGAGGAAAATTACAAATATGAAGAAATGCTCAAAATAAAAGTTTGCTTGCAAGAGGAGTATAATTTCAGAATTGAAGTATTTCTGTCAATAAGCAGCAGAACAAAACTGCTAGAATATTTGTAGCAACAGAAATACCCGCATGTCTAAATATTCATCTCATATTTCTCAGACTAAATTGGCTTCGATTTGAAATAAAATGACTGTCGTATGTCTGTGTAAGAGCTCTTCCAAAAGTAGCGTCTTACACTTCAGGACTCCTTGAAACCTGTCCTTGAAAGAAGTGCCCTTGAAATCCCATGTCGTAGGCCTATATATCAGATAGCCACTAAAGATGTTACCGGGGGCCCCCTCTAATGGGTAACTGCATCCATCGCCCCACAACCAACCCTGTCTCCCCGTAAGACATCAATTAGATATGTCCATCGGGGGTAACTGCGCCTAACGAATTCCTTCGCCAGAGGCCAAGTCTAACTACTTGGCCGCCTACAATACCGGATACCTGGGCCTATATTCTATAAATTGCATCGCGGCCCCAGTTGCCTTGTAGGCCCAAATAGGCAAATCCAATTAGGAGAAGCTTGGCATTTCTTCTAAAAGCATCATAGCCCTACGAGTCTGCAGGGCATAGGCCCGACAGTCGGCGCAAACTGCAGCCCAAGGTCTAAGCAATGCAATGGGAAGACTTATAGTCACCCATAGACTATCATTGCAGGCTGGGTTGGCCTGGGTCTAGGGGCAATAAAAAAACTCCAGTACCCTAATTGGATCCAATCCTCCAGAAGGGAAGACCCCGAGCATCCCCTGTCGCGATGGGGCCAGGCCGAATTGCGTGAAGGGCGTGACATAGAACTCCTCTCATGTGAAAAAGTACTTGTCCAATTGTGCGATGCCCTTTTTGGCGGAGCCGCCTGGGCAACAAACGAGCGAAGAAAAAAACCCAGCCTTTTCTGGCTGTTTGTAGGAACAATGTTTTCTGTTGCTATTATTGGGAAGGTGTACAGCACCATAGACTAGCCAGGGCCTTTAGTTATTTCTCTTCCACGGTGACATAATAATACATGTGACTGACATTTGAAATGATATTGTAGAGGGTTTACATTATGGAGATTGTTATTAATAGAAGCAATGCATTAACTGCTAAATGAGACATAATTGCCATCTCCGTCTATCACATATCGTTGAGCCTATTCCGGTCATATGGCGCTTCCCGCCTACGAACAGTAATAGCTTATGGTATCAAATTTCTATTTCAACGATCTCGATATGGCAGCCAAACATACCTCAATGCTTCAAGACATGACAACCTAGCATCTTCTTGAATAGCATCTACATTGCAAAAAGTTTATAGTTATAGGTTTTCTTTGACGTGTAACACATGTACATTCGTTGCTCTTGCTGTTCATGAATACCTGGATATATTGTAATGTCTGGAAGATTCCGCCTATCCGAAAGGTATTCTAGAGGAAATGTTGAATTTGTGATATAGGTTTGCAACATAATGCTTTTGATCTATGGCATTAAATCGAAATCGCAGAATTGGATGCATCAAGTTGAAATGTTTTCCTACATATAGATAATGATAACATAACCGGGTGTTCTAATACATAACTTTGAGGGACCAAATTAGCTCTTTCCCCACTCATGGAACACTACTAAAAATTGCACCTGGATATGTACGTACTCGATGCCTTTGTGTAACACCACAGGGGATAAAGGGTATTATGGTATCGCACTTTATGTTGGAGCACTGGTTGTATGAGGCCTTGGGTAGACTCAAAGTTAGAGGCCGGTCTTCTATAGTGTATGGCGGTCTGCCATGGAGTCACGCCAGTCTTTGGAGAAAGCCAGTGCACTGCTGGTGGTGGTGTTATAGAAATGAGAGGCCGCTGGTGGGTTGGGAGTTGGTGAGGGCGTGTAGCGGCTGATGTGTTAGTTGGTAGTTAAGGTAATGGCAGTAGGCCCTACTTGTGTTGAGGTTGGCTTTAATTTGGTGGAAGAGCAATGTGCATGTATGAGGACCAACTGGACGGGTTTTTATATTTGATTTTTTTTGACCTTTTGTCTTTTCCATTGTTATCTTTTTAACACCAACTACATGAAAAACTTACTTGTGGCTCTGAAATAACACAAAGCAAAAAAACCCAAAATATTTTATAACGATTCAAATGTAAAGACCCTATATTATAGAGATCACAAGGTGTGAACATGGCGGTTAGGATAATTAATTACCATATTAACATGTAAACCTGCGAGCCACTCGGAAAAATATTTCTTATAGATAGAATGATAATTATCAAAATCATGCTACTAAAAATGTTCACATTTCCAAATATGCTCCAATACAATACAAACCACATACAGGTCAATCATCCACAAAGATTGACTTGAAATTGGTCAGAGTTGGATGTAATGGCAGTGTTAGGTGTGATGGCAGTGGGCGTGGTGGGCATTAGGTGTCAAACTGCATGTGGAGGATGCTCCATTGGGCGTGGTAACAGCAGGGCCAATGGTGGCGCCAGCCTCTAAAAGAGCCCAGCCCTAGACCCAAGATGAGGCATTTGACTGCATGCAGACCAGCATGCTGCCAATGCAATCGCCACAGCAGCGCCAAACACCAGCAGCAGAGGGCACTGGTTTGGGGGAGGAGGCCACTCACTGGAGGATGGCGGCGGGGCCTCCAGGGTGGCAGGGGACAAACACCCTGTGCACTGCCGACTGACTCCTCCTGGAGATGGGCCAGCACTTGGATGTTGGCTCCCCTGATGGGCCAATTACCCCAGCCGCGACAAGTCCGTACAGTCAATGTTTGCCCACCAAAACGTCCTAGCATGAACCAATATGAACCTCCGGACTTGGACGACTCCTCCCCTCCTCCACATACGTTCTCTCTCCAGGGCGTTTAATAGTTGGTGGGGACAATCTGCAGCAGCCTAGGTATTGACGTAGGCGTCCAAATGGCGTGGTGGGGCGAGGAAATTTGATGGTTAGCGGTAAAAGAAAATATATGAACGGTATCTGGCATAGAGCAGGCAGTCTATCATAACACCACAGGATGGACGGTATCGACCGTCGGCTTGCATTGGAGTTATGTGTGTTATGAACTGACTTTATGCTTGGTAGTTTATGGAGTCCAGTATTATGGATAAGAGATAGGAGGAGAGTGAAGAGTTCACGTATAGGAATTGTGGGGTTAAGCCAGGGGTATGGACAAGGATATTGCATACAAATCCATCTATGAATGACCCGAAACTTTTCAAAACCTAGTTATTGCATTATTGCTGACGTTGCTATTCCCATGCTAGAAGGAGAGGAGGGACAAAGGTTAACGCTGAAAAAAGTTTGTAATACTAATCAATAATACACTCTCAGGCATCAAAATTATCGAAAAGTAACCACAGATTTTTGACTCCACGCGTACACCAAACGTTTATCATTGTGAAACATAATAAAACATATTATGGTCTGATGGTCTTTCGTACAGAAACACTTGTGAAATCTACCATGTCCCAAGATCTCTATCTGAACTACTCATGGGGCAGCTCTAGCTGAGCTGCTCCAACAAAGAACACTGCTGTCGGAAACACCTTGAGGTTTCACAGAGAGCAGCTCGCCTATAGACTATGGGGACTGCTCGGCAACTGCTCAGGAGGCGTCTGTGTCTTTTACCCCCGCACATCTGTCCGTCACCAGGAGATTATCCAAAGTGGGGGGAGTGGCAGGACCGTCAAGCCCTGACACCCTGGAGAGATGGGCAAAGATTCCTCCTGCGTCAGCCACTGTTTGTCCTAAATCAAAAGCGTAACCCGAGCTGGCGTCGCTCTTGTCAGTTGGCGTCGCCACTGCGTCGCGTCACGTCGCCCCATGTCGCCCCACTCGGCCACCTCCTCCAGGGGGAGATGTCAGCCCCATGTGGCAGTGGCAGGGACGCCCGTCGATCCTCCTCCTGTGCCCTGGTTAATAAATCCTGGCCTTATTGTTTCTATGTCCCAGATAAGTCACGGGCTTAGTTGGCTCAGGGAGACCTGATTTGGAAGATCGATTACTGAACTGCTACCACAAGCACGTTAACCCTACATAGAAAAAGAACGGTGTTAGTTTTACAATAAATCAACAGTGTTTGTTGACTAATAAGCTAAGTTTTAGTATTCTAGTAGTTTTTTTCTATGCCTTACATTTCATGTAATAGTTTCCTGGTGATCTGAAATATGATACATAACAGCAATGGATACACACGCAGCTTAAATAGCTGGTTATATTAAATTTCGTGGACTAGGATTCAAAGTAGGCCTGCTAATACATTAAACCTCCTGATCGCGTTAGCATGAAGAAACGATGAACTGTCAATGCATCTTTCCACCCAATGTATAACGACATTTAACACATTCCTCAAATCGCCGTATTGTAATTCCCTTTATAGAAGTAGTCAGAATGAAAATCTAGATGTCAAAGTCGAGATGCAATCAGAAGTATCAAAACGATATGTATTGCATACTTACACATAAAATATCTGGTGTATATCATTATCAGGTGTGTGGCTGTATTCACGAATCCGCGAACCATTCCTAAAGCCATAGTTAAAGTAACCCGAATTCCTCATAGCTGCTTAGTTTGTCTTACCAACGCTTTATACTTCCCGTTTAATATCTGTAACCTGATAACATAGACCAAATGGATTCATTCTAGTGTCAGCCCTCCAGAGGCACTTCTCTTTCAGCCAGACCCTACATGAAATCCTATAACCTTTTCATCCCCATTCATACCTTGATACCTCAGTGCATATCTATGCTACCTGTAGGCATCCTCCCCCCCCCCTCCCCTCCAGGCCTCTCCTCTTTATGTGCCTGTAATCCTAAAAGCATACTGCCTTAAAGGAACCTCCCTCTCCTCACATAATCACCCCTAAAACAAACCACACCTATAAACGCCAGCTTTAATAACCCGGTTCCCCCCTTTTTCATGGACTAAGCACCTGTTACCTCTTTGCTCTTACAGAGTCGAACTGCACGTTCCCATCCGACTGGCAGGGCAGTTGGTACAGGGCAGGCGTTGGCGAAGTGGAGATCAAAGAAAACAAGATAAAGGAGCAGGGCAAGCAAAAAGGTACCTGCATCGATCACCACAACGACTACTATCTACTCGAGAACAGGTGAGATTGCAATGTCCTCAGGGGAGACTAGAATGACTTTGAATCTTTGTGTAGGCCCCTCAGGCAATTTCTGGGAGAACTAGATAGGATTTGGGCTTCAAAAGTAGTGTTTTTTATATTCGAGAAGATTTCATTTGGATTAGACGTTGTGATGATTGAGTGAGTAATTGAATAAGCTTGACATCTGAAGTCATTGGTTATAAGGTAGGTTTTACTGGTTGCTAGTCCCACTACAACTTAGATTATACTCTATTGAATCGCTAGTCTGACACTGATTATCTTATTAATATGACACGCTTTAAATTTAGAATATGGAGAAACTGACATTGCGCTGTCCCCTTAGGCAATCTCTTAGGGAACTAGGCAGCCTTTAATTTGTGCTTCGAAATAGTCTTTCTATTGTTCAGTAGGATTTCATTAGCATTAATCAATGTGATGATCGAGTGAAAAGGATCTATCGATTGCAAATCCAACAGCTACTTAGATTATATTTATGCAGTGTTAATTAGGTAATTCAACTATATACGCTATTAGTTCTATTTGAACTAATAGAATGATTTACACCTTTCTATTAGCGGTCTTGAAGAAACAGTTCTTGCTGACCCGGGGAAATTCTGTATTGTTACTATTTCATAGGGGAGACCTTTAAATTTATCACCAACATCTAGAAGAGCATGACTGTATACACGTGAAAATGTTAGTAAAACCTTAGATAAAAAAACAGCATCATATGAATAACATTAGACTTGCTGTATCTTGCACGGATGCATTTATGGGACGACTCTTCAATAGTTATCTGATATTTCTATGGAACGTCTTGTTTTACACTGATTATCCTATTAACCTTTCATGCTTAAGAACATGGAGAATCGGATATTTGGTTAGATATTGCAACATCCGACAGAGAATGACCATCCTGATTATTTGATGAAAATTGGATACAACTCGTGCGTATGGTTATTTTCAATCAACTGTAAGTAGAATTCTCAGATAGCCTAACAGAGCTTTGTTGAAAGATATAAATAACATGGTGATGAATGCCTATTTGAAATAAAGCTTAGTAATTCAAGGCAATCCGCCGCTGTCAACAATGTTATTTCTCAAATGGTCCTACCTAGTGCAATCAACGCCTGGTTACTTATCCAACAAACTTATGAATGAGCAAGTTTAAGGTAGCCGACATAAGCCTAGTCCTTCCAGTAAATCCTTCATTGTGTTTCCAAGACAGTTACAAAGGCGGAGCAGAGCTTGGTGAAATTGCAAAATTGCATAATCAGATCCACAATACTCATGTGCAGTTACCGGGAGGGCAGTTTCGGTTACAAGATGCCTCAATCTACTAAACGTAATTGAACAAGCTCCATCTCAAATGTAGCCGTGTGAAATGTGTCAGGAAAATGTGGTCAGGATGGGGGAGTACGTGGGGGTGGAGGTGCGGTAGAAGGAATGAGGTTTATCATTCGAGTCCTCCCACACTAGGCTAATTTTTACAATTATGTCCAATGTCCAATCGGTCGGGATTTAAATTTTACACATTGAGGATGGATCCTAAAGATGAACAGACCTTTTAGCGATGTAACTAGGCCTACTTGTTACACATAATATTATGATAGCTCACAATAAAGGAAACAACTACCTCTAGTTTTGGACAAAGGTGAAAATGAGCCAGCACTTTTTATTGGTTTATATCCTTAGGCTTAGATACCAAACTATCTATAGAAAACAACGAAATTGTCACAACTGCTCACGCAGCTGAGCAGCTCCTCAGTTACCTAGTTCCATAAAGACCCAGCTGCAGAGATCCGCCTCCATGCAACAACAATACATCAGTTCGACACTTGCGCTGGGATCCAACCTACTCTTGGGGATATCGGATTGAGCGGTGGGACGGCCCAGCTGTGACGCTGGGTACAAGCGATAACCGTGGTAGTCCTTTTCTGACCTTGTTGTCTCTTGCATATTACATTGAGTGACTAGCGAATTTGGATGGTACTGCAGTCTATAATCGTCCAATATGTTATGGTGCTCACACGGCGTGACAACCGGAAGGGGCGGAGCTATCAAAGCCTAGTGCGGCCCAATGCAGACAGGTGACGCTGCGGGCGATCCCAACAAAAACATGGTCGATAGCTGAGACCCACTTTGCCTATGCCCCTCTGCGAATTCACAGGAAATCGGCCACCAAGATAGAATTCCATGCTACTGCAAAAGGTTTTACTCTCTCACTCATCCCCCAGCGGCGTTTCGACCGCATAACTGAGTTTTATAATTAAGAAACAGGCCACACGGGATGGTTACAGTGAGATTGTCTTTCTAAAGAGAATGCCATATTGGGTGAGTGAGAAATTAAGTGGGCAGTACCGACAACTTATGTTATATCATGGTGAGAACAACGTTGATAGATCTGTCTTGGTATGATTAAGGAGGCCATGGAGCAGGGAACCCAAAAGCCAAGTCCCTACATTGAATCAGATGAGACCTCACTTTAGGCTTGAGATGATGGTAAAGATGTAACCCATACTAAAGATAAACCTCTGTTGTGTCATAAACGCCTCTTCTACAGGAACGTGTACAGATTCAAGCGAAATGATTATGAAATCATCAAAGCCAACATTCCTTTTAACTCAACAAGAAACAGCAATAGAATTGACACATGTATTATTCAATCTAAAGAAAACCCAACAACATGGATCCAATTAACTCGGGATGGCTTTCATTTTCAGTTTACCAGCTAAGTTTGACGCCATAGTTCGATGCTCACTAAAGGAATTCGAACGGGCATCATTAAAAAGTGCCAATTCACAGCCGAAGAAACAATACCCAACGAGTAATGCTACACCCTTAAACAACAATAAGCTTTTATTTGAACATTGCCTGGCTGTGTTTATCTTCTGGGGAAAAAACCGCTTCCAAGTGACCTTAATTCATAAAGTATGGCGCCCTTTACTCTCTTGTGTTACTGAAGCAACCTGATGAAATTCCTGAAAGCCGATTACAAAACAAAAACAATAAGAAGGTTTGTGGTGTTGGTTTCAATGGCTGAAGATAGGGGGCGCGGCGAGGAGGCCTTCCGGTGCACGTGAGAAAAGCGTATCCGGTGTGCGCGCGTTGGAGATGATGAATAGCGCCCATTCTGCATCGAGATCTACCTCCGCGCCAGAAAATGAGTCCGTGAGACTATACTCAGCGATGTAGGGAGAAAACTCGCCACCAGTAGGCTAATACTATGCCCTGTGGGCTACAGTAGTCTTGCCATTTTCATCGGCTGTGGCCAACCTAGTTGCACCTACAACTCCTCTCATATTGAGGTAGGCAGCAATGGCGGATCAAGGGGATGGGGGAAGGGTCAAAAGGGGCGGTTGCCCCCGATTAGACCGAGTTTAGATTTTTCTAAAAATAATCTACGTTTCTTGATTCGTACAAATCTGACATTATTTACTTTAACTTTTTTTTATGGGCGGGGTGTGTTGGTTTGCACCCCCCTCCCTCTAGATGACTAATTCTGGATCCGCCCCTGGGAGGAGTGGCAGAATGAATGGCGCCCGGTTATCTTGGTCACTTCTCTATCAGGGGGCATCTCCTGGGTACAGGCTCTTCCAGTGTGCCCCAGCCTCCTCCAGCCTGACAGGTCCAGAGATGGATCAGTGGGCGCCATGCTCGCGTGGCGGAGCTGGCGTCGCATACGGTTGGGGCTATGATGGATGCACCACCCTGGAGGAGGTGTTGGTGGTACTGGAGGCGGTGGTGGGTGGTGGGTGGTGGCTGAATGTGATGGGGGTAAAGGGGAGGGGGATATAAGGGTATCTGCAGGGATCGGATGTTCAAGCTGAGACCAACCTATACACCGTCCAGCTTGAGCCCATGTTACACTTAGGAATTTGACTATCAGTAATTTAGTAACTTGTAAACCCATGCAAGCTACATTACATTTTAAGGAGAATCCCGAATAATTTCTGATGATCTATAACATATTTGCTTCTTGAGCCTATAGTAAACCGTGTGAGAATGTAAGGCGCCTTGGTCATGGCCTGATACCACCAAGTAGATTCAAGTCATACAAGGTGATATATGCAAGGTGGAAGCCCGTTTCCTACGTAAACAATTTCAACGCATTGGCATGTGTTTGCACTGATAGATTTTATCTAGATTTTCCTGATGTTGCCACATCATTGACCAAGTGTGAATCTGGCCTAACAGTCCAATATTAATGTTTCCTTCCACGTTCCATTATAATCGAGTTGCCGATGCAACTGAAGACATTCCCCTTAAGCTGTTTTTGCCCGCCATAGAAAAGGCGAACCAATGTCTTTTCATTGAAGAATCATCAAAAATGGGAAAAATGGAGAACAAGAGTGATGACTCATAAAAAGCAGTCCATGCAGAGCAACAAGCTTGCGTGACGGTATTAAAGATAAAACATTCTCGGAGAACAAAGCTTGTGCATGAAATGTAATCAAAAGCTTTTGTCAAATGGCATCCAGTACCTTTTCTAAATTCCTCTAGTTTAGCTGTTTAGCGTTAGTACATTCCGTTATACTCAGAAATTTGAATGGTCTATATGCAATATGTATATACCATTTAGAGATACCACAGATTCAAACTTCAAATAGTTCAGAATATGTAAACCATTTTGTGCAGTAGTACGTGTAAAACATTTGCTTTACTAGAAAAACATAATCAGTCAATTTTATACAAAATCGCCGAAACATTGCAGGCAGAACAGTTGAAATTCATTATAATTTTTCAAAAATGTTCTTCACTAAAAGGCTTAGCGCGCGAAAGAGTTAGCGTGCGAACAGGAGAATTCCATGCTGTGTTGGCGGGCGTCTCCAACGAGATTGAAATACCAGATGGTTTATCGGCATTTGCCACTTCATGCCCATAATGGAAATTCTGTGGGCCAGTTTCGGGTCAGTTGCTTTTGCCTAATCGATGCGACGTGATCCACTGGCTGGACAAAGCCATGAAAGGGTGTCAGTGTAACAGCGGGTATGATGGAAGTTGGGGTCCTGATCCCTCTCTTACAGAAAGGAGCCCTCGGCCAGGCCCTAACGCCTTACTCCCCCGGCCGTGAGACGGGGGCGGCGACTTGAAAAGGCCGGCGTGGCATTCCACCGAGAACATGCAATCTCTCTGATGGGAGAATGTGATGGGAGAGCGTTGGCTGTGATAGGAGACTGTCAGCTCGCAGTGCAATCGAGAACGTGGCTCTGCAGGCTGTGCATGGTAGGGTAGGTGGGTGATATTCTCTCTGAGGCACTCTCTGTTTCCTCCGGCTGAGAATGGTTGCAGGTGAGGGTGCCTTGGCAGTATGGGTGACCGGCCGCCTTGGGGATAGGGGCTGATTCCATCTGTGTGACTGAGCATGCGCAATACTCCTTTTGACAGCAACTTTCAGTTGCTTGACCAAAATGAAAGAGGGGCGAGCCCCGAGCTGCTCCAAGCTCATGCGAGTCAATCATGCCAGGTCTGGCGTCTCAATCGGCTCAGCAACATAGCCACAATTAAGCCATAGCCTTTTCACATATCTCTCACTTAAACGGGCAAAGTCTGGACTGCTCAGACTTTTGAGTGGCTGGGAAATGTGTTTTTGACGCTTTACATCGTACTTATAACAGGTTGGTGTCAGTTGCCTGCTAGTCTAAAGTGAGAAACATGGTCATACTTCTGTAGTTTCCATTTACATGTCTTCTACAGAATGACTCCCCTTTCGGCTGGCGTTCACTTAAAAGCAATCAACTGTAAGTAATAGCATTTCAAAGCCATTGGGCTGGAGACAATCAACGCGGATTTGTAGTTGCAGGAACACGTTTCTGAGACAAAAATAGACCCTTTGATTTGGTCATTGCCCTTTGTGCATGATCCCTTTCAATGTCTGTAAATGGGCGTGATTTGAGAAGAAAATCCCTGAGAATTATTCGCTCTAGGAGTGGCAAAGCAAAGCTTGCAGAGCAATGCCTTCGTTAAGCCGGAGAATCCGTCGTCCTGGGCCTATTCCAGTAATGAGTCAGCCTCAGAAGTGTCCCATGTAGGCAATACTTGGAGGAGAGGAGTAGGCCTACTTGGGGAAAACAACTATCGAGTTGCCCCCCGCGCCCAAATCACAAATGGTGATTTTCCTTTGCCTACCCCCTTGGCAAAAGAAGAAGCCAAACTGACGAACAAACGGCCCGATTAACCCATTGACCGCGGTGCCTCCCACCCTCCAGGGTGCCAGCCAAGCACCCTGGAGGAAGACAGGAAGGAGGGAATGTGGTTGGAAGGTGGGTGGGATTGGTTGGATGCTACTATCTGATTGTCCTCGCGATTTAAAAACCGCCAGTAGAAATAATAGACAGTTATAGGTACGTTACGTATCATTAGAAAGTATTGTTAATTCTCTCTCAACTGGTATGTAACATAACTCGGTTCCTGTCATACTTGGAAACTGAATAGAAATAAACTAATTCGCGGTAAACAAAGTGGAACACCAGCCTCAGGAGGAACTGGGAAGTGGTTGGTGTCAGGAATCGGGGGTGGAAGTAGGAGGTGAATGGGGGAGGTGTCTTGTCGTTGCCTGCCTCTCCTCAATTCCTGCCATTCATTGCGATCCTGTTAATTGTCCTTCCGCAACCCAACCAACACCGATCACCGCAGCAATTCCTCTTTATTGCTTTATCCTCGATTCCCCGCGCGCGTGGACCGTCTTCATTTGGGTCCTTTCAGGCGCGAATGTTGTCGACGCGCGGCAGTTGTCTCCTGTTTTATCGCTCGCCCCACTCCCCCCCCCCATCCCACAACCCCCACCCCAACCCCAACCCCCACAAAACACCCCTCTTTCTGCCTGCTTCCTTCCCTGCCGTCTCCGACCAAGCGTCCATGGCTCTGATTCTATTCCAGCAGAGACGGCTAACTTCCACAGACAGTGATTCGCCGGGGTGATCTATCTCGATCACGTGTCTAGTTGAGTTTGGATCCGCCGAGCCTGCCGTTGCCATGGCAAAGGAATCGTAACGAGATAGTCATTATCTGGTTAGGAGCCCCCCTCGCTCTCATGTCGAATTGCATCCCGTAATCGGCAGTAATCCTCGGGATTCCGCTTTTGGAGATTTGTGTTGTTCGCTTCACATGCTCTTTCTTTCTATTAAACAGTGGGAAGGTTCCATAGTGTGCCCTCCAGGCGTTCACAACGCTGAATAGTTCATAGCATTGCCACTTGGCCTTGCGTTTGTTGCAAACAGAGCGCTTTTGTACTGCTGCAGGAAATAATTGTGTAAGGCGAGGAAAGCTAACAATACTATTCGGATTTATCAAATAACGCCTCTTCTTTGGTTGGGATTTTCAATACCCAACGGGTGAAATCCAATACCAATGAGGTTAAATGTTTTAGCTCTCCCACGCATATTATAGGAGAACAATGTAAATGTTTTGTATCACAATGAATTGAAAACACCTCTTCATCTCGATGAATTGTATGCAAAGAAATGATTGACACTCTTCTGTAAAACGGTTTCACATAGGCCTATTTATTTAGTAAAATACAATATGAAATTCGATACATGTACATCCTGGCAATGCCATCAAACAAGTTATCTATTTATTTACCTATCAAAGACATCTTCGGATTACCTTTATCTTCCGGAGTTGGTAGTACATTTATGTAGTAGTGTCCTCAAAAAGCTTTATTGTTTAAAATAATCACCCATTCTAAGAACGGATATCGATGCTGACTCGTGGACTTTGAGCTAAACTTGTTAAAATTAGCATTGTTCTAGCAATGTTTAATTCCAAACTCCGGCTAGACCATTGAACCCCTGACCTCTGCTAACCCATCCATATTAAAATACGAACCGTCTGATGTGGGTCTGACCTCCGCTGACTCACGAGCAACTCGCGAGCAGCTCGGAGCAGCTCACTTGGTGGCATCCTGCCTGGGAGCTGGTCCTCTTTTATATTAGTGTTGAATATCAAAGCAACACAGCACTCCTGTCTGAGCTAATGGGAGGCTAGGGCTCACGTAGGTCTCGGCTTGCTTTGACGGGGCATGTCAGCACGACAGGTTGGCCATTGCTGACTTTGTCACAACCAAATGTTTTTTGTAACCTGACTTGGGCTGATAAAGGGCAAAGCGTGAGCTGTATGTCTGGGGAATATGTTTTTTTTTTCTACACGCAATTATTGCAATGCTTTACGTGCATGATGTGAAGAAAGGTCTGGATTGAGGGTATATTGTATATCTAGTCTAAAGGTAGCCTTTTTTTTTTTTTAGAATAAGTGGCTTTCTGAAATGAGAATGGTAAGTGGCCTTTTGATATAAGAAGATTGGGAGAGAGGGGTCGGGTCTCATAAGTAGCTCTATTATGATTATGCAGGACTTTGTTGCTTTTGCTATAGGAATTTGAAGCCTAATCCATCCCAGTTTCTCCATGCAACAAGCTACAAAGACAAATTTGTATGCTTCTCAAATATTGACAATCGACCGAGATCGTGATCGAGTCACGAGAAAAGGCAAACCAAACACACCGACCCTTGGACAGCAAATCCATAGTTACAAACCCAATTTGCATGAGGAAAGTTTGACTCACTCAATCACCGTTAAAGGTGGAAAACGGATTTCACAAAAATCAGGTTGCATTAGTTCCCCTTGGCTGGGGCCATCGATGAGTGGGTGATTGCTATTGAAGATAGACTCCCAGGGGCCAGGCCAGAAGGGGACGGTGACGGGGGCTGGGGGCTTTCAAGGGAAATCAGTGAAATATGTAGCAAAAGGAGAGGGTGGGCGTTATGAGTGGTGGTGGGGTGGTGGGGGTGGCAGTGGCATAGGTGGTGCAGTGGTGGTGACCATAGGGTGTGAGGGAGTTGGGAGGGGGGTTAGGGAAGCAGCAGCGGTCAATCCACCCTGGAGGAGGTCACGTCCTCGGCCCACACCTAACTCCATCAGGCCCTCCAGTGTAACATCATTACACCCTCATTGTCGTTATCAATGGCAAAAGCCCAAGCCCCTGCTGCCGCCGCCGCCGTCCAAAAGGGCCCCGCCTCCTTTCATCCCGAGAGCTAATTCAGTAATGGTTTAGCGATCGTTCTCAACGCTTGTCGTCCTCAAGGAGGCTGTCCTCACTTGTGGTCCTAACGCGATTTCCTGGCCAGCGATGCATCGCCTAGCGATGATCGCCACCCCACTGTCAAGCCCCCCAAAGGTATTTAACTTCGAGACTTTGACTCCAGCCAATAGGACACTGTCAGATTTTTACTGGCGAATTTAGATTAAGTTGCAACCATGTGCTTATGTATGCGGCTCGATCAAAGGTATTCATGCTCTTTATCATCGTTAGGACGTCAGTGCATTCTCTCTTAATATGATCTCTGATGTATATGGATCAAGGGGATTCTGTTAAGGTGGTTTAGGGTGGTGCTAAAGTTAGTAAAACTCCAACAAGTGCTGTAGCTAGTTTCCCCAAGAAAGCAATGCTAATGCCTGTCGGTTACTGTCCAACCCTTCATCAAGCCTTCATCGCCTGCACACAGAAACTTAATTGGCTGGAAAAGCTTTACAATTCTTCGATTGATCAAATATACGAAGTCAGTATTATGTTGCTGAAATGGAATAATACAAATCTTACCTATTCCAATCTCTTTAGTTGTGGACACTTGATTGATCTTCGAAAAGATTATGTTGTCAAGCCTTAAAAGTTACAATGTGGATTGGCTTATTGCCGTGGTCAAAGTAGACTAGTGCAATACGGCCCTCTCCAAAACTCCTCACCCTCCCTCCCCTCACCCCACCACTAGCACTGCCCGCCCGTTCTAAGGTGGAAATCAAATTGTGACCGTTTCACAAGAGAAGGCGTTCTCCCTACCTCTCCTAACTTGGGTGCCAAACATTGTCTGTGGTCAGCTCTTCCGTGGTCCCGGACTTACAGGAGGAACCAGGGGGTGGGCAGTGTTGACGCTGCTTCAATACCCAGGTCTTTCTGTGGTCAATAAGGGCTTGGTGGCTTTGGGCACCCACCGACGATTAAATCGCCGCCTACGCACCCCTTAATACCCCTATCCTCCCGACCATCCATCCCTCTAACATCTCTATACCCTGGCCATCCAAGGCTTAAGCCACCTAAAGTAGAAATCTCTTTGCATTAATTCTCGGATTTCTGGACTTTTGTTTAAAACTTTCTCGAAATTAGATAAAGCCAAATGCAATTTTATCTATTTAGACATATGGTTATTGCGAAACCCTCAGATATTTAAGCCTAAATTGTGGTTGGTAGTTTCAGAGACTGAAGTATATTGCTATCTTCTAACTTGAAAATAGTTCGCTTGAGCGTACAGTTTAATTTGCCCCATCAATATCCTGTTGGAGGAAAGATTTTGTTTGTTTTAAGTGTGAACAGCTACCAGGGGCTGTGGTTAAATAACCTTTAGCTAGAGTATAATGCTTGTCATTTGAGATTGGGTCATTTCAATATAAGATTTCCTTTCATAAGCAGATAAATCTGCACCACCATTCAAATGGTGGACGTATTAAAAATGTCATAGATAAAAGACATATATATGACTCTACAGGTAATAAAGTCCTCGCCCGTCTTCTTCGTTGACATGCACTTGATGGGTGTCTATGTCTGTTTATTATACAGGAAGTCGCACAGACTATGAAGACCATGAAATGTGGACGTTTACATGTCAAATAGACTTTATTGTTCTATATCATTTTACCTTCAGTTCATTTAACTTTATCCATCATAGCAATGATCTTCCATATACATACATGACATCAAAATTATATGCATACAAGTTATATTATTTACAATCATCATTTGTGAGATTATACTTTTCTGATGGGGTACTAGATTAAAGACCAAGTAAGCTGTCTGACTACTTCTTCAAAGGTTCTTCTTTAGGATAAGTTACAGAATGTAAAGCTACAGGAATATGGGTGGACTCTTGAATTTACAAAAGACTACCTCAAAGGTCTGCATAAAGGTCATCTCATGGTTTTCTCATGCAAGAAATGTCATATCACGAAGGTGTTCCAACAATTTCTCTTTACTTGCAGGAAAGGAAACTGTGTCTCCTGTCTCCTAATGATGAAGCGCCACGACAACCTCATTCAGTATAAAGAAGGTAAGGACTATCAATTAGATATATCATATAAACTTATATATATTTGTCACATTTATGATACATAGGCCTACATATGCATCTGTACATATAGATGTTCAGCTAGCACGTGCAAACATAAATATACAGCTGACATTACACCTACATCTATACACGAAAATATAAACACATGAGACTACGATCTTTACTACTGCTACGTAAAGGTCTTTTCTTTTCGAAATCATTATACACCGCACTCTATGATTGAACTCAGGACATGTGTAGACAAAATTATGAAGAAACATATGAGGCTTCCGATGATGATACCTAAACCATTGTTGATGATGTACATCTCCGATAATACAGCACACTGGAGGAGCTGATAGCCCTGGCTTCTATCACGGTTTAAAGTGGGTCGCATACATAATGAACATGGGTCCTACCGCTTCTAGCAAACGATAAGCAGACCTCCAAAGGCAGGGCTTTTTTCACCCATACCTTTTCCCGAGGCTTCAGAATCGAACCAGCATTCCTGGCATACTTCAGAACAGGAACAGCAGAGACAGAATACAACCACACCAGTAAGCCGATTACAGGGAGGGGCTGGTAGATTTTTTGTATTTCCTATATGGTAAGAAACGGCCGTAGTGATGCTGCTGGTAGTAGGGGCTTTTGAATCATCCGACGCCCTCCTCCAGATGTCACAACCAGTTGAATGGATGACCTACAATTGTCAGGCAGTGGGGAGTCTTCTGCCACCATAGCTTCCTTCCTGCGTCGCCCTGGAGTGGTAGAAACACCACCTGCCTCGGCGCACTCATAAACCCCCGTCTGACAGCCGCTGCCTTGGCGCCACACTCCCGCCTGTTACACAACAATTTACTCTGACAGCACTGTCTCTTTTGTTTGTTAACCCTTTCCAGCCGCGCCAATCTGACGGCTGGTAGAGTGAAAAAGTACCCCAGTGCCTCTCTCTGATGACGGCCCAGACGAAAGGGTTCTCATGCGAGCGTGGTGGGGCCCCATGTGTGCTCAGTTCGTCATGTCCCTTTTTTGCTGCTGTAAATAGTTGTAATAGCAATGTAAAATGGGTTTGCCTTTTTGCATGTAATTGCTGGTTGGAAAGCAAGGTTCGACCACACGGCAATTTGTTCCTATTTTACTTGCTCTAGGGTGTATTGAATTAATATTGCTAACAAAACATAAACAGTTTTAGAAGGGAGAAAGGGTCGAGAGCACCGTATGTTTCTCATTTTAAGATTTATTTGGCGCTAGGCAAAATTTACGGTATTACATCCCTTGCCATATCTTTTTATTCTCTAAATACAAATACTACTTTCAAGCAGATGTTGGTTGTATATTACTTCATTAAAAGTTACCAGTTTATAACGTTGAAACAAATCAATATCAGCTGACTTACATCTACGTTCCTATACTATGAGCAAATTCCATGTCAGAATTCATCCTTCGTGCGGTCAGTTGAAGCAGATACCAGTCCCCCAAACTCGACCCGTGGTGGCCTCAAACATAGCCCTGCGCCCAGGCCCCATTTGCCTGTGCTACTCACGCCTTGCCCCGGCTGCACGTTAGTGTGTTAGTGGCGGGCGATCACACGGCCCCGGAGACACTCAGCCTTAGAAAACACTGACCGGGGGTCTGCATCCTGATCAGATTTTCTCCGCCTGGCCGGATAAGGCGAGCAGCTCAGGGAGGTGGGGGGAGGTTGCGGGAGCAGCTCGCGAGCCACTCGTAAAGGGGGTCAGTCGGACTGAGTCGCTCTGAAAGCTGTAAGCTGCTTTTACATTAATCAGTATACCGGCTTCTCTTTCCTCCACGCGCTCTCTGCCATGCCACTGCTGGCTCCAGACGATCGGGGCTGCTGGGGGGATTTGGATGAAACAGCCAGGGTGTGGGGCCCGTATGAATAAACCATCGCGCCATCCATCCATCTATCTATCTCTCCACATGGCGTGTTTGGGAGGCATAGGGTGGGGGAAGGGTTTGGGGGTAGGTTGGTTGGTTGGTGGCTCCCATGCCTATGCAATGTAAATGCATAGAGGAGGCGCCCGGAGGAGTAGGGGGGTTGTCAGAGAGGTGTCAGTGGTAGGCCTCGACCCTTAACCCCGACATGGAATAAAGATGGTGCCTGCTGTCCTATACGTTGGCAGGCCTTATGATGAAAAAGAAAGTCTGCCTACAGAGGAGGGAATCATGGGCGCTGGATGCTGCCGCGAGATCCTGTCTTAGGGGATAGCAATGGACGAGAGAAAGGAAAAAAAGAAGGGAAAAAGAAAGAAACGTGTATGTATGTGTCCATATATTCTGCCTTGGTCGGATAAGGTGAGCAGCTATTCCACCTTCCCGATCGATGAATTGATGACCAAGTCGCGCGAGGTTTGTATGATAATAGGGGAAGGGGAACAGAAGTAAAGAAGGCAGGACGGAATTGAAATGGAAAGATCATCACATCTATAAGTTCACGTGATTTAATACTAATAACCCTGAAGAAAAAGGAAGGATATTCATAAAGAATGTAATCATTGTACAATAAGTAAATGAAAATAATAGAGAAAAAATTATATCTGAGAATATTATTATTTTCAAATCTCCTCCACACAAACCACACATTATTTTGTAATTGACGAGGGAGGAAAAGGAGAAAGTAAGAGTAAGCAGAGAAGTCATCAGTTAAAAGAAGTAGAGCCTGTTCTCATGCGGGAAGGTGTGATATCTGTCACCTTCAGCCCAGCCGTAAAGTACGCCGCGTCGGGCGCCAAATGAAGAAACATTGATTCAGCGTTTGGAGAGGGACCATCCATCTTAATTACGGTAAATC
The DNA here is from genome assembly GCA_936440205.1 of Lepidonotus clava. Taxonomy (NCBI): domain Eukaryota; kingdom Metazoa; phylum Annelida; class Polychaeta; order Phyllodocida; family Polynoidae; genus Lepidonotus; species Lepidonotus clava. The sequence continues at coordinate 42,485,097 of OW387134.1, forward strand.
GAACATATCAGAAGAGAAAATTAGCCGGCCGCCCGCCTTTGAGCAGCGTCACGTTTGAATTAGACCCTTGGGCTGGCCGCCTGCCGCCCCTCATTCGCCTACCTCAGGTCCTATTCATTAAAAGAATGAATTGGGCGCCGCCCTGGCCCCGCCCCGGCCCCGGTTGTATATCGGCATCAGATTAAGTCCACCCCGACCCTGTGGTCAGTATTGGTCAGCAGCGGTCAGCAGTGGTCAGATGCTGGGTGTGGATGGCATTGGGGAAGTGGGAAGGGGGATTTTGGTTTGGACCGACGTGGTTGGGATGGGGGGTTGGAGGGCTAGGGGATTGAGGGTTCGGACAGTTGGAGGTAGGGGGTTGAAGGGTTAGGGGATTGGGGGTTCTGGGTCTGGGATTGGGGGTTGGGGGTTTGGGCGAATTGGGGGGTGGGGGAAGTTGGGGGATTTTGGCTTGGACCTTAGGGGCTGGGGGGTAGGGGGGCTGAGTCACACGCTGTGGTCAGGTCATGAAACTGTCTGATTCTCACCCACTGACCACTGTCTAGTGCCGTGTCCGAGGGGGCGGACATGCGAACCGCCACGGCCAGAGTAATGACCGCTGTCCCTAACGGCCGACCCAACCACAACCCAGCAACCACCACTGTCCTAAATTTAGCCCATCTTGTCTGCTCCGAGGTCGGATGACAGAGTAGTGCGCACGAAGGTTTCAGAGGAGAGTAGTTCTTATAAGAAGTTTCAGAGCACCCTTTGAGTACGTCTAGGCTGATACTGGAGCGGTTCTGGAATTTTGTATCTGGAACATTTCGGAAACATTTCAAAAAAGTAAATAACTGGTACCGAGCGGCCGCGGGATGTTAATTATGGGTATGTTTTATTGTCTCTTTTATTATTACTTTTTATCATACCAATATGTCTGCTGTGTAGGGATCCATGCATGAATATTAATTAAGGGATCCCCACGTGACCTAGAGTCCCTCTACTTGCTGGGTCCAGTCTCTGGATGGGTAGAGGTGCGGCAGCAGGGAGAGGGAATGGACAGGTCACCAGTAGAGCCCAGTGTGGGACAGTGTACTATAACATCAGACAGAAGTACTGGAGAACCTGGAAAATAAAGTAATTTCACCACCACCAAGTTTGTTCATCACCTATATGATCCAGTCAACATTAAGCTGTAACCGAGAACATTTCAAAAACGTATCGAATGTCTCAAGTAATTCAAGAGGTGTTCCTAATCACTTTACTATCACTTCCCTAGCTGTTCTCGAACGGCCTCAGCGTCGCTCCGAGCACAGGCCTAAACTAATGTGCTCACATCCCGAGCATATCATTATACAGAGCAGTTTCCAAACTAACTGCTTCCGGGCTGCCCCAATACGCCAAAGTGTGAAGCAGCTGTCAGGAGCATTTCAAAGACAAATTTAGAAAAGGTTTTGAGCAAATCCAGGGGTGTTACTAAACCAGTTGCCCTGGTTGTTTCCAATCAATCCACGTTCTCTGAGCATAGACCTTAACTACTTTGCTCACCTCCCGAGCATTATAATCATACCGAGCAGTGACAAAGTTGTTCAGGAGCTACCTCGAACACCCCCGAGCACATACCAAACCACACCGAGCATATACCGAGCAGTTCCTGAACCGCTCCCAAATTTCCCAGCACACCCAAGCACACATCGAGCAGTTCCCAAACACACCAACACATGTACACCCTCAGTACATCCCTGGCATCTCGAACCGCTCCCAAATACCCCAAGCACACCCGAGCAGTTCCCGAGCTGCTCCGGCTGTCAGAGACTGAGCTGCTCGCCGGAAATAAACCTCTGACTCCCCGCAGCATACTACAGATTAAAGCCGCCATAAACGTCCCCTGGGTTTGCGTGACAACCAACGTTGGTGTCAGAGCCGAGGTTTGGGGGTGTTCTAGTCCCTTGTATGCAGTAAAAGCACTGATGTTTAGACGGAGATTTGACTCTTTGTATGGTAACAGGTAGCAGGATTTGATTCATATTATAGTTGAGCAAGCTCTATTTGGCGATTCATATCCATACACATAGCAACGATCTGGATCGTTTCTAGGCAGACTGACAGTTGAAGATAAAGATAGCAGAATTATGTCAGTAGAATAAACTTAGGTATGCTCTATTCATATCAAATATTGCAGTACTTAACACTGCCGTAAAATTTAACAACAGTTTTACAGCTATGATAGAAATATGAGCAGGAATAGGAAGAATGTGACTGTAGATAGCCTATACAAAGGGTTTATTATTAAAGTGACTTTTTTTGACAATTCCCTCCATGTGCCATAGAATTATTATTCTGAGATTTATTTACAATTCCGGAAAATGTTCAAGAAAAAGTGCACTCACATTGATCAGCTAGTGCAGACTCCTTCAAAGTGCCATCTTCCAGCTCTTGGCCGCACTGCCCCAAACGGGTGATATTCTCCATTAATTCCCAGGCCAGTCAAACACGGACGTTTTGACAGGAACTGGTGGCACGGATCTCCCCCAAATGAAATGTTGCACCCTTCCTGATAAAATCTAACTGTAATTTGGGCAACCTTAAAATCAATGTCAAACAGGGCGACAGAGCCTGAGCTTTATTTTACACCAAGTCCATTATCAGGATGGATCCGGCTGGGCGATAATAAAAGATATTCGGCGGGTGGAACGCTGGTAAAACACACATCATCATGGACATGGTGTCCTCTCATGATTTAACTGCCACTTGGCATAGATTGGGAAGGCCCTTAAAGATTGGTGAGTATTATCTAAAATACCACATTGGTAGGCGATAAAGAGGGTTTAGGTGGGATGCTGGGCATATTGTCGCTCTATTAAGCGGCGCTTAAGAGGAGAATGCCAAGAGGGGAAGTGTCTCCCAACCGCAAGGCGTGACGGGAAGGCTGCGTCTTTGGGACGGCAGGTGTCGCTGCTATTGCTCCCATTAAACACATCTCCTCACAAGGACACCTGCTCTTTTGAGCAGCTCACCACACTCGGAAACTGTCCCCTTTAATGGCTATTTGCTCATAGACACCCAGCTATAGAGGACACTCACAAAGGTTCTCACGGAAATATGCGTTAACACTTTTCCAAACAGAACTCGTATTTAATTATGAATGGGGATTATAAATACTGCAACAGCTGACACTTTTTGAAACACGACGGCTGAGTTGACACCATCAAAAATGCACTGCACTAAAAGAGTGGGCCTAAATATTTTACATGAGAAACAAAAACGCTTTTGGAAATGATTTTACAAAACAATAAAACATGAAGAGTGAACTATGCTCTCAAACCATAAATATTTCACATGGAGAACGTAAACATTTTCAGAAGTGTAAAAAAGGTAAAATGGGAAGGGTGTAGAATACACGGGGGATCAGTTGCAAATTTACGTCGTGGGAACGGCTCACGGAACACATGGCAGACATCCCCTACAGCCACAACCACTTCTAATACTCCTTTACAAGCCCTGGGATCCCCTCAATATATGGGACAGCCCGCGCTATCCGCAGGGATATGTCTTCCCATGGTTTCCGTGGGAGTAAGTGCCCTCAGTGGGGCCTTTCAAGTCTTTGATGTGGCCGCCCCAACTCCCCACGCACTCGGCCATCATAGCTTGCCCCTGGCAAGCACACAAGAAAAGGGACCCCACACTTCCATGATAAAGTGGTATCAAAATGCCTAGGTGTTGGTTTTTGCGTTGTTGCCGGGCGCAGTAGGCATGTAAAATACCCCACCACCTGCGTATACAAGCCAGCAACGAGTACTGTTGCACCACTCCCCCGAGTGCAGTTGATTATTTATTCATAAGGCGACGTTGAAACGGAGTTAGACTCCAGACGCAGTTCCCTACTGTTGGATTGGAAACGCACCGATGGACTCCCTAATGGATAGCCCGGGGAATTTTAAAACTTTCCAGATTCGCTTTTATGTCTGAGAGTCCGTCTCGCTTCGCCGTCAGATTTTAAAACAGCACACCTGGACTGAAAATATTGCCTTTATACGACTATAGCCAATGGGCACAGTGCCAAAACTGAGATTGGTACGAACTCGGCAATAGTTCTATGGTCTCATAGGTTTTAATATTGTCTTTAAGATATGACTGGGCTGATGACTTTCGGGTGTTGTTCACCATTTTTAGTTCTTTCATTCTGAGGTTAATAAACCATAAATATCAGTGCAATAAAGATGTCCTTATTGAGAAAATTGTTCCTAATTTAGAAAACATTCAAATTAAAACATAGCTAAAACGCAAAGGCAAAAGTCAAGCACAGGATCTGACGTACCAGAACGTTCTAATAACCTAGCAGAACGTCACATAAAGTCGCAAAACGTTACCTTCGCGTCACTCCTTGGCTGCTACAGTTAGAATAGCCTAAAATTAAATGGTGTTATTATCTAGCAATTACTAGTTCAGTATCAGTTATCAATAACCAAGTGATAATAGCTCTAAAACAAACGGACCAACTGTCTGTATCGCTTCCTTCTGGTCGGCCAGGCAGTACAGCCTGTAGACAAGACCAAGCCCAAGACCCACAACAAAGGCAGACACCGGATAGACTCAGTGCTGGCATTTGGGGCCAGCCTGGCAGCGGAAGGCCAGGGCTTAGCCACTCGCCCATGGGACCCCAACGCCGGTAGTCATTACAAAGGGGAGGACGTCAGCGAACCACAGAGCAATACGGGAGCAGATCAGGGCCCGAACTGCTCCCGGGGAGAGCAGCTCATGGGAGGGGCTGGTGAAAGGCTTGGGTGAGCAGCTCGACCTACTGCTCGCTCCTCTCAACTGCTCCCAACTGCTCGCTGCCTTGTTAGCTGTCGGCAAAGAGAAGTACGGGCCTGCCCTGGAGGGGTGCCCCGCCTCCAGTTCAATCTCCGGGCGGACTTCAGAGCCTTGGAGGTTGTGAACACAAAAGGGTCCAATGTCCAATCTGGGCGGATTGGTTCTGTACACTTGTGGAGGGCAGAAAAAGGGAAGGATGTAAGCGAAACTTTGATTGCTCTGTAGGAACTGTCAAATAATTCAGAAATACCCACTGATTTAGAGTTCACATTTGGCCAATATTTAATCAGAGCATACTACATTTTGATTTACAAATCTACTCATTATAAGAAAAGGAGATAAGGAAAAAACAACTAGGAAGACTCTCATATGATCATAGAACTAAAAGAAAACTGTTGGTTTAGTTGTCACTAGATTAAATAGGAGGTTTGTATTAGGGTAGACCTTACACTGGTTCCTTACTCAACAATACAGGAAAGGCGAGTCAACTTGCTTGTAGATTAGTAGAGAGATACCTTTTTGTATCCATTAATACTTTTAGTAATGTGCAGACTGGAATGTGTAGCATGCATGCAATACAATGTGTTACATTGGTGTTGAGTACTGGAGTGGGCAGGCGCATCTTGGTCATGCACACCAACTGCACAGTTATACCCAATGTGAAGGGTTTTACATGATCATAACAACTTCCATGGGCTCCTTGCTGTATACATACTCTACTATGGCTGGGGGCTCAGGCTAATTGAAAACGAGTCCATTATACTGCAAATACTTCTTGTGCAGAATATCAGCATTACAGCATGTATTTCTAGAAAAGAAAATACCATTTTATCTTATATTCCCCGAATGCATTCCAGTCTAATTCTTCCATACACTTCCATTATCATAATAGCGACATTCTCAAAAATAGTAGCAACTGGGACCTAAATACCACGTTTAGTATAATGACCATAAACCACAACACTCACAAACCAGGCTCAGTTTAAACGACAAAAGGAGAGGAATAAACCAGGCCGAAATGCCTCTAGCTGGACGGGCGCGTCTCGGTATAGATGATTTATTGCCTGGTGGGATCAGGTATAATCTCTCCTGGACTCAATGGCCTTAGTGAACTCATCACCGGTGTATGGTATAACTGGGGTGTAAAGTGGACTTAACCCTTTGGCCCTGGGACCTTATCGTGCTGCGCCACAGCCGGGCTGCGGCTTGATGTAGGGGCCCTAGGGATGGTTGGCTGACCTGTAAGGTTAGCCAGAGAACATGGCTGTCATGCTAGAGTGCCGGGAACTTCCCCTCTCTCTAAAACTGCTGCGTTGTATACAGTAGTGAGGGTTTTGGATAGTGGTGCTGGCATTGTTTTGTGTTTTGAACATTGTATTTTTTTTTATCTTATATTATCTTTTTTATTAATATTTTATTATTTTTTTTGGAGGGGTGGAGAATTTCGAATAGAACCTGTAAACAAAATTATAACAGGAAAATTAAGAACATTTTGAAAAACTCTAAAACCTTTTTTGCAACTTAACATTTAGCAAATTAGTGAAGAATTTCATATGAATATTAAGAACCCTTTCAGAAATTACTAGAATCCCGAGTCCACATAGATTATCACCCCTTGGAGTCATACCTAGATCATCACGAGTTCCCTTGCTTATATTTTGAACCCTTTCAAATGTTAGAACTGGCCATGGTGCATGTCCATGAACTGCCCTAACAAACAGACCAAGACCACCGATACGGTACTCCGATGCCTATATAATGTAGAAATTGTTATTTTAGCTGACAGTGTGGGGGTAGGGTTGGGAGGTGCTCGGTTATGTTTCTGTGAGCTGCTCATGGACTTTGAGTGGGGTGTGAGAGGTGACCTGGAGTGAGTGCCTGACAGGTGTGATGGATGGTACCAGCCAGTAGGGCCGCCTGTCTAGGTAGGTAGATAGGTAGGTAGGTAGGTAGGTAGGTAGGTAGGTAGGTAGGTAGGTAGTTCGGTAAGGTAGGTGGGTGGTAGGACCGTGGGGCCAATTTTTGAACAAGGTATCTTTCTAGGTGATATCATATGGTAATCTGGTAAAAATAAATTAGTCAGAATGGTCAAACTGCTATTCTAATCATTGTGGTTACAGACTGTCTATACTATTATCTGATTATGAGAGGGCCACCACTGCTTATGAACTTGTTATTGTTATACAATTTCCCATATATATATATATAATATATATATATATATATGTATATTATTCAAACGTCGGGGCTTCGTTTAGAAGGGCATAATTATGCCCTTCACTTTCCGTCCAGACCTACAGGAGGAAGGCCCCGCCTCCTGTATCCCCACCGTCCTCCAGGGTCCGGGATCAAGTTATGCCACTACCACCACCTCACCCCTGCTATAATCGATCGGGGCAGGTTCCAATAACTGCTGGACGCCTGATATGACGGACCTGTGGGAGAGCTTGACACGGCCTCGCCCACACGGCCCTGTGATGGAGAGTTTAGGAGCAGCTCAATTGACATGGGGGTTGGGTGGGGGAGGTGCTCGTCTGGATGAGGCTTAAGGTTCGGCCGTGAGGAGAATGTTAAGTGTGAGAGTAGAACTGTTTCAGAATCTGTCACAACTTATCCAAAGTGTCCAACTGTGATTCCCCAATAGGCTTTTGATATAGCTGCACATCAAAACCAAACTATATCTGGAATATTTTATATGAAAGCGAGAGATTTAATCAACTGAGCATCAGACTTGAATGCCCTGGGGAAGTCATTGGGGCATTTCTTGTTGGTATCATGATGCATCCCACGAACTTATCTATAAGCGAGCAGCAAAAAACGTGATCCTTTTTCAGGTCTATAATTTACTTTATCCCGGATTATATAAATGAGGGAGAAAGTAACTGTTAATTCACAGTAGTTTACTAAATATAGAACTGCAAAGTCACAGTAAGTACTGTCAATTCACAGGTAACATACATGTGACAAAATGCCCTATTTTTTCTAACAGTATAGGTACCCCTATATAATTCTATACTGATGGATCCAGAGTCAAAGCAAAGTTGTTTATATATAAGATACAGGGGGCCAATATATACGGCCCCGACCTTATTTCACTGCTCCAGTATATTATTCATCAAGGTAAGGCGCTCAAAGAGACCCACAGAGGTCCAGTGATGGCAGCCCTAATGAGGCAGCCTGTCGTGCCGTCGTCAATATTTGAATAATGTCCTGCCGCTCCATAGCCGTCCCAGGCTTGTTTGTGGCGGCTTTACCCAGCAGGGCCTCCCCGACCCCTAGTGCCCCTACCGAGCCCGGCCGGCGAAGTACCTCACTCAAACTGCCAATTTTCTATACTACTTACACGAGGGTCTCACGGGACCGTGGAGGCCAGGCGAGCAGCTCAGGTTCACGGACTCCAGGGCGACTCCTGGGTCAGAGCCTAACACGACGTCACGTAGGGTTTATATGTAGGTCACCGGTTGGTGGATGATACCATCTGGGTCTGCTGGAAGTCGCGGTTATTTAAAAGTGGTGGTTGGTTGGAAGTGAGGATGGAAGCAAAGCCAAAGACAGAACTCAGTGACGTTCAACTATAGGTTACTAGGATTACATGCATCGTAAATATTCAACATTACAAACATGCTTTATTAAATCCATATTTCCATCTTATCATTTTGATATTGTATGACATGCCAAATTAGAACTATTGTTCCATTGTCATAGATTTTTTTAAAAACAAGTTAGAAAATTTTCTTTGTTTAACGGCAAAGGGCTAACGTAAAAATCATCGTCAATGATATACAGAAAAGGAGATGAGATAACATGGGTGAAACGGAAAGAGGAAGAGCGGTGATATAAAGGGATATGGCATACTACAAAACATTTCTGATTTTGCTGGACGTTTAACAACGAAAAGAAAGAAGCAAACTCTCAACCAAGTGACAAAAGTATTACAACCCCACCCTCCGAAAACTAAGCCGCATAACTCAGAAAGGGCCGCGAGTATTTCTTTCTGAATGGCGATGTAAATGAGGGAGGAGAGGGTGGCACTACAGACGGGAGGCGGAGTGATTTGCGTGGGCCGGTCGTGACTGTGAACAGGTCCGGGAGAGAATACGTTGACCAGAGGGCACGATCAATGTGTCTGATTAGGGCAATCTGTGACCGCTGCCCGGCCACCTCCAACAACACAGGGCCCTCTGGGCAGCAGGGGGCAGACAAGGGGGCAGCCGCCGGTTCTTGTGTTGTGGGCAGGAGCTGCGTTCACATCTTGAGACTTTTTAGAGACATGTTTATTTACATCTTGATGCACGCAGTAAGTTTTGGGAAGGGTGGGGAATAAAGGGTGCGGTTGGGTATAGGGCTGGGGAGGGGGGAAGCCTTACACGAATTTTGCATGCCTCACTTCTCTATAATGTTCTTGTATTTTTTTACAAAGTTCTCCCCGCCTGACCGATTTACAGGATTAAGGATATTTTGTTCAACCCCTCGATAGTATACATTTCTTCTAGAGTAGGATTCATAATGTACAATTATATCCAAATCACATCAACAGTGTACCAGTGCTTTAAACTAGGCCTACTAACTCAAATTCCTGTCATATATCACAAAAATAAAACATAACCAAATGAAAAGAAATCAGAACAAAGACCACAAAAGATCGTACAGTGTGGACAGGACCTGAGATGCAACACAAGAGGGCCCCGATCACCCAGCCTGCTGGAGGGGACGACTTGGAGAAGGGCATTATGCTAAACCAAAAACGCGGGAGATTGTGTGGGCCGGGGAGGGGGAGGGCAATGCGGCATTGCTGATTGGCTGTGCAGGTCGTAATGGACCGTTGCAAATTCCGAAAGGTCAGCCCTGCTAGGGTGTAGGGAGCAGACAGGGTCGTTATGACAAGTACTAGGATGCAAACGTCTGAGGGTCAGGGGTAACGTCTCTATGTCTACTTGAATATATATGTATGCAAAGATTTCCAGGAAAATATAGTTCCAAGGGCGTATGGTTATTTGCAATTGTAAAGAGTTTTATTCAGAGAGATTTCTATAGAGAGTAATAAGAAATTCAGTACCAGCAAAGACATACAGGACTTGCGTATGTTGGTGACATTAGAATATATTAATTATGTTATATTTTGAGACTTTGCCCATAAATTTTATCAGCAGAGATGTTTCAACATTGGTGAGTTTCTCTAAGCACAAGCGCATAAATAGCTTGCATTTGAGATCTCACAGCATCTGTGTCCTACAGACGAACGGAATAAATGTTACAGTCGTGACATTTTCCGACTCATTCAAATATACACATATTCAAAGACATATATCTGAAGTCTAGACACGGCTGCAACAAAATTACCTTGTATGTGGAGAGGTTCCCATATCATATGTAAACATCGATTGCCCTAACGCAACTGTCATGTATGCGGAGATTCCCTCATACAAACATCCATACACACATCCATAAACACCCACATTGCCACATCCATCTTATCCTTAAACAACCATGCCATCAGCTCCTTTCTTACTAATCTACCAGCTCCTGTTGCAGCCATCAGTGGCCATTGTTACACTACAGCCACTGGAGGAAACGATTCAATATACATGTGAGGGGCTCCTGGAGGAGTACCCTGGAGAAAGCCCCGATTCAGACAATAGCGAATAAGCCAGCAAGAAACCTGCAGAACTCTATCTAAGCCATTAGCCAGACTCCTCCACGGCGGAACGTATATCGACGCGGAAGTGCTTGTTATCCACTTTCCCTTATTGTTCTGGAGCGGCGGCATGTGCGAGTATTCTATTGCATTGATCTAGATAACCCTGGGCCGGGTCTTGCAGAGATTCTATAATACTTCTAAGGGGATAAGGCCTCTTTCTATAGGTGGGTGGAGGAGCAGGGTGTGCCATTGCTGAATAGATCCGAGGACTCTGCCAAGCTGTGGTATTGTGTCAACAATGCGTGTAACAATTAAAGAGCCATCATGTATTAGTGGACATATAGAAAGTGCTTGACCAAGATGTAGATATAGTTATGAACTTCGAGAGTGTTTTGAAAAACGAGAGTTGTATCTTGCATGCAATACAATTGAGGTTATCATAAATGAATATGAAATAATATTCACCAGCCTTGCATTCCGTCTTTTGACGATCAATTTACTGTACTGACGCGGGTGGCCAGTCCATGTTTGGGCAGCATGACGTGAGCTTAGAAGCGCACGTGTAAGCCAATGTTTCACTTTGACAGTAGTGAAATGAGGGAGGAGTTAAGGTGTGACATACCACCACATAATAATGTGTTCCGCTCTTAGCTAGCCAGAGTAGCTGCAAGCACTGTGTGAGTAAACATCCTGTGAAGGTTGGACCTTTAATCTGCAGTCTAGGTTCTGGAGAGAGGCATATAGAAATTGTGTTAGAGCGCGGAGCGTTGACTGAATGTGTTTGAGGGAACTCTAACCTCGGGACTGATCATGGTCAATCGAGTTCTTGTCACGGAACGACTAGACATTGGATAATAAACAACAAATCCTTTCACAACGAGTGTTCACGTCTTACATGATAAGGGAACTATAATTATGTATTGGACGACCGCAGTCGACGAGGAGGGAGACTGCGAATTGGAGCTAGCTATTATCTATACAACGAAAACATCACAAACACGCATTAACTTTAAATGGATAATAAAACCTCTATAGTTCATTACATTGACAGATATGTATCCATAATAGAAACGCAATTATTAGGATATCAGATTTGATAGCAGTCAGCTAGTCACACTCTCAACCTATGGCACTATAATTGCTGGTGCAATGTAAAGGAATATTAGAATGAATCCTAGATGCATATGCTACAAAGAGCATCAATATAAAAGGCACGACACTGTTGTTACAGAGAACAAAGCAATAACTTTGATCTTAAGGTTCCATGTTATTACAGAGTGGGTCTGTACAATCCAATTTCCTTTTCGGGTCGGGGTACCACAACTTCCTTTTCAACCCATCACACGGAATTCTGAACGTGCAAGCTCAGAATCTGTACAACACAACCTCATCTAATCTTCCTAATGAATTCCTTCATCCCAGCATTGTGTCACCAAGGACACAACACTCCCTCACACATCATGCTCAAAAGACCAGCTCAGCATTTCTCATCTGGAAATTCTAAGGATTCTGCGATTGCATGCATATTCATAAAGGGGATTGGCAACAAAATAAAAACCATCCTCATTGCTAGGGCGTGAGGTGAATGCATAGTTATGGCGGTCGTCTTCAACAAGTTGGGCCTATTGTTGGTAGCCTGGTCCCCGTAGACAAACGACACCAATTAAGACGTTGCATGCTTACCCCATTGAGGCCTTGCGTGCCTTCTCCCGCCCGGCTTAAATTAGGTAGATGAGCATCTGCCTACTACCGCTGCATCTACTTTAGGCCTGGTCCTCTTGCAGCGCCTGATCAAATAGACAGCTTATCTCCTGCCTCATTCCCCTAACACGAACAGTCGGGGTCTTTTTAGAGAAGGCGGGGTGTACACCGAACGATATCATGGCCAGATTAGCAGATTAGTGCAACTTGAGACGTTTTTTTTCCTAAATCTCCGATGCGGTAACGACAAGTCTATATATTTGAATGTATGGAAAAGAATCCGACTGAACAAAGCGTATATTACTTATGTGAACTTAAGGGATTTAGAATGGCATTTAAAAAAGTCCTGTGCTAGTTAAGCCTTGATTCTAGTATCTAGACGATCAACATAGTAAGATTATCGTGCTTACAATGTTTAAGTTTAGGAAATCACAGGCAACTCGGGATAACCTTTAAACATATAGATACACAAATAATAATAAATAAATAATATGTGGCCATTTCTTGTAACCCTTTCATATGACCGTATAATAGAGCAACTGCAAGCAGCCATACTTTCAAAATCGTTCAGTTTCCTTTATTCTTTCTCTATTCTCCTTCGGCTAGTGGAACCATCAGAGCCACTGTTGTTGTGTGTCAGATAGGAATCATATCCTGCCGCATGTTTATGGCGTTTCGACAGAGCTTTTGTTCTCGTTTTTTCACATCTTCTTACAGTGTCTTACATTTGCATGCTCATTGATCATATTTATCGATTTCTCCCCCAGAGTATGCAAACTAGATTGTCTCGGCTTCTTTCAAGTTGGATTTACTATCGGAGATGTAGGGAGCCTAATACACTGACCCCGTTTGACACGGTTTCTCTTAAATTGATTTCTTCTTAACGGTTTCTTTATTTTTATTTTCAGGTTATTGCGTCGCAAGCACAAAAACATTGAAGCAAGCGTGTCGAGAAATTCGAGTGGAGGCCACTCTATATACAATTATCAGAGGTGAGTTCGTTTACTCCTTTTATATTTCCGTCGTAAAACCAGTAAAATTAGTGTTCTAACCGTTTTCTAATGCAAAAGGTGGGCCCTGCTTGCAATTGTAATCGACGTCGCCTCAATAAGCGCCACTATTTACGCGACAATATCGCGTGAATTCATGTAATTGTATATACGACAATCTATGTTGGTGTAAGTAGTATTTTGAAATGGGAATTAGAATCATGTCGCCTACGTTGTAGATATACACAACATCACATAGACATGCATCACTACACGACAAGATCGTGTGGATAGACTGATGTTGTTGAACAATATGTGAGTAGTATACAGAAGGGGTTGAAGCCTGTCGCGTAAATTGAAAATGATATACACGCGACCATGGCTAAAATAATATAAAATGTAAGCGACAATGACAATGAATGGTGACGCTATACTCACGACGTCGCGTGAAGAAGCTCCAATAAAATTATGTGAGGGACAAATATTAATATCGTGTAAACTGACTTTTACTGTATACACGACCATTTATGATTATTTCAAGTACATATAGTGGACGGAAATGGAATTTGAAGCCCGTCACATACATAGGTAAAGCTGTACATGCGATATCGCCTCTATAGGCTCCACTATCTACGTGACATCACATTATGATGGTCGTGTGTAGTACTTCTATATCTGATTATACACGTAGCATGTTATCAGTTAATGGAACTGCTAATTTATAAATGATTTAACCATAATCAAAATGATGCATTCTGAATATGTATGATGTCACTTTTTAAGTTTCACTAAATGAATTATAAAACAATATAAACCATGCGCTACACATCTACGAACTATGAGTCAAATACAAGCTGCAGTGCGTGCACTTGACCGATATTCCCTCGAGGTAAAATATTGCAACTGACATAACCGCCAGCAATTTACATCGACATAAATCATGTTGTCATTTTAACTGCAGCGCACAAGCCTAAAACAATTTAAGTACCCTATGCTAAAAACCTACACACAGGTACTACACTAATGGCCAGTATTTTTACAACACGTCCCTGCCACAGAACATCCTATGCACAAGTACCCCTAACAGGATGATTTATAACCCCCACAGATTTATGAGATAATAAAATTAGCATGATCTCCTGATCCATCCCCCTGAACCCCTGACCGGGAAGGTTGGTCACCTTGGTCGGTAATATTGCCCGATCCAGCAAAACGTGGCCCAAATGCTATTACTATTAATACCAATCGGGGATTGATAAAACCATAAATCAGGCGGCACCTGCATCTTTAATAACCTGGAGGTGCGCCTGGCCCACTCCAGGGCGCCCTCAGAGGTTACTGGAGGCCGACTAAGGATGACCCTCCACAGGCCTTGGGTGACGTTGGTTCGAGGTGAAGGATGTGGCGGAGGGGGGGGGGGAGGTTACTTTGTTGTGGAGTAATTTAGGCAAACTTGAAGAAATGCGGAACAATTCAAACATGTACGCAAAATGAAACTCGAATAACGATTTTCTAGATATGAGGATTAACTGAAGCCCACGTAATAATCAACCAGTTGTGTACTCTGCGATTCTAATGGTATCATACCTTGTCTATGTATCGAATATTCTATTCTAGCATTTCTACACATGTCTGCATGTTGATCTATCCAGACCATCACTTATGAATACATTTGAAAAGAGATGACATGCTCGACTATTTTACTCAATAGAATCCTTTAAAGAATACCTCAAAGTTGGTTTTCGACTGTAACGCCAGCCACAATGATAACAGTAGCATAAATTGTACCACTGCCCCTATTCTACTCATCTGATTCTGTAAAAGGAAATTTACGTTTTGTGCAAATTGTTTGATTATGTATGATAAGTTTTAGATCAGTCAAATACATTTCCAAAGTGCATTGGTCATCTGTTTAATATGTATGCATGGTCCATTGGCTTACCACACATAATTGAGAAAGGATTATAGCAGAAAAGCCAAAATGGAAACCTTCTGTTTTCTGCACATATCTGAGTTCCGTAGCCAGGAGGGTTCCTGGGTGTCTGGAACCCAATTTGATTTCCCAATATAAGAGTAAAATATATGAAATTGTTTGAAATATCTAGGTTAGAACCAACATTGATTGACCTGAAATCCCCTCAATTTCACTTGGAACTCAAGTTCAGGGGTTCAGGGCCAGCTACATGTAAACGTTCTGAGATACCTTGACAACTATAAGCGTCGGGGTTGCTAAAACTTCCTACCGTCGTAATATACATACGCAAAATCAAGAAAACACGAGCAAGAGCAATAGCCACAGTCAACTAAAGTGCCCCCAACCCCCTTCACCCTGCCCACCATCCTCCACCCATCCCCCACCTACCCAACATTGCCGATTAATGGCACCCAGTCGCTGCGCCCTTCTATATGGGACCCTGCAAATGCTTCTGGTGGAGGTCGGGGGTACCCCACGTCACCAGCTGTTGATGCTACCGGTGCTAAGGGGCTCTGGGATGGGGATCGTATTCAGACACGGCTCTCAGGGGGGTCCCACGACATCGCAGCTAATCAGGTTCAAAGTAGAAGCTACAAGCTCCGTTTTTTAGGCCAGGGAAAAAGATTGCAGTTTGCTGGGGTGGTTGGCTTTAGGAAAAAACGTACCAAAGTCGTATTTGATTTAGCTTGTCTTATCAAACGAAAGAGGTCTATAAGTATTTATTGTTCGCAATAACATGTTGCATTCTCGTTGTTTTATTCCTAAAAAAACTTCTCTTTAATTATTATTCTTTTATAAATTCAATATATGTGATCAACGAACACTGTATGAAAAATTGACCAATTATAATATCGAATAATTATCTGTTTTGGATGTAAATATTTATCTATGGCAAGAATAATACTATCATGTTATGATTAATTTATTCATGTATCCAGTAACATCTCTGAATTTTGGATGGCCATCTAGGTTAAGATAAACGCTATAAAAGGAACACAACCTAAAAGCCCCGCCTTAAACGGTCACTTTTCCTGCCCCACACATCATTAATCATCTGTATAGTATTCGCCCGCACCTGTTGCATCAGACCCATCCCCTCAGTACCACCACCCCACCTCCTCCAGTCCATCCTCCAGCTCCTCCTCCAGGAGGTATGTGATTCACGTGGTAATTACTTCCGCCGGGAGGATGCTGTCACAAGTCGGCGCTGGGTCCACTTCTCACCAGTCCCTGGATGGGTCGGTTGGGCCTCCTCCAGCCCATCCCTCCATCCACCAACACATACACGGCACATAGCCCACATCGCACATCTATCAAATTTACCAGAACACCTGGCGCGTGTGTGTGTGTGTGCGTGGGGTGGGGTGGGTGGGTGGGAGGTGGTGGCGCTCCTCCTGGGTCCGCCCTGGAGGAACTTGAGAGAGAAGGGATTGCTTCTGCACTCTTCTACTCCTGATGTATCCTTTTATAGTATCCCTTATAGGAAAGGTTGGAGTGGATGTTCGTCTTTCAGTACGTCTTCATTTTGATTCCTTGTTTTGGTAAATAATTTTATTCCAAAAACTAAAAGGCGCCCATCCACGTCTTATTCCGAGAATATTCTGTATGTGTAGATACAACCATCGGCTACCGCTCATGTTCCTCAAATGTGAAAGGATAGTTTACTTTAATGGGCCGGTAATCGCAAGCAAGACAAAACCATAATGATCTATGTGAAGTGGGTATATCGAACATTTAGCGTGGTGCAGTCAACTTTGGTTTTTGCATTTATCAACCAATGAGTGACCTCACTACAAAGGTCCATATCCAGACGGTGCGAATGCACAAAATGGTTGATGGAGCAACCTTTACATACTTTATAGAAGGATGGATATTTCCTGCATGACACATAATGATTCAAGAGCGATCCTAGTTAGATTCAAGTATGAAAGTACGAGAAATGCAGTTCTCTAAGCAATTGAGATCTGAGCTAAGGAGCACAAACATATATGATAGCGCACTCCGTTTACGGATAGCAATAGGCTAGAATGCCAGTATTAATTGTATCTTAGACTGAGCCTCAACTTCGGCAAAATCCTTCCTAAATGAAATATCAAAGAAAAAGAAAAATGCATGTATTGGAAGTAGGCCTATTTTTAGGATGGGGTAGGGACTCCCCATACGCCGCACGTCGACGGTTTCCACCAAGGGATGCCACCCAGCTGCACACTAAGAAGAAAGAGAGCGGGAGTATCGTGAATAAATAATGCCCGCACGCCCTCTTAGTCGTCGGCCTATCTCAGCCTAACCCCTACAGCACATCATATCAGCCGTATATGGGACGGGGTTAATTTATAGCTTTAGGAGCGGCCGGGAGAGGGCTTGGGCCGTTTGTTTAGGGAGAGCAGCTCGCCAACTGCTCATGAGCTGCTCACGGGGAAGGGTCACGGAGTAGTACAATGCATTGTATGACTCCGCCGGCCTCTGCTCATTATCTGAGGGGTGACACCCAGATTTATGGGGCCTAATCGGGGCCTCCAACATGAATACCAAATGAATGGGATTATACCGGTAGTGGTGGAGGGTGCTGGAGGAGTCACAGGAGGAATAATCGCCATATCCCCACCCCCTCTGTTGTCTCCTCAGAGGTGGGGTCTAAGTATTAAGGAGCCCATCACGTAGTCCTAAAGCCCGGCTCAGTCTGGTAAATTATAAGCTGAACATTCTCTCCTTGCCGCTTCGATTATGCATAGCCAGCATAAAGAATCCATATTGCACGGCTGCCTTCCATTAGACTAAAAAGGCGTCTCGGGACGAATCTACTTTGTTCTGACGTACACTACCACCATCCCACCGGCTTTTTCTTTCTTTTCATTTTTTGCATACGTTTTACCTCCACCTCCCTACCATCGATTCTGACGTAATTTTAGACAACATTAAATTAAACGCCAAAGCTCCCTTCTGTATAAGCACGTCCAGGCTGCATTCCACTAGTCGATTTTCAATGCGATTCCGTAAATCGCAAGTCGGACTAAGCGCTAATTATAACATGTTATATATCATAATCCATGGTTTTAGATTCTCTTTTAAATGGTATATAACATGTATGTGTTCCTGTCATATGACAATCATGTTCCTACCATATAATGAAAATAATCAATATTATCGATAATCAAAATCGCATAGTTTATAACGAGCCTAACGTTGCCTCTGGTTTTCCACCTTAATCCACTGGGCTGTCAGAAATCATCGCTATCACCATCTAGCCTGGGTTGATGTCTTTGGTTTTTTTCTCTTTGCAGAGGGGAGCCAGCCGGTCCGCTGTCCCTTTCAGAGCGCCTACCACTTCATTTACAAGAACAACACTGCCGAGTTCTGCTCCAAACCCACGTCCTACGTCAAGCCCTGTGCCAGCGCCTCCAAGTTCCACTTCAAGTTCCGCAGTTGTCCCGACGTGCCCGACACGTATGATAGAGGTGGGTTTGTAGATTAGAAACGTATTTTTTTTATCGGATCTACAGTTGTGCCCTTACCTCCCAAGGTCCATACAGTTTTGTTAAGCTATCCCAAACCTTCTGGTTATAAAAAGTACTGAAGTCATGGGTTTTGATATCTAAACTCTATGAATTCATCCTTTTTTACAATGGCAAAATCAAAACGTTTCTGTAACTTGTAGATAAATCTCACCGTGTTTGATATAAAATGTGCAATCCTTTGTGCACTTGTATAAACCTTTCCTGTTCAAGGCAGTAGTGTAGCTAAGTTGGTGAACTGATAAATTGGTCATTGGCCTAGGGAACAAAATGTTCTCCGTCCAGCTGTGGCACAAGACTAATGGACGATAGGGTACGTGGGGCAAGGAAAGTCCTGTGTATAGTGACCATCATATCATTACAGGTCACTGGGTCTGTGTATTATGCTTCTAAATTGTCTCGCGGAATGGCTGGTCTCATGTTTTATTCCTCTTTATAACTTGTAATGCTATACATCACACACCACACATATTATGTGGAAGACAGAGGTTGTATATGCTAGAGAAGCATGACAGCTGTGATTAATCCCAAACTCCTTTTTAATCAATGGTATTTATACAAAGAGATCACACTGGCGTTGATGTCAGTCAGCCATGTTGCCCATGTTTATTATGCTGACTCTTAACGGTAATTAATTATGTGTGAATAAGGAAAAGTCTAAAGCAAGGGTGACTACTTCCGCGAGGTGCTATGTGATGTTTGAATTATATCTATGATAGACATTGAATAAACGATAAATTCTGACATTGGTAAAAATCACTAGGAATGTAGGCTCTATATAAATTATCAGGTGCAGTGTACACCAATATCTCCCCAGTACCCTGTAGATTAATATTCCGACCAAAATAATAATTTGGTTTCATGCAACTTACATTCATACAACAACTAAAACACATCCTGTCAATTCAACATCCCCACCAGCTGTCCATTTTCAATCCCTACAGGTTATAAAAATGGAATTTTCACGACAGTCCATGAGCAGTTGTGGCCGAGTGGTTAAGGCGTTGGACTTGAAATCCAATGGGTTCTACCCGCGCAGGTTCGAACCCTGCCGACTGCGATAGCTTTTTCTTTGTTGAATCCACCAGCAGCTGTGCATTTTCCAATCTATAGACCACGGTTGAGGTGGAGAACAATAGAAGTAGGCCGTGGTTATAACGCGTATTCCGCCAGTGAAGCGGAACGCCTCCACATAATCCCACGGCGCCAGAGTGGTGCCTTGAAGTCTGCTGGTGATCCACAGGCGCTGGGGGTGGGGAGAGGGGGGGGGGGAGAGGGGGGAGGGGGGCAGGGGGTGGTGGGAGGGGGGTCCCGTTGGGGGTGGCCATGGGGCCTCCCGTTGTGGGGAGGGGGTGTGGGGGGGATCAAACTTATCAACAGGGGGGTGGGGGGTGGGGGTGTACATAGGATGACAAAAATTACCGATATTTGCAGATATTTCTTGTCTATGACTGGGAACATATAATATATATATATATATATTTACTTCACGGCTAGAACAACTTAGATTAAATACAGGATAACAACAAGGTAAATTGATTTGGACATTTAATAAATCACATTTATTTTAATCCTTATAGTTAACTTTCAATAATCTCCTGAAACATGCGTACAAATAATTCGTTACGCATCAATAATCAGCCTAAACCCCTTAAGACTGATGAGAAAGTTCAAATAATCGCCCAAAATGAGCCTTAAAATTCTGCGCGATGTTGAATCTCTGGTGGTTGGAATGAGAATGACCGACGGTTTTGGCCTGGTGATTTATAATTATAGTGCAGGTACAAAAAATGTGAAATTTCACAAATAATTTGGACAAGTACTATAGTATATGTCAATATTCAGCGTAATATACTCATGGCATCATAAAGGTCTAGACAAGTCATAATGCTTAATATCTATAATATCTATAATATGCATATTAGCACTTTACCTTATGGAAAATCCGATGATCCTCACACCAAGGCTGACCACTGCATACTGGATATCTCTGTTCACCCAGGGCCCTTTTTATAGCCTTCTGGTGATCTCCCCCCTCCCCCCTCTCCCCTGCCCCCTCTCCCCCACCACCCAGACAAACAGCAATTAAAAGGGTCCGTGGTATATGTCAGATAGACCACTCGTCAGGCAGGCTACTTGAAATACCCACTCGGCTAGCGCCTCGTGGTTATTTCGCGTAACCCTCCTGACTCGTGCTCTATCTACCACATAGGCCCAGAGTTGATTCAATTTGATGTGTTGAAGTGTATGATCAGCAAGCAGTTGTGGCCGAGTGGTTAAGGCGTTGGACTTGAAATCCAATGGGTTCTACCCGCGCAGGTTCGAACCCTGCCGACTGCGATAGCTTTTCTTTGTCAGAATTAGTTGAAACCTCAAGCAACATTAGGATTAACTTTGGGATATCAGTTTAAAATCGTCACCAGCAAAGACTATGTTGGTATCAGCAAGAATTTTCAAAATATCAAGAATTTCAGCGATTGTGAAATCAAGCAGTAAAAACCGTACTTGGTGTTCCATGCCCTTGCCTACTGTGTCATAATGTGTCATACAGAAATTAATTTTATGAAAGATCAAACTAAGCCATAATAAGTATTGTAAGATGTCTTTCACATCTGCAACTTCTAAGCTGAGAACTACGCCCATATCAATACGAATCACATCGCACTTTTCCATGCTAGCTGAAATACCTTGGACAAAAGGAAATCATCCTGGGTACTTTACTCCAGTGCCAATGGACGTCCGTGCCCTCCAGGACGTGGCCTACTTTCTGCTGCCCCCCTGGAGGAAGCAGGACAACGACCCTCTTCCTCCTGCTCCTCTCCCCTTCTCCACCCCTCCAGGCTGGAAGTCCTCTCCCATAACGCTAGACGAGCGTTACTAGGCAACACTTAACCAAGGGAATGCTCCAGCGCCCTTCCGTAAATAATCTCATTCCAGGCCATTCCGTCTATAATTTCATTGTTGTTATGGAAACCCATAGCCGGTTGAAGGCATAAGAACTACAGAGTGTGAGCAACAGGATGTTTATTTGGAGTAATGTTCAATTTGTAAGTGTTGAAATAGGGTAATTTCCCTGTTAATTAGATTGGATAAGGAGTAGACACATGGGGGATGGGTAAAAGGAAAGCCCCCCCAACCCACCCAGTAAAATGTGACTGTCAGCATTATCGTGCACCTGCCCAACGGTTCGCTCATGATCATAATAATAGACGAATCTCATTCGGTCGCTGCAACCCACATCACTGGAGTGCGGCTTTAAAAACTTACACTATGCATAGAAATTCAGCACCAAAAAAAGAAGTCGCACTCCCAGAAGGGACTTCTGAATAATTTATTCAGGGGTATAAGAGTAAAAGATTCCAGGCGCGTACGTCAAGGTTGCTGTCATTCAGCTGCGACATTTTCCCTTCTACATTAATTAGCGGGCGATTCTTATGTTGGGAAGGTGGCCGCATGTGCGGGCAGAATACGGGAGTAATCTAGGAGAGGAAGCCATGCACTTTTCATCAGACACACCGAGTGGTGGGGGCTGGGAGATGAGAGCAGCTGCCGCTCTCAGGAATCCTCAACGAGCTATTAGAAGGAAGACAGAGTGAATGGCTGATATCAACCTGATCAAATATTTAACGCCTTGTCAGTTGGAAGATGGGCGGGTTTCGGCCCCAGCCCATCTATTTAGTACTGACATAAAGTGCAGGAATAAAACCTGTAAGTTGGCTGACTTCAAAAGACAGAGGCATCTTGAAATCATAGTTGTGTTGCTAATAAGATGGTAATTCACTTTTAATGCTCTTTTCATGCGCTTATTAATTACTCTGAGGACACTTGGTTATTCCATTTGAAGATGCTATAACGGTGTTTATGTTTTCAGGCCATACCAATATTTCCAAGATACATGAATACAATTTTCACATGAAAGCTATAGGCCTAAGGGAGAATAATAACTAAACTAATTCAGTGGTATATATAGGCCTTGTTAAGGAGAGCAACCCTTGACCTTTGACACCTGATACCTGGTGAATCCAGGATAAGTTATACCCGCATTATATATACCTTTACAGGTGTAAATGCTTTTCACCAAGGCACAACAGGTGTTCAAAGTGGATAAGTCATTGTCATTTTATACCGACAGCTACAGTCATATGTAAGGGGAGAACAGTTGAAACGTTGAAGTCTCAAATTAATCTATAACATGAATGATTAGGGCATGCAGCAGGGAATTGAACCCCCAAAATCAGTTTCTTGCTTAAGGCAGTGTATATTGGATTATCGAAATTTGGCAGCTGTGAATCAAACCCTAATACCGATATTTCTTCCTAATAGAAGAGACCATACTTGGCTTGGACAGTTGGGGCACATGTGGTATTCAGTGTTTTCAGTCCCCAAAGTGCCAAAATTTTAACCAGACAGAACCAATGGTAATCTGACACGTGTTATGTTTGATGTAATAGAAAGTGCAGTGATTAACGAGAAAAAGATAAACTGTACCTATGTAAACATTCAAACCTTTTCTGGGAGGTTGTACTGGAAATATCTAATACTATAATAGTAAAAGTAGCATGAGATTATTCTGAGTTTAAGAAAATCATATCAATATAAGGCTGTAGTTGTGTACAGTCTGGTTGGCTCTATTGTAGAACCACAGCCAGGTAAACTGTGTTCCCTGTTGACATGGTAACATTCTAATGGAAAAGCTTACAAAATAAATAGACACAGGCACACAGGTGAACTAGATTGAGGCCATAGAACATTTCCATCATTCTGCACTACTCCATGGAGACATATTTAACAAGTGCCTGAACATTACAAGATGGACAACGTCTTGTTCAATTGCCTTTTAGATTCTAAATTGTAACAGCAACACTCTAGATAAACTAGATTAAATTCGAAACCCCCAATTGTCACAAATGGAATTATTTTCAGATTAATCTTGGTTGGTATTTTGAGCCTATGGGGTACATGAAATAGGACCTGTTGTGCGGGCAATTTGCATATCATTTGAATAATCCACTGTTGTCTGGCACTTGCTTGCATTAAGCTGTTGGAAACCTAAGCCAACTCTATAGGCGGGGAATCCATTTGGTGCCCAGATCCATCAGTCTGATTAAAGTCGCTATTGTGTGCATTTGCAATAGATGACCATGGCTCTATTCTGACAATAGCTGTGAGAAGCCTATTCTGACTAAAGCTGTGAGAAGCCTATTCTAACAATAGCTGGGGTCCTCCTTAATACAAAACAACCTATGGTTAGGAAGCGTTACTTTTAAGCCCGCTGAAAACTCCTAAATGAGTTACACCAATGGCATTAAGTCCATGACGTCAACGGATCCGAGTCAAGAAGCAAAGAAAAAACCCAACCCTCCTCTTCTCCCCATCTCTGTCCGTCTCCTACCAACGACAAAAAGGACACCCACAAAAAAGGAAAAAAAGGAAATGGGATGGGCTCAAGATTCCCATGATCAGTTCTCACCGGCAGAGCAGCTCTCTAAGCTTTCTCCTGATTTGATTTTCGTGCTGCGGTTCCCTCCGGCCCTTCTCTCGTCACCATTCAAATGGTAGCACTTGCGGTGGTGCCGATAGTGGTGGTGGTGGGTGGTGGATGGTGGCGGATGGCCGAAGGGTCCCGGGCACTTTCAGGCACCATTAAGTGGACAAAAGAAAGCGGGAGGTGCGAGTGATGGACGGTGAGGCCAGCGGTAGGGGTAAGGTGGTGGTAGGGGTGGTGGTGGGAGTGGTGCTGGTGGTTTGCTCGCAGCTGGAGCCCCCGGAATGGGCGTGTAATTTGTTGGAGCTGCTCGGAGCAGCTCGGCCAGGTCGTGGAGCCGTGATATCCTGTTTTACGTGCTCGCCGGACGCCCGGCAGAGATCAGCCTTGATGGAGGCGGCTCGCCCACTTTGACGTGCTAACCTTAAGGCTTACATTTCAGTATGCTTACCCCCTATAAGTTTATAAGAAAACTATAAAAAAAAGTAGCATCATGTTATCTAAAAGTTTAGTAAAAATTAATGTATTTTCCATCTGCCTATCGATCCCGTTCGCAAGGATTTCATGCTGTGAACTCCTAATCCAACATGTTAGATTAGTGCTCAGTCCAGCAGAATAGTGCCCAGTCTAGGCTTGATGTCCTGAAATTCTGCATCAGGATAAATATAGATGAAAAAGTAAGCAGAAATAGAAGAAGGCAAAATACTATAATCTTACCGGGGATAACGCTTCATAGAAACCCATGTTAAAACCAGCACGATGCAAGACTAAGGTCCCCATGTTCAGCCTTTTCCCCTCCTCACCCCTCATCCACCGCCCCCGCCACCACCCACTGGATGCACCGCACGTGGGATCAACCCCCGGCGCCCATTAATTTGACAGCCCGCGCCCGGCAGATATGTCATTCAATAAAAAAGAATCTTGGTCAAGGCGGGAGAGAGCGGGCGATTTACGACCGACGTGCTGACGGCCGACGCCCCAGGTTTAACCAACGACCGCCTGTTTGCTCGTGATTGCTCGGGTGAGCTGCTCCCCCACCAACGACTCACGAGCAGCTCGGAGCATTTTCGAACTGCTCCTTGCAGGTTTGAACTGTTCGGAGCAGGTTTGAAATGTTCCAAGCATTTCATGTTTCCTTATAAGTGCTCGGGTGAGCTGTTCCCCCCACCATCGATTCACAAGCAGCTCCGAGCAGTTTTGAAATGCCCCGGGCAGGTTTGAACTATTCAGAGCAGTTTTGGACTATTCCGAGCATTTCTGAGTAGTTATGTGCCCTGTGTATTTACAGGTTATGCAGTATAGTGAGAGTTGCACCGAGTAGCCCGGAGCAATTCCGAGTGCTCCACAGCAGTTCAGGGCAATTTTATAAAATAGTTTCTAACAAGTATCAGACCTGGGCTGTTCAGATCAATCGCAATCACCGCCAACGAGCAGCTCCAACATACAGTTAAAAACGCGCAGTTCCCTCCCTCTAGGTGAGCTGCTCATGGTCTATGGGCCCGGCGCACGTCGAGCCGATGAGAAGCGACCTTTGGTGCCAACTGCGCGCGACCTGGAAATATACTTCATCAAGTGCTTCCGGCCACGACCCAGCTGCTGAAAGGGGGCGGGAGGTCGCCTCCAGGGTGGGCCGGGAGGGAGGTGCCATTTATAGAAATGCCCCTTCCTCCAGGGCGGCCCTATACCGCTCTGTCTGTTCTCTGTGGTGGTGTACGTGTGGTCAGTGGCCGGAGAGACCACTGCTGACCACGAGGTGACTACAGAGGCCGTCTATCAGGCTGCCATCAGCCAACTGGGGTCTACGTGTCTGACCGCTATAAACTGGGCTGTAATGATTTGTAGTTATGTATATAGTGTGACGTTCTCCGGTAAGTCGGGGTTGCCGATTCTTACAGCAGAGGAACGTGGGGATTGTTCGGGTCTCGGGGCGGACGGGGAATCCGGGCCAAGAACCGAGATGTGTTTTTAGAGTCGTGCCTCGCGCACGAGGGGGGTTGAGCGAATCGGTCGGGAATCGGTGCTCGATGTCAAATGGAGGACTACGGGGAAGGGAAATTGTGGTAGGGGTACGGGTCGGCCGGGGTTCGTCTCGCTCTATCTCCCAGACCAGCATTGACCCCTACCGGGCGGTCCACCCCTCGTTCCCGCTCCGCGGGGCCGTCGGGCCGACGGTCGCCTATTGTTTGGTAGCGTGGGGCCGAGCCTGCCGCGCCCTAGTCCCCGCGGACTTCATACCTTCGTTCCGCCCTTCGTGCCTTCGTGCCATGTTGCGCCTATGCTCTCGGAACGGTTTCGGGCCTTCGTGCCCTACTTCGGTCCTCCGTTCCTCGTTCTCGTTCCTCGGGCCGTCGGGCCCCTACCCTAAGTTTCTCCTATTTATCTCGAACTTCGACTGTTTTATCCTAACTTCTGGTTAATTGCTCGGATCGGCTCATCTTAGCGGTTGTTTCAGGAAAGAAGACACGTCTGGACACAAGGAGAACTGTTAAAGAACTCTGTTTATTCGGGCCTCACCGCCCCTTTATATACCCTAGAGGTCAGCCCTGATTGGCTGCTTTCAGTCATGTGGTCTACAACTGACGTCACTTCCGGTTTACATTCTCGTTTCCGGTTTACATATCACTTCCGGTTTACATCTTTCCGGGTCTCGTTCCTTTACATATTCGTTCCTTTACACTTTCGTTCTTTTACATATTCGTGCCTCTTTTTCGGGCTTTTTACACTTTCGTTCCTTTTACATATTCCGTTCTTTTACACTTTCGTTCCTTTTATGTACATATATACCTTTTATAATATTACCTTATTTTCTCTTATTTTGATCTCTACATATTTGGATGAATAGGCATTCATCACATATAGCGTTTTAGGTCGTGGGATTTGGGAGAAAACTAGACCTCCGCCCTTTGATCTTGGGATTTGTTAAAATGTACCGAGTTGTAAAGATGGAAAGGATAGAAAGAAAATAAATCACGCTACAACACGTCACATATCTATCTTCCAATTTTAGAGTTCAGCGTCTTCGATATCCTGCCCAGCTGCCAGGCAACGTCCTATGCTTCACCATAAGAGGCTCACGGATTCCTGAAAAGATCCAACTACCACAAATTCTGATTTTAATATTAGGGAGATAGAGGGTCATGCTTGCTCTATACAAAATATCTTACCTTGAGGTAGTGAATATACTATTGCTAA
Organism: Lepidonotus clava; assembly: GCA_936440205.1. Taxonomy (NCBI): domain Eukaryota; kingdom Metazoa; phylum Annelida; class Polychaeta; order Phyllodocida; family Polynoidae; genus Lepidonotus; species Lepidonotus clava. The sequence continues at coordinate 42,512,380 of OW387134.1, forward strand.
TCTCTGAATGCAAAACCTCGATCACGTTTGCCAGTATCATAACAATAGACTGACACAAAGCCGCCAGTTGCAGAGCATTACGAAATACCTTATACCAGCGAATACAGCATGTATGCTGATAGACCAGGCCCACGCCTCCGGTACAAATACTACTACCAGAGAACACCCCCCCCCCCACCACCACCACCACCACTCCTTAGTTATCTCCCTCCACAAAACACACTGCTAATTTCACCGGCAAGCTTTAGATCATCAATCGCAATCCCTGTTATTTGTTGGACGGACGCCGCTGTTTGCAGAAGCAATAAACGCCAGCATTTGTCTCACCACAGGAGGCTCGTCCTTTCTGCGGGCTTTGGCCTGACTCTATTCAGCTTCGCGGGGGTCCGTCCCGCCCCTTTAGGGGACCCACAGGTGTTTATCAAAGGGCGCCGCCTCTCACCTAACAGCCAGGTAGAAGGCGTAAAGACAAAGGGGCTGTTAAGTGACTGGTACCACAGGAGCTGTTTGTTTGGGTGGAGACTGTCCAGAAGGAGGGTGGAGTCAGGTTGCTGATTCCTGTTTAGTTATTATCTCTATTGTTTGTACTTTAGCTGCTACTTATCAATAGTGTTGGAATATTACTGAACCAGGATTGAACTCTAGATGTGCACATTGATTTCAGTGTTTTCTTACTTCACATACAGAGAGGTTTTGGATGAATGCACCCTTCTATGATTCTGAATAGTATGAAACAAGAGGTAATATGCACTTTCCACCATTTTTCATATGGAAATATATAATAACATGTCGTGCCATTTGATTGTTCCGAACAGTAACATCAGAAGAGATTCTATGGACAAGCGGTTTTTTTTGACAAAGAAACATGACACCAGCTAGATGAAATTGAGCAATTTCCAGTGAACAAGTATGGGCGGGGTAAACTTCCTATAGTTGATGTCTTTGAACGTCCCCGTCAAGTTAAGTTTTTCCCATGAAGGAAATCTGAGCGTTGTGCGACCAAAGAATTAGAGATATAAATTCAGACAACTATAGCTATACCTACCTAGTAACAAAGGCATGGCCTTCCGTAGAGAACATAGAGACCTGGTGCTTTCTCTAAAAAATACATCCTTTCTATCCTTACACCATATAAAATATAGGGTTTCAAGATGCCAAAACTTTAAAGAAATTCTAAAATATAATGATAAATAGAGGAATCACAGGGTCAATGGCTGGCATGTTAAGGTACCTTCTACAGCGGAGGGAGAAGTAGCTCCCCTTGCTCCAGGGCAGAACCACGTAGGCATCAAAGCTTGATGGCCTCCAGTGTGGAAGCATGCATGTCGCAGCCCATCGACGCCAGTGTCCGACTTAATTAAGATTCCCCTCACGCGGCCAGGGATTGGGGGCATATGTAATCAACGGTCAGATCTCGTCAGGTCATTAAAAGCAATCACAGGGAAAGCCAATTAGGCCCTGCCGCTCTCGGGCCTAGGCCCCACATCCAGGCCTAAAAGACCTGAGTGGTATTTTAAAAGCAGTGGCAAGGGGTGGGGGACCGGAGCGAAACGTTCCGTTTTCTTGACGCCATTGTGTCTCGCCATTGTGTGTTGTCGGGGATAGGGACATTCAAATAGCGCCCGCCGAAAGCACGGAAAGTGCATTAGCTAGGGGCCTTCCAGTGTGAATGTTAAAAAGGCCAACCCTGTTGAGAGAAACCTTTGACAGCTGAATGAGACCTGTTGGTTAAAAAAAGTAACGAGAGTTCATTGGGAAACTAATTGGAAAACCCGAGACAGCCTTAAATAGATTCCTAGAAATAACCCATCTAAATGGATATTATAGAAAATCAAAGATGTGGGCTTAAAGGAAATCCGACAAAAAATAGACGGAAAATAGAGCCCTGTCTAGTCTGAAAGCAATAGCTCGGTTGACTTTGTCAGGCTAAATCACTGTAGTTCCCCCATCCAGAACCAGAGGCAGTGGTTAGAAACGGCTCCATCTTGGGAGCAGCTCGCGAGCTACTCCCCTCCTTTCACACCTTTAATGCGTTTCTGGCGTCGGCACCACCTAGTTCGTGTCGTGTGACCTAATTGGTACGAGTCGTTGGCCCATGTGGCCCTAACCCGCGTCTGACAGGGGGACTAGGACAGTCACAGCATGCTTGATAAAGTCATAGCTAGCTTGATGAAGTCACAGTAAGCTTGGTAAAGTCACAGCCAGCTTAACAGCGAGATTTATATAGAAAGAGTGGGTTTGATAAAGTCACAACTGCAGTTAGACCTATGTGGCACTACTAACATCGTAGTATATCTGATTGGATTAGCTAGACAGTATGGAAACTGTAGTTAATTAGTCATTGATTGTTTATTTTTAAAGAATTCTATTACTGAAATAATACCACACCTACATAGTGTAGCTCAACTTATTTTCATGGAATTCTAACTTTGTTACAAACTTGTATCTAATTTCATTTTTTTATAACGAAGCATCTGGTCATTATCAGCTCTTGTCCTGGAATCGTCGGCCAGAAGTGTCAAACAGTCAGAACTCCCTTCACAATAAACTTTGGTAGGCTAGTTCTTTGGCCTTACTTGTAGTAGGCTTGGTTTTCCTACGTTTGTCACGTTCGGAGACTGGGAGAAGACGACAGGCAGACGGTCCGTCCTTGTCGACACGGGTCACGCCTCCCTGGTCCGCCAGGAGGCGCCATTGTCCCCTGTAACAGGCAGACGACATTTATCTCGACCGTTGACAAGAAGCGCGCCAAAATCCGGAATCTCTTGCGAAGAGCGTGTATGGTGCGCTAAATGTAAACTTATGAAGAATGTGGTGATTTCGTCGTTTTAAACAATGATAGACAGTGCTTGATTTTGACGGTTCATGCGATAGGAATCAATGCCACTCATGGAAAGAAGTTGCCTAGGAGTAGGCCTATTAAAGTGTGAAGAAAACGTAAATAGAATACTTAGGGTAAAGCGTTTAATTCTAGACCTCTTTATGTTGTAGATTTCATCCATGGATATTGAATCCCCTGGAGGTGTTATAACCCATCAGATGTTTAAGGAACGTTCAGAAATGTTCACATAATATAGTGAATAATATTAGCTAACAGCAAGCACCCAATGTTTTGAGGTGGCATTCTAGACATGGACTTTGTTCCTGCCTTACAGAAATCTGAGGATCTTTTTCAAAACCGCGCTTCACATTCCTCGACAGGGGAGAGAATTGACAGATGTTTTTGCTCTCAAATGTCCTCAAATATCGCATTTCCACCTCCCCTCATTAAATGGCGACATTGTAGTGCGCATTTCACTGTATAAACTTGCTCTTGATAGCACATCGTCCTGTTAATTAATAGGTGAAAAAATTGAAATAATGACAACATATATTTCCGCATATTTACTGAAGCTGGGGTCTACAGATATCAAATAGTTTAAAACTGCAGAACAGAATAACAACTTGAAGTAGCACGAAATATATGGCATGATATTATTGCTGTTTTATAAAACACAATTCAAAAGTCAAAAGCAAAAGCCATTAAGCTGCTTAATCACGCAGTTTCAGCCCATGGACAATAAACATATGAAACAATGTTATTGATGTTTGTTTTCCTTTAATTTCAGAGCTAAAATTCGAATGTCTGGCCAACTGGAAAGATGGATCAGACACCTACATATATGGAGGCTTCAGCGGTGCAGGCATTCTAAATCGGGACGATATCTATAGATGTTTCGTAAGTAACACTTGTTCTTCTATTTGATGATTTGATGTATGCTGTATAACTATTAGAAGGCAGTATTCATAGGCTGTAGGCCCATAATTATAAGGATAGCAACGAAGTTTTTCAAGAATAATATACATTGTAATACCTTTTATTTTGAATCAGGCAATTTGTTTTTCTTCTTTTTATGAGCTTTAAAATCCAGTTTAGATCGGTTTAAAATACAATCTATTATATATGTCAAATAGCATTGTAACGCTAGAGAAAAGGGGATTTTAGCATAAGGTTCAACATCGGACTAGTTCGTAATAAGCACGTACTACTTAGATTATATAATTTAGTATTCCACCATTTTTAATAACAATAGTGTCAAAGATATCGCCTTACCTTGAATCAAAAGGTTAAGTTTCCCACGTAGTATTAGTAATTATCATCTACGTGTCACATCACTGGTCATAGGTGTGGTTTCTTTATTGTTATCAACATATGAAAGATTAATTTACCTTAACCCACTGTCATCAAATGAGGTGTTCATATTGGCACGAAAGGCCTAGTAGCAGTCATCCTTGATAAAACGAAAATTCACTCGTTACTAGTCAGGAAATCTGTCATTTAAAGTTCCAGTCCGCCCATCCATGCTTGATATTAGTGAAAAGAAGTTCTGTGGACTTTCATTAGCGGAACGTAAAACTGTTTTAAAATGTCGAATTCATTATTACGTTTCACAATATTCTAATCTGGTTAGCTTTTGCCGTTTAACTACAAGAGGCGTCTTGTAATCAGTTAAAACTGTAGTGGATTATAACAAATTAAGGCCCAATGATGTCATTTTCTCGAATGATTGAAAGGAAATTAATGGTATTATTTGTGGAGGGAGAAGAATGGATTTTCAATTCACAAAAAATAGTTTATATCAATTACAGGTCGTCAAGGAGTTAGTCAATTAATCTTCAATTTCTACCTTCATAATAGACATGAGAAAAAGTTGTTTGTTTAGGAATGTGTGTCAGTGCACCGTTTAAATTACACTTTATTATTATAACATTCTTGTCCAATGCTCTTGTAATTACTTTATCCCTTCGCTACCAAACGATATTAACTTTGGTACTTTGCTAATGATCCGAACAAAGTATTGACCGAGACAGCAGAACCTAGAAAACTATAGCCCCATTCGCGCTGGCAAATTCGGTACATACGATCTCCTGCGACATTTATCGTTTGCAACTTTGGTACAAACGATAATGGGAACGACGGATCTGCAACCGATCAGATCCAACATGTTGGATTGAATCGGTTGAATTCCAGCCGATTCAGGGCCACAAGCACTTGAAAAAATTATCGTTTGCAATCGTTAGGGTCTTGTTTCACCAGAGCGAATGCTATTTTGTTGAATCACAGGGACATGCGATAATTTTATCGGCCCTGAGATTATCGTCTTCCCCTACGATAACTTTGTCGGACCTGCCAGCGACACAATCATCGGCCAGCGCGAATGGGGCTTATGAAACATATCAGCTTACCTATCATGTGCGTGGCAAATTACATCACACTGTTACTAATGTTTACAGATAAGAGAAACTAGAACTCATTACAAATGTTTTAAGAAACTCTGAGGCCATCGCACGTGAAACAGTAACTTTGCTACAAAATCATCCGGGGGGGGGGGCTTAGATTTCATTTGAACCCCTTTTAATTTACCTATTCAGATTTAGCTAGAATCCCCCAGAGTTACCTAGAACCCCTCAGATTTACCTGGAACCTCTCAGATTTACTTGGAACCCCTTTCAGAATTTCTGGAACCCCCTCAAATTGTTCATTATGGCCAAATGATTCACCGATATGTGTCCTATATCATAATAACTTAAGCTGGTGATCCACGATACGACAAAATGCCAACCAATTGTCTTCTGATGCATTTTTCACATATTTTGATATAATTATATTTTAGAGAAATCATTACCTCGGCATCTGAGCAGTTTAAGAGCAGTTGATTAGGAATAACATTATCTTAATAGAATATTCATTATTTATCAGACCGATTTCTAAAATCGGTCCATAATCGGTCAACAATCGCGTCGTGTATCACCAGAATCATCATTTTGTTTTAATTTTATATGTTATAACTTGTAGATGTACGTGTCGTTGGGGGCCGACGTTCATCTGGCCATGTCGGCCGACGCCAGCTGTAGAGGGCTCCGATCACCCACCGACGGACCGCTCGCCATGGAATTCGAGAGAGGTAGGAAATTATATTAGTATCACACTGAACCAACCCTCAGGTTAATGATATGATTATAAAGTAATACGGGGATCGTGTGTCGCTGCATGCTTGCCCTGGTAATACCAATTTTAAAACGTAAAAACGATTTAGTTGCATGTAAATGTAAAGTGGCTGATACTCACCGGATATGTTACTAAAATCAACTAATTTAAGACCAATATAATTATTATGCCACTTGTTCAGAATCTTCAAATCAAACATCAATTAGGTCCTAATATTGCGTTTTTGGACATCAATATTCCACCAAACGTCCTACCCACAACCATATCATAATACCAAACCACGCCATTCCTAAAGTTATCACAACGTTATCTACCCCTAGATATGACCGGGTGGCCGCAGGAGGGCTGCACCTTCCCTGATTGGATGTCGGGGGTCACGTGGCAGGACCTCTCGGGGCGCCACCTGTACACGTTAGACGAGCGGGCGGAAGTGCTGAGGACCGTCTACCAGCCCCACCCTGCGCGCGCACACACCCAGGCCGCCTTCCGGTGCCTAGAGGTCATCGATGATAACACCACGGACCGCCAGTTCGTGGCCATCACACTGACCACACACAGATGGTAGGTTACCATCTTAATTGGGTAGAATACTGATGGTATAAGAAAGGCTTATTTTGCCCACAGTTTTCCAAAGTTTCAATTAATATTCGCGAGTTTCTGAAAAAGAAATATTTTCTTTGGGATAATAATTGTTATGGATTTTTATCTGATAAGCCTATATACTAGGACCTCTTATTTGTTACTCAACATTCTCTCGTTAGAAAGCTGTAGAACAGTGTAGAAATTCTGGCGGTCGGCGACGGACAAAAACAGATGATCAGATTTAGTTTAATGCAATGTGGAAAACATGTTAAATATGTAGTTAGGGTTTTTATTGCTAGGACCCCATAAATCAAAATGAAAGAAAACTATGTATGATAGTCCTATATTCAAAACAACACTTATATCATATCATAACATTGTTCTTTACATAAGAGATTTGTCAATAATAATTATAATGATACGGTGTAAACTATAACACTTTTATAGTATGTTTTTCTTGTACTACCTTTTGGAAAGAATGAAGAAAGCTGTATTAAGATGGGTATAAATAACCCCATATCAGATATCTATAGAAGAAAAGAGATATGTTACACTGTTTCCGATCATTAGAATAATGGAAATTGTATACTTTGTGCGGGTATACATGTATAGACATGGGATATTATTGTTGTACCGAAAGCATAGCTGCTTAATAGAATTCAACACAATTTACGGTACCTGTCATGCATATTCAAGAATAAGATCGATACACTTCAAGGATCTATCCCACACCCACTAAAATCATGAGGTGCCTTTCAACTACATGGAAAACCCCTGACCTGTCACGCCACGCGCTTAATTTGTCATTCGAACTCACTTATACTTTTAAGGACACTATCGATATTGACCAGTTTTCCGACATGTTAAGTGCACCTGCTTGAAACCGATATCGTATTATGAGACGTCACGCCACTGAAAGGCTGATACCAATTATAAAAGGGGCAAAATTTCATTGTTAATGGAAATTTGAATGCAAAAGGTCGAGCGTTTTAAAACGGGATTCGTGTCCAGGTTATTGCAAATCGATATGTATGTTATCGTATTTCTGGAGGGCATGAGACTTATGGTGAATGTGGTGTTAGGAATGGAAACACCTAGAACACCTGTATTCCATTAGAGGAATTCAGAAGCATGGTCTCCTTAAAACCAACGTAATCATGATAATGTATTTTCAGTAAAAGATTTAAAGAATATAAGCCTACTTGTATCTCTAAATATAACCAAGACACATACATGTTTCGGGTCTTCCACCAGAATGCAAAATTTTCCTTTACAGAATATGTAAAACTGTTTCTGTTACATTCACGTGAAAATGAATTAAGCTAACTAACCATGCATTGAGTCTTTGTACTATTAGATATGAAACTAAATGATATAAAGTTGTGTTCATTTCCGGGATACATCGAACGCGTCTACATGGTGTATGGTCATTTAATTGCAGAGTACCATACATGCATAAAAAGAAAACGAAAGTGTGGTATAAGGTTAAATTACTTAAACTTCCATTGACACATACAGGAAATGTCCAATGGAAACTTTAATCAATAGCTAACCTTCTACCACATTAACCTTTAGCTAAAGTGTCCATTCTCATATGACTTTGGTACAATAGCCATGCCGCACTTATATATATGTAGGGGGTCACATTTATAACATACATACACCTAATCAATCAATGTGGTGTCTTTCTCCGCTTAATGTATATCCTCTACTTTTTCCTCCAGTGATACGACCCGGCAGTGCATCAGGGTTCTCCGGCGGAACAGTCAAGTGCTGGAGATCCATCAAGGTGAGCTGCTCTCGTTTTGTAACGGCCGCGGATAAATTTATTGGTGCAATAACCCCCGGTGCGGGGCAATGCAACGTCGGGGACACGCGCTCTTGTACAGTCCCAGGCCAGCGACTGGAAACTTTATAGCCTGATTTGTGCTGTATTAGCATATCTCCCGAAGCCTCCGGAACATCCTACAAAGCCTCTGGATATACCAAAAAACGCTGATGAAATATTGGGTGCGAGCTCGAGGTCAAAAATGGGTGGTTTAAATTTGGGCGGCGGGTCGTTAAAGTTAAAGTGTGAGGCGGTTCCAACGAATGAGGGATAGGAGTCGGAAAAGTTTTCCGCTTAAGTGTAGTTTTTTTTTGTATTAAGCGCGCGCGATTCCATTGTGGCAACCGATCCGTCACCAGTTTGCACGAGTCGGTGGAGGGAACAGTCGGCGTTCTCTTACCGGAAATAGAACTTACACCCTGTCTTACACCTTTTGTCACCAGATGTCACCCCACGCGGGGAAGGCTCCTGATTTATTTCGCGCCCAATGCCGCTTTCATTTTCCTCCGCGATACCATCCGAGCGCGCATGTCAATGACGCATTTCCGGCGCCAGAGAATTGTGGGCCCACTGCAGGGGGTGTGGGGGTTGCAGGGGGGCATTTTGTTGATGCGCTCGCAAGAGACATATAGGAAGGGGCCACCATGGGGGGCATCTATTATTGAAAACCTGGGGGACTGAGTCGCGAATTATAAACAAGATGCTGTCAGTGGTTCGCGCATTGCGTTGCATATCCCGAGGGCGACGCATAAGGTAGTGCGACCCTGGTGCGACACAGCGCGACGGCGCCTAATATGAGTGGGGCGCCAAATTCAATTATAGGCGCGGTTGTAGGCGGATATAACAAAGGACAGCCCTAGGTCGAATCCAATGTCATTAGCCGCACACAATCAACCTGTGGTGCAAACACTCGCGGTGCTTATGAATAAATAGCTATAGATAACTCGGCACTTAATGAGAAGGAGCCTGGGTGATAACGGAATCTTTGTTGCCCGCAGGCCTGCCTGGCTGATACCACTATATTAAGGGCCGGAGCTCTGGGGTTAAGGAAAGGTGCCACTGATTCACTATGTAGGACCATAATGTTGTTTGCGGAAGCTTAGTTTATGTTTCCGATAAAACTGAAGCTGTTTTGCCTACTCAGCAAAACAACCTAGAGCTTGTGTTGGATATAATATAGACCAAATGGTTTCAATAGTGTAGTGTGCTATGTTTATTAAAAAAGGTTTGTTATGTGGCCTATGCGGATTAAAAGGACAATTTCAATCACATTTCCCCGTTAAACAGTCCTTTAGGCCCTAGTAGTGTTGCCAACAGTGCAGCAGCTTTAACGTCATCATGGATCAATCGTTTCCCCCTTTTCTTCTTTTGTAGGCTTTACCAGTTACTTTGTGTTTGGCATGGTAGGTCGTCCACATAGTCTTAGGGTAGTATACTACCATCTACTATTGAAATGAGAGATCAGTATTCCATGGGATGCTTTGTGAATAGGGGACTGAATCCGGCATGCCCGCCGTCTTTGATAAGGTGTGTGGAGCACTCCGGCAGTAAGATATGCATGAAACATCCAGTAATAAGACACTGGGCAGGAAATCGAACCCACGACTTTTAGATTAGCAGACTAGTGCTCTATCGCTACATTACTTCTACTACAACAGAGGCTTTTCTACTTAACTTAGCATGTTGGCGGTGCTACCTAAAAACAAACAGGTTTATAAATGATAAACTTTAAAGCTGGCCGGAACTCGGAAGTCAACAATCCCAATGTTGAAACATGCGCACTGAAACTGGTAGAAAAAAGGCCGACGGTGATCCGGAAAAATCCGAACGAGCGGACTAGAATTACAGACCTGCCGGCTCGCTGCCGGCCCTACCTTGCTTCCGCACCAACGGTCACAGAATCCAACGTGGTGGAAAACTTCCTGTCCCTAAAGACTCGCCTCGGCAACAAAAGTCAAAGATTCAGGAGTGTGAAAGGTGTTTTTTTTAGTATCGGTGTCTTTCGTCGTTCTGGATGGTGTCATTAATTCACGATCGGCCGGCAGGGAAATCGGGCTACGAAAAATGAATGTTGAAATGGCCGGACGTCGGCGTTCCCCCGAAACTTCCTCCGCGCGCCGCGCATGCGCTGATAGATGAGCCGGCTATGGTGAGCAGAATGGGTAACGATCATTGTACAAAAATGTACGAGTAGCTATTTCCAACTAGTAGACCCTTTGAAGTAAGAGGCCCGTTATTGCAAAACTTTTCGTTCAAGCCATTAAGCACTGTATACAATACCAGTCTTTCACGTAGGCCCTATGCTAGCATTCAATGGCGTCAAAGCAATTGGATTCTACAAAACTAGAAGCCCAATTTGTGTGAAACTAGTGCACTACAGGAGGAAATAATTATCTATACATCGTAATCTCGATTTACAATGCTTTTTCTTAAATTTCTTACCATACTGACTTTTGGGCAATGTTTTGTGATTTCTTCTCTTTCACCATAAAATGTGTAAGGAAAAAAACTAAATTCTAAAGGGAAAAAAACATTGCCACTCTGCTTGCCATAATGGTTGGGATGCCTGGCGGCAGGACGGTCGGCCACATCTTCCTGGGTTCGCCTAATGGCAACACACATGATGGATTTCTCCGATTGCCCGACCTCTATTCATTCCTATTGATTTTGACCACCTTGAGGAGAGCCCCCAACGGAAAATGGCGCCAAATCGGCGAGGTAATGGATCTTCAATGTCGTCTGCCCCGCATACGGCTCCCGCTTTGATTGCTGATCTTTCGATTGTCCCCGGCGGCCCGCCTCTTATCAAGCCACCCCCAGCATCTATGCCGCTGGTAACAAGCGCTGATTGAAGCGCCCTAGCGTCCTTTGCCCGAACTACCCGACATCACTTTTCTCTTTGTATGAAAGCTGACAGCTTTGTTTTACAAAAAGTAAAGCTAGGCGAGTCGCATTAGACGAGCGCACGTCTTACAAGTATTCATTGGATTTGTCTTTTTATCAGGACAACACTTTTTTCGATCCTATTGACATTTCACTAGAAAGAAGACACATGTGCATAATTTTAGAAGGAATGTGACCTAGATACGCCTCAGTACAGATGGCGTTTGAAGTGAGATATTTAAAAAACTAATACACTAATTTCTTGTGTTATCTCATTGTACAGGCCGTATCAAGGAGAACAGCATCAAAGAATGTCTGGAGACGGATATCATTAACCAAACAAGGCACCACCTTGTTATTCGTAAGTTCATAAAACAAGTATTAAACGATGAACAAATAGAAACATGAGAAACGTATACTTGTGTCCAAGCCAACCATTCAACCTTTAATGAAAGGCCCAGTGAAAATGACCACGTCAATATAATGAGAAGTGAGCAGTACGTTAAAAAATGCTAATAAATCTATTTGTCCAGGTCTCTGGAAGGATTCTCCTGTTTCTACTTTGTTCATGATTTAAAGATCCTTTGCTTCATAGTACAAATTAGACACAGAGTCAAATTTTACATACACATTACTGTGAAAAAACTTAAATTTGTGAACAGAAGAAGAATGCCTTATCTTTTGGGTAAACAGTCAAATTTAATCTTATATGTTTGCCATATCATATTACTTACATTCCATATAATATTATGATGAAATCTTTATCTGGGTAAGATGAGAATTCCAAAAATGTAGAAATCTCATGTAACCAAATTATACATTTCATTTTTGCTATTCCGTTGAAAGATCAAGTGGCATACAGATCAATTGATTGAACGTTCTTGGGTTACAGGATATCAAAATTAAATTTCATTTTTATCTATGTCGGTTGCATTCCTTCCGATTTATATAAGTAGGCCTACCTTCAAATATCCGCCCCCATATAGACTTCATTTATATCAATAGCCTTCCAGATTAAAAAAGGTGTTCTCTACTTAATTTATTCAACTTTGCTTTCAGCCCAAAAACTAGAGATGCAGCCGTGTCCATTCCCAGGGAAATATGTACTGGAACACTCTCAGCCCGAGTGCACTGGACACCTACATATTGGATGTAATGGTACATCTATAATAGGGGTAGACATTGGTAACAAATGCAAGGCAGAGGCTGGCTACAGAAATGGTGAGTGACTCATTTATGATTTTTTTTCAATATATTAACATAGCTAAAAATGCCGAATTGTATAAACAGATAAATAAGTGCAATGCATAGTGTTCATTAATTGTAGTATAATTGACTGTACATGTGCAGTTTAGATTCATGTAGAGGGTTAAACATATTCGACTTTGATCTAAACGTTAATCTTCATAATTAAGAGTAAAGTTTACGAGAAAGACACTTGAAAATTGATCTACTAATAAGATAAGCATAATAGCAAAATGCTCTCAAACAACAAGGTATGCGTACATTAAACTGTCATTTTCAAGGGCAAGTGAATTGTTTGTCTGTTTGTATGCCCTATCTTTTTGCTACCGGGTAGTGTATACAAAAAGTCTTATATTTCCAACTGGAACAAGTCAAAGTTTAGAACAAAAAACGTAAGCTTTCCAGACATCAAACACTAAGTTAAAATGTATCATCAAAGCGTTATTCATCTCATAAGTGTAAATTGATTACGATCGTAAATTTGCATGTTATTGCGGCAATCAATAATCTTATTCATACACTTATCCATGTTAGAATAAATCAAAGGACAAGATCATCATGAAAAGCAATAGGGGTCAATACCAAAGGCCCAACTTAGCCATCACGATATTACATCCTGAGGGCAAGACACTTCCCAATATAACCTCCTCCAGGGCGGAGTTATTTATAGAAGCCTGGTATATCCGGGAGGTGTAGGAGTAGGAGAAGTGGCTAGCTGTGATGGTACCCAGGATCACACAGACAGTGGCCTAGGTGTGAATATTTCAGTAGGTGCATTATTAATTCCTACACCTGCCGCCAGGCGGCGAGAGGTGTTGAAACCTCGCGTGACGTGGCGAGACTAGAGCCTGGTCACGTGGGAGGTAGGGAATTGTAGGGAGCGTTTGTTGGGAGCGTTTGTAGGGAGGTCTTAAGGTGTCGGGATAGATGGCCGGATAGCGTGTGGTACCAGCACCACTAGACCAACAACCAGTAGTGCTGATACTATACCGACTAGGCGGAACCCGCCACGTTGTTTGTTTGTGTTGCACTTTCCGAACTTTTTAGATAAGGGAAGAGAACTGACAGTCTAAAAACCATTGGCTTTAGCCTAGTGAAAGACTTTTATGTAGGCCTATAATTATATATTGTCTACACGTCCTATTTACATAGCGGGACTTTGTCTCCTTGGAGGACATCGGTTTTAATAGTCTATGGAATATACTTACATACATCAACGGATGAATCATGACATACATATCTTATTATTCTAGAGAGAAACCCATTATAAAGACAATCAAATGATCGTATTTGAAAGAATTAAACTGATCACAAAAGGCATCTGGATATGACACATGTTAACCATCATTATAGATTTTGCAGCATTATCAAATACCCTGAAAAGTACAAAATCAAACTCGGCCGGCTCATCTTAGGCCAATAGCTTCTATAATATCAGTTGAAAGTGAGGAAACGCAATGCGTGAAAAGAATTCCATGCAACAACATGCTGCGGAATAGAAACTCTTCCCACAAAAAGTTACCAGACTGTTCCCTGGTTTGTGTTACGGCGCCGACAGCGACACCTAGCGACTCGCCACATCACGTGACTGCTTCCCAGAAGCCACTTGGGTCTGGGGTAGGAGGGTGGGGGTGTGGGGGGGGGGTGTGGAGGGGTGGAGGGTTGGAAGAGGCACAGGGTGTCAGTAAGTGACCGCGACAGGCCAGAGACAGTGGCAGAGGCACTGGCTTTAGGCTGTGCTGACTAAACCAACTGCTTTTCTGACATGGCATCTTGTGCTTTCAGTCCGGTTGGGGCTCTGGAATTTTTATTCTAGTCTGGTTTTGTTGCTTCATTCTGATGTAGATTCAAAATAAACATTATTGATGGGTGGTCTAGTGTCTTACACAATGTTGGATCCCTGTATTCCCCTATAACCATCTTCAGTTCTAATGCAAATTGTTGATACTACTCACATTAATTTTGCAGACGGCTCTTCACCCATAGGGCCATAACTGTGGTCCAATAACTATACAGTTTCAAACTCCTGAACTAGGAACATTAATTTGGAAAAGAGACAACCAAGCTCTCATTTAGCATGAAACACAGTTTGTTTTATGATTACAAAAACAATTTTGAAATCCTTAGGTCTTTTACTTCCTGAACATCAACCCCATTTCCTTATACTACTTACGACTCTACTATCTCTAAATTCCAATTTGCCTATGCTACTTACAATATCCCCTCAGTTCAAACACAGTTCTGTGCGAGCAGAATGACTTTCCATAACCAGCAGATTACATCCGAGTTATTTTTTCGGGGGCCTACTTGTCTTTAGGCCTCAAAGTAGCAGTTATTTGATAATTCTTCTGATTAAGGTAATGGGATTTCCCATAAAAAAAAGAAAAAAAAGTAGCAGTTAGACCACATCATGAATTTAGTAGATTGAAAGATAGTTCTTAGTGTGTTTTCTTTATTTCTTGCTATTCATTCTCACACTGCTTACCTAATATCTTTTTTCCAATCAACCCCCCTATTTGTTACTTCTTATTTCATTTTGCTCATTTTCCCTACGCCCCACCCCCTCCATTCATACTTTCCCTGGACCTTCCCTTCCCATATCATACCTTCCTTGTCCCTTTTTAAACGACCATTATCACCCCCCGCCATCAACTCTTATATCTCCATTTCTTTCCTTCCTTACTCTTCTCCTTTCTCCCTCCATTCAGGAAAATACTTTCCTTTCCCATATCACATCCTCCCTTCCTCCTTTTCGAACCACCACCACCACTATCGCCACGACCCCAACCAGAACCAGCTCTAAGTCAGCCCTCACACCCGGCTCTCTCCTTGGCTGGGCCCCGTCGCGTGTCAGAGAATACAAATTGTGTCCAAATTGAATTTACGGACGGCTAACATCCGGCCCGGCGGAACCTGGGTGGGCCCGGGCTGGCCCGATGTGCGCTGTGCGCCGCTTTGGGTGACACCTCCGTCAAATAGGCCTGGCCCAATGTGCGCTGTGCGCCGCTCGCAGTGACACCTCCGTCAAATAGCGCAGACTAGGAACTAAGTGAATTCACTCAGTCACGCAGGAGGGGGGTTGGGGGTTGGGAGGGGGGGGGGGGGCGGCGTTTGGGGGCCCAGTTACCACTGCTAAAGTTTTGATGTTTCAACATGGATGTATATTTCGTGGACCTAAAATTCGGTATATTTTTGCGAGACATATTATCGCAACATATTGGTTAGTAAGTGTGTGCGATATAATATACTAAATTTGAAAAATGTGACTATTCAAAGAGGATATTTTATATAAGCAAATATGTATATATATAGGGCCCAAAATGAAACGCTTTCATTGGGATGGGATTCTCTTGCATTGAGTCAGGTGGCTAAATTTAGAGAGGGGTGAGAAAGAAGGGTGTTGGGACGCTTGGGGCTTCAGAGGCCAGCACATGTCAGGAGATGTCGACACGCAAGCTGAGCTTAGGAAACAAGCCGAAAAAACGAGCCCCAAAGAAAAGTGGCGGAGAAAATCGTTAGTTTCACTTTACGCCAAATTGGCAGGTCGGTAGGTCATGAATTCAACGCCAACCTCATTTAGTGGCAGGTTATCCTTCCAGAAAAGGTTATTTGTCCCAACTGACTACTCGGTTTTGTTGAGGGATATGATGATGGAAGGCGTGTCAGTTCCTTTCATACGCTTTTTGTGCGGCCCACAATGTAAGTCTAAGGGAAATATACATCTCTATCACTCTAGTGTTCAAGTGGGATAAAGCGATTTCCTTTTTAGATATATTTTATAATTTAAGAATGTGTGTATAGATATGGTGCAAACAGAAGCCCATGATAATTATAAAACATCTGATCATTTTAAAACATCTTAGTTATTAATTTTATTCTCATATAGATAACTCATCTTAAAATGGTTATGAATAATTATATCATTATCATCAATTTGTATCAAAACAGTTTGCTATTTGGGGTGAAACCATGTTAAGTGTGGACTTTAAGTGTTAAAAAAGAAAAAAAAATAGAATTCAAGTTATTGAACCAATGATTGTATTTCCCAAACATACAAGTAAGGCCCGAACTTATTTTAAAAAAAATAGAACGTTAAGTTTCTTCATTAAAAAGTTAGAATGATTTAAAATTAGGTCCTTTTTTCAAACATTTTCACTCATTTTCTCCTAACTTTTTCTGAAAGAATTAAAGTGAATAAATAACATTCAATTGCATACAAATAATAAGCTTTCTAAGCAAATCTAAGGATGTGTATTGCACCTTATAGAATACGAAATTATCTTTCAGATGATATCTAGAACGTTGAAATCGACTATTAGGCACAATCGACAAGGGCACAAACATTACCAATGTTGAGTTTGTACTGTAAATATTAAACCTTTGCTTATGGTGAATATTGACAAATTTGGGACTGTCTCCAAGATAAGTTGTTAACATTTTAATATTCATCTTGAAATAAAGGAGATTTTGCAATATTTTTGATAAAAACTTCCCTTGGCAACTGCACAACGGTTCTAGGTCTTATTATTTTGATATAATATAGCATTATGGTAATTTTTGTTATCAAATCTAGGATAAAAAGGGTTAAAATGAAAGTCTTGTAGATACCATAAAAGTCTTGTAGATACCATCTTGTAGATACTTTTTACTACATATTTGCCTCTAGGACCCTTAATAATGTATCCATTGGCTTGAAAAATGGTATACTGTCTACTTTGCTGGAGGTCAGAGCTTTGTTAGTAGAAAACGTTAAAATTTATTTTTATGTTGGGAGATATGCATGGTCTTGTAGATACCCTCTTAAATAATCTCTCCAAAAAACTCATTTTGCACCCCTGAATTTCCATTACGATATAGCATTTTGGATATTTTCAAGTTTTTAGTTGAAAGGTCCTGGTTAATTCTAATTATTGACACTAGAAATATCCTATATTCTGATTATTTTTAAATAAGAATGTCTCATTTAATGAAAAAGTCTTGTAGATACCTTTCTCTGTGGACACTTTTCAGCGATTTAAATCAAAATGAAAAATTATAAATATAAATTTGCAAAAATTATCATCTAATAAGAAGTAATACAAAGATTGTAACAAAAGTCATTTCTTTTGTTCATATGGTATTTTAAAGCATATTTTGATCAAAATGAAATTTTAACTCTCCCTGTGGACATAGCATTTATTGGGTATATGCCTTTTTTACCTCTAAATATCTAATAATTAATTATTTTCTACAAAAATAAATTTTATATGCAAAGATTGACTTTTATATGAATAAGTTAACAAATCAAACAACGATATCAAATTATGTTAATGGAAAATGTTACAGCACTTTATATCCTGAAGACATCAAAGTCCACACTTAACGTGGTTTCACTCTTTGAGGCAAATGCCTTGACAAGCCCGAAATATTTCAAGCACATGTTATAACCGTATCAGGCATGCCACTTTGAGATTCTGTGCTTTTGTCTTCTTTGAAAGCTGGTAGTTCTTGGCAGCATGTTTCCCAAGTAAAAGGGGCGGTGGCTGCATGCAATTACTTCTTATCCAAAACCAGCCCAACCAACTAATGATGTGTTCTGCCTGTCAGAGCCTACAACCTGTATTACACTTTGCGATTTGACGACCAAAAATTTGCTAATTTCTAAATTTTGGGATGAAGATTACAGAACCTCATGAATGCAGAGTATCTTTTTCCATTCTAATGATATGAAACGTCTCTATATCATTCGCTGTTGGTGGATACAAACTTGCATTTTCCCGAATTGTGAGTAAAATCGGACAGTGGAATAAAGCCTTACTCCTCACTAACCCTTGTATCCTAGCCAAAACCTTTTTATAGACGCAATTAGTCGCTCTTATCCTTCGAGAAGCGGTAAAAGAAAGTCCGACAATTTACTGGTGCAAAACAGTGGATTTGTTTGAGAGCTAAATACCTTGGTCCTTGGTGACATGCTATTCACTTGGCCCATTTTATGATGGATTGAGATAATCTATCGTTGAAGTAAACATACCAATGGGGTTCATATTCATGTTCTATACCTTATTTATAGTAAACACTATAAGTTGAGGGGGAAAACATTGTATGAACAACCGGGATAAATCCTAAAGCCTGCAATATTGTCCTACATATAATATCATTATAACGTTATGGGCCTTTTATCCGAATCACACCATAGCAAATCAACAGCAGAAAGCGACACATACATACCCCCCCTCAACATTATACACGTCCACTTGAGAAACAGAACATGATCAACACGGCGAAGGGGAGCCACTAATAGCAATAGCTCTGCCCACACTGCCTGGGGTCGTCCCCTGGGCTCTAATTTCTATTCCTTATTGATGGGTGCACAATTTTACATTTGCTTGTTTTCCAGGCCACCGGCTGGAATGCTTAAAGACGTGGGAGGAGGAGGACCGACGATATGTTATTGCCAGACGCCTCGGCGACGAGGGGACGCTTTCTAATTGCTTCGTATGTGAATGCCTGTTTCTTTTTCTTATCTTACAGTGGTCTCGGGCAATTGTCTGACATAGGCTACAGTGTATATAGGAGATAAGGTTACATTCTGTATAGGTAATAATGACTGTTATGTGGCTGGAATGTGTGCAATAAGGTTAGGGCTTTAACTGGCTGTGTCAGTATGCTATAAGGGATTGCTTTTGTGACCTTACAGACTGCAATGGTGTTTTATTGATATTACAGATTGATGTTCCAATGTTGGGAAATATTGAAATGATGTTTCATGAAATACATTCCACAGCTACAAAATCCATATTGCTCTATGAAAGTCATATTCAGTTCATATTGTTTTATATAAGCAGCCCTTCTTATCTTGTATTCCTAATTATAACTTGCAAAAAAAGGTGCTATCATTTGGAAAATAATGTGCTGGAATATAGTCGAAATTCTAAAAGAAAATTGGCAGAATTTGATTTTGAATTTTGATTGCAGGCACTTGAGAAGCAAATCAACACCTACCAGTTGTACACGGACCGCAACTGTAATTTGGGTGCTCCGTACTTCCATAACGAAGTGAGTCGCTACACCTTCTCCGGACCAACAGGTGAGCAGTTTCCTCCCAACGCACATGGGCTCGAGCCATATGTTACAGAAGATAATGAGCAGCTCACTGAGTCATAACTATAGTTATTGCTGAGAAGGAAAAAACTGCTGAGACTAATTTCAATTTGAAACCAATTAATGTTATTAACGTCTAGCTAGTTTGGGATTTCAAGTGTTTGTTTATACTTCATCAATAAACATTTTTCAAATGAGTTATTCATGTAAACACAGACTTTACGAATTATTCATACGGGTGATTGAGAATTTAATTTAGAAACTGATTGTTTTGGAGTTAGATAGGATTAATGAATGTTGGGAACTTTTTTCATTAGAGCTGATTTGAATATATTGAATAGGCCTGCTGGGAACTTTAATCCTATTTCCTTTAGAACCGGTGTTGTTTCCGATTTTGAGTCTCTTCTAAACATAAGAAAACTCTGTCTGGGAAGCTTCAGTTCCCTGTATTGTAGTTTGCTTCATTCGACAATGTCTGTTAAGAAACGTCGATCCTAAAAAGAGATGTGTGTTTTCGTAACTGGAATTAACTCGAAAGCAAGAATGAAATATCATTTAGAAATTACAAGGGGAAATGACAATTGATACCGGATATTTAAGTTGAAACACAGTTTTATATATAAGTAGAGTCTTTTGAAATGCAAATATAGACAGAAGCCAGATTGTATTATCTTTCTATCCAGCAGCAGTTATATACTGCGCACATGCAAGAGCTCGCATATATTCCCATGGAGTCAATGTCTTTTTGCGACGTTCGACAGCAGGACAAAAACGCCTACATTTGAGTAGATCATCATATAACCGGCGAATATGATAGCAGTAATAAGGAGTTTCATGGAGTAGGGGAGGTGGATGGCAGTAGTAAGTTAGAGCCCTTCTCGGCCTCTATTCGACTAGCAGATTTGATAATATAATTGAATTCCACCGAGTTCGTTCTTTCCAATCAGACATGCTTAATATCGTTTGAAAGTGAATCAAATGGCCTTTTTAACGGTATAATTATACCACTATATTAACTATATGAGTTTGACCGACCTTCCTACTCGCGATTCCATAAAAATAATCGTGGGTAGAATCGCCTAGTGTAATCAAACTTTTACGAGCTGCTCACACTTGGTTGCATGCGTGCAGACGGTCCTTTTACAGCCCCACACGTGCCTACAACTCCCGGCCCAGATGACATACACATTTTACACGCCATGTTGAATCTGACAGCGGCGCCTGGAGATCGGGTATCACCCCTACCTCCTCCTCCTCCACGGTCTTCCTCCACGGCATGCACGTGTAGCCGGGCCCGGAGGGTGGGTGAGGGGTGCAGGGTAGGGTAGGGAGGTCCCTGCAGGAGGGGGAGGGGTGTGAGAGATAGGATAGTTGGTGTGTGTGAGTGAGACAGGGGAGATGGTGTGTGTACGTGTGTGTGTGTGTGTGTGTGTGTGTGTGTTTGTGTGTGTGAGGTAGGGGAGATGGGGTGTGGCAAGTGGCAAGTGGCAAGTAGGGATGGGGAATGTGGCAAGACTGGAATTTGGGATGTGGCAAGACTAAGCAGCTAAGATTTAGAATGTAGCAAGACTGGGATGTGAAATATGGCAAGACTGGGACGTGGAATAGTAAGAAGGATGGCGGGGATAAGTATTCGGGATAGCATGAAAGATGGCAGGATTTAGACATGGGAAGTATGGAAGGTGGCAGGACTACTATATGGAATAACGTGGATTATAGCAAGACTGAGCTGTAGATAGTAATGAAGGTTGCAGGACCGGGACATAGAATACCGTCGGAATGGCAGGACTGGGATGTTGGACAGTGTGGCAGGTAGCAGGAGTGCTACATAGAAAGGTATTGACTGAGGACTGAGGTATGGACCATATATAGCTAGTGGTAAATGTGGTGTGTTTTGGACGATGAATAGTGTGGCAGCTGGCAGGATTGGGACCTGGAAGAGGGCCAGGACAGGGATGGATGTGTGATAGTGTAGAACATGGCAGGACTGGTATGAAGACATGCCTGGAAGCTGGCAGGACTGGGATGTTGTTTGAAATGTGGCGCATCTGAAGATGTTGTGTAGATGACTTGATAATACCCCAGAAAGGGCTGGCTGCAATATCAGTGATCAAAGTATCATTTGAAAATCTGAACTAACTAATGGGAATAGTATCAAACTGCTGATGGAGATCACCAACATCTGCTCAGGTAACCATTTTTGCCCATTCTGTCTATTACAAGAAACTTAATGTGCGTTAAGCAGTTAAGGTGACATCGCTGTGCAACCAGATTGTATTTAACCCTTTAGACCCCAATCCGGCCGTGGCCGCCCGAGGGTGTGCTCCCCAATCCGGCCGTGGCCGCCCGGAAAAATGGCAATTTTTCCATAACTTTCCATAATTTTCCAAAAAAGAGCAATTTAATTTGTGTTCATCGCACAGGAATGGCCAATATGTCATTCAAAAGCTGATTTAATTCCTTATATAATGCTTCAAACCAGATTTCAATAATTTTGATATTTAAGGGCGGGCAACCCTTTGAACTTTCTTAATTATCCCATATTTAAGGGATTTCTGAGGGAATTCCCGGGAAATCCTGGGGAAATCCAGCATTTCATCCCCCTAATCGATGGGGTCTAAAGGGTTAAACATCTCTCTGACCCTGAACGAAGATACATGAAAGGAATATAATAATGAAAGGTGTCCGAAGAACGTGTTGTTGATGCAGTGGGCGGACAAACAGGCATAAATATAGTTGTAGAAAAGCTTGAAACTTGGCTGTAGACGTATGGGAGACAACTGCCAGAACTGTTGTATAGATGTAACATATAGGAGACGGGGAAATAGGAGCTGCAGAGGTGGAACATGGGAAGACTTCGAAATGTGTCCAAAAAGGGGGGAATAGGAACCAAAAGACACCAGAGGACCCATCCCCTCCCCTCCCCCCTCCTTCCCCCACTCCTTCTCCTTCCCCCCTGGAGGCCGTTTCCAGCCAGCGTGGGACCGTGGAGGCTGGCCGGACAATTAAGCCGAGTAATGTGAGAGTCTGGCAACTGCTGACACACCCCTCCTCCTGGTGGCAATCTCTCAGGTTGCCTGGCAGGGCTCTGCTGACGTCGGGAGGATTCAGTTACCACCACAGTGTGTAAACTGCTGGAGGACCATCCTACTCCCACCTACTCCAGTCGTCCTCCAGGGTGCTGGGCGGGCTCCTCCTGTGTGCGGGCAGTATATCATAAGGCGGACTTAATGGGGAGGGACTGGACTCCTTAATGTATCTGAGCAAACATCAGGGATGGTCTCACCGGCCAATGGTGCGGTGTATGTCTTAAATGGCCCTCCCCGTAGTGGTACTACTACTTCACTGTCCCTTGCCAATGTAACTGTAGCATGGGACACAACAATAACAAGTTTGGGAGAACAGCGCATTGCTTTTCTGCGAAGCTGGTAAAAACGTTCTGCTTCGCCTATACATGCAAGAAACGAGCAGAAGAGAAGGCTCCTTGCACGTGCGTGCAACAACGGCCACTGGTAGGGTTGAGTAGCTAGTTGATACAACTATTTACGAGGACCTTTCAATATAGTAATTATTACGGTTATTCTAGCCTTGACAAAAAGAGATATTTGGGGATGCTTTGGACACATTCCAAACAAGGACAGCTGTTTTTCGTCTCATCTCCACGGTAGTAATAAACTGATAAAGAGGGAAACAAACCCCATTTCAAATTGTGCCACCAACAAAAAATGAGGGACACCAAGGAAGCCTAACTCACAATTATTTCTTTCACACGGTGACCACATACCAAATAACGTCCACCCAAAAACCCACAAGCACATTTCCAAGCTGACCACTAAAGAACCTTTACCCAAAAGTTTCCTTTAATTCCCCAAAGTTTGTTATCATAAGGCCATTAAGTTCCTCCTTTTTTTTCTCTCCTCGGGTGACCAGCTGGGCAGTTCTCGCGGGGAGCAGGCAGGGAAGCAGACAGTCTGTCCACTGGATCTTGGTTAGGACAGCCCGCTGATGCCACCCCTGAGGCAGTAGTGTGCGCCTAAATGGGTACAGCCCGATTGGGTTACTGTCCCATTTGGCCGGCTTGTCCCCTCCCTGCCTGCCGTCCCTAGGCCTGCAGCGCCTCTGGGGGAAGTAGGAGGGGTAGGAAAAGGTAGCCAAGGGGAGGGGTACTTCATCCAGGAAAAGGTATCAACTGTGGTTCGATCACTTAACCATAGGAGCTGAAGAAGAGAATGAGCAAAAATGCAGAAAACTTTCAGTGTTTGAACAATTTTGAAGTTGGTCTACGGCCAGGGAATTGAGTCAATGATTGTTGTTTTGAGGGGCTGTTTAAAAGCTATTCTGACGAGAGGGGCTTATAAAATCAGAGATAACAGACCTACAAGATGGCCTTTAAGTAAAGGGAATTTGGGGAGGAGACTATCGTTTTACATAAATAGTTTTGATAGTAAGTACCCCCCGAACAACGCCCCACCACTACTTGTCCCTTCTACAGGCGCCAGAAAAGGCCCCAGGCGCCAAGACTATGCAACGCCACCAGTCAAGGTATTCTTTATACTCAAGTATGGACGCATTCCCTCCCAATTTGGGAGTCGGTTTACCAGTGCAAATTAGATTTCATCGCAAAGCATTCCAGGAAAACTGTCTAAAAATCCCCCAGGGACACTGTCTAGTGAAAGCCGGTCATCAGACTCAGTTCAAAATATGTAAGATATCTTTTGACTGATGGTTCAGTGTGAAATGATGAGATTTTTCAAAATCTATAATAAAAGTAAAGTGTTTTGAAATTCAAAAAGTTGCCCACTGTTTAACATCTCAATATAGAGAACTGGCCGGGACTAAAAATAGATTGAAATGCCTTGGCAAGACCTTCGTTAGATAATTATATTGGCATTCACGATTTGATCCCTTAATTTTGTTGAGTCCTCAGGGAGGGAAAACCGACTACAACATAACTCCTTAGTGAATGATATCGCTAGATGATAAAACGAAATTAAAACAGAAAGTTAGAAATTTCTAAATAAAAGAATATGAAGCAAAACTATTTTAAGATTAAACCTAGATTTAATATGATGTACATTTGGCACCTTCTACTAGATAGGAGTGGGCGGATCGATCCCTTCAGAAGGGACAGATCGCGTGTCGAGAGGACATGAGGCGGGGGTGGCCCCTCTCCCCCTCCACCCACTACTACTACAACTACTGCTGCTACAACTACTACTACTATCACCGGACCCCCACCCCTCACCTGTCGATACTGCCGACATAACATCTGTTTGTTAACACGCTCCCCTTCAAGCACATTCGTTTTCCGCCCAATGCACTCATCAAGAAGAATAACTTTGTGAATTGTGAATCTTGTTTCATTTTTCTGTGTGAGAAGATGGACATCTAAATTGTGCATAATTCACTAAAATATTATATATAATACAGGCTGTTGAACACAGGACTTTCAGTCATCCTGAAAATGGCAAAAAGCCCAGATATTGAATATTGATTTTAAAAAATCCCTAAAAAGCTATTATGTGTATAACTTTTGTTCTAGAAAAGACAATCTATTTTTGTTTGGACCGATTATAATCAGGTCATGTTTTTCCAAATGGGTTAAGATTTTGACAAAATTTGCAAAATGTTGTTGTTTCCATGGTAACCAAACATCTAATGTTAGGTAATATATGGGGAAAAACATTCCATTTACATTCCATTTACATTCCAGAATGTTTTTCAAATAAGATGGAATGTTTAGAGTGGGTCAACTGAATCCTACAGCAAATTTTGGTTTAACACATTTTTATCCCTATTTTATCACAAATCTACCAATATTACCTTTGATATTAGCCTTAGAGCTTAAGACATAACCCCCTAGAAGCATCCTTTCTGTGTGTTGGGTCGCACATTATGCTAATATATTGTGAAAATTGATTCTTTTTCCTGTTTAGTGGGCCCTCTGAGGGTTGGGGCTTCTGCTTGCTTTTTGGACAGAAAAAATCACTGTAATCCGTAATTATATTCATAAGACTTCTCATTAAACAACCCACATATGTTACACATTGCGGAAAATACATTTTCTGAAACAGGAAGTGTGCACAAAGCTTGGAACTTTAAAGACAAATTCCTTACACTCAAGCGCAATACTAACAGGTGCATTTTAGTCATAAAACAAAGATGAAGGTAAAGTAAGTCATAGCTGTAAAGTGTTCCCTCGTATAACCTGACACCCAAACGTTTTGCTTCCGCACCCGAAGCAGTAAACGTGTGAACCTGAGCCAACTCTTTGAACTCTTTTGTCTTCTACATTGCCTTTAGTTTTAACGTGACTATGTTGTATGCGACTCAGATCTCAGACCTTTGAAAATATAAAATGTAGGTTTGTGTGTCTTATATACGTGAGTGCTGCAAGATCCATTCAGTTGTTCAGACGCTACAAATATTGCTTATGAAAAGCGCATTTATTGCGATATATTATATGGAATTTTAAATACACATTTTAGGTGTATCAGGTATATCATTACAATTCATGAATGGAAGAAAAGATAGTAATAACAAACTCTATATATAATGATAAGGGGAATAGGGACCCTCGTTACATGCATCTGTTCATCTTTTTATCTATATAATTGATATAACTAATTAACATTATGTGTTTGTACATATACCCTGTGCCCCTGAAACCAACATACTTTCAACTAGAAATATAGGTTCCTATCAAATGATTCCAGCCCAGGGCACATTCCCAACCAGCAAAGGCGCCACACGCACATAGCATGACCCAGAGGGCAGGCAGGGGAACCCCAAGGGAGTAATCAATAACAGTAAAGGCTCTATAGTATCTTCATAGAAAGACAACGAGGGGTAGGCGGGACGGGATAGTCAAGTGTAGTGGGCTCTCAAAGGACTTTGCCATTTGAAAACTGTTGAACATAATGTATTCAAATTGTCACCATCGATTTTCCTCGGGGTGTGGAGCACATGAAACATAACGTCCCCAGGTAGTGATTTGCTTTGGATTTTTCTGCTTCGTTATTTTGGAAAGGGACAACTTACAATCGTTTCTGTTAAAAATAATATCAATGGCCACTGTAAATCCTTTTTTCTGATGTTCTTGATTTCCCATTACCTGACTGACAGTAACGAGAAAAAGGAGCTATGTAGGAGTGTGTTATATTAGGTTACTTTGGATACAGTGTGGTGTTGCCCTTTATCAATTCATTGAAAAGTGACAAATTAATGAGAGGTTGTACATTGAAACTTTACAACAGCAACTTGATTCAAACTCTAATCAAACACTCCAGTAAAACATAGCAATAGTCCACCGTATTGCTCTTTTCCAGGCGGCAATTTCCAATAAAAGGTTAAGCATTATTGGATGTTATGAATGCTCTGCACATATGAAAATACCCTGTTTTCAACAAAGCATCACACACAGGCACACACATGTACATGTATACACATATACAAATATTATTATGTACATACGTGTATACATAATTGTATACATACATGTATACATCAACACATACACATTGGCGCACACAATACACGCAAACACAAGTACACAAACATGTATACATGTGTACATGAACACAACATAATTATATTCATGTATAATTACTTACATGTAAATAATAATTATATTTTTGTAATTATACATAATATATACTTTACGGGAGCAATATACACATGTATATTATATACACATGTACAGGCACATGCGCCGATCAATTCACACACACAACAGATATGACATTATATATATCATATGATATTCGACACATTGTGTCTCATTCTGCAAACCGCATATATATATACATTAAACCAAAATAAAATCCGTTCACTAACATTATCCTCCCTCCTTATCTTTCCAGTTGACTGTAGCGAGGGCAGCTACGAGATCGAGGAGGGCATCCAGGGCGTGGGGCCTGCCGGGGAGGGCCAGGGCCTCATGGAGTTAGCCCCCTTCTCCTCGGCCTCCTCCAGCCCCCTCCAGCTGGGGAGCTGCTCCAGGACTTTGCTATGCACCCTCTGTGTTTTGCTCATCTGCTCCCTCCTCTCCAGCCCCTGGAGATGATTGGAGCACACGCCCGGAGGATTTACCTATTCACTAAACAAGGAGGCACCGTTTTCTTAAAAGCAAGTATTGCGGTTTGATTTGGCTGCTTGCGGCGACAATTAAAATATTCCGGATCCACTTTGAAATGAAGATAAATGCAAAGCATTAGCCTATTAAAACTCAATGTGAATGCAATGTAATGTTGATACAACCAGCCACCGACGACCAATGATACCAAGCCGGCAGTCGTGCACAAATGGCATTGATGCTGAGATGATCAACTATTTAAAATGGATGTGGTTATATTCTAAAAAACGTGTATTAGGAAATGCATCGCTTGCGGAAATCAACGTCAAGGTTGGATTTCAGTTTTTTTTAGTTTCCCTATGCAAATGTTCTTCCATGTTCGGGGCCTCGAGGTTTGGCCCGCTTAATTACACACAGACGCTGAATGAAACTAAACCGTGGAGGAGGAGTTGTGTAAGGTAGAAGTAGTTTTCTGCAGTGCTAACGGCTCCAGGGTGGTTAAGTGCCGGAGGAGAGGTCGTAAAACATTGCTCCAGGGTCCAGATTACATATAGTCCGCCCTTAAACAGTGATCAACACCTGCGGATGGCTGAATCGGTTAACGGATACAGTGAAATGGCATTTAATTATAGAATAACCCCCTCGTGTCATATGATATGCAAATTTTGGATGGCTCGCACCCTTTTCATGAACATGTGCTAATGATAATAATAATTATCAAGGACGGAAAGTAGGAGTATTCCCGGAGCTTACATTGTGTACTTCAACCCAAGGACAACCACTGTTCATTGTAAATCCTATACGGTCTTCATTGTACAAACAATATACTACCTATATCATTATAATATACATGATCTCCCTGGAATTTTAATTTTTGTACATATCATATCATAGCATAGCATGGAAAGCTTCTAATGTATATTTATGTAATGGGGGAGTTATCATTATATTTATGAGACAAGATATAATTATATAGGCTACATATTATGCCCATCCTAAAAACCCAAACCATGCTTTGTGAGTGTCCCTTTTGGAGGCTGCATATCTCAAAAAAACTAAATATTTACTCTAGTAACGCGCTAGTGTTTTTCCTTCAATTCAATGTACATATGTAATTTAAGTTGATTTTCTGTGAGACATATTCAATGTCCTGTTGTCATGGATATATTCAACGCGGGCAACAGTGTGAGACAATTCTGATGCAGAACTATAATGTCAAGCTTGAAGGTGGTCCTCGAATGCAAAGATATATATGCTCATAGGAGTAACTACCGCTCCAATAAAAATAATATATCCATCACCTTTGAACTGCAAAGGGTTATCGATGGATTATAGAAACGATGATGGACAAAGTGCCAGGACAACTCTTCAAACTTTCCGATGCGATGCTGCTGTGCAATTTGTATAAAGACGTGTACAAAGGATTTTTTCTCCAACCTATTCCTGACACTTGAAAAGTGAAGTGGAATGTGTGTATTCTCTCCAGTGTATAACCTCTACTTTTTTCTAGCTGTAGTAGTGCGTCTGGTGCCTCCTGTCAATGGCGAAACGCTGTCGCCTTCTTCGTTATGCTAACAACTCAAATTTCTCAGAAAAACTGTCCTATTTGAAAAAGATCCTGAACTGCCACAACCTGGAAGAAGTTGAAAGAGAGGAAGGAAAAAAATGGCGACCATGGTTCCAAGTTCCTCAACCAGGTAGCGCCTTGAGTAATTCCAACTTTTGCCACCGGGTGTCTCCGTTGAGTATGAGTCTATCCGTTCACTGTGGATTTCCCTACTATTCATACAAGCCTATAATGATATGGAGAACTACTGGGCCATCTAAAGGACATTAAATGCGCTATTGTTTTACTATGTCTTGATTATAAACTGCTCAAGCAATTTTACAATGTATGTGTAAAATAATCTATGCTCTCTAGAGGTGACAGACAAAAACTTACATAAGTACACCTACACGATAGAATGGTCAAACTATTGATATTATTTTTATAAGTTTCACTTTTCTACATCAAAACTTAATTTCACAGCCACTCTTATATACTGACCAACTCGTCTAGATATATATGTGCTATGTCTATCCCAAGGAAATCTTAGGAGGCTATGATGAGAATTAGAGCATGTTATATATATAACCATGTGCTTCATACCTTGACTTTCATGTTTGTATAGCATCTTTCTCAGTACCACCAACCATCATATACATTGTCCCTGACAGTATTGTATATCCGGCCTATCAGAATGTATGTATAAGTAGCATTCCTGTCTCGTATTCTTCACCATACGCTATCATGTCGCCATTAAAACGTTGGAGTAAACCCATGTATATTTGTCCATTGGTTTCATGATGTATGTATCTTTTATTCTATCGATCGATGATTAAAATACATCGCAGCATTTGTTAGAAATCTGGTGTTTGTTTTCCTTTCTTAACAGTGCATACACTTTCAATAGTATCTTTAAAAGGTCACACCCCATCAAAACAGTATCACATAGAAGAAATTCACATATGTAAAACGTTAAATAAGCAGTGCTATTAAGTGAATAATTACATTACATTGATGCGTGAACATGAAAACACTCTCATCTAAACTTAAAAGACAAAAATATACAATTTCAAAACAAAACAAACGATAGAACATACAATGCATTATCAAAGATAAATTCGCCATGACCTTACGAGGAAGGTTCCCCGAACTCCCACTAGGTGGCCATCCCCTACACAACATCAATGCCTAAGAGTATTGGTAGCGTCCCCTAGTAGAAAACTCACTTACCATTATAGTGCTCCAGGTGGCACGCCAGTGCTGCTAGGGCACATGCAAATCTGATATCAAGATCGTCCATTAAATAGTATTTGGTTAACACTACTGCAGCGAACTTGGCCTGGAAAAAATAATGTATAATTATAGAACTTTGAGGTGGAAATGAACTTTTTTTTTTATCTGTGGGAGACAACTGTTGTTCCCCAAGATTATAATTCTGGTAATCATTTTGTGACAAAATTAATTTATTTGAAAACTGTTTTTAGCAAAATCATGAATCAGTTTCTGCCGGAGGTTAATTTACAAATTGATTTCACATAAAAAAAAAATTACAATAAAAATGATTATCTTTTTCTAAAATTTAATACGAGCAGTTTATAAGGCACACATTTATTATCAATTTTTGTCATTTAATCGAGATCATATTTCATGTTCATCTCACGTGCAAACTGACCTCATTAGATTATTCCAGACATCATTGCCATTTTTCAATCTTTCACCTATATTAGAATTAAAGAAAAAAAACTTTCACTATAATAATTTTTTATCTTACAAACCTTGAAAGCTGACATTTGGAAACCCAATAACAGTGTTTTTCTTTTTTTTCTGTAGTAAAGAAAACTAATTTTGCAAAGTTACAAGTTAATTGACAAGATTCAGCAACAAATGAATTCTAACGAACTTAAAGTTAGTTTTAATGGTTTCTTATACTGGGTTCAATTGATATACGTGTATTGTGTATTTGGCCAATTGATTAAGTAGAATTTGGACCCTACATTAGTGTTGTTGCCCTTTAAAAGATAGCTCCTGTACATGTTATTGGGTAGCAGCAAGATTAATATCACTGTCCCATCCAACCTCACCACTAAAAGCAGTTAAAAGTAGATGTACTAGCAGATCACATTGCTGCACTTCATCATCCATATCCTTAAACTGGCACATTAATAGTGGCCAAGCCATAAAGAGTAATGTAATGCCTCATAAAGTGTGTTATTAGTTTGGGTATCTCTGCCCAACACTATAAGGTTCACCACTGAACTATTTGGACGGTATTTATTGGGGGCATACAAATATCGAATAAAAACATTGTTATCATGATACCAAATGAATTAGGGCATACAATAAGGTTCTGAGGAGCTATGGTGAGTGTCATTTTAGTAAGTGGATATAGTACTTTCCAAATAGGAAGGTTTCTTTTTTTCCATTTCCTAGTGTAAATTGAATATGAAGTATTTAGGTATAATGTTATAAGTATTCTAGGGCGGAAAACAATTGTATGTATCTTTTCTAGTTTTGAGAAAACATTCATAGAACAACAAAACATGATACATAATGGAAATACAAGTATTCCACTTTTTTCGTTAAAAAGAACCTTGTTAGTCCATTGCTGTTAAAGCCTTGTGAAAGACAAAGAACATGCCATTTTCTTTCAAGGAAAAAACATTTAATGTAGTTGAGTGCAACATTGGCCAGATGAAGACTTGGCTTCCCTGGGGACGAGACCTTGGACCCTTCCTTTTTACTTGTCCGCATAATTGGTCATATTAAATGGAAATGAGGGGGGTCAGTGTATTCCATATTCAGCTGCCACTCGTCTTATGGCGAATGGAAACTCAAGTGAGAAAACAGGTTCAAAAATATTTAATTTGGCGGTAAAACGCTTTATAACACTTTTATATTACATTTCACTACAGAAAAAAAGAATGTACTCCATATATTATTAAGGAGCACTATATTTAATAACGTAGAAAGATAATTCTATACGAATGTCATAAATAAATTTTGGTATTACATTTAAGGCTAGAGTCTAGGAGCTAGGTATAACCTGCATCAGCATATCCTAACCCTCAGTGAACTTTCATAATAACTGTTTTAATTTCTAAATAAGCAACTGTTTACGGTGTATTTCCTTCAGGGCATACTCCTATTCGGAACATCGTCGCTGGGTTTCTTTATATTTAATAGTGAAATAACCAATACAAGACTTTCATAATTTTGTCATGATTCAAAGTGCTCAATTCGCCATTTATCTACAGAGACTAATATTGCCAAAGTTTTCATTCATATTGCGGTGAAAGTACGACAAGGGATGTAGGGATCGATCGTCGTGCTCTCGACTTTTGACAGGGGCATAGCCAGCCCTGAAATCAAAGGGGATTCCAAGGAAAAATGAGGGGGTTCCAGGTGAATTTAAGTGGGTTCCATCAGTGGTTTTAATAAAATTATTTCTGATATTTTACCTATAGTTTGGGAAAATAATGGGGGTTCCAGACACCCAGGAACCCCCCTGGTTACGCCACTGTTTGAGATTCGTTCCTTTGTTATTGCCTGGCCGTGTCCAGGGGATGGAAACACGACTAGATGGCAGTGCCTCTCGAAGTTGTGCCTCATGTCTGAGGGCAGATTGCTCATGATGCCAGAAGGATGAGCCCCAAATGGCTCAGGTTTTCTCAGGAAGGAGAAAAAGGGGTGTGGTGGTGGTATTGCTGACCACTCACTCTTGTACTTAAGAGGGATCGATGGAGCATTTTGGGTTACTGGGGGGGGGGGGTCTACTTTCCTCATGACTCAATACTCATCATTGGGTTGTGATCGTCTACTACTCGTGCACTATGCTAACTAACACCAGGCTGATTCCCTTTCTTGGTGCCTGGACTTCGAGTTGGTACTCCTGAAGATAAAGTGATAGTGTGGCAGCCACTGGCCTAATGTCTCGTGCCTCCTGCCCTTCATTGTCATCATGCCTGTGTTGGTTGGTCCTTCCGTGCCTGTGCTTCATGTCCTGATGCTGCCCATTCACGTGTTTGGTGTCTTACCCACCCAATCTATTTATAAGTCCAGCCTTTTGATTTTACCCCAACTTCTCATTAATTCCCAGCATCATGTCTTGTGTCTAAGAAGCTAGAACTAGGCCTTAAATTGGTTTGAGCCCAAAAGGAAGATGCTAATACTACGAGTTCCAGATTGGGACTGTTTAATTTGGTCTTACACATGCTTTTATAGGTACATGCTCTTTGATCATTGGCTAACTGAGTCACATGATAATAATTACTCTTTCGTGATGTCACCTATAGTTTACATGATTTCATGCATTGACCTAATTAATGACTTAATGATTTGGGCTTCCATGCCATGGCCAGTACGGGAATATTTGCGACAAGACGGAAACACTTATCTATTCATTATGATATAACATACTAAAACAGCTATTGCATTATTTTACCTAATATTTGTACATATTCTTTGTCTTTTAAACTCATGCTATGCTCAAACATAAATCATCCATGGATTCATCACCACAGGTGACATTTGAAACTCTCATAAGTCTACAGGTCTTTGTTGTGCTCAGGTATTCCATCTTACCTTGAGCTTATACTAACCTATTTTTCAATAAAGAGCTTAAACGATTTTATTGAAATAGTTATAATTAAAAGCATCTATTTATTAATGAACAGAAAATAATATATATATATATTCTATCGGAAAACGTATTCTACACGATAGACATTTCTGGAGTGAGCACGAGGGGAAGATCTTTAAAACTTTATGACTGTGACATTAACCTAAACATATAATCTAGTACCTATCCTATTTTCCTCCCGAATGCTCCATGGGCATAACTTTTCTAATACCCAATAGACTATTCTGTGTCTTCTGTAGTGCTATTGTATGACAGACAGACAGCTATATATTTCCTTTGGCAGAACCTATCTGTTTGGTTAGTATATATCAAATGCCATTTACTGGACTTGACATTAAACCTTATAATTTTGGATCGATTTCCAATTAGGTATGCTATTGGATGTTCTCAACGGCATAATTTGTATTTGTAAAGAGAGATCAGGAGGATAGTAAGTTAGAGTTTGTTTATTTGGCCCAAGTTGAAAGGACACTACAATAAGGAAACCATGAACATATATCTATTCATCTATGAAAATACAGAAATGGCACTCTATACACTCACCCTAGAGGTGTTACATGCGTCCCCTAAATCATGCATGGCTCCGTTTAACCCAGGCCTAATCCCTAAAGGTCATTACACTGACACTGGAACCGACCCAATTGGACCACTCCCAGGGAATATCCCTGGCTACGGTGAGGTATAATAAGTACACATTGAACCGGTTTTTTTTTTATTGTCGGCTGTACCACGCTACCTCCAGGGTTGTACTAGTTTAGAGTACGACGGCCGGGGTAGCAGACAGTTGCACTGCGCTGGAGTTAACTGCATTATGTATATTTGCGTGTGGTTTTATTGCTTTGACTCAAACTATTTGCGACTGTTTATATAGGCCTATGTTTGCATGGAGGTTTCTTTTTCCGAATAAGAGGTATGTTCATTTGAAATTTGAATAGCAGTTATTCCAGGAACGCACACATGCTTTTCCAGTCCATTTTCACAGTTATCGCTAATGTCATAGTAACAATTGCATTTGCTATTTCCGTAAAGCTGAATTAAAGTATTTGAAGATTGACCTGAGTTTATAAGCACATTGCAACACAATCTGGTTACACCTCCTGCATTCTCATTTAATTTCTTACGATTGCATATGCCAATTCCGTTTAACAAAGCCTTATCTCATGTTGTAATTGCTATAGCGTGTTACAGACTTTCTGGCAGTGCTCTAGTACCACAACACTGCCCTTAGCAATGCCCTGCCCTCGGTAGTATTTGACCATGGCGCACGAATCTAGGCCCCCAAGTGCAAAGCCCTACCCCAAACCAACTCCCCAATGACTAAGCCACCCTGGGCCTAACCAGCAATAGCACCCACCCTCCCTAACCCCCTCCACTCCGGGCAGGACTCCTCCAGTACCTGATGCTTTGTCCGCGTCGCGTGCGTGCGTGTCACGAATTAATCCCAGGCCGCGCGACCACTGCCGTCGCGCATTTCGATGGACATGCGTGCAATTGGCGTATGAATACACATTTTCGATGGGAATCAGTGCGTGTCAGACTTTTGACTAACGGCGTGAGTCAGCTCATCCGTCATGGCCGTCACAGGCAGCGGCCGTCACAGCCATAACGGACACCATAAATCCGCTACTTGTACTGCCGGCCAGCTCTGGTTCAGGGTGGAAGGGATTAGAGGGGCCGGGGGAGGGCACTTTCCAGTTTTATATATAGGAGAAAATGCTCAGGCCAAAGAGCGTATACTAGCATGTGTTTTGAAATAGTTATATGGGAAGTAGTATTGGAAGAGCAATTACAAGCCAGTAGGACTCAGACATTGTTCCAGATCATGTGAGCAATTTGGGAAGGAAATGCAACATGAAAGCACAGTTGTCAAACGATTAAAAATGTAACCATGTAACGTGAAGTAACGTTTTGGCCGGTTTGGGACATGGTTTCCCTGTAGAGTCCTCCAGAGAGTTTCTCCCGAAATCTACGAGTGGAATCACCCTGAAACTATAACGCTTTACACCTAGACTTTGAATTAAATTCAAATTTAATTTAAATTTAAATGGGCTTGTATTACGTGTCTATTTGAAAAAAAAACAATCACCACCAAAGAAATGATTCCCTACTGGTTATCGAGTTAACAATATCTTATATCACATGATTATGTTGCATGACGTTTCTCCATTTCAATTTAACAACATTCACTATTCATTCATAATTGTTATTCCTGCTAGAACCCCAATCACATGTCCAGTACTTAGCCCTGTAACCCTTCTATTCCTTTTGGCAATCATTCAATGAAGGTTCACCCCAAAGTGCCCCCCTATCCACCTTAAGGTTATCCACTGCTGGTTGACCCCAGAGGGTCTTAAGACTTGGCGCCCCCAGCCTTAAGCCCTGTCCGGTGGGGGTCCAAAGGGGATGCTGCCAATGGTATCCCCAGCAAGCTGTTGGTTATCTATTGGCCGAGGGTCAGAGCCAAGAGGTCATTTAGAGAAAAGCCAGTCGTTATCAGGGCTTAGATGCTGACTCCCAAAAGTTGCACCCCTTGCTGTCTGGTGAACCGCAAGTCAAGGGGTGGATTAATGGGCTCCAATTAGAAGAGAATTTATGTCACTAATTTCTGGTAGTATTAAATTTTCTGATTAAAATGTCATTGTAGAAATTTAAGATTTTTCGTTTTTACTAATTTTTGTTCATAACTTAGATATTCATCTTTCTTCTGGAGTATGTTGCCACTCGATTGATTGCAATATCTTGATTCATTTGTATAAAACACTAGCCTTCCAATAACTGATAACAGTAGGTTGGAAACAATTAGATTATTATAGAACGTAGACTTCTTATCTTCAGAATATTGAGTCATAATTATCAAAATCTCTTTTTTATGTACTGACTTTGTTATATAGGCCTAAAACATCATGCCAAACATGGAAACAAATACCCATATTACCACGTTTTCTGTTGTATCTACAAGTATAGATCTGTTTCCCCTAGTTGCCCTCTATCATAGAAAACCTTCCTGCAGCCTTTTTTTCTTTGGCTGGTTAGCATACAACTTGATGCAAATGGACACTCAGGCCTGGCGGATACAGTGCCCCTTGTGGTGCGGGGCCGGGTCTCCTGGGACCAATCGGCCGTCTCCGTGATGAACTAGCACGGCCTCTCACATACATACCTCCTATCGGGTGGTTATTAAGAGGCGAGGGTAGCAAACACGACAAGGCCAAACTGCCAGAGGGGCCGGTCGTAAAGCCTATACTTAACCCCCAGACCACTGCCTCCGCTAACTGGCTCTTACGGACTTCGGACATTGCACCGTACCCCCAAATATGTTTGTGGTGGCTTCAGGAATGTATCAGATTAGATTTTATCTGTCAGTTTACGCAATGGTAACTAGGTCTTACTCTGAAACATGCACCGCACGCCCAAAACATGTCCAGAGTGGCTTCAAGAAAGTATCATATTTTACCTGCATAGCCAGACAATACTAACTGAGTCTTAGTCTTTAACATGCGCCGCACTCAAAAATATGCCCAGGGTGGTTTCAAAATGGTGTTGGACTTCACCTGTAAACTGTACGACTGTTAATTCAGTCTAATATTTCCTAAATTTGCACCGCGTCCCCAAAACCTATCAGCTGTGGCTTCAAGAAGGCTTCGGCTATTTAGCCCACCTCTTTCCTCTACTTAGTGTACATAGCTCTACCAACACATCAGTCGCCACTTGGGGCATTCTGAAACCCTGCTTGGTACTTTGGTAGTGCTGGAGGTATGGGTGATGGATGGCGAGTTTGCCTTTTCTATAAGCGCCAGGACGCCGGCAAGAAAAGCTTATGGCCGCAACCAGTGGAGATAACCACATTAGTATCTGGAGAACAAGATGGATGGATCCCGGGGGTAAACAGGAGCCGTCCTGTCGGCGCATAACTCACCTCGATTTGGTTATTAAAATTGAACACGATTAGGACCAGGGACCCTACTACTAACAGTTGGTTTGTAACGTGAGGGGTGGTGGGCTGCTTGAGGATTGGGGGAGCATAGAGGAGAGGTGGGGGGCATTTTGTTTATTTTTTTGATCCTGTATGTTTTTGTCCGCACTCATGCTTCAGTGATTAGTATCAGGCATGTTGATACAGACCAGTGGGTTTGGGGAAGAGTTGGGAGATTGTGGTTGAGGGCATAAATGGCACATGAAAAGGTATGGGGTTATTTGTGAACATGTGTGCGTGGAGGAGTGTTTGTTGGGAGTTGGGGGAGGGTGGAAAGAGGCTGTGGTGGGGGGGGGGGGGGCATTGGTTCAAAAGGTGTCTGGGGAAAAGCACTAATCTCCCTGGCAGCGTACAGGTGGCCTATCTATCATCTGGGGTGATAACATCTCGGCATGCCCCATGTCCTCAGCAGCAGAAACACCGGCCACAGCGCTCCGCATCGCTGGGCAATCAGTGAAGCTCGGCTTTTAATTGTTTAAACGTTTCACTGGGATCACAGCACCAATCGGCATCATTTCCCATTCCGACGACACAATCGTCCTGCGGGCCTGCTCAGACGTGACCACAGCCGAGTTAGTTGTTTGGAGATAACATTATTATTTGCCATCAAACCTGTTTGGAGGAAAAATAGCCAGCAGGAGACAGACGGAAAAGAAACGTTTAATGTTGGAGCAATTATGTGTTGCTGTGTTGGTTGGAAGGGAATAGTTTTGGCTTGAATGCGGTGTAGTTATGGCTGGCTG
Organism: Lepidonotus clava; assembly: GCA_936440205.1. Taxonomy (NCBI): domain Eukaryota; kingdom Metazoa; phylum Annelida; class Polychaeta; order Phyllodocida; family Polynoidae; genus Lepidonotus; species Lepidonotus clava. Next base: position 42,550,962 of record OW387134.1, read on the forward strand.
CTGTAGTGAATAGTGCCTATCCCAAAGGCACCTGTAGCTGCTTCTGCTTTCTGGGATGTATGGGAACTGCCATTAGTTATGATGATGGTATGCTATACAATCAAAGGGGAAAAAAGCATTTTCAGTTATAACCGGGGGTGAGAGGGAAACACTTTCAAACCTTTCTGAAGTTGAATGTGAACGAAAGGTTCGGGTCATTTCCTGGTTATCTTACAATAAATACTCTATTTCATATCCCCACCCGCACCTCACACTTAATGGCCGTTCCATTAGAGCTAGTTGTGGCAGTCAGTGGGTACGTAGGTGAGCGTATGAATACTACATGTGATGTAATTCACGTCCGCTACTTGAATGGAAGAGTGGCCCGGCCCCCATCTCCCAGGCACTATGCACGCATGCATATTTTACAGAATAGATGTCGAGTACATTTGGCCCCTTTTATACGTTATTGCCTGGAATCCGGCCGGCTTATCTAGCGGCGGTTATCCCCCCTGGAGGCTTATAATACGCGGATTTATATTGAATCATAAATGTGTTGGTGTGGGTATCCGGCTGCAGGTTAGGTAGTCTAACTGAACCGGGGGAACTTTGAGTAATGGTTCTTTGGGTCAGGAGCGGGCATTTGGTCGCCATCAACAACGCCCTTTTCCCTTATACTACTCATCGCCGTATGTTTGGTGTTCCAGGGGCACCGGGATATTCTCGCCTATAATGCTACGCCAAGTAGCCTTAATGTGCTCATCTGGAGAAAAGATCTCAGTTTCTTTCCATGTAATATTCAAACAAACACCTTCCAGTGTGAATCTGAATTTCTTATTATAGTTAATAGGATATGAGCGGGGAAGGGCTTTTTGTACCAATACGTATACATGTACTACACTACAAATTGCACCGGGTCTGTTGACCCAACCCTTATGGATCCGCTTCTTCTGTTAAGCTTTTACAATTTTCAGATTGTAGGACTGAGCCTATTGTTTATATATATAATGTTCTTCATTAGACAATTAAGCAATAATAACCACCGATCCAAAGTGCTATGATGTAAACAGGGATACACGTGATTATAGGATTCGATATAGAAATTTTGCAAAGTTATAACCTAGCTACATGTAATTTTCTCAGATTACTGATCACAAATCTTCTCTAATGGGAGTACCTGATATCCCAAGATAAAATTACATGGGTCGTAGAAATGTAATGTGAGAAGATAAATCTATATTCCAATGGCTGGATCTTGTTAATGGCAATTAGATAACCCGCAATTTTACACTGGAAATATTTATCAGACCCAATTGTATGATATTACATTTAATAGGGTATTGAACATCACTGTATTCTGTATAGCTCATATAACTACTTTCACTTTGTCCTGATTGGCAATTTTATTAAGATTAACAATAATCATTTTATTAAGATTAACAACAATCATAACCAGTCAGAATTGGCGGTGGAACACTGTCCCATAGGCTTGGGCTTTCCCCCCGAAAAGAACATTAATGGAATAATTATTCTGCTCTAGCACAATAGATCCAACATTATCAAAGGAAAAAGCCCAACACATGCAGGTCAGTCATAACTCAGTCCCCAAAGGTGACCAAAAGGGCCAAAAGGTCACTAACTAATGGCCACATATTCGGCACCGAACGGTCACGCTTGATTTCACTTCCGACGTCCGCCGACTCTGACCTTTTTTGGCCACTCTGAACCACCGGCGGCTCATTTGCATATTTCCCTGTGCTGGAATGCGCGGGGGAGAGTAGGAAGGGGTCTGCCTATGTGAGCTGCTCGCAAAATGAGTCATTAATCATGATATAACGAGTGTTAACCACATTGGGGCGGTGACTGTGGACATTGGACTCCCCGACTCGTTGATCATTCACACTGGCTGACCGCTCGATGGGCGATCGGCACTTTTGGCTATCAATCTACATTAGGTGTTTTTGGGGAAAAGGTTCAATAATCTAACTAATGGATCTCTGATGCGGTGGCTGAGTGGGGTGGGGAGGTTCTGGTTTGGGGATTAAAGCAGGCGTGAAAGGCTGCAAAGGTGTGGATCAATCCAACGATTGGTGTTTGAACCCATGATAGCTGTATGGGATCGATACTAGTTTGGATCCCAGCCCAGAAACACAGAAAACACTCCTACCTGAACGCCACCCGAGTTAGGATACAATTGTAAGCAGCTTTCTAAGTGCTCCTATTGTTAGGATGCACAGCGTTATAAGTACTATTATTGTAAGCATAATTTAGGCAGTGTCATAATAGTATTACCATCAAGGCATACATTGTGGTATTTGAGAACAGAAACCAGGTGTTTAAATAATCAATAGATTCCATTTAACACACAATTGATGTCACAACCAGTTTCGTATAATTCTAAGCCGCTTCCATAAAGTACTATTATCCTAAGCGGCATGATAGTATTTCTGTGAAAAAGAAATTGAATTATCCCCTTGGAGATAAAAACTAAAATAGCTAAATAATAAATAATTCTTGCTATTAATATAACCGGTAAAACAAGGTCTATTTTTGAGCCGATATTGACAATTCCCTGAAGACAGTACCTGATATTTAAACAATCAATACATCTCGTTAAGCACAACCCCAACAAACAACCCTGAAATATATAATCTTCATTGAAAGGAAACTGCACCGGAAGATGTCTACTGCAGATGGAATGGGAATGGGAATACGTTTAGGGCAATGGACTAGAGAGCCCCAACATTGAAAGTGGGGAGGGGAATGGAAATGAATGTACACTGGAATCAGCCCAAGTGTGTGGCATAGCGTGATCTATCAGTGCAGCCGGTGAAAATGAAATGCCCCAGAGCCCCTGGGCCTTAGATGGGGTCCCGAACCAAGGAGACCAAATAGGACTAAGATCGTAATCCTCGGCCAATTTGTCAAATTTCCCCGGAGTGGACGGCACACAATGGGCACGGCGCCTCCACGGTCCGAACTGTCCCTGACCATTCCTGTGATTACGGCCGGACCACAGGGGTCAAGCGCCTTTACCCCCCCCCCCCAACCCCCTTAACCATCCATCCCTGGACAAGATAGGGGGCTACTCTATCTGAAAAGTGTTGAAAAAACAGTCCTCAGTCTGGAAAGGTGTACGAATTAAAGTATTCAGTCTGGATAATTGTGAAAATTAGAGTCCTCAGTTTGGAAAGGTGTGAAAACTAGAGTTCTCAGTTCTGAAAGGTGTAAAAGGTACAGTCCTCAGTCTGAAAAGGGTACAGACTACAGTCCTCGGTCCGGAAAGGTGTACGTGATACGAGCCCTCTGTCTTGAAGGCATAGACATCCCTGGAGGAGTGATGGTTGTGAATTACCAATATGACTGTATTTAGGGGACTGTTCAATTATCAAACTGGCATTGGGGAGGGCTGCCAATTTAAGTTTCGAATTTAACAATAATCCCGAGGTATATCGAAAAAGGATGCATTGGAATGTTATTATAGAAAATTATCAGGCTTCATGACTTTTAAAAAGGCTGCCAATACAACACGAATTTTGCCATACTGCTGGGGTATATCAAAGTGAATTGTTAGATCTATCTAATGTCTTTGTAAACGCTCTCAAACTGTATGTTATGTTCAAATTTACTTTTACATATGACAAATTTCAGTGAAAACTGTTCAGGAGGAATGTCCATAATCTGCTACCAAAATGAGTTCAACCGTTTCAAATTAGCATATATCCATAGGCTTTCCGTCGCAAAAATAAATGTAGTTTCCTACCTGGAACCCACCTCCAAAGATCTCGTCAGTGACCCCCACCTAGCCCTCCTCCCGGCCATCACCCAACCCCAGCGTTCCCCTACTCCCCTCGATGACCCTCCCGGCCAGAGTCAGAGAACCAATTTCATAGAGCAGTGTTGCTTGTCGAGGCTTGAGCTCAAGAGGAAGGTAGAGATTGGGATAGGGAAGAGGCATTGGAACTTGCAATGGGGATAGTGGTTTTGTGGGTTTGTGCGGGAGTGGTTACTTGATTCCAATGGGGATATCTTCTGTAATATAAAACAAGGACATACGTTTAAAACGAACAGGGTCCCAATTCAAATATCTTTTGCAAATTCCATGTGTTTTCTCTGAGATTGCCCGTCATATTTTCAAGCAAGTTGTTTTCTTTTTGTGCAGAAACTATTTGGAAAACTTAAGAACAAGAAGTCAAATCCCTAATATTTTGAGAATCAGGAACTGCAGAACCTGGCCAAATGAAATTCCCTGTGCCTTCCCGGTGCTTTGATAACATTTGCAAATTCCCTGTGTTTTTCCTGTCAGGCAATTTTATTGCCATTTTCCCTGTTTTCCATAGCTTAACATGCTATTTTTCCATGGGAATGAAGCCGCTTATAAATATTAAATGACTTTTTGATTTAAAAAGATAACGTAATACGTAATTGAAGGATTAGAGCTTATTTTCTTAGAAATATCCTTTTACTATAATTATTACAAATACCCTGCGTTAACTTCGGTATAATAGGTTAAGTCCTTTATACCACAGATAATTATGTCAAAGTAGAAAGGCAGGTGGAAAAGGTCGTAATATAATACCTGTAAAACACTACCGAACTCTACCCATCACAATGACCAAACTCCAGCACATTCATGAAAGCCATGGGACACACCACCTTCACACCACAGTGATCGACAGTATATAAAAACTTACACGGCAGTAGTCAGTTCCTCCAGGTACCAAGCTCACCTCCAGGCCCCTCTCCCCCACCACCCTGGAGCCCTACATGATGAACCCGGCGGCCGGGGGATCGGGGAGGCGCGCCGGGCCGAGCACCGCGACACGGCCAGGTAATGAGGGCCGGCCTGAGGAGCTGCTCGCGAGCTGCTCAGCCCCAGGTGTAGCCGCATATAGGGCGGATGAGCAGCTCATCGTAAGAGGCAGGTTAGGGCTGAACCGGCTGTCATGTCCGCCTTGTTTTAATGCATAAAGACCCAGGCCCTTTTTTGATTAATTTGTCCGGGAAGTTTTCTATGCTGGCGTCAATTGGAGGGATGGAGGGATGGATGGATGGGTGGTTGGATGGGTGGTTGTTTGAAAGGCATTGGATGGGTACATACTTGGTTGATTGAATTGAAATCCTAACAGGGACCTTTGATAGATTGGGAAATTCTAGGAAGGGAGAGATATGACAGATCTGACTTAACGCTGGTTCGTAGAAAAGACGTATTGCAAATACCGCATTTGTTTTTACAATCGGATTTTTTTCAAGAGGAAATTACTTTTTGGTGTGAGCAAGATAGGTTGTGAACTGCACTATTCACACGGTAATGAAATAAAATTGCCAATCGTAAACTAATTGCTTAGTATGATATCGCGAGATCTAAGAGCACCTTATTCAGATAAACTAAACTTTACTATATTCGTAATCTGACGAATCGAAATTGATTTCGAAAGTATGAATGATATACGGTCTGCTTAATGGGAACATACTAGATGATCACATACATTATGTTTCATACTGTTAAAGTTTATTATGTGATATTGTGCAAGCCAGAGAGTAAGCACAGTGGTTGAGCATTAGTCCAGTTATCCGGAAGTCCAGAGTTTATCATCCAGCGTGCGCTGGTATTACTCTCCAAATTATACCAATTCCTATTTGTATGGATAATAGTTTTTGTCTCTACAAAGTATGAATGTCCTGATAAAAGATTTTAAACAGAGGAACGAAGGGTGGGGGGCGGGTATTAAGAGCAAAGGTTGTGTTAGTTGAGTCATCATTCGATAAGAAAATGATAATTGCTTAGTACAAACGAATGCAGCCATGTTAGACAGGTTTGGGTATTTTTTGTCTGTATATTATATATGTTTCTTTGAGAAGTGGTGCCATGCTTAAAAGTGCGTGATAATATCTGAACTTAGGGTTACTAATGTCCGTTCCAGAATTTTAAATCTGATTAATATTATGATTGTATGATCCAAAGGGCCATTCTGTCTAAACATAATATAGATATGAGCATTTAGATTATGCAGTTGTGCCATACGAGAACAGTTTCTAACTATTTTAGATTCATAACATTTATGGATATGAGCCAGTGCTCAAGACATTTGTATAAAGAGACCATAAATATTCTATATAGGGCCTAACAGTATACACGACCTTTCAGCTCCATCTATAATATGAAATATTCATTTATACTAATTACCTATAAATCAACAAGTACAATTCTATAGGTCATTCACATATACGTACTCTACAGCCATTGGCATCAACCAACAATACTTTAAAGGGGTCAACGTTTTTTTCCAACTTAAATGCTAAAACACTACATTGAGGACCTGGGATACCAGAAGCAATGGACGGCTGTACAAGTCCGGTTTCAGTTTTAATCAAAGTGAACAGGGGACTACCCTGCCCCTACCGACCTTCATTTGGCACACAACAGCGTCGTACATGGCCGACCAAATCAACAACGTTTTAAAGACGCTTCCAAACAAGGACCAAGTCCCTGTTCATTTCATTAGAGTCTCCCAGGCCGAGTTGGGCGAGCTGAGATGTGCACTTTGTACAAATGCAGTCAGCGAAACTGGGTAGAAAATGTGTGACTGAAATGAAGGAATTCGAGCTGGAGCGTTGAAAAAGTTTTAATTAAACGTATTCTTATATTTCTTTTGTCGGGGAGAGTAGAATTGCTGATTTGTTGTACGTTATTTCGGCATTGTCTGGAATAAAATCAGGTACTGACTACAAATCTGTATTTCTGTTAAGTATAAGTAGTGAAGGAGATGATAGTAACTTTTCAGGAGAGGTATTAAAGACAGACCATGCAATATAACATAAAGATGGGGACTGAAATCTTAGATTGTTTTGCATATTAGCTATTTTGAATGAACGTCAGTTTATCCAGTGAACAGTTTAATGAAATATAATTAAAGAAACTTAAAACTATAAATATGTACCATTTGTGACAGTATTAATTTCAATGTACAGCCTTTTTTCCGGGAAAAGCCACAATCGGAAAATAAATCCAGAATAAAGTGAACAATACAACGGGGAATAGGGCAACACAAATAACTTATCATTCTGGGGTCTCTTTGTTTAAGTCCAATATTATCCACATATATATTTACCTCTCCATACTCATCTATCTAACGCAGTTCATCAGCTTAAGCAAAGCACTTTTCTCCATGGAGTATTTTCCTTGAGCCAAACTCATTCATCTTAAACAGTAAGTAGTATATACAAAGTGACACCAGCCCCAGGAATACAAAACCTCAGCCAGCAATATACTATATGACGTGCTGAACGATGGCTATGAGCTATAACCACTCGTAGTCCATAACAATAAGACCAACGTATACACCATGCAATTCTGAAAATCCGTAACTATATCGTTTATTACAGGAACTAGTTTGTAAAATCACTATAAAACATTTGTATAATATATCCAAATGAATTAGATTTGATGAAACCCACATTTGTTGACTTTTTCCCAATAACTTCACGTAGAGTATGTTCATATTCTTCCAGTTGTGAGTTAATATATGATCGTTTGGAACAAAAAAGACAGGAATAAACAAGATGTCGGAACCCGCCTTATCGGTATACAACCACGACACACGAATGTCTACTCTCATCACACACAAACCCCCTATTACCTCACAGAACCCCACTCACTTGTTAGTCATACCGCGTTTGTTTTCTCGCCGATTAGTTCTATTTTCATTGTTTGACGGCAGTGAATCGGCAATGACATTGATACCCGTCGGGGGAGACCAAGTCATTGGGGCACTAAATGAGGTCTGTTGACTTCCCAATCTGCCCTGGGAGTTGGGCCTGTGTTGCAGGGTCCGAGCAGCATATGGCAAGCTGTCACTGGGTGTCGCGGCCCGCCAAAGGAAAGGTTATATCAACCAATGCGTGCGGAGGGGGTCGGGGGAATCAAAACAGGCTCATGTTTGGTTGGGGGTGCTGATGAGAGGTGCCATGCGTTGGGGCTGGGGTAGTTTTTGTGGGGTTGGGTGGTTGGTTGTGTTGGTTGGCCAGCCGGTGGTTGTATTGGTGAATGGAGAAATATAATGGTGGGTGTGAGTCAAATGGGAATTCATTGTTTTTATTTGTTAATATGGCCTTTGTAACAGTATAGACCGTGTGCTGATGACGTCGGCTTGACTAGGACTGGTAGGGAGTGGACGTAATTTTGGTGATTTGCTATTAGAATTTAATACTTGACGATATACGAAGGCATATGTCTATTATTTAATGATAACTTTTGTGTAGTCTAACAGAAATGGGTGATATTGTTAAACATAAGTGAAGGGTTTCCTGATTTGACACAAGCCTGCATGGTCATTTTGACAACATTGCAGTCACTAAACATTGGTCATGAGGCAGTGTATACACACGGTCTATAGTGTCCTTGTTTATTGCATGACAGCTTGTAGGTGTCACATAAATTAAGTCCGATATTCCTGGACTTGGTTTCTCTATGAACTACAGAACAATTCCCTCAAGACAGAACTTATCCATCTGTCCAATCTCAATTCGACGGCTCATGAATATGGTTACATAAACAGATGAGGAGGATTATTAATTTGAGCTCTTTGTGTCACTGGCCGATTGTTGTTCTTGTGTCTATCAATAATTATACTGAATAAAAGGGATCCCTCTGCCGTCTTTATCATGATTTCATCAATCAATCCTTCATCCTATTTTACTTACTCTTCTCAGTGATATTTCACTTACTAGTCTATTTTACTACTAATTATGATTGCTGGCATTGCTTTTCATGTACTTGCAATTCGTTATTTCAAAATAGGATATTTGGGAATTTGACCAATACTACTAGTGAACGTTATCCAGTTCGCTGCAACCACCCCAATGCTACCAGCGTCCGGCAATCAGTACCATTTATAACTAACCGTGTGTCGTCCACTTCTTCCAAGCCTAGAAGATTAGTTGTTGCAGAGGCATGGGCGTGCATACTGATTGGGAAATGACGGCTAGGCCTAATGCAGAAGGCTATCTGGGCGGGGACTTGAGGGAAGAAGTGGGGTGCGTGGGGTTCGCAGGGAGAGACACATGACACCGCCTGTCCTTATCTGTCATATCTGAACCCCCAGTGGGCGGGCGTGGCCCATGTGTCACCATCGAACAACCCCGATCAGTGAACCGATGTAAATGGGTTGGGGTTTGGGAGAGGAAGAGGGTAATGGGTTCGGGTTTGGGATTCGGGGGAGGGAGTGGGAGTTAGGGACGCGGGAGATGACTGGGGTTACAGTAGGGCTTGTGGTGATGCTAGAGGTAAGGTGGGGACATGGTTAGGGGTAGGGTCCCAATATTATTATGTATTGCGTTGATATCCATAGAAATATCTGAAATTTCTACAACCACCTACAGAAATACATTTCTAAGGTGCTTTGGCAAATTGAATATGGAGATACCTCAACCTATATAATTAAAGAATGATTATACCTTTCACCCAACGCATCATTTGTGTAAATAGGACGTTCACGATTACATAATTACGGAGATGAAAACTTCCCTAAAGTAACTACAAATCACAGTAGTATACCTTTATCGAACTAAAGGACCTGTTAACAAAAAAGTATGAATAATGTATACACTGTTCTATGAATCATGTAACTGAAATAGTAAAAAATGACAATGTAGTTCATTTTTTGGGGGCGTGCCCCAGTGACATGCGTTTTGGGCCGACGCATTGGAAATGCAGATTATCCCCCATAATTGCAGTTTGACCTGGTTGGAGACCGTCCATTTACAAAACCCCACCCCCTCCAAACAGCCTGGGCGTTGGTCCTGGGACGTCTGGAGTGACCGCTGCCACCTCCTCCAGGGAAGGGTGTATTAAAACCGGACACAGGGTTTGGCGCCCTAGGGGCTTCTGCTGGAGATGGTATCAGGGACCTGTGGGGAGTGGGTCTTCCCCACCACCGTGCCCTGTTGATAGGGGCGCCGGCTGGGAGGAGAAGGGCGTGGGGGGGGGGGGGGGAGGAGGAGGAGAGGGTAGTGTTAGGGGGTAGTGTCAGGGGGTAGCGTCAAGGGGTGATATTTCGGCAATGGGCCGAAATGAGATCAGAGCCGTGGGGATCGGCCGTCGGTCGGCCATGTCATCGATGGCGCCTAAACCGGGCCGTCCCAGCCTAATTTATGACGCCCAAATTGGTCTATGCAAATGCGGAAAAGTTCTCCCTGGAGGGGTTTGGCCGTGGAGGGACCGGGAGGAAGGGGTCAGACTGCAGGGCGGCCCTTCCCTGGGCCCCCAACCCCCCTAAATCCCCGGAGAATGGCTCGGCCCTGTCCCTCAGTGTTTTAACAAGACACGCCCTCTGCTTTGGGCGCCGCCGACTGTGACGCCATTTCCGACATTAGCCTCCCACGCCAAAGCCTACGATTAACAACGCGATTTTTTCCGTATTAAAAATCGTGCGATTGTTATTTTATTTTCATGTAAACTATGAATTTTTGGAACTATGAAAAGAAGTAGGAATTTCAAAAAGATCTCAACCACATGCATATTATTCATTTCAACCATGATAACGGTATACAAACTAGGAGAAAAAGTGACAATCACCTCTTTTTAAAATCGCATAATGAGTTATGGACCACAGTCTCAGGAGATCGGACCATCAGTGTCAACCCACGCACAAAAAGGTCCTGCCGCGCCGTGCGTGTCGCCCCAAACCATTGTTCGGGCGCTGGAGACGGCGTCGTCCGAAGGTTTTACCGCACCCCCAGTATGCGTCAATAGTGGCCTCGTGTGCGTGTCCTGTGATCATTGACACATTGCGGTTTTAGTTAAGAAGGCCCAGGCAAAACGCGGCTAATGGTAAAGACTGTGCGTCCCTCTCTGAAATATCAATAGAAAATAATAATAATAATAGCCCTATTGCCCCCGATGACAGTTGCAGCGTGTCAATTACCAAGTGCGGACGGAGTTTTCATTAGTGATGTCCCATGTCCAATGTTAATCCTGGCTGGTATTAATGACCGATTAGGACGCGTTTAGCTAAATTAGAAGATTTAATTGTGGTACCATTAAGTGACTCAAATAGTTGACGCTTGCCTTTGTATGTTATCCTGGTAAACAAGTGCTGCACGCAACGTGGACGGGTGTTGGACGCGTTAGCTATCATTAAACATACTATGGGTTGTATGACAAATTGCACTGCGGTGTGTGATTAGGGAGAAAAATGCTAAAATATTTAATTACATCTTTCGCCGTTCGCCACGCGTCTTGGCCTGATGAATTATGCAATCTCACGACTCGCAGTCACACTATAGGGAATTGGGTTTCTGATGAGGATCACAGTAATGATGTAGATTCGGGCTATGTGACTGCTCCCCAAGAACTGCAAGACGCACCCAGTGTTATAGCGATCGACGCGTTCATAATTACCTCCTGGAGTAACATTTTTTTGTCGGCACTTCGCCACCCCACACAATCTATTATCTCCCACAATCTTGCCTATATCTAATTAAGACTCGTGAGAATTTCGAAAAGTGGGCCTCGTGGGGATGGCGTTAAGGGACGCCTGCAACTGCAACTGGTCGGGCCGGGGTGGGGACACGAGTGTATGGTCTCCGCGGGGACTTTAATGCACTTTGCCGTGGAGGAATTCGCCGCTTCTCGGCGCCTGCGTAGATGGATCCAGCAATTTGCAGGGTGTGCTGTTCACTGTTGGGCCGCGTTTAGAGGCCTGGAAATCATCCAGGGGGTAGTGGGGGAGGCCTAATGAGAACCGATGGTCTCCATAGATCCACCAGGACGCACCACGAACGCCCAGGTCTAGAGCTCTGCGGTAATGCGCATTTTGATGCGTTTTTAAAATGCTAAAGTTAATGCGCTGGGCGTGGTAAATTTAAAATTACGTGGTGGGAGTTGAGGCTAGTGGGAGTTTTGTGAGTGGTGTTGGTGGTGGGAGTATTAAAGGCCTGCATGTCTGGCTGGTGTTGTTTTACATTTTTTGCGCCCCCAAATGTGAAACACGGCGCAAATCGAGATGGTTGCGCCGGCTGGCTGACAGGAGGATAGTTTTATGATGGATTGCTCTAAGAGGCAGGAAGTCGACCCCCTCTTGGATGAGGGCCGCTAACTCGCTTAACTTGTTGGGGGAGGCCCAGTCCCCAATTTCACACGCCGGCGCTTCACCGTGTCGCGCCGGGCGGGCTGGGGCTGGGTGGTCCTCCGGTTGGTTTGGGTCGTCCTCCAGGCCGTCAGGACCCTGGAGGACGTTAGTGGGACTGGTAGTAGGGCCGGGATGGGTGCCGAGGGACCCACCTGACGACCACCAACCAATACCATTAAGGGCTGGATCCCACATTGCAATTTTGTGATGTGCTGACTTGCAATTCACTAACTTTAAACTGTGTTTTATAAATGCATATTCACTCTGTGCTCTAATTTGTTTCTCTGAAATTAAGGAAGCCATTTAACTGTTCTGGTTTGCTGGCCAGCAAAACTATTGATATTGTGTAGTCACACCGATAACAAAAAGGGATAGTCAGCTGTATTAAGGAATCTACCGAGGTCATTGGCCTGCTCTTTGAATTGGTATGCAAACCGTTTCTGAAGTACATATGTATAATTATGTAATATCAATATCGCATGCATTGAAGGCTAGCGTAGTGGGTTTTAGGCTTAAGAAATTTAAGTCTTCAAAGACAACCACAAACCCATCCTGATAACCTTCGGCTCCACGACCCCAGCTACTTTTGTCGACTACCGCCCCCCCCCCTCCCACAATCGTCTCATCCCCTAAAAGTCCCACCACCTTGCCGATATTCTCCATCCAACCCCCATGGTCCACGCCCTCCCCCAGGGCACTGCCAGGAGGGGTCTGGAAAGGCAATTCTTCTTCAGTCAAATTCCCATCAGGGAGATTATATTTTTTGCATGCTCCAAAAACAACCCCAGCACTAATAAAAACCATTCCGATTTCTCCGAGGCACTCGCCATCGATCCCAAAGAGTTACATAAATCCGGCTACGTACTTCATGGGCTGGTGCTAATCATGAGAGGAGACCGATTTTGTATTGACCTGCTGGCTGGCTTTCTTTGTTCTCCCTCTGAAGACCTGGCTGGCAGTTAGCGATCCGCTGTTCCGGCCCAGTAAACCCGCTACGTCCGAGCTGCTCGCGAGCTGCTCGCGGCTTTCAGGCTGAGTTGTTCCCCAGGCCGGCTCTACCTTCGGCGGGCCCGATCGAATAACGATGAAGGTCAGTCGTTTGAAAGGCAATTTCAGCGCACCCCTGCTGAGAAAAAAGGCATTTCCCCGAGCTGATCTGCTATCAGTGGCCTTTAAAGTGAGCAACTCAGCTAAACTGCTTGGCAAGCAAAGCCAGGGCGCGACACACTCAATTGGTGTATGTATATGAGCCAAACCATATACAATTCAAGGTAGTGGTTGTGAATTTAGAAGTCTAAAGCGCAGTGTGGTATTTTCATGAATGATTGTTTCATGTAAAGTATAGACCCAGAGTAAAATGCGGTTTGTATTTTATTCAGTCTGGCAAGGAATAATGATAAGTTCATTCTTGTAAAACATGCTTTGGGCGAATCGTTGCGATTGGTTGGTTTTTGTAAGCGAGAAGGATCCTTTCTTTTCTACTTGGAGTCAGTCTCGGCAGATGAATAATTATACTCCTAAATCTGTATCTCAATAGGCGATTCTAACTACTGGCATGTGTTACTGTTCAACAATATAGCAAAAACATGCATTCTACACAATTTGAATTAAAGCCCTTCATAAGGATTTAGGCCTATTACATGTTAATAATTAGCCCCTCCTCCAGCTTTGGGCAATAGGCACGAAAATTGACTAGTTAAATACAGCCATATTTCAAAGAAGCTTAAGTAAAATTTTGTTTGTCTTATGGTTCCGGTCCACAGAGGCGTCTTTTTATATTTCTTTTGGTGATTAAAGTAGATGTAGTCATATGACTATTAGAAGTCCTTACCACATATAAACATTCGACTCACGTTACATTTCGGTATCAAACAAAAACTATATCCTACACTTCATCCAATATTCCCTTAAAAAAATAACCCGCCCTCAAGTGCCATCCCTTTTCACCCCCCGGAGCTGTGGCAAGGAGCCAATGGTGTTTGGTTTTGTTAATTTGCCCCAGTAATGCAACAAGGCGGGGCATTAAGACCGGGCCCTCGGCGGGTGCCTGCGGCGTAATGGGCCGTGTCATAATATGATCCCTGTGCTCTTTAATTAAGGATTTAACCGGCCGTACTGGGTGCCCTTGTGTGCGGCTCACAGGGGTAGGCCAGTGTCCACATGGCCGTCATTACTCATTTAGGACCTTCATTATGGGACTGGGGGCAGTGTTTGGGGACTGGTGCGTGGTTGGTGCTGTGACTTGGTGTGGTGGTTTGTGCTGTGACGTTGGTGGACATTGTTGTCTAGTCCGATCTGTTGGTTCTTTGTACCCCTTGTCATTGGACCTGGGATAGGTACTTTTGATTGGACTGAATCCGAGTGTAAAGATGTCAACTATTGTCCTCCATGGTGCGTAATCCAGACACTTGTCTTCATACATTTCATCGAAAGTTATAATATGAAAATCTAAGAGCCTAATAACATTATATCTAGAATTGGGGAATTGGCGTTCAAATCAAAGTTTTAAGTAATAATTTAAAAACACTTTAAAAAGTTTTATCTTATAACTTTATCATAAAAAGTTGAATAACATTTTATAAAAAGATTGAAACATAGGGCCACATTTTTGCTTTACCTGGCCGTATCACGTCCAAAAGCAATATTACATGTAAAAGCAATATTTAGAGAGTCCATCCCTCGCTCAAAGATCACAGTTGATAGCCAAGTGCTCTGTGACTACTGCATAGGCACGCTCTGCAATTTTACATTATCCCCATTTATACATGGTATAAATGCTGACACTGCAAGGCATTTCCTTTGCATATCCTACCAATAAAAAGGGAGATAAGCCTAGATACCATATCCCTCCCCCATCCCTAAACCCCTAATGAAAAGTGTTATGACAGGACCAATATGTACCCATAGGCCATTACATAGATACAGGCAATAATTTGAAATAATTCATCAGGATTTCCCTGCTTTTATTGCACCCTGCAGCATGTTTTATGGCTTTCCCTGTATTAATTGGGTTGGAATACACCCACAACTGCCTGGTCGCTGACGCATTATCAACCCTAACCATCTGACCCCCAGTTTCCCATCTGATATGCCGTCGGCGCCCGTTGGTTTGTGGTATCAAACATTGTGTGTATTCTGTGAATATTGCAAGGGGATCCAGCCAGGACCCAGCCATAACTTGTATTGGTGATAATAGCCGTATCTGTTTGCGGGGAAGGCCTAAAGAGGTCGCTGTTTGGAACAACCCATATTGCAGTCTATTTTATTGGTGGGTTTTGTTGGGGATATGGGCAGATGCATTATGACTGTTGGGGTTGTCTGTTGTGGCAAACAACATTCACGGTTGCATTTGCAATGTTGAACCAGCTTCACGACAAATAATAGATATGATTTATTGCCCTGACAATACTGATTGTGACATTCAGATGAAATGATCCATCTAATCGTATTTGTTTGGATGTTGGGTACTGTCCTGGTGCAACGATTAAGTCGCTTATCAGTGATGTCTTTGCAGTCTTTATGTATTCCATTCAATTTGATAACATTGCAACATTTTATATATTCATTACATTTTCCTCTTAGAAATAATAATGAAAATACATATCCCAAGTAAACATGATATCGTGATTTTATACTGATTGCATTGCATGTCTAAAAGGATCAAATAATGATTATAATATTATAAAGAAAACATTTCTTATTGTCTGTCTCTTGAACATGTACACGTAAATCTACAATCACAAAATTGTTAACACCAGTGACGATAAAATGTAAGCATCTGACACTAAATGGCGCCAGTCTTATTTTCCCTTTTTTGTCAACCATATTACTATAGAGATTGATCTTACACCGCTATGTCTGACAAATCCACAGGATTACATGCCCCTGGAAAACAGGTCCTATGATCTCTGTTATAATGGTCGAGATGAAACTACAGTATGAATCGGGTTTTTTTCATGTACTTGTTCGAGTAGAATAAATTGTTCCATGTATGTAACGCCCAGTTTTATTATATGTACTGGGATAGCACCAAGATCCAATAATATATAAATGTGGCTCTCCAGGCATTGTATTACAGATTGTTCCTGTCAACTTGTCATCCCAAAAAGGGTCACACTAATTGGCAATTTGGACCCATATACCAGTATACAGGACTGAGTACCTATGGTATATCTGAACACAATATTATCGTCCGTTCAGATGATATAAGAACATTGCTATTTCTAAATAACTAACATGAACTTTTGATCTTGGAATATCCTTAAGTTAGAGTTCACAATAGAAAATCACAATGCTTTACATAAATCTCACAATCATATGTTTGCTTGGCAATCAAATCACTGCTGAATAGATATGAGAATAAAACGTTCCATTTACATTCCAAATATGGGCATTTTCGAAAGAATTTTCAGGGTAAGTTTTTCGAAATATAGAGAGGAAAAGGCACACACTAATAAATATATACATGGTATCACATGAAACAAGATTGTGTCGTTAAAAAAGTTGTCCACATGCTTCAACGCAAAAAAATAAAGATTTATTCAGTTCATTGTTTAGATTTAGAAGGGAAGAAATACCATGTTTCTTTCTCACGTGTTGAATATTGATAACTAGTAAGGAGGTCATGTCAAATTATGCAAAATATATCACATGAGCCAAGTGCTGATAACCAAGTTATATGTAAAGCATTAGAAATGAAATAAAATACAGGTGTTCGTGTTGACTTGAATAAATCACTACCTACATACTAACCATCCATAACAACCTACCAATCAACAGATCCCATGTGGTATCTCTATATAAACACAAATCCCATATGTACGTTATCAAAAAAGGAAACCACAGAGCGATCAAGAATCAACTTGATGCAGGCAGACCACACGGGTGTTTTTTAGAGGCTGTGTCTTCCCCCAGACACTAATCGTGTGACAGATTGCCCTATCTCTACAAGCCGCCCCTCTAATCCTCGCCAAATTCCATTACCAAAAAGGCCTTAGTCGGGTTAGTCTTGCCAACTGGCTGGCGCTGATAGTTGGGCGCCGGAGGTACAATGAGCAGAAGGGATATGAGCTTGGGTTGGGTGTAGATGGATGGGTTGGATGAGGTGGTGGGGTGATGGCTATGGGAAGGGGGGTACTTAGTATGGGAAAGATGACCAGTTTTAGGGGTGTGTCACAAGGTCTGTGTTATTCCTGTATATTGCAGGATGCTCATTCAAATGGACTCGGCTGCCGTGTATACATAAGTGTACATGCGTTGATTATAGGGATGCAAACTAATGATAAAAGGGAAAGTGTCATCATATCTTAATTTACTGCGCTTTGTTACTAGACACAAAATCTCTATGTAGCCTTTAGTCAAGAGAAGATGGTTTCCCAAAGGCTTCACTAATGAATTGGTATTAGACAATTAGTTTGTTAGTAAACGATGGATATGGGAAGTAATTATCGAGCAGATAACCAGAATAAACAAATATGTTAAGAAATATTATAGAAACCGCCAGATGTCAACTCAAGTTGGTAAGATAACGTTTCTCGTCAAATATGCTTTACAGCTGGTACCCACATTCAAAGTATGAGTATCCTCCCCCGTGGAGGAGTGTGGGTATTAAGGATCATAGGGTTGATGGGTGTGTGCCCTCCAGGCGTTGGGATATGGGACAGGAGGGGTCGTCAAGTGGGTTTTGGGTTGATCAGGCTCAGGAGAAGCAACCTCCAGTGTGCCAACCACCACCACCTCCACGGTCTCCAGTATTAACGGCGCAGAAATCCATTTAGGCGAGCTGCTCGCAACTGCTCGCAATTGCCTGACGAGTCGCCGGCAATGGGATAAATACCCCTAATGGGGTTTGCTTTTCAGAGCATGACAGTTTATGGCTATTGGATGCCCCCCTGATTTGTTGATTCAAGTTGATGGCCGACCAGTAGGGTGGACAATGACATGGCCATAGATCTGGCTTTAGTGGACGCTTTGTGCAGCAGGCTGGTGGTGGTGGTGAGGACAGTGCAGTGTTATCTGAGTTTATCATGGCCCGTTTTAAGCTGGACCGATTGGTTCTGGGCTCTTTTTTAAGCGACCATTATCGTCCTTTTGAAAGGTCAAACAAGTTTTAGGAACTGATGAAATCTCATGGGAAATTGTATGTTGGGATACAGAGATGCGATATGAAGTTTTAATCTTTCAATCTTATTTTCCTGTGACCTTTATCGAAGTTATAGATACTATAAATACACAATTGAAGGGGATTGAATGTGTTTTGCTGGTAATATTAATATTTATGAACTGTGTCCTGATCTCTCTTTAGTCATATCTTACAATCAGTAATCATATCTAATGTTATCCTACACGACAAAATGTTTCCACTGCCACCTGTTCCACGAAATCCCCGTATCTATGGAGATTCTATCTTTCCCTTCTCGGACATCTATGACTGTTTGACAAAATAGTTAAACAAAATAGTTTAACAACAGACTTCTGTAAATACAGCTCTGTAAGGGGCGCCAAAACATCCATAGCGGACACGAAAACCTTCGAATGGGAACCAAAATGCCTTACGTGTACAGGATGGAACAGGTCATTGTACACTTACGAAAGGTAAACAGCATTATGTTTTTTTTTAAACAATTTGCCACAAAACTACAAAACAGACCACTTGTCTTCAACTTAGTGTTTACGAACGTACACATGCCACTTCAAAAATAACTTCTTTTGAATAATGAACTCCCTGTTTGATACAAACACCAATTACATATTGCCAAATTCTATAGTTGTATTTATGTCCGCAATAGACTTTTACATTCCATTTTAAGCAGCACATTTCCGTTAGGTCAATGACCGAAGTGTTTACCCCTACACTCATACCTCCAAAATAAAAGCCTAAAAGAACCACATGGTCCTGTGTGGCCCCACTTTTTCCCCTTAGCCTGTTGTTCAGCTGTTCGGGGAGGGCCCGAGTCAGTCAGGCAGCTGACGGGTGGCACCAAATGTAATAACAGTTACCCCACCAGAGGGTTTGCCCCGCCGGCCCCTAACACTGACCGGGAGGCAGGCCTTTCCATCCGCTGACCAATATGCAGCAGGCATTTCATTGACCCCTCACCCCTCACTCCACTGCCTGACACCAGGGGGCCAACATTTGGGACGCCGATTGGGCCCTGAAATGACTAATGTAGATATGAACTTAATATCGAGGGGTCCCGCCGGGGAGGGGAGTGGGGCGCGGCCGTCGGGGACCTCGCCGATTACTGAACGGAAAATTGTGGCATGGAGGCCTATTTGTCTAGGTGGCTTTGGAAAGCTTTTCACTTTTTTGCCCTCCCAAATGTGCATACTTTGGTGTTGAGGTGGTTGGGTGCATGGGGATGGAGGTGGGTGGGTGGGTGCGGTGGACCGCCCCCCACTGCCATCATTTAGGCTTTATGCTGTGGACACAAGGCTGTAAGGGGCCATTTGCATGGGGTCATTTTTTCCACTTTTTTGCGCAATGAATTACTGATTCCTGCTGGTCAAGGGCGGACTTAACGGCCTTCCGGTCAGCCCAGGAAAACGGTCAAGGTATCATTATGGTAGGGGACTGCCCACCGGCCAGAAGATTACCAAATTGTTGTACTTTGCCCGCACAGTGGTTTTCGCACGTCGATGGAAAGTACCCCTGCAGCTTAACTACTGTCATTATGGACTTATTTGTGCAAATCACTGCATGGGCTTCGGGAAATTGCGACGAAGTTGTGAAGTTCCAGCATTCTTATCAGCTTTAAAGACCAAGGTGACCTTTAGCTGCAGCTATTGAGTAGTATAATAAAGACTTTGAAAGTGAAATTCCGGGTTAAAAATGTGTATACATGTACAATGATACTATTCAAAGGTAATATTACACATAATTAAAGTGCATCTAGTTCCCCTGCACACGGCCACTCATGCATAATAGACTATCAGGTAATTACTACACACAGCAATTGCTGCCAATATTGACCTCAATAATTAAGTATTGATCAACTAATAATTGCGGTTAATTGATTGAGTCTGTACCTTTCTGTAAATATCCCCTGTAGTGCTGTAGGGTAGTGCAATGGGATCAAGAGTCACTTGAGGGTACGAACTTTAATCATTAAACATATTGATATAGAATTAATCATCAGTTGAAAAAATAACATCATATCGATTAATGTAGAAAGACCAACACAAATGTTCCATATCATTCCCCCTGTACCGTTACAGTGTTAGTATATATGACGCAGGAGAACAGAAGAGAATCTCGAATAATTACCTTATTATTAACTCTTTGACACATTCTAATTGCTTCCGAGATCTTTAAAGCAAAAATCTGTTATGATTATGCAAAGTTTAGGAAAAATACTCAAAGAAATGTTGCATTATTTGCGGTTGCCTACAAAGGTGGATTATAGGTGCAAGTACATGATATTTGTATACAAATGTTTCATTTATTTAATTCTATAATTCGCGGTGGAAGGGGGCGTCTTTCCATTGCTGATGTTAACTGTATACGCCTGTTCAGTTATGTTCCTCACGTTTTGTGTGAATACCAGATCCTTAACATCTATCACAAAGTTTACAGCTGTTTGAATACACCAAACTTTCCTTTGAATGCATTGTCCACGGTTCCTCATTCCAAACCATCTAAATCTTTGATAAGGGTACAAATTTATAAAACCTGCCAATGTATCCAGTCCACATTTTATCAGGTATTCGGGCCATCTAGGTGTGAAATCAGGCCACATAATGAATACCCTGAGAGACGTCTATCCCCATGAGAGATGTCTATCAGGGTAAAGACGAACGGGACCTCCGATGATGTCTGTCGGCCACGTCTTTAAAATTGAAAAACGACGCCATGGGTCGTCCTACCTGTTTCGGCGGGCGCCGTATCGCATTTATTTGTCGGAGTAAGTGCTTGCAAATGGCGACTTATCTTCAGGTGGGATCTTGATCCACTGCAAGGCTTAGTGGAGTGGCTTGAAGGAGGTGGACAAAGAAACTTTATCGTGGTGGAATCTGGTAACGCCTCTCTGTGCTGCTTCAAAGCTTTGAACGCGTACCGGTAGTGATTCTGTCTGACAATAAGCATAGGATTTAGTGGAAAAACTCACAAAAGGCATAGGATATAGGGGGAATCAGAATAATCATAGGGTGGGGGAAACATTTTTTAACGTATTTAGAGTTTTTGTAATAACACCCCGCATGCTTCTCCGGAAAGATGACGCTTGGATTGGCTTGTGACAATTGCCCAAACGGCTGGAAAAACAGTGCTTTAAAAAGCCATGCGTCGAGGGTGCTACTTTAAATACTTTTCATGCCTGCCGCATACATCTATAGGAGAAAAAGAGGGTCAAGTAGATTGCCAGGTGCCTGCTTTGATATAGGGGGAAGCTGGGTCGCACTGAAAACTCCCAAACGTGAGGGTATGCCGCTGATTCAATTTACCGCCATCGTGGTTATGAAAAGACAAGTCCACTCGAACGGCTGCGGCTCCAATTGCCTACCCTGTCATTGCGACTGGAAATGAGCAGAGCATTTCGGCGCAGTGGGTGATTTTTGGTATGGGTGAAAAACATGAAAAACGCCCGACAGCAGAAATACCACCCATGCACTCGATTATTATTGCCACCGCAAAAGCAGAGCTTGGAAGCCTGCCCTGTGTTAAATACACCTTAGGTTTGTTGACGTTATCCTGGAATAGAGGTTGGGGGATTGGGAAATCAGACCATTGGGCGCCCGGGAGAAGTGGATGATGACATAATGAGAGGTGGTTATCGTTTATGCGGTGGGGCTGCAATTCGATGATGCGGACTGTGGCTGGGTTCACGCTGAATGATTTGGCCTTCGATTGTGAATGATTCCTCAGAAATGTTGAGTAATTGTAATGAAAGGCAAAGTAGCTGCTAGCTATGAAATCGTCATAATTAGCCTTGTATATGGCTACTGGGAATAGAGTCTCTATGTGTTAACTGTCCCATGATCATATGATGTAATACAACGCAAAAATCGCACAGTATGGACCTAGCGTATTATTTGTCGGAAGCGCCGGCTGGGTTTTGCCCTATGCTTTGACAATGTAATCATCAAGCGCTGAGATCGCAGAAAAAAATGGCCCATCTATAAACAATTATCTAAATAACAGTGGAACTGTTTTATAGAAACGAGCGGCTGGTTGTCTTGGAGACCCATAAATGTTCATTATATGGCGGTTGTCAATGCAAAAGTTGCCTCCAGGGTGCCCCCAGGCTCTCCCAGATAGCTATTAATCCCTCCAGTAGGCATTACATGGTCCACAAAAAGCCATGTTGGCCACTCTCAGACGGCCTTTTGGGTTAATTTTCAGGTGGGTCATCAAGGGTGATTGTTATTCTAGTCGCTCCTTTATTGTCAGCGTAAAATATGCCACCTCCGATGGTCATTATTGCTCAGAAACACATTTAGGCATACTTAGTTTTTTTGGGTTGCTCTTCTTTTTTAATCGAGAGAAATGGTTTAGTTTAATGCATGATGACAACTCCCGATAAATACAGACATGTCTCTTATAGACCAATTCCCACCATTGTTCCTAAAGAGTATCACTACATTATGATAAACAGATTCAGGTTTAACTGAAGGGCCGATCCATGTACTCCCTGCTATCTACTTAAACTCAGGGCATGATTTGTATCAAATTTTGAGATTGAATAAAGAAACCTACAAATGCAATACTATAACCAGGTGGTCATCAACTTCTTATATTATTACATGTAAATGAATGACAAAAAAAGCCTAGAAAACGTGAACATCATGCAATGGCCAAAGATCAACCAGACATAATAGGCTTGTTTTTCGCTGCCCAAACATAACATTTTAGAGTAAACATTAGAGTACTTTCATTTCTAGTTGTACCAGTGTACGTGCCCGACACTTTAGAAAATACCCACGTGAAATACCATTGCACCAAACATTGTAAGTCGTACACAGTACGTGTAACATAATTATAGTCTATATAACACAGCCTGCACATATAGATTTTGCAGAGACTGCTAAACAAGGATTACACAATAGATTATAAGGAACTAATAATTATTATATAAATTCTGGACGTTTCATGCGTCAAGATAGTTCCTACATACAGGCTATTCATACCCTGACCATAGAGAGTCAGACGATAGCAAGTTGGAGAGGAATGGATGTGAAGAAGTTGGGAGGTGAGGGAAGGAGAGGCAGTTGGTGCACCCAGCGAGGCAGAAGTCAACATAAAACCGGAAATAAGGCTCGCCTTTCGCCCAATTTAGGCCTGAAGTCGGCCTGACAAGAAGTGAATGCTGATCTAGGCTCATGAATGTCAAGGAGTGGAAGGGCGGGGCAGTGCCCGGACACGGCCACCGACCCGGGGCAGCTCTAACGAAGCGTTCTCAGGGAGCAGGGTGAGCAGCTACCGAGCAGCTCGGCCATATCTGTCTCCTTAAGACGCCGGCTAAGCAGCTCACAATAAGACGGCGGGGCCAAAATGTATAGCCGCTGATAAGGTTTTATAAATTGGCCTTGGGGGTGTGAAAGATGGTCCGTGAGTCACAGGGGGGAGAGGGGGAGTTGCTCGGGGTAGGGGGAGCAGTTTGGGGGTGGTTCCCGTGAGCTGCTCGCTTGTATGGTGGGTGGGTTGGGAGTGGGGTGTTATTGGGTGGGTTGGGAAGGGGGTAGGGT
The DNA here is from genome assembly GCA_936440205.1 of Lepidonotus clava. Classification (NCBI taxonomy): domain Eukaryota; kingdom Metazoa; phylum Annelida; class Polychaeta; order Phyllodocida; family Polynoidae; genus Lepidonotus; species Lepidonotus clava. The sequence continues at coordinate 42,574,754 of OW387134.1, forward strand.
CAGATCAGGGGCCCCGTCTTGTAACGGATGACCCAACATCAATGGGTACGCCCCGAGGACAACGAGCTGCTCGGAGCTGCTCGCGAGCTGCTCAACCCTCTCCCAAAGGCCTGCCTTCTTTATATTGCGCCTTGGTTATTGGGCGAATTAAACAGCGGCGTCGATACGATCGCGATAACGCTGACCAATCGCCTCTGGCTCCTCCCTCCTCGGCCCCAGCCTTCCACCTATCGCGTAGGGATACATTGCTTTTACTGATAGCGTATCGCTCTGCTGACGGGACTTCTTTTTCCGTCTAGCCCCTACTCGACTTTGATGGGACATGGCCAAATGACGGTGACCTAAGGACACGAAGGGTCCCGGCCGTATAATCACATGGTAATCTGAACACAGCCCAAACTGATACTAAGAAGACAGATTGAATAGTGGGAGGTCTTGGTAGAATAGGCTGGGGTCTTGCTTGAATAATGGCCTTTAGTATGCATAAAGCCTTAGCAGGGGCACTACTAAAAAGGGCATTTTGTGGGTGGAAAGATCGAATCAAGCTACCAGACATGGTTCTTTGGGGAACTGACGCATCGTGAAGTCTATTCTTCTATGAAATGACTTTCTATCTGACCTGCTGGTATGGGAATAAGAGGGGCATGGTCTGGAGCACACTGCCTTTCGGGGATGATAAAAGATGTAGAGGATATGGTCTGACGTAGTCTGGGTATATCTTTTTGAGTTAGAACATAATATCAAGAAGTTTCACCTTAGAACATGCCTGTTATTCATTGAATTGAATTAGAGGAATCAGCAAAACAAAATGCTGTAAGATACGGCTGTGGTTAGTGGTGGACCTTAGAAAGGATATGCGACATTTGTATAGATGATACTTTTTTAATCTTGAAAACTCTAGATCTTAGAGAGAAACATCATTGTTCTTTGTAATGTTAAAGAACAACATTCAGCTATGTCTCTTTGTCATCAGTTTTAAATGAGAAATGAAGCAAGAATAACTTGCACATACAAATTGTCATCTGAATGTCAGTTTCATCTAGATCAGCAAATGTAGCCTAGCGTATATATGACTTTTATCAAATGGCCGCTGATTTCATTTTCCGCCATACACTTCGTTTAAGGTTAGACTACGGTGATCAGCAGCAGATTAACTAAAACTGCCATATCTCTGAGGTCGATGGAGATATTTGCACATGTTGTATATCATTTAAAAGCCCTTATTTTTCTCTATCTTATGACATATCGAACTGCATTTATAGAATTAAAAATGAGAAAATATTAATTAATGTTGTATTTTTTTACTTTTATTTTTTGAACCAAGATTTCTTGATTAATATTATTCTCATAGTTTTGAAACTTGGTAATATTGTCAATATGATTTGTTTGGAGGGAACCGTGTCTCAGATTTTTTATTCAGGCTCTAGTTTTGATTTTGTGACCAAAAACGGGAAATTTTTTGTATATTTTTGTAAATTTTTACAACTCAATTTTCTACATTTCACAAAAATAAAACTAGGGCCTAAATAAAAAATCTGAGACACGGTTCCCTCCATATGACTATTTTCTAGATCCATACAAAATTTTATGAGATTCCCTTCATTATTAACTGAGATATTTCAATTCAAAAAAAATAAAAATAAAACATGATTTTCACATTTCCGGTAAATTTCTATTTCCGTTCTTTTACCCACAGTTATATGATTTATATCATAACACAGTCAATTCAAACTGCTATCTAATGATATATGATCAATATTAAGATAGATAGTAATAAAATAATTATCCTTCATTTTTGTGAGACTAGCGAGATGGTCCCTCATCACAGTAGTCTAACCTTAAACGTTTTGCTCATTCCTTCACACTTACATCCGCATTTTGCTCCAGAATTTCAGTTCGATCTCTTCCTCCACATTTTGTTTGCTATGGAATATCTTTCATATTACTCACCCCCACTGGCTTCATGACAATGTGGCGTGCCGGACCAGGCTAGGGGGTCACGCCAATCATTCCAGATGACATGCCCGGGCCAATTTTGTCAGGGGGCTTTGGGGGAAAAGGGTAGATTGGTTGGGGGTTGGCGAAGGAGTTTCGCCACAGTGGCCCATAGCTTCGCCTACAAGACGAGTGGCGAGGTCCCAATGGCCCCAGTGCCACCTTAAACATAGCCTAACTCGGTTAGGCCCATCACAATCAGATTAAATGGCGAAAAAAAACTTGATATCTAGACCAAATAGACTGGCGCGGACAACAGGAATTCAGGGTCGGACTCTCCTGAGTATGAGGGTGGTTGTGGTGGTGCTACTTGTGAATGGACTGCACATTGGGGTTTGACTCTTGAAAGGAACTGGCAGGGCATAAACCCATTTGTAGACAGGGGGCCGTGGGATAGTTACATCGGCGACTGTGCCCCTACTGGAAAACGGCGGCGGGAAAATAAAATGATTGAGCAAATTCGCTGCGACACACCTAATGAGATTTGGCAGACGTGCCTATTTGAACACTACTCACGTTCGCGATAAACCTGATCAAGTCAGGGATAGTCGCCATGTTTTGTGGCGAGGCCTTATGATTCGAGAAGGATAAAAAGCGGGGGACCTATTGCATTAGATACTGAACGCTGATTTGATTTCGTCGACGACTGCTCCATGCCTCGGCATTGGCAAACTTTATTGCAGGCCACTTCAGCGCTGTCCCCGGGCTAGGGCCTTATGGAACGGGGTTTTCAAATTCAAGCGAGCAACAGGACTTGCTGACGGGTTGGCCGGACGGTGGAGTAGTGGTCGAGTTGCCCTACACATGTATGCTGGGCGGTGGGAATGTATTTTCATCTAGGCCTTGGCTACACCGCCCCGGGTCAAGTGAATGAGGTCACCAACTCGCGAGCTGCTCAGAGAGTTGCTCAGAGCTGCTCACGAGGGACTCGGGCCGGAGAGTGACACGTCTGGAACCCGACGAGCAGCTCCTCCTGCCTGTTCCCCACAGGGAAACTTTCACCGCTGGTCCACGCCTACTATTGAGCAGCTCACAAGCAGTATAGATACTAAAATAACCCTGAGCTTTTTCGCTCAGATAACCACAGGTTATGCTTCACTGGTTCTACATTTTTAGTTCGATTGAAATCCTAGGTCCACACTACTCGTTGGACTTTTGATTGTTGCGGATATTGAATGTGTTGGCTTTTCGGTCGCTTCTCAGCATGTGGCCAAGCGAACAATAGAATCCATACTAGATTGATATGCGATTATTGGGAAAGACGCAGAAAAGGTGGTATTGTGAAGGGGGTGTCGCCTCAGGGCTTTGTTTTAATTCGCCCATGTCTGGCACCCCGCTCAAGGCTATAATCACCCCCATGGACGAGGCACCAACAGGACCGGCTGGGAGGGCTATTCGCGAGTTGTTGGCTAATTTGGGGAGTATTTTAGGGATTAAGCCCATTAACCAATTTGAAGCAATATCATTTTCATATTGTTATAATACATTTCATTACGTTTATTTCATCATCATTTTTTTTTCGATAAAAATGTGAGAATATGATTGTGGTGTAGTCTGTTTAACAATATAGACTAGCCTAATGTTTTTCGTTATGAGAAAATAGCTGAATACTCTAAATAAAGGCCCTACATATGGTAGTCATAAGTAACAAAATAATCAATCAACTATTGCGTGTTATTAGCAGGTGTAGAAAACAGATACAATTTAACAGATACAGTTTAATATAGCCACAACTTAACTACTAAGTTACTATTGTATACAAATGGAACTCAGCCATGATAAAATTCTACAATATGTCATCGAGCGATACATTACAAACAGTACGAGTTTACTGCAAGTTGATTAAGCATAAACAAAAACGTTACAACTTTAACCAACTCCTTCAATCAGGACACTGTACTTTGCCCGAAGTCTAAAGAAAGTGATAACACTCTGCGCCCGTCACATTAATACGGCGATGAGTTGCTCAGTCGGAGCCGCCGCTTTATTAATGCCGCACTTAATCTCCGTGAGAAATAAACAACCGCGAGCAGCTCAAGATAGATGGGCGAAAAAATGCAAACCAGTATTCATCTATGACAATTTCTGACTCAAATACCCATGCGAGCATCCAGGACCTTTGGTTTTTTTCTGGGGTTGCTAGAATCTGTGCGACGGCTCCCTTTGAGATAATGGATACAAATCTGGATTTAATGAGAAGATGGGAGTTGCAGGCTTCAGCAGCACTTGTCATCTTATTGTGTTTTCTTGCATCTAGACGAGGTGGCTTTTCTCGACTAGGCATGAAAGGAGGCGACAGAACTCTTCGCCACTTCGCCAAATCCTGATTCAGTGCTCGTGTGTCGCCACAAAAGAAGTTCGACTCACATCCTGGACGAAGCCAGGGCGATCGAAGCAACTTGGGAATTGTTGTTTAGAATGGTGACGTCACAAAAGCTGTCAGCCAATAAAAAGTGGGGAAACTCTGCTCTGCGGGACCTAAAGTCCGCGACGAGGGTGGCGCCACCAATGAACGCTGGGGTGAACCCAGCCCTTGATTTTCCTTAATTGCATTGATTACAGTCCCCACTTGGTGGTGGGTATATCAATGGCGCCATTTTAGGCAATCAGATTCGTGGGGCCTTGGCTCAGCGATGAGTAATCTCACGTTTGCTCCGCCTGACTTAGCAAGTCAATCATAGAGATTAAGGACTTAAGGGTCCACCAGGGGAGCAAAGATTATTGAGTGGTGGATTTGCATGGGAAAAAATCAGATTATTGATTGGATCTTACCATTCAAATGAACCAGGTTATTCAATTCTGAAAAACCGTGGTGGTCGGTTCATATGGACCCCAACCCGGTTATGGAATTAAAAATAACGTTGTGGGGTATGAGATTATCAATGTGCTTTGATCGGAACTAGACGGACGTCTTCTGTTCGATATCTAGAAATTAATTAATGAATTCCACCCTGGAATGCTAAAGAAGAGTACGTGGAAGATCCATAAGGGAGCGAACAAAAAGTCTAACAAAACAAATCGCATTAAAACATGTTTAATGCAAGAGTCGCCTGGTGTTTTTTCTCCCATCCCTTTTCCTTTCTATTGAGCATCAGCCCTGCTTGAATTGATTGGCGATTCTCCTGCGGCCTGTTTTATTGGCATTTGACAGAGGAACATGGAGTCAAACGCCGTAAGAAGTGTCACGTCACTGCGAGTGGAAGTCTTCATGAGCTGCTCGCGTGATTGACCCGAGCTGCTCACCCCCCCTCGGCGAGCAGCTCGAACCAGAGTTACACGCCCATTTATTCCTAGGGTATTTCCTCCCTTTCCTGCTCGCCTGATATCGGCCCTCGCCCACCCCCTCCCCGCCTCTCTAAACTTGAAGCAAACCCCAGGCGATTCGGGTCGGGGTCCAGAATTACAGACTCCAGCGTCCGCGAGTCACATGACCCACTGACCACTCCCTGTCGGACCACGTGACAACAAACCCGGAACCGGAAATCACGTCATCAGGTGAACGCCCCCTGAACGCCATCTGTCGCCAGATCCATGAACTGTTCGCCGATGATTAAAAAGCTACAGACGCGGATCCCTCCAGCAACGAAGTTGCGATTGGAGAAAGGCGGAGGGGGTGGATTTCCACGGAAGTTCATTGCAGTGGCATAAGCAATTCCCTTTTTTTACCTCCGATGATAGAGAAGGGCGGGGACCCCCTCGGGGGTATTGCTGGCTGAATGCGCCATGTCGGAGGGGAAGAGGGGGGAAAGAGAGCTTATATCGAACTTACATCACCGGCTCAATTTACATAGTTATTGGGTTTGCGGTGTCCCCCATTGAGATCTAAGCGCAGGCGATAGGCAGAGGCCACTGTATCATAATTGTTGCCGGTTAGACAATTCATATGCCCACTCCCAATGGCACCCGTCCCCAGAATGTAATCGCCAGCAGTAATCCACTCCCTTGGCTCCTGGGCATTCCCCCCATCTCCCCGAGTTATCACAACTGCCCGATGCGATGAATAAAGCAGAGCCAGCGTGTGATTTAATATTAATTGAAATGTAATGCATCAGTTCTCGAGGCCATATCCGCGGGGCTAGGGGAGACAGGGGGAACCGAAACCCGTTTTTTGTTTATAGAACTGGTAGGAATACATGAATGCGGATAATTCGCGGCGAAAGGAGGAAATGACATTATTCTCACTAGATCTATCTTATAATTGCCTTCATTCAACAAGTATTATCCTCGGCCGGGAAGCCCCGGCTATCTTGATGGACCGGCTCGGAAGCCCTCGGCTCGGAAGCCCCCCTCCACTCATCCATCCATTAGCCACCGACTGGCATTAATTGGAAAATATGACAACAAGATGGCATCTTACAGAAAACCAATCGACCCACTTTCGCAGTGGTCGCTGAACATATCAAAGTTGGCGAGTGGGGGGATATTAATGGTTTTTTGACCGGCTGGCTTAAGGGCCCCTAATCCCTTAGTGATTGATAGGCCCAGGAATGGTGGGGACTGATATCAGTGATATGTATACAGGCCCCCACGTCTTATCGATGACTCAACTCAAATGAGTTGGCAGGAAAAAGCAACAGGATACATTCCTCTCTCCGCCAATCTACATATTGTTTGGTCGCTCAATTAACAAAGTAATGTATACACCAAGTGATAAGGCAATTAGGTTGTACAAAAAGAGAAGAATTTGTTATTAATTTAGCGCTGCTAAATTGGTTTGTGTTCATCTTAATTGTGGCCATTAACATAAAAGCATAAGAACTTAATGTTTAAAACAAGCGATCTGATATCTGAATGGAATTACAAATTAACCTTGATGGAAATGGAAAATGAGAAAAACAAGCCTTTAGATATATCAGTTGAGCCCTGAAATGGCACAGATATATAATTACTCGTGGTGATAATACACTCCTAGATCCACTTTTTGATAATCTATATATTATCACCTATGCATTGTCTATATTATATTATGTGAAATGTATGTGTAATGTATTTAAACTTAGATTACTGCAGTTCAATCTAATTGTAACACATTACATGTCATTCCAAGTGAACCTTATCTTGGGTTAATGACACTCTTATACATCATACATAGCGAGATAAAGAATGGCAATTATCTATAGAGTATGTAATTAATTCTTTATGCCGCTGCCAACCGATGATGGATTGCATAGTAAGGGGCTATTTATTTCAAATACTTCAAACAAAAACGAAAGTTATTCTTCTGACTGATCTTATCAATTTGACTGGTAATAATTATGGATACGGTTTTGACAGTTTACTGAACTCAGCATTGTGCAATCCAACTAAATATTCCAAAGGATATACTTAATTAAAGCACAAACCCTTATCCCCTATTATTTCCTACTTCACAAGAAGGATTTGTCTAGAACAATGCAAAGTAATCCGACCCTGGGGTGTCCAATCTCAGTGGAGGGATTACAGAAGTTTAGATTAGAATCCTCAATGAGACTTGGAGTTTATCACAGGAGGAACCTATGTCCCAAGCCCACACAGCCCCCCTATGGAGTAATCCCAGCTCCTAATCCCGCCTACTCTATGGCGATCGGCCCAAACACGGGATAATTAGGTGCTCCCGACCCAGCCTCTGTCCATCAACGTGTAATAGGAGCTCTACCTAGACCCTTCTCCAATTTTGCGGGAACGTAAATCTCCTAAACAACACGGAACTAAAATTAAGAGTTTAGTTTGGTTGGAATGAGAGAGTAATATATTGGTTTGGGAGGGTAGGAAGCGCTAGCATGTCTGTAAAAGACAAAAGGAAGACCACTCTTTGGGACGCATACAGTGATTGACCATTACTGAGTATAAATGAAGATTTCGTTATCGTTTCTGTACACAACAGGGAAACATATATATACTGTCTACACTGTTATCATTTTGAATTCAACATATAAAGTCTCAAGAGTTCATTAAATGAAGCTGCATTATGAATATTTCTATATACAGTGATTTCCCAATAGGCTCCCTGAGATAGAATATTTTCATACTATGGAAGCTGTATAGGCTTTATGAGTAACGTTAACGCTATTCGAATTAGATTCCTTCCCATTTCTATAGAAATATTAGTTTTCTCTTAATCTAATTTTCAATTCAAGTTCAATTTCAAACACATTGATTTAAGCCGAACATATCAGTAACACATATATCTAAAGAACAACATCCAAATTGATCTCTTTGATCGTATACACGTATTGTTTTTAAACATCTAGACTAAACGCATACATATTCAACCCCAGTATTCAACAATGAAATGCTACGCAGTTCTCTAACCCCACCACCAGGCGCAACACCAGGCGCAACACCCCCTGAACACACACACTGAAAGAGACCCGGGCAAAAGAAGATCAAGCGACGAGCATTCCAGCAGGATTCAACAGGCCTACCCCTGCCCCCGCCCCCTCTCAAACCCCAACCCTTCCCCCAACCCTCCTCCCACCGCCACAGCCACACACACAAAAGACAATGCCCCCAACACGGCGGGACTGAGGGCGGTAACGGCCCGGGACTTTATTAATGAAGCCCCGGGGACCGTGGAGGAGGGGCCGGGGCCGTTTGTGACGTGACGCGACTTGGCCAAGTCGGCCCCGGAGGACGCCGTCTGACGCCGCCAGCGCCACCCAGGAGGAGAGCGGCGAAACGCGAGTACCCAATGTGTTTGCAATACACAAAGACAAATCGCAATCACGCATGCTCCTGTGCCACTACCAATCAATCTGCTGCTTTCGGTTTTGTAGGGGTGTTTTTTTTTATTATTATTCTGGTTCAGAATTATACTGTGTTGTTTCGTTTCGATATAACACTGTTGATGTTGCGATTTATGTAATGTTTTTGGGAAAAAAAATATGTGAAATGTCATTTATTTAGGAGCCTTCCTTCGTTGTTTGGATTATATCATGACATTGTTGTCCGCCCTGCTAATGTTTAACATGAATGCATAAAACTGTATGAGCTGACGAGACAAGCTATGCACATTGTAGGTCCACCTAAAATAGAACAGAAGTAAATCTATATCTTTAAAAAAGACTTCGAGTCAGCACTTGCAATAACAATTTCACTCTCTTTAATCGAGGTGTATTAACGAGTCACCCCCGGTATTTGAACCAGTTCCAAAATGAAAATATTGCGAAAGTTACATGAAAAAAAAGAGCAGAGTGGGTGTGGACGTTGAAGCAAAACAGTATGATATATTCCTCTTTGAATAAATACTGCCCACGTTTTCAACTTAGAGCACTTCCTGGTAAACAACAAAATTGAGTCGACGGGGAAAAATTAAGGTGGGGGCGAATTGCCAATATAATTATGAGCAGCAATTACATTAAATGGTACATGATTTAATCTTCTCTATTTGAAATGTCGTTCAAACGATCAACAAACAGATCAAATTTTCAGAGTGTCCAAAACCATATAAATATTTGTATCGCAGTTGAAACATTCTATGCCTCCCCCTAAAAACCCCTGACAAATACAATATCAGTACAGCAAAGTACCATAACGCTGCCAAAACTATTCCTATTCTGGTGCTAAGCAGCAGTAAGAAGAGTTTGATAAATTTCAGAGTAAACAGAGGTCGAATGCATCACCATGCATACGGTGCTCATAACGAACACCCCCCATCAGTCAGGACTCTAAACACCCCCAACCGCCTGGCGAACAATGCGTCTTGATTACCCCAAAGTTTCCTATTGGTGCCTGCCCCAGTGCCGACCAGTCTGCAAAGATGGATGTGGTATTTGTATTGGAGATAGCATGCTGTGTTGGTGCCCTTCTGGGCTTGCAAGGCCGTGAATGGATATAACCTATAGCCATGTGCAAGCAATAAGCCATTTCCACGCAGGCGCTCTGGTAGGATTTTCAATGCAGAAAAGAATGTGTCAATATGGCCATCTTTTATGAGAAGTTACATAAATCTTTACTTCATGATTCTAGATGAATTCAAATAATTGGTCAAGAATTTGCAATAACAGGTCAATCACATTTCATTGTATTACCTCAGCTAAACAACAAAACTATGAACTACTCCAATCAATATTAAAGAAAATAGCCTGAATTTGAATAACAACATTGTAAATTAATTATGATGGTTATAACTTATAAAAGAATGAGATGTAGACAATTCTTGATCGAAGATAGTACGGGAGTTTCCGGTTCATAATCTTACAGCGGCCTTCCCCCCACTCTAAGGTATAGCTTCCCTTGCATAGGTTTTAGGTTGTCATATAGAAGTTTTAAGTATCAGAACAGAGGTTTTGAATTGGGCCCAATTACAAGGACTTTGAAGGCATTTGCAGAGGGCAAAGAGGGCATTATGAAACAGTTTTTTCAGCTTTTGTAAGGTTTACACAAGGAAAGGATGGAAACTCTGGTTCTTATGAAAGGTTCTTATGAAACTGGGTGATGATGTTAAAAACAAAACAAAATCGCAAATTTCATAGATTCTATCCAGTGATACACTGTGTTTACAAAGGGCCTATTCAGGATTTGTAAGTGGGCAATGCAAATGGCGAGAAGCCTGCTTTGCCTGTTCCTCCTCGGACTGCAGATGTTATTGCCCACTGCTTGCAGAGTGTGATGGAGAGAAGGCCAAATGACCTTTGTCAGTCAATGAGCGAAGGCCAAATGACCTTTGTCAGTCGATGATGACCAGGCTGACACCCAGGGTCGGGCGGGGGCCGGCGCCGATCAGATATAATAACACAGTCATGTTCTAAGCGCTTCATTGAAATGAAATATTCATGGGCGCTAGGGGGTCGGCAATGGCGTCCATAAAATGGGCCGAAAAGGAACGGAGACTGCGGACATAAACGGTAATGACCTCGGATCTGTAGAGTTAGTCCATGGATACTGGCTGATGCGTACACCTCAATATGGGGAGGGTATTCACTTGGTCTGTTTATATGGCCACTCCCAAGGAAAGCACGGCTAAGTAACCGCACACATGCACTTTGGTGAAGGGACGGGCTTTATCTGTGGTTCTACATGACATGGAGGTTTTATGTGGAAGTTATTACCTTGCTACACTTTCACGGTCTAGGCGAATAGCCGAGTGGATCTGTTTTTATGACTCTGTACAATCTGTATTTGTGACTCCCTAGTAAAATCAAGGATAGATAAGCCATCATTTTCATTCAATTGTAGCACTCGAGAACAAAGCATGATGATTTACTAATTAATTTGGTTAAGTAAACTAGATAACAAATCAAGTACATGTAATTGTGATGTTTTAGCAGTGGTATGATACCTGAATGTATGATTACATGCTGTCCATTATACAGCACGTATACAGATTTCCAGATTAAACACGCATAATGAAAAATCAATACAGTCATGTGTCCAGGAAGCATGATAACTGTCATCGACCATAGCAATTCACAGAACTATTAAACACATAATTATGTTTATTTACTAGGTGTCTAAATTTGAATACGTTCCCAATTCAAAAACGGAAAATGTATCTTGGAAGCAATGAGGCACGATTCCCTAAATCATGAAGAATTCACATGCTTTGGGCTTGTGTCAAAGGTATAATACCGCGCTATGAGTACCCATAATACGAAAATAGGTTGTGTGCATCTAGTTCCATACAACCATGGAACTCCTTGTTGCATATGAAACCTCCTTACTACCATGTATGAATAAAGTAAACTTGCTCCCAAAAGAACTGGGGAGTCGGGTGAGTGGGATGGCATAGACAGGAAGACTCCTGGAAGACCAAGAAACTCTTCGGAAAAAAGAACGCCATCAGAACAGACTGAAAAATTCATGCGGGGCCCCCACCGTCAGTTTTCCCAATTGCAAAATTGAATCCTCCTAATTAGTGGAACTGGTAATTGGGTGGAGACGCGGGCCCCACCGCCGCCGGAGGTGTCGCCACCGTCGCCCCCCCCCCCTCACGGACGCCACCGGATGTGATTGATCGTCGACCGCCCACCCGGAGAGAATGTCACACGTTCTGCGCGCGCAATCACAATCGTCGTTTCCGGTTCCGTGGCTCGGTCGGAGGCAGTGGCGGCGGCGGCGCGGCGCTACAGTTACAAAATAAGGCGCCGCTAATACGCATGAAGACAGACTCGGGTGGGTGGTTAACGTTGAAGCCACCGCCGATAGGAAGTGGGGAGTGGGCGCTCAACTGCTCAACACTTGTCTGACGCTAAGACGCGGGCGCCGGGGCTCTACAATGCTGATGGGCCGAGCATTAGGGAGCTGATCAGCCTGAGCGACTAGGGGAAGAATGGAAGGGGACGGTCGATCCGGAAATTATCACGCCCGTACAGACACGAGTATCATTCAATATATTAGCCGCTAGCAGCTCTAATCCGATTACTACTAACATCATTTAACCTGCCTAGTCTACCGGTGAAAGTATATTATTCCAGCCCGCGGGCGCCCTGACAATCTCAGCAAATTCCATCACCCCCTAGTCTCATATCAGACGTTCATCTGGGCGATAAATATCCATAGCGACATATAATTAAAGTAGCTTTAGTCGGGTGGGGGAAAAACCCACCACGCAGGGGCTGTAGTTCCACATTGGACTTGTTGACTCAACCGTGTGTCTCGGGTAGTATAAGCCGTCTTATTTTATGCAAATCCACATCCGACTTTAATTAAGTTTTCGACTTCATATCAATTACGTGGATGTTATGTCCCTCTGTGGATTAACATGATAAAAGACCTGGGCGCCACTCCAGCCAAGCATGAATCATTTGAGAGAAAGAACGCAATAAGACTACAAGAAAACTATTGAAATTTGAATGGGATCTTATGTTACGTGGATTTTCTTCTCCACTGAGGCTTAACATCCAATCATCAAAATTTGTTTAATTGTTCAACAAGACCCCGTTACTTTTTCCACTGTCCACAAACTTAATTTTGGATCAATAAAATTGACAATTGGGACTTTCAAGCGGTTAATGTCTGGGCACATGCAGCCCATGCAGAGAAAAACCAATATTCTCCTCTCGAAAAAAGCCTTCCCTTGAAGGACCACTCCACTTTTTCCCACTTTTTCCTAACATTGTTATAAGATTTCAAATTTGCTCTGGCTTCGCTGGATAATCGTTTTAGCTACAGACCCCAAGGCTAAATCCAATTCATTAGTTTAAAGAAAATCGTAATTGCATCCAGAGTTGTACATATATACTGCATTGCATTAGCATGAGAATTACATCCAGGGGACCTAAACTATATTCAATCACCTACAGAGACCATCAGAATGGCATTCAGTGGATCTAAGCTAAACAAACCTTCAGGGTAGGGCCGGGCCCTAGACCTTTCAGGCCTTTAGTGTCATTGTCCCCGTTGCCATGACACCCAGGTTGGCGTCCTCCAGGATGCAATTACCCTTGTATTCATCAAAGCACTGGAGGGTTAGGACCTGAAGAGGGAGGAGGGAAAACAAGCATGACGGGTCAGACGGGTGTGTTCATTAGCCTCCCGTTTTATACTGATTAAATAAGACCTCTTCACCAGCTGACCACCCCCTGGAAATAACCCTTATCAGAACCTCCTACCTCTCTACGCACACACTCCCCTCAGGGTAAAGGGTGTTCCACTAGGAGATTCTAACTACCTGAAACTTAGTACTTTTTAAGTTTCACTGGGTATTTTTACGGGAACCTATACATGCTACATACCATTCGAAAGAAAATTCAAAATCATTTCCGATGATATGTAACATGTCTATAATCAGCCATTGTTCCCACTTGCCAATTTCAAAATCGCGAATAAAAAAATCGGCTAGTTGAACACAAACTTAATAGTCCTAGGCTTCAAAACCTGGCCGGCGGGGTCTAAATTCAACCGGCTAATGACAACCCAATTACGCTACTTTTCCGTGCTCTCAATAGCGTCGTGCCTTTCGGACTCGGCCAATTGATGGACAAAGAGTGCAGATCTAGTCGGCGTGGCGCAAACAAACGCCTCATCGGTGATTCCCGTGTGCGGCGGTCCGCCCCTGTTCTGTGGTGGAAAGTGAAAGGCTTTTCTTGCTCCCGACTCCCAGGGCCAAAGCAAGGGCGGCTGTCTGCCCTGGAGCGGGCGGGGGCTACTCTGCCTAAGGTTGGGATATGGATTATGATAGGCCTAAAGGTGATATGGTGGTGGGTTTGATGGTAAGCTAGTTTTATAAGCCAAAAGCTCTCATAAATACGTGTGATGGTTCATCTGTAAAGAACTTAATGGCACACTAGTGTGATAGTTATAAGGCAATTTCAGCTGAATTGCATAGGATATATGCACAAAACTGGGATCACATTCATATGACTATTATTTTCATCATTTTACTTACTTTCACTGCCTAGTAGAAGTTTATAGCTTTGGGGGAGTGCACCCCTCGAAAATTTGAGATTAGACAAATAAACCATAATTAAAATGATTTTTTTCCCTTTTTTTATCTTTTTTTTCTACAAAAAGCCGCCCTCTTTTTCAGAATCCCAGATTTTCCACTAAGCTGCTTTTGGTCGATGTTTTTAAGCATGGGGATATTGACTTAATTTTTTGAGGCAGCCGAGTCGACATAAATCTAGAAGTGGGCCACCAACATTGTTCTGTAATCTCAAATAGTGCCCCCCTCTCTCCGAAATGCCTAAGCTTCCTAGCCACCAATTTGTTTTCACTTCCGCTGCTCGTGACGACAGAGGCGCCACCAAGCGGCGGTCGCTATCATTTGTAATGGACGCAATTTCCCCGCTCAAACATGAAATGTAAAACTGAATCAGTACTTAGTCCACATTAGGGCGCCTTGCCATTCTGCCTCTGAAGTGGACACTGCGCGATTCATATCTTCAGGCATGTCTCTTAATCGGTCATTTGCGGGCGGCAGTATTCTAAGGCAAACAGGAGAAGTGTGGGCCATGAATACTAATAAGTCCACCCCTCCAGTGCAGTGCTCCAGTCCCCTGCCTCCAGGGCCTGCCTGCAGCAGCATGGAGAACCCCTCCAGGGTTGGTTGTCAACCTGGTTACTGCTCCCCGGTATAACCAGTGTCAATGTTGGCTTTCCTTCTGTTCTTTCTCAGATTAAACACTGTTTCTATGCATCCTATGGCTGTGAATGTAGCCTGACTGTTCACTTGACAAGAAAAGGCTTTCTAGGGAGCCTAATAACCTCCAGGGTAAAATGAAATTTCATTAAAATCACCGTTGGAGTCATAAAGCTAACATTAAATTTAGATTATATTAGTCGTCTTGATTCTTTTAATTTCTTCTACGCTTTATTATATTGCGTCACACAATCACCCTGTTATGACTTGTAAACTTGTTTATTGTTTAATACCTAAGGTGATGCAAGAGCTTAACTACAATGTTATAATGCTTATAAGTGTATAATTGTTTATAAATGTATAGAATAATTGTTGCCTTACTAAAAAGATGACATTTCACGTGTGGAGCATACAAAATTGTCTACTTAGCTTAGACATTATTTACGAGGGTTACGACATGAGATCGGCAGCAGATACACAATAACTCCAACTGTGATCTTGTACACCAACAAACTACAACAGTGGATATTTTGTCTCTTTCTGACGATAATTCACTTTGTTTACGATAGCACACAACACATTTATAACCATATGCAGTCTGAAGAAACAAATGGGTATGTATTGGAATATATTGCATTTAATGACGGCTTTATCAATCAAGGGTATAACTATTACCCTTCTCTTTTCATGCTTATCCAATCTACCCATAAAACCATTTGCAGGTAACAACGTGACATCAAATATTGACTTGTACTTCCATGTGTGAATGAACGCAATCTGCCGGCATAATTCCTTTTTCAATTTCACCAGACGCAATTGACAAAATGGCGATCATCATTTCTGCATGTGTGACCAATTGGTACAGAATTTGTAAAACCACATGTGCTACTATCTGTGCCATGTCATGCGCTTGATCCGCATACGTTTCAGGCATGGCCTGACCTTTTAAATGCTGAAAAGATATGGGCGATTGCAATCAACAGATCAATGCTACCCAACCCGTGACCCAAAGCGTTTAAGCAGATTACCTGGAACATGTTCCTGTTTGCTTTCACACGTTAATGTCACTCCATTGTCTCCCCAGTGAATGGGGCTCCATATCCATGTTGAGTTTTCCAGATTTAGAAAAATAACTGTGGTACCAGTAAACTCCTTGTTAATTTTGCCAATATATCTACAATTCCACATATAAATTTTCCGGTATTAAATGACAATGCATGTAGTTTTTTTTCAGTAAGTTGAAAAAATGAAAATGTTCTTTGCTAGAAATGTTAATAGGATGAAAAATTATTTTTTCCTTTTTTTTTGTCAAACTCAGAAGTATAGACCCTCACAGAGCCTCGTTGTCAACCTGCCGCCAGGAGGCGACACGTGTAATCCAGGGATGCGCATGCGCGATCAAAGAGCATGCGCAAAGGGGACGTTTGCCATTTGCATAATTAAATGTGTGGCCGTATGTCGACCGGGTCGTCATACCACTTACAGTCACTCCACATACGTCAAGCTGGTAGGTGTACTGTGAAAATGGGCGTGAACGACCGAAACGGCCGTGTGTACCAGTTGTGTTGGCGGCGACAGACAACCTATCTGGGGTTAGAGATCAGACCCCCTCAGGGAGTTCCTGTTACCTGAACCGTGCCCTTCCTCTGTGGCCTCCTAGACCTTTATTGCAACTAATATCCAACGTTTGACGCTGATATTTTCGTAAACTGCGAAGGAATAATTTCGTAAATGCAAAATGTTTCCGTGAATCCTGTTGATTAATTAAGGGGTAGAACTCATGAGACGAGTCACTAGAGAAGAGACGGCGGCTCGTTTATTATTTTGTGTTTTCTCACATTCGACCTATTGGAAAGCCAGAAAAGGCCTATTGCATTTATATATTCTTTTCAGATTAGGTGAAAAAAATCAGCTTAAGGTGAAACCTAAAAGATAGCAATTTGTGATATAAAGAGGCAAATTCTGTATACAGGCATAATTGCCTTTACATATGAAACGTTTCTGATATCTGTATTTGTCAAATCATAACTCAAGACACACATCTAAAAATTGCCGAAACCTGATGAAAACCAAGAGCCACCCCAATCGAGATCCCCATCCCTACAAACAACTACATCAGCCCAGAACACACCTCTAATACCCTGGAGGCACTGTTAAATCGCTTTTGCCAACAGATGGCGCGCGTGTGAATAGATGGTGACATAATAGGTTTTAGGAGACTATGAGATGAACAGTGATGACATAGCTTCTCTGGCTCCAGGAGCGGCAGGTGGCTTAGTTAAGGGGCACCCAGTTTATACTGTAGGCTTTGTGAAGGGGAAAGGTGCCGGATCGGGGCGTGGTCAGTCAACCGTCCCAATAAAGAATCTTATGGATTGCAGTGAGTTAAGAACCTTATTTGGTTGATTTAAGTTTTCTAAACTTCATTTTATTTACTGTTAATACAGATAGAAAAGCTTGCCATCTGACTAAGAAACAGATGTAGTTACTATAATATTTTAACAATATAAATTTTAACTGTTTGCCACAACCGTTATGCCAGTCACAACTATCAGATATCTCATTACAAATGATAGGTGTACAGTATCGACATGCATTGCAGTATAGTAATGTATCGCCTTATTTCATTAGTGAACAGGTTCAGGACATCCACATAGTGAGACCAGAGTCCCAAGGCCTTTCTATTTAATGTAAGTGGCAAGAGTCCCGCCGTACAATATATAGTATAGAAACATCCTCAAGTTTGACAGGATGACATTAAAGGACGACTGTATTCCTTTCAGTATTCCGAATAAAATTCACATGGGAGAAAAACAGTCAGCTCATTCTTTCCAAACAGGGTCATCCAATTTAGAGCATAGCAGCATCACCAACTTGACTCTTAACAAACTTTTATATTAAACTTTACACTAGGCGCTCTATAGTTTCTATCAGACTATTTCTTGGTCACCAGTGAGCCGTGAAACAGGAGCGGGCAGGGCGGACGTTAGGCGGGGCAATGACCTGTGGCCATTGTGTAATGTGTAGGGGGACAAGCGTTCTCCCTGTGGATACGACACGGTCCACATTGTCCTCACAAGTGGTGGGCACAATACACTATGTGTGTATGATTAGGGTAATCAAACTTTATCATATTTCCCACATTGAAAAGTGATCTATGTCCAGATGTTGAGGGGAAGAAGTTGAGAAAAGAAAATAGAATAAAATTTCGTTGGGTATCTGTATAGGTGTGAGTCATAATGTTCGATCTGTATTTTTTTTACTGACGTATTATATGAAATCTTTTGTGTCCTGCATTTTATTCAGCGTACATGATATACATACAGATTACATGTGCCCAGCCTTAAAATATTTAATGAGAAGTTGTTATTCTGACATTGTAGAATGATAAGACTTGCAGGTTAGGTGATGCATTATATCTTCACGTTGATATTTTGATATTTTTTCGGTAATGTATCTACAATAAGGTTGCAAGTTATAATTAGGCCTACAGACGAAAAAAGAATTATCATTGTGTTATATTATATTGCATTAATGTCTAGTTGAATTGAATAGTGGAGGCGCTAGAATGGGAAAATAAAAATAACATGAACTGAAGATAAGAAAGTATTACGTAACACGTCTTTTAAAATGTGAAATAATATTATGATTTACCATTTCATTAGATTGCTCTTTTAATCGGCAAATGCGTTTTTTAAAATTATATATATTCAGGATAAGCAGGAAATTTGATTGTGGAAATTTGGAGCTGTTTTGGCTTCCCAAGGTACAGGACGATTGCAAGTATAACAGCACTTTGAGAATTAACACTGGCTCCAACATCATACATCAAATAAATCTCAACAAATTAAAGGTAACTACATCTAGTGATCAGGTTTTGCACTGAATATGACCTTCAGGATGATGAATATTACAGGTTTAGAGTAGATTTGAGAAGATGCAAATTTGAGATAACAAAGGAAACATGGTTATGAATGTGATTACGCAACGTAGAAACTAATTAATAGTTTCCTAGGATTAGGTTTGCTGTATTAAAAGTCTAACTAATATTCTGTGTACAATCACAAAAGTGCGTCAAATCTATGCCATACGAGGAGGTATGATCATGTGGCACATTTCGAGGCATCCGAACATGCTTCGTAAGGGTAGAACACGACAACCTTTACAATCATAATTTATTTTATTTCAGTATTAGCCCATATACTGTGTGATGTATAAACAGCTTTTACAATAAAGTGTTATCAGAAGGTTCAATATTGATTGATAGCGTTGTAAATGAGCAACATTGGTACAAACTTTCTTGCTGGAAATTCTGTCCGGAAATTCCTTTTCGAACGTAATACTATTTGTAGCAAAATACTAACTTTACACTTAATGCTTTGAAAGGAGATTAATCCACAACCATTCTCTTGAATATTTTAAACAATCTCTTCGTATGAATATCGTGCACGCGGAAGTGGTTTTAATTAAGATATATTAAATTAGCCACTTTGCGTTGTCAGCTCCCTATAGAAAAACTCATGAAAATGTGTTTGTGTTGATACTTGTGTTACCCCCTCCACCCACATCCCATCGCGAATACTCTTCTATATTTCGTCTGGTAGAAAGTGATTGCGTTGATGTCAATCTATACTAGTGAAATGCAGATTGAACAATGTAAGATGAAACATGATCGTAAGATGTTTTGCAGCGCCTCTCAAAGGTTTCAGGCAGGAGGAGCCAAAACAGCATTAACGTATTTGTTTCAAAGACAGTGCAAACGACATTAAAACTCCCTTAAGAGCTAGCTTATTCTAAAAGAACACTTATTTTTTCCAATGGCTTTCTCGTGGGAAAATACTGATCATCTGCCAACACGTAATATGTTAAATTTTTTATTATTATTATTTTTTTTTTTTCAAATCCAATCTTATACAGAATAAGTTCTTCCTTGGATACAATACATGACGATGAGATGAATTAATGAGTTGACATTATGTCCAGAAGTGGGGAACATTACTCAGTTAGTAATTCTAAGTATACAGTTTCTTTTCTATTGCACACTTAAAAGTTGATTTTACATCTAGTAACTGAACAATGACAAATAGCTAGTCTATAGCTATAGATAAACCATTTCAGTGGGCGTGGTTGGCCTTTGTATACAGATCGAAATCGCCCATAAATATGATCTGATATCCATACATTCACCAATATGACATAAAACCAACTGAAAACAGATACCTAAAATCAGTCAAACCAAACCATTCCAAGTCCTGTAATTACATAGAAAGACCAAAGATTTATCTACAATTCTGGAAATATTGTCAATTCTATTCAAGCTAAAAACATTTCAGTTAAGCTTCAAAAACCGTTTTTAAATCTATTTTCAAAACGGAACAAAGACTTGGAAGCCTACTCTTTGATCTTTTAATCCATTTAGACCTCTCCTAAAGCCCACTTAAAGTGGCTAGTTTTAAAACCCATTGGCATAATATCAAAGAAGCTGGCGTCACACCACCTTAAAGAACTGTCACACGCTATTTGAGTGAGCAAAAAGCAGCGCTGACATTTAAATGGTTAGTCAGTATTAAAGGGGGGTCTAGGAGGCGTGCGGAGCCTGGAGAAGTGAGCATTATCAGATCAGCAAACTGACAGGTTAATGATACTTTCATCGGACCCACTCACCCAATGCTTATTGATCTTTCTACCAGTGATCCAGCTGGTCTGCACGGATCCGTCCCTCCAAATCGACACACGGTCGTCTTCCCGGTATAATTATCAAAATTACACTTAACATTTGCAACGGTGTCATAACGCTGGGGGTCCAGGCTGAACACAAAGGGAATTGGGTTATGTAAACTGCAACCGACCAGAGCTTCAAAGGCCGGTCTGGGTTTGCATTGCAACAAGAAGTCGATCCAATAATGTAATAAGGGCTTGAGTAGCAGGGGCAAAATCGAAAAAAGACAATATTATCATTGAAATCCTAAACTAAACATTGAGTCATTATCTGGTTTCTGAGTGGCCGGATATAGCTGAATCATCAAGGCAGAAGCTAATTCCAAAGCAAATAAACAGGGAGGGTTGGGTGGGTCTTTTTCTGTAGGGGGAGCTATAATATCAAAGTTCCAATTGCTTTCAACATGAGTGCTATTTTGTTGTTGACTCAATAATCTAAGTTCCACTGCTTGGGCTTAATTTTGCTTCAACGATATGCGAAGTCAGACAATCCTGTGACTGTTCACGTCAGTATATAGCCAGGGGAACTAGAGCAAATATGACACAGTAGAAGATCGATGGTGAGTGATTTCCTATTTCGTGCTTTGGCTCATCTATCCAAGTCAGCCAGCCCTCAGACAAGCTCCGACTTTCCCCGCAGATGTTGCCTACCCCTGACCCATGAGCGATATAATTATAAAGGTTCATGTAGGAACTGCTCGGAGCAGCTCACATCCTGCTCATTTCATGCTAGTTTAAAACCATTATCCACCCTGTGAATAGCACCCATATAAGGCTGCAGTGACTCCGGTTTTACAGTTACTGAACTGGCGTGGAAAGCATGTACAGTAAAGGATTATATTTTTGCGCTGCTAATTTTTCGAGCCCTTAGCAGAAAGAACTATTTATCATATTATTATAGTTTCACTCATTTTATTGTTATTTCTATTTGAAGCATACCAATTCCCTTTTTACTTGTGTCATATTTTAGCGCATTGAGAGCAGTGCGCAAAATGCACGAAAATATGCACAGCGCGAAAATCAATGCGTTCACAGTAATCCAGGAAGTGAACATTATTGATTGTTAAAATGTGGCTCGGTTTTGCAATTGGTCTCTAGCATGCCATGCCACAAGTATGGCAGAACGTGCATGTCACGGCTACATTTCATACCCACTCACCCGAACCTATCCATGTAAAGGTTTAATTCGAACAATGCTGATGCTTTGCTATGGATTTTTACTGCCTGCTTTAGTACCAGTAACGTCGATGGACCACATGGCATTTATTTTCCCCTTTCCCAGGGTTTCTGATTGTCTTTACAAGGGAAAACAACGTAAATGAAAGATTATACTTTTTTTATTCGATAGTGAAGGATGCACACTGGAAGTGTGAGAAATGGACACAACAAATCTGATCAAAGTTTTGTCTGACGTGCCTTACTCTGTATATATGTAATGTAATCAGGAGTGATAGGAGTAAGTGTAACTTTACATCAATGCTAC
Organism: Lepidonotus clava; assembly: GCA_936440205.1. NCBI lineage: Eukaryota > Metazoa > Annelida > Polychaeta > Phyllodocida > Polynoidae > Lepidonotus > Lepidonotus clava. The sequence continues at coordinate 42,596,950 of OW387134.1, forward strand.
ATAATAAAGGTACACTGGGCATAATCACCCGACTACTGAAGATGATTTTGTAGCATTTTACATGAAACCGTGCAAATAATATATTCAGGCGCAACTTTATTTTACAAGTTAAAATCAAATTCAATTTAAATGGAATAGGATCAACGTTTACTACAATACTAAATGTATTTTAACCATAATAAACCTTGTAAACTGGAAGCACATCACAACAAACCCATACATACCTACATCCATCCCAGTGGTTTGAATAGCACCAAGGAAAGCATTTGACTCAACACAAGTCAAAAAGGGGTAAAGGGCCCTTCACATGTCAGTCATTTCCCCCTCGCAAGTGGACATTGATTTGACCCTTCAGTTGACCGACCCAAAGAGAGGGGTCAGACCTCCGTGAGCCACCCACAACCCTCCAGGCCTATCATGAGGGTCAGGCAGCAGGGCCAGGAGGACAATAAACGCAGGGGGAGCACCTCCCAGAAACAAACAAGTGACAAGAAAATTGCTGGGCATTGGTAGTTAGTTCAAATTAGTCTGGTGGTTTGGCGGGGATGTCAGGCGAAGGGGTTCATTATCACACGTGTATGGGTCAGTGCTTGGGGCTCTCTCAGGGCTTTGTCCAGTCTGCTGAGGCTGGAGGCTGAGGGTGGAGGTGGAGGGAGGCTATAGTGGGCAAGGTTAAAAAATACGGAATAGATTTCCGCGGTTTAACTTTGGATTTATGTAAGGTGACTGACATGGGCAATGACATTAATATTGTGAAATATATTTTATGAATTATCAGAAAGAGTATTGCAGTTACCGACATAGCAGGAATTCCTCAGCTTTCCATTAATGTGCAGCTGCTTTAAACATCTTTTGTGATTTGATTTCTCCTTTCTAATATTTTGAATTTTACCAATTAGTATCATGTTTATGTTCGAAATAACAAACGGGTTTGACAGAAAAAGGTAAGTGATTTTTCAGCTTAAAGTTCTTTTCTTTTTCCTTCTTTTTCTTTTTTTTAAATCAATAATCCAACTAGTTCGATTCAGTTTTGTGTAGAAAAAATCGCGTAGATTTTCATGACCTCAAGGGTTTATCAGCCTTCTATCAGCCACCAGAGGGGAGACACACAGGGGCCTGGGTCATCAGTTAAGGTGGCAATGTCCAGGGCACTGACCAGAAAAGAGGAGGAGGGCTAAGGGCAGAGGTGGTGGGGTGTGAGACCTAAACTGACAGCTGATGTACGTTTATGTGGCTGCGATAGGGTTAGAGGTGAGAGCACTAGGCTATCAAGGACTTGATGGAGTGCAGATACTCCTTATTTTCAGGTGCAGCTAAGCCTATAATGGGGAACACTTCACCCTCCAATGATGAGCATCCACCTGCCCTGCAGACCGGACACACCTATTAAAGGGCATCTGAGGGACCATCGCAGTTGTAAAAACACACCAGTGGAGTCACAATGCCAAGCCAGAATGGAGTCAGACATGCAGATATAGCCTGCCAGAAACTCTACTCTTCTGGTTTCTTTTTGAGTGAGAGCCAGTGAATAATCTAGCAGACAGCTGCTTCTATGGGAAGCTTCCTCAGAGTCATGCTGCATTTACCATCAATTCTTTTGACCTGCTTCTGCCTGTGCTTTTGTGAGAAATGACACTCTAATAAGAATTCAGTTGGGAATGCGCCAAAATACCCAACACCTACCTAAAAGACCAGGATAACCTATTGCCTGTCCCACGCTGTGCAGCTATCAACAATGGAGTGAAGTTTTGTGTCGTTTTAGTGTATTTATACCGACTTTGGTATTTTAATGGTAGATGAATATATACCACAGTTACGATGGTGTGCAATATGCCACGTACGGCCACACGCTGGGTAATAGCCATATTATCCTGTCATAAATTTGAGAAGCCACAATTAACAATGATTGGGGCCTAGAGGCTGTGGTTGCTCAAAAGGCACCATCTGCCCCCAGGCGATGCATGGTCCAAAAGAAAAGGGGGGGGGGGGGCACTTGTATCAGGAAAACATAAGAAACCCCATTCCGTTGTTCGTATCTATTTTTTCTGTTTATTTGTGAAAGAAACATCCTCGAATTCTCCGGTAAAAGACACATAATATAATACTATTTTGGGGATGAGGGCAGGAGGCAACCCCTTTTTAAAATATTCATGGGTCTTTGTGTCACAAAAGTGTGGTTCCTTCGTGTAAAGGCTTAAAAGGCCAGATTTACATACTTGCCTTTTGAAGTGTAAATCATAATTATGGCAACAAGTTTAAAGTGTAATCTCTTTAAAATTGTTGATATGGAGGAGCTTATCAGGGGTCTAGGTTTTGGCAGCTCCCAATTTATAGCCATGTTGAGACAGCACAGAAACATCCCCCCCAACTTAGCACAAAGTAGGTACCATATTCTCAGTGCGAAGTAGACCCCCTTCATCCCTAGACCATAGCCAAGGGCTGACATCGCTATGACATGAGAGAGGGGGGGCATGGTGGGGGTATTAACTGCACCGATTGGCTTCTTTCCCAGGTAAAAACGCACCTGGACATCATAAAATGACCACAATTGAAGGGTAACCTGGGGTGGTCATCTTTTGAGACGCTGACAATGGGGTTAGCTGATTGTCTGCCGTTTTACGACATTGGTGGCCATATTTTGGCAGCGGTTCTTAGCTCTAAGTGTGTTATTACACTTTTCATCTCTGACTTTCTACACATAGTTCGTCCCACTGCCTGACAGTGATAGAAATATGACACTAAAAAATGAGGGAAGTCACTATGGCAGTATGGGTAATTGTTTTACATTGCAAAAGGGATAAGAACTACAAAGAACAACGTTTTTGTGAAGGCAATACCATCAATATGTAGCTCAATATCCTGGCTTTATATATAATTGTTGGAGGTAAAAGCAACAAAGTAACATGAGAAACATTGCGAAAGAAATACCAAATATTGGCAATATGTAGTCCTTGACAGTAACATCACATTAAATCGAGCTATAACATCAGTGATGTATATAACTAACATTCGAAAATGCCTTTGGTGGCATTTCCATTTGTATTAGTATATTAATAAATGTATGCCTATATCTACTGCTCTCACAATATTAGCCTCGTCACATTTCAGTGATTAACAAACTGTAAATCTGATGTAAAGAAGATAGCATTCTTTTTTAGTTATTCGTATTCATAGTCGCTTTTGCTTTGTAAATCATGAATGAGCGATGCTCTAGTGGCCAACTGCTTTTTGTCACCATCCCAATACAACTCCCCATCTACCATCAAAAGAAGACATTACAATAAGCCCTATTTCCCCTGCAACTCGATCTACCACAACAACCAACTCGAGGGAAGCAACATTTACTTTCAGAAGCACGCACCAGCTTCGGCAGTGTTATCACTCCCTTCCCGAGAGATCCCAACTTCTATCACTGCTCTTCCTCCCAAAACATTCCTCCCCGGATATACGGAGGGGAAGGCTCATTTAATATACAAGAACCGTGGTTTGGTGGTTGGATAAAGAGCTGGCGCCGACTTTTGAGCCTGTTCACTCCGTGGACTAATGGAATGCCACACCATATTTTGAGCATGGGGCAGCCGAGACACTGGAGGATAAGGCGCGGAAAGGCGCCCAAAGCCCCACCGCCCAGGGCGCCCGGCCCCCTCCTCTCTCCCTCCGTGATCCGCATTCAGGCTAACTTGGGAGGCGCCATGGTAATGTTATCTACCCCACCAGACGACTGTTCCGTCTGCGGCTTTCTTAGAAACAGACTTTCCAATTTCCGCGTCTTTGTGGATCTTATCTGCATGTCCGTTTTCATTTGCAGATTGCCCAGCAATATTGGGTGGCGCGCGCACCGCGTCCTGTTTTAAGGACGCACACAAAAGGTTTAGAGGTGAGGGTTTTGGGGTTGGGGGTTGGGGTGGTGTGTGGCTATGAGGTTTGGATTAACTCAAGAACTAACCCTGGATGGTGTGTGAAATACTGCCCCTTCACGGGGCGATCAACCACAATGGGGAGGTGTGTCAATCGGCTATAGTAAATGGACGGACTGAATGGTGGACCCCAGCGTGGTGGGTCAAGGCGTTAAGGGTGGCCCCTCCCACTCCCAACCCCTGTCAACCCAATCCCTCCCACTCCACCCACCCCACACTGGATCATAATAGATGAACTTTGCACGGCGGATCATAGGCTTGGCCCCGCGGCTCATCTATTCACCACCTGAAAGGTGACGCCGTTTTTCACACTAAATGGAGCTTTTGGGGGTCGGCCCATCGTCGATTGGTCCTCCTCCTGGGTCGCACCGGAAGCGGAACTCGGCGTCTGACCGACTGACCCCTAGCGGCGACAGTTGACCACTGCGTGCCCTCTAGTGGGTAGATATGGAACTGATACGTAAACCACATAATTCTAATGTGAATACATGTAAGCATTGTGTGTATGTATAAAATATGCATATATTAGTCATGCGCGAACAAATTCTGAATCAATTCTTGGTATATAATCTCATAAGATCTCGCATCCGATATCAGCTGTCGCAAGATTTCCCGGTAAGTAGAAGTTCTCACGAGAACTAGTGTTTTACCTCTATTCTCGCAAAATCTCGCGGTCAGGAAAAAATCTCGACATCTCGCATCAAGTGAGATGACCTATAGCAGGGATGGGGGTGGCATTTTGAAGTGAGTTCACGATGTCCCACGAACATTGTCGTAGGCGGAGGACAACTTGTGACACTTCTTAATCATATCGACGGCCACGGACACCTCCGGCTCACCCCAATTACGTTATGTAAATGGCGCATCTTACGTGCCGTGTAGGCGGCGATAAGGGATAAACTGCGGGATGAGTCGGTAGCAATCATGTCGGGGGTGGGCTGGTAAAGTCCGAAGTGTCATGTATCAGCACGGCATCGGGATAGGGCGGGAATCTTGATTGTGAGCGTACAACGTGATGGGGTATGTACTCCCAGGTTTGGGATGAATCAGGATACAATTAGGTGCAGTCCGCGGGCATATATAGGGGAGTCTTTATGCATGATCCAGTGGTTATTGGCGTTGTCTGTATGCAATTAAGGCTGTATACCACTAGCCGATTTTGACAAACGGTAAATTGGGGTTTTCAAACTTAATTTGTCATGGGTAATATGGAAAAAAGCAATACGTGCAACATATCTTTTGAAAGAGAATAAAAAACACTCTGTAATGGTAAATAACATAATTATTCATGATTAATATACCGACAGACCACTAAATCGGGAGTTAAATCGGCTGGTGGAATGCAGCCTTTATCCACATATACAGTGATTGCGGTCGTTATCTAACAAGTCTTACATAACCATAACCTAGTCAATCCATAACGAATGATAAGAATACCCTCCCTCCCCGAAAAAAAAGACAGATAAAGGAAAGAAAAATCGCCACTGTATAGGCAAAACATTGCTTTCATAAACATTGCTACATTATCGACGCGGCCATTCTCTCTAGAGTATGATTGACTGACCTGCCAACCCACGGCGGACTAGGAGGGAGATGTACATCAACTGTCAAATATACCGAACGGCCCAACACGATTGGCAATACAGGAGAAACTGCACTTAATGAGATCGATTTGCCGCGCAGCTATTTTGCGCCCTGCTGACCACAGCTCCTGTCTGGAGGCCTCCAGGGTCCGACCACAATCTTTGTGGGGGTCAGGAGTGACAAGGGGTATGCAGCGCCACGACGACTAGTCATACACCATCTATCTGATCCAATAGGCAGTGGTAACCCCCCAATGCCTCGTATAAATAGCCTTCACTCGCGCCCTGCCATAGTATAAAACGATAAAAAAAAATGCAATGTGACATCATAAAAACACTGGTTGGAAAAGTTTGGGAAATTCGCGGATTTCGTGATTAGTATTCATGGGGAGGGTGCTGCATTTCTGGGAGGTGGTTTGGGCCCGGGGTTGGGGAGAGGGGGGAAAGTGGGAGGATTTTGAAGTGGGGCTATTAGTCAGCGTTATGATTTATGGAGGCATTGTAATAAGTTAGTCCCCGGTGACTTGGGGGCTATTGGCTTGGCTGTCGTGCTTCTATGTCTTAGGCCTGTAGGGTGGGGAGAGAGAGGGTAGAGATGCCCTGAGTCTTCTATGCGGCGTCTTTACCTTATAGACCTCTCCTTTTAATAACAAAAGCACACATCTGAAGGCAGATTAGGCTAATCAATAAGCGGATCTCTACATGGGGCGTTCGTAAAATCACTGCCCCACCTGTACTGGGAGGGTTCATGGGACGGCTGCGACACGCTGAAAGATAATGCGAAGCGGGGAAATCAATTGTAGGGCGCGGGCGCGCGTTTTTAATCATCTTTTCTTGGCGCGGAATTATATCGATGGCGGGCAAGGAAGCATGACCGGGGAGTGTCGCAGCGGCGGCGGCTGGGGGTGGGTTCGATGGACGACTTGCGGCTCGCGCCGCGCGCACGGTGGCGGGCACTGTTCCCCCTCTCTCCCTTATACCCTCTCCCCGCATCAGCGTGGCGCCACTTTTTCCCTCCCATTCCTGCTCGGCGGAGCGAGACAAATGAATTAGCGAAGAAAACGCAAAGTTGACAGAACGTGACAGGGGTGTATCGAGTGGCGGAGGGGTTGGAGGAATAGGGGTGGTTGGGGAGAGGGTGGGGATTTGCCTGGAGGGACTGGGGGAAGGGCTTCTTGGGTGGTGGGCCGGGAGGAGGGGGAGTTACTGGAGGAATGAGCGCGAGGTGAGAGTGGGGAAGAAGGAGGCCGTAGCGGCTGGGAATCGGCCCGGAGCAGCCGACCTCCAGGGCCGGCTACCTCCCGGGGCCCCGCCCGCCCCCTTCGCGTGCTCCCCGCGCCTTTCTTAGCACATCACGAACGTGTTAGGATGCAAACAAATCAATGCGTTCTTAAGCCAGTGTACATTTCCCTTTTCCATTACGGCCGTCGCATGATTGCTTTCTTGCGTAGAAAACGCAATTTCCTTCTTAATACTCGGCGCAGATACGGCCGCGCGGCAAACAATAACCCGTTTTGTGTGAATAATAATGCACACTTTGAAGTGTCGCGGCGTTCGCCCGTGAAATCGGCATAGTTTAGCACTGTGGGTCTACGCTAAAATAGAATCCTCGAGATGCGCGGATGGCGACGCTGGAGTGCGTCGTTAGGAGACCAGTGGCGATGACGGACCTATCGAATTAGTGCCACCGACTTGGCTTGAATCACCGACTTGGCTTGAATCACCCTGACGCTTAGAACTTAAAGCTCGGGGTTTTAAGTCCCTGTAGTCAACACATTAAGTGTCCGACCCAAAGGGATCCAGACCCCAATGATCGCAGCAGGACGCCACAGATGTCCAGCGTTTCTTTGATAATACCTTATCAATGCCCTTACCCATCCAACTATAGCGCACCATTAGGCCTATACTATAGGCCGAGGGCATCAAACAGGCGGCACAAATAGGCCTAAATGCACCGCACCAACCCAAAATAGTAATGAGGTATTGTTCCTATACACGCCTACGTTACCTCATCCCAGGGGGACGCACGTACGTACGTTTTGGTGGACCGCTCCCGGCCCTTTGTATAAACCCAACCACTGACTGGCCCGATTGTTGTCGGCGCCGCCGGGAGATGGAGGTGTGATCGCCCCCCACCGCCCCGTATAGACAGACCCGCTAGGTCTGGGTAAACGTACGGGTTAAAGGCTAGGACGGCGCGGGTATTATGCTGAGGGCGGGCCGCGGTCCCGGCTAGAGACCCTGGGTCGCTGAATCAATGCCCCGCGTGTGCCGGCCGTGGTGGGAGGAAAAGGAGAAGAGGAGGTTGACGCCCTGGACGCGGCGCGGTATGGGGCGGCGCGGGGATGGGTGACGCGAAACAGGGCAGTATGGGGATGGGTGACCCGAAACAGGGCAGTATGGGGATGGGTGACGCGAAACAGGGCGTTGCAGAGATGGGTGATGCAAAACGCAGCTGAATGGAGATGGGTGATGCAAAAGGGCTTGGTGCTGGGATGGGTGACAAAATATAAAATGGGGCAGCGCTGGGATGGGTGACTTGAAACAGGGTGTTGCAAAGACTGGTGATGCAAAACACAGCTGAATGGAGATGGGTGGCGCAAAAGGGCTGGGTGTTGGGATGGGTGACAAAATATAAAATGGGGCAGTGTGGGGATGGGTGACTTGAAATCAAACAGGGCGTTGCAGAGATGGGCGATGCAAAATGCAGCTGAATGGAGATGGGTGATGCAAAAGGGCTTGGTGCTGGCATGGGTGATGCAAAATGGGGTGGTGTGGGGATGGGTGACACATAACAGGACAGTGTGGGGATGGGTGACTTGAAACAGGGCGTTGCAGAGATGGGTGATGCAAAACGCAGCTAAATGGAGATGGGTGACGCAAAAGGGCTTGGTGCTGGCATGGGTGATGCAAAATGGGGTGGTGTGGGGATGGGTGACGCGAAACAGGACAGTGTGGGAGTGGGTGACGCGAAACAGGGCCTTGCAGAGCTGGGTGATGCAAAACGCAGCTGAAAGAAGATGGGTGGCGCAAAAGGGCTTGGTGCTGGCATGGGTGATATAAAATGGGGTGGTGTGGGGATGGGGGACTGTGTGGGGATGGGTGACTTGAAACAGGGCGTTGCAGAGATGGGTGATGCAAAACGCAGCTGAAGGGAGATGGGTGGCGCAAAAGGGCTTGGTGCTGGGATGGGTGACATAAAATGGGGCAGTGCTGGGATGGGTGATGCAACACACGGTGGTGTGGGGGTGGGTGATGCTAACGCCACGGTGATAGGTGACATGAAACAAGGTAGTGTATTGATGGGTGATGCGAAACTTGGTAGCACAGGGATGTGTTGGGGGGCGTTGTGAAGTTGGGAGACGTGAAACAGGGGAGAGTGAAAATGGCTGGTGTAAAACAAAGTGGGGTGGTGGCGCAGGTATGGCTGAAGAACAGGGCAGTGCGGGGATGGGTCACATAAAAAAAAGCGGATGGGAGATCATGTGATTTGGGTGACTCTGGCAGGGGAGATATTTCAAATAAGAGGGTTGATGACACGTGAGCCACAGTGTGGTTACGTCTAAACCAGAGATATTTGTGGCATCTGTGTGACCAGAGAAATAGTGGCGATATGAGCAAGACAGTGCATGACGTATTTAAAGGAACGTTTCCGTTTTTGAATGTCAAACTCTGTCAATAGAGGGGATGCAATACGATATATTATACTACATGGTTATTACAGAATTACACACCACACTTGTTGCATATTGTATAACTATGGTCAGTTGGGTAGCGGCGGCCCAACAATACAGTCATTGGTCAATATCAACGATGCGGTGCAATAATGCTATATTATACTCAAAATAATATTGCTCTAATGAGCATTAAAGTATAACTGATGAGCTGTTACTAATTGATGTATCATGCAGTATTTGGCAGTGCTTTGCCATTGTGTATGTCACAAAATTTATAGAAGCGAAATAATTGGAAATAACCTTAAAGAGAGAACGTTAGCCGAAAAATATTTCTGACAAAAGAAATACAGTAATGATTACAGTAATGATAATCATAACACTGGGCAATGCTGATATTTTTTATACACAGTTGTGTGTGTAATATATAAATGCATGGCTGCTCGGCTCAGTTTTTCTCCCCACACTTGGCTCAGTTTACCCAGTCGCTTGGCTCAGTTTTGTCGAGGTCAGCAGGGTGGTTTTGTCCTCTTCTGATAGCCTGAACCCTGGACCACAAAGGGCTAACGCCCCGGCGGACCCCTCCCCACTGTCCGGCACCCCCAGCCAGCCAGTATCTCGGCCAAACCACGAATGCTCAGCAGAGATAATGGCAAAAGTCAAAACATTTGCACTACAAAAAGTAAGCAACAATGAGTCCGTTAAAGGCTGTTGTTCTGCAATGGACCCTAACAATTTCCTCCCAAAACACAAAGGCGTTCATTTCCAATCGGTGTCGCTTGGCGAAAGGACAATTACAGATTAAACAGAGCTTTCAGATGTGTGCAAAGATACCCCGGTATTGATACGACATTATCGTTATGAGTTCAGATCAATTTTTTGTCGTAACCTAATCCTATGAAGTTGTGATTCAGTTGGGGAATGCGCAAAATACACCTTACAAATAATCAATCATACACACCACCCCTAAAAAAAGCCCTTGAAGTGGCATGTGGTGGTCATTCTGGACCGGTCAAGCGTAGCTGACCACCCCCTAAAAAGGTCCTCCCACTGACCTTTAACTAATGGTGGTAGCCAGTGGCCACCCCAGCTCCTCCTACCCCTACCCCTACCTCTACCCCTATCCCAACCCACGTCACCCCCAGGCCTGAGAGTAGCTGGCCAGCTCTTGACTTTGTGTCACAGCCCAGCGCCGCCCCTCACTTTTTTATGCCCTGGCTGAACTTTAAGATGTCGTGACAGTAGCGGTTGGGCCTTTGCATGTATGCAGTCGGCAATGAGTAGGCCTACAGGGGTCGTCGGGGAGGTACTGGGTGTGAGTGTGTCCGCCAGCCAGACCCTTCTTTCCTACTCTTCACATGCTGGGTGCGGGGGTACATCCTATAAATTAGCTTTAGAAGTTCGAGTCATGCATTAGACCAGTTGGAACGTACCGTCATGGATTGTGACCTGGTATGCTTCGTGCGTCTTCTCCCTGGAGAGGTCCACAACTTACCAAAGGCTATGGTGTGAAGGATTCTATCATAGTTTCTTATTTATAAGTAGATCAATAAGGAATTCTCGACTCTTGTCTTTACAATACAGTAAATCATTACATTTAGAAAACGTTGAAGACCAGCTGATTAAGCTGAATATTAAGCCCAGTAAAAGATATGATCAATATAAAGGCATCCGTACCTAACACGGACCTATCATAGATACAAAATCTTTACCTTTCGCTTGTTGAATCTCCAGATATGAGTGGAATAAGCCCATCCCAACATACATGAACATCAAATTTTACCATGAAATTACATAACAATTTCTTTCTGATTTAATCCCCAAATGTAGAAGTGTGAAACAAAATGTACCATGGTGGTTTATTTGACAAATTGCTTCTAAAATTTGTAAAATGCAGATTTATATATTGGCCTTTTTCCCATAGGAACCAATGTTAAAGCCGGTAGCCCAACCTATAATGTCCGACCCTATTTTCCCTCAAATGCAGCATTTTGATCGGCTGGCAAACCTGTATAACTGTCAATTGGTGAAATTTAAGAAATCATAACGTTTTACAAGTACTTGGGGATATAGAAAAACATAATTCTTAGTTTTTCCAGTAATCCCGGCTCTAGGAGATAACGATCCTTTATACGATTATTTTGTCCGACCCTTGTCCAACCCCAGGATATATCCAATGTGGGATGGGCTTATTAAGTTCAATTACACCATCCCACCTTTTTAAGACAAATTTCCTGCCTAATTAAGTTGGTTGTCAAAAATGACGGAGGCATAGAACCATTTTGTAATGGATGTTCTTTTTCAGAAATGAAACGCCACGAAAAAGAGACAATCAACACAAAATTAACCTAGAATCTGTATCTTTCAGCCAGATAGAACGTGTGTGTTTTGTAATTGAGCCAAATTTTAGTAAGAAAGTACCTCCCCCCTCGCAATTTAACTGGGGACGTATGAGCCCTCTGCTCTTTCTACCCCCTGAACCAGAGCCCTATAATGTCCTACAGGCCGCGGGTAACGGCCTTTGCTTACTGTTTTCCAGACCTCATGAAACTTGTAACCGCCAACTCGCCAGTCAGCCATTATAGGCTAACTTAAAGCACGAAGTCATTTGTGAACCAAAGTAGGACTAGGAGAGTAGCAGTAGTCATGGACAGAGCTGTCCCCAGCTATTGTGATCTGCATAAACTGTACTTGCTGTAGGATATGAGATTGGAACATGTTTTTGCTAGCACTTACATGTGTTCTTATGCCTCCATTTTTTACATTGCTGCTTGTCCCTCAAAATGCCTAGCTGAATAGGAGTAGAAAACTACCTTGGCTGAGTAACATAAGGTCGTATCTCAAAAAAATCAATTTTTTTTAATTATTTTTGAACCGGCTTCCCTACCCCCTAAAATATCCAGAAATTTTGGAATTTTTCGAATTTTCGAAATCTTTGGCATGTTATAAACCAGTAAACAAAGGTCGTATCTGCACAATTTCACTTTTTAGTGAGTAACATAAGGTCGTATCTGCTATAAACCAAAGTTTTATTTTCAGTAAATTATGTTAATCTATACAAAATTAAAATATTCTATAATTCAGTTTATCAGACAACTATCCTACAAACATTATCAAAAAATTATTAAAACAATCTAATATTATCAAAGGCAGATACAGTAATATAGTTTGAAATGCTGGATACGACCTTTGATTACTGAAGAAATGGTTCAGATGTTGAGTAACATAAGGTCGTATCTTATCTGTATTTAAATGTGATGGTGTAAATGTCATATAAGTCCTTATTATTTTAGTGTAAACAAATGTAGTAAATCTTAGCATACTTCCTGAACTTTACAAATGTTATTTTATGTAATTTGGCATAGCTTAACTGATTCAATTTGTATTTATCTATAATTTATATTTGTCAGATATGACCTTATGTTACTCACTAATTTCCAACTTTCCCCCTAAAACTGAGTAACATAAGGTCGTATCTGAAATGAATTCTCTACTTGTTGCCATAGTAGCATCCTAATAACCTATAGATGTTAAAATATCTCACCAAATAATTTCTAGCTACTTATTCTTCCTAGAAATGGAATATCTTAATTATTGAGCAGATATTTTGAATCATATAACCCTTCAAAGGACGTCATATTTCTTTAATTAGCAATAACTCAAATCTATCATTTGTCAGATACGACCTTATGTTACTCAGCCAACGACTATATAATATAATATAATATATAGTATTCTTATTTTCTACTCCTATTCAGCTAGGCATTTTAACGGGGGCCTTCACAACTAGATTACATTAACGTATTCGTCAAACCTATGATTCTGCCTAGTTAGCAATGAATTTTCTTTTTACATTGTTTTGTTATTTCCACAAGCATTTTGTTGAACATACGAGGGAAAGAATAATCATAAAACGATAAACATATCAAGCTATACACTACTTTTTGGAAAAGGTAGCTTTGAATAAACATTGTTTGCTCTAGATGCAGAGGAACAGCTGATTCAAAATTAATGCACTTGTAATACAAAATATCAAATACATAGATCCTGAATCACCTTCTGAAGAACCATATTATGGAATATTTCAGTAGGGTACTTTTCCCTGTACTGACTATAGAATGGAATATATCTAATACAGTCCAATTTCGCCATTTGGTACTTTTCCCTTCGGAATGCATGGGAATAAGGAGGTGGTAAAAATGGTAAATATATGTAGATCCATGCCTTTTTGCATGGGAGGGCCTTGATCCTTATTGACTTTGTGGGAAGTCCTCCTCCGTCTCCTCCTTGGATACACGCACGTCAATACGGAGAGGTGAGAAATTCACGAGTTCAAAGAAATGCCCGCCGCCCCTCTCCCAGGAGTTGGGACGGGCTTTATTGATTGATGGGGATAAGGAGGTTCCGCTGGAGGCTCCCTCCGGGGCAGGAGGCACCGATCGAATGTCCCTCGGGGGGCCAGATAAGGCACCTCCTCCAGGGTGAAGGGGGTGAGGGAGGAGGGATGGGTGTGGGGTGTGGGGTGGTAAAGGGGTGTTGAGGGGTGGGAGAGGAGGGGGTGTTGAAAAGTGAAAAAGAAAGTGGCTTGGCAGGTATGAGACGTTCCTGCCTTGGGGGTGCATGGTTTGACTTGATTCTTACAGGTTAGGCCTCCTCCAGGGTGGGTTTTTAAGGGAAAGCAGATTTTGTGATGACTGTGTGTTTATATTGGTCGTGTGTATAGGATCAGTAGTGAAGGAGGGATATTGAAAAGTAAAAAAATAGTTGTTTGGTAGGTAGAAAACATTCCTGCCTTGGGGGTGCGTGGTTGGACTCAACTCAAACGTGTAGGTCACCCTCAAGGGTGTCGAATGGAGGGAAGGAAAGGGGAGATGTTAAACAATGAGAAAGTGACTTGGCAGGCAGAAAACAATACGCCTAAAGTGAAGGTTTCACTCCGATGTGTGTGTGTTTCATGGTGTTAATGTGTCTCTGTGTGTGTTCGTGTGTGTGTGTGTGTCTGTGTCTGTGTTGGATCAGATGGCTTAAGTGGCTGCTTATCACATGGTGAGGGAAAGGAGGAAGGTTAATTTATAAGTAAACCACGCGAGACAAGTAGAAACCGTAGAAAAAGGTCACTTGGCAGGTCGTAGACAATCCGCCCTAGGAGACCCACGCATGGTTTGACTTCCCCCACAAGATCAACACTAACCCCCCAGCTCGCCAGCTTTGCTCTCAGGCTTATTGTTAAGATATACTACTACACGCTTTTTGTCGGTGCTCACCGTCGACACTTTGCTTTATTTGTTCACTTCTCAGACACTTTGTAGACACCAAACAGCGGGCGAAAACACGGTGATGAAATGGTCGGATGAAATTGGATTGTTCCCCAAGCCCTCACAAGTCACGGATATAGCGGGGCGTTTAGATCCTGAGTCCTACGTATCAAACTAGGATGTCGGGGAAATCCCTGTGATTTCTGGATCTATTTGGGGCTCAAGATGAGTTTAGCTAACATCAACCCGGTCGGACCAAACCAACAGTTAACCCCTATCACACCCTCTATAGTTCAAAGTGGGTGTGCCGATTGTCCAGGCTTGTAACCCAATCCATCCAGGCCGTGTCCAACTTTTTCTACACACCCTGCTGGTCATGGTGACTCAGTGGGTGTTTCTCTGTCTCCCTCCCCCTTTTTTTAATTCTTTGTGTGTGTGTGGGTGGGCTAGGGGCGGTGACAGCAGCAGTATCAAATGATGAAATGTGCGTCTGCTGAATTATAGAGGGATGCGATCACAGGTGGTATAAAAGTCAGCCATCGTGGCCAACAACAGTTTGGTCCGTCCCCAGCTAAAGCCTGTCGCGAACTAAAACGGACCGGTGGTGAATGGGCTTGTGTGGCCGGTATGAAAAGCGCCAGGGTAGTTGCAGAAGCCAGTGCCACATCAAATGGAAGCCAGGCGCAATTCAATGCATACTGGATATTCCATTAGGGAATTAAACGGGCCCGGCTTATCATAGGAGAGCGATGAAAGTTTAATCTCCATCCGCAGAGATATAACAGTCAATAGTGGTGGGTGGGTGCAATAGGATGACTGTATGAAGGATTCCCACAACTGGGCCCGGCCTCCTCCCTTCTCTACCCTTTGTGTATGTATATATTCGTCCATTTCCTACCCTTTTTACTCTTATATTTATTCTGATGCGACATATTAAAACACCCCTCCCATGTCTACCCCCGAACTCTATCTACACTTTGGGATAACCCCTATAACATGCCATAATTGATAATAATTCAATACAGGAAATTTCCCTCCTTCATCTTTTCCGTCTGGCCCTTCATTCCCGTTTTCTTCCTTTGACCTTTTTGCCTATCGTGTAATTTTATTCTTAAATCTCCCTATCCAACACCTTAAGCTTCTTCATAGTTACACGAAAGCCAAGAATTCACATCTCATTCCGATTTCGTTCGTACAGGTCCTTCGCACACCTCCGTTATATTGTCTTTCTCCCTCCAATTCATCCCTCCCTGCCCCCCATGTGGTATTCCATATCCTTACATATCCCTTTATTGCCTTTCCTACCTATCCTGATACCTTCCATACCCTCTATTATTTTACTTCTTTTTTCTACCCCCACCTTGTCCTCTCTTTCCACTTCCTCTAGTCTCAATATCTTCCGGCTGGATATGATTCTCACTGCTAAACTTCACAGCATCCTTTCCACTGCCTTCTGCTTTCTCTTGATTCTATTTTCTTTGTCTTCTTATACTTCATCGCTGGGCCACCTGCCTACCCATCTTTACCCTTGATATATTCTTATAATTCCTTATTCTTCTAATAATCAGGCTCTACATGTATCTTCCCTCTATTCCATTCCTATTCTATCTTTCCTTACCCTCCAAACCTTCCTTACTCACTCCCCTCACCCAAACCTACATACCCCCCACCCCTCTACACAATATCGCCACTCCTACAAATCAGTGGTTGGACCGATATTCAATTTACTATCTCCGATGATCAACTCAGTTTAGCCGGCGGCGGTCTCTCCACTCTCCCCGGCAGCGTGGGCGGGGACACGGACATAGAACGTCGCCACCCGCCTTGGTGATCGTCGAGACAGAGCTCCGTCAAGTGAATGGCTCGAGTCACCCGATCCCCATCTCTAGGCCCATTTGCCAATTACCACAGACAACAGGTTGTTTTATGAGTACCCCCACAAAGCGGCGGTAATTTGCCGGCCACAGGACCCTGTGATCACTGCCCCATGACTGGCGTTGCTGATGCCCCCTGACAGGGGTCGGGGTGTGACATTCAATCGACCTCTACGGCCACCGGAGGTAGCGCAGGGCAAATGGCCGCCGGCATGCCATGTGGCCCGACGCTACTTAGGCCATGTGGCCCTGCGCTATTCAAAGCCTGTATTCCATAAGGCGATTTGGACTGTCCGCATTTTGGTAATTGATTATTTTTCACTAGTTATATGGCAAAGACCATGCATCCTACGTATCATTTGAAAGAGATATTAGGCCTATAAATTTATGATATTCAATTATATAACATGTCTATCATTAACGAATACTCCCCCTGCCGAATTCTGAAATCCTGGAGTAAAATCATCTAGTGGAATACAGCCCTTACTCGCAGTCCGAGGTGTGACACCTCTGTGTTGGCTTCCTGAGGTGGGGAAATGCATATGGAAATGTGGCTCGCCTCCTCCCCTAGCCGCTACTTATTTATTTACCTAGCGCTTTTCTGATGCCCCCCATATGCCGAGAGGGCCGTTATTCTGCCCGCTATAGACTATGAGTGGCATTGTAATGGACGTTAACGGGTTATGGTCCCTCGTTCTCTGCAGGTTACAGATTTTTTTTTGTCTGTGAGTCACCCTTTAGGCGTTTTGACTCACAAAACAGGTTGACTGCAAAGAATAAATGGTTTTCGGAATAAAAAATAAATCGGTGTATATACATGACGTAAATTGTCTTCCATGACATGTTTATATAGCATCAAATACACCATGGTAAGTTACGTTATTTGAATGTATCCCCCGGGAAAGTAATTTTTACCATTCATTAGAATCTCAGAAAATTGTCATGTATTATCACAGAGTCAGTTATCCCCGAAAGTAATTATTAGAGAAGGATATCCGTTTTTGGGAGAGTAACTGTTGTCCTGTCATTTCGTAAGCTCTATCATTCACGTGGCATTCACACGTTGATCTACTTTATTGGAAACCTTTCATTACCGGCGAGTTCTGTATATTCAATTTTCTTTGCAGATCTTCTAGCAAATCCCATTTCATCTCATTACAAGTGGAGTGTTTGTTGAATTATTACTCCGCGCCGAGTTGCAGAGCCGTCATGTTTCGATTCTTATCAAAATGTGTCATTCATCTTACGTTTCTTTGAATTCCGATGGGTCGAGAATGGATTATTTTTGAGAAAATTCAAAACGAAATGAGTCATATCTCTTCCTTGGTTAATCCATGCCAGAAACGTTGATCTAATCTAATCAAAACGTATTTGAACGGAAACCCTCAGGAGGCTTTGCTTGGATGAGGAATATTTAATCTGAATATTAATGAATTTAAATGTCCCCGCAATATTTGCATTTGGTTTTGCTGAGGAAACGTAATCATACTGTGTCTGAATCAGGATGAATGTGTGCTAAGGATATTAAGATGCATAAAGTTAAGGTATTAACTTGTCAGAGAGTCTCAGCGCTTCTCATTTGGGTTCATGTTCCAACAGTGTGAGGGAGCCCGCTTTTCATGGTGTGGTTTGGGTCATTTCATTTGACGTAATAGGAAGACTGCGCCATTAGAGAAACGCCTAATACGACGCCAATACTAATCTCCTCATTATTGTAACAACCCAAGCTCTCAGCCAGAAACGCTCTGCCAACGTAAGACCCCAAGAAAAAGAATATAAGAAGCTATGTCCCCTGAGGCCTGAATCTAAATCATAACATCAATACTTTATTCTGTTCTCAGTCGAAAAAAAGAATAAAGCACACAACGGCAGCCGCTTCCTTTGGAAGAATGCACACGGGCATTTAGTCAGCAATCATCCTTGATGAATCAATATGTGAGTAATTAATTGCACCGGCACTCCTTGCCCTAGGCAAGGATTAGGGCTTAATAAGCAACAGTCCCGTTACATAAGCCCCCCTGGCTCTCCTTGCCGGCGAAGTGTTGCTAATGGGCAGACAGCTTCAGCAAAGTGTGACCTGTTTTTAGTGGGCAGCACGACGTGTGACCTGTTTTTAGTGGGCAGCAGTGCCTCTTTCCCTATCAGGGCCGCGTCACGGTGCCCGATCTGATACAAAAGACGGGGACGACAACCGACGTCATCCCCCGACGTCGATTTCCTTTTCTTCCAATTCTTCTTATTCTTCAAAGGCCTCCGTCAAGCCCATCCCGAAGGGATTTGGTATTTCAGGGCAGCCAAGTGGTAAAGAATTAAAGGCGTTTTCTTCTGGAAGCAATCAAATTAAAATGGTTGTTTTTGAATTGGGGAAAGTTTCCAGCTGCGACGCGGGCCGGGATGGCTTCATTAAGGGTTATTGGTCTTCACCTGGAGTGGTTTCTGTTCCTTCTGTTCCTCCAGTACTGCACTTAAGACCCAACTGGAGGTAAGTAGTATACGAAAATGCTTCTTATTTTCAGTCATGTTCCAGGGTGTAATAATAAACATGAATTGTGTAGGCGTATTCTTTTACTCCTTTTGTTCCTCCAGTGTTCCCGGGGCTACCCTTAACAAGCCTACTGTTGTACTGGAGGCAAGTAGTGTGTGAAAACGCCCCTTTTCCTCAGGCACATTCTGGGACCTATTCATCTTCACTTTATTGGTACTGATCCGAACATTACCGGTATACAAAGTGTTTCCAAACTGGTAACACTTTGTCCATAAGTTTATTATAAACTTCATTTGTTTTTATTTTTCACATTTCCCTTTGTGTCCCCCGGTGCTGCCACTTAATTCATGTAAAACAGTAACACCGGGGGTATAAGTAGCACATGAAAACAACCACAAGTCTCAGAAACAATCCACGGCGGGCTCATTATTGAAAATTTGTGATTGTCATTAACTGCAGTATAAGCCTTTTCCCTCCTGTCCCCTTTTGACACTTCTACCCCGCCCACTCTGAACAATGCCACCGGAGGCAAGTAGTATATGAAAACGACTCTGAACCTCAGGCCGGCACGTTCAATGGGTAAAGGTACCCCGCGTGGTATTGGGTCATTTGCAGGCTAAATGCACCCATCTAAAACTGTCATTATGTTGCTGGGTCTGATGGGACCAGATCATGCATGCCTGAGAGCCTGTCCACCTTGCATTGTTTTCACCGCAGCTGCCTTAACAAACAACACTTGAGAGGGCCAATAGCGTTGTGGTTGGAGTGAGTCTGTGCGTGGGTGGGTGTGTCACTCAGTGTGGAAAACGTACCAGTTAGTGGTACAACTTCCCAGAACAGTTTAGGAAAGTTTAGACAATTTAAACAGAAAAATGTCAGGTCAAATCATGGTTCCATGGTCAATCAAAGCGCTATCATTGAAGCCAATATCATTTAGTAACAGGAGGTTCTAGCACTATTCTAAACTCCTTGATTAGCCTTTTTGGATTCAGGGGTCTCTCGAACTTTCACTGCTTTTTTTACTTCTTTTATATGAAACTATAGCAACCTAATGAATTAGCATGGCGACAAATACGGGATAGAATGTATAGACTGCCGTCTGATATATACTTTACAGGCCGAGGTCCTAGTCTCTCTCTCTCTAGAGGCTCTTTTGGTATCACATTGTTCATGTAAACTATAGCAAACTAATGAAGGAAAAAAGTGGATTTAGTGTTGTATTCAAATCTCAAGTGCCCCCCCCCCCCCCACTGTCCTCCAGCAGGGGCGTGGGCGTTAAGTTCTAAACACGGTCCGATGCCTAAATAGACAGGTCCTGTCATTGATACCATTCATAGTACAATCAGTCTCAGCCCAGCTACAATAGTACAATAGCAGCTAATTCAAGTGTTGTTCTCCACGGTACATCAAAGACCCGGGGGCGGTGGATAGAGCCCTCGGCCTGTGGCCCTCGGGCTATATAGACAATGTGATCAAACAGATCCATCCTCATTACATGGTGTATGACCCACCAGGGGGTCCTGACTGCCCACTCCCCCTGGACCCCCTCCTCCAGTCCCTCTCCAGTGTACTGCGTCACTCCCACAAAGTTTACATTGAGAAGGACATCAATGGCAAGTCTAATGGGAAAATAATATGAAATTTGGTTTTAGTGACATTTCCAAATATAACAAAATAATATGTCAATGTACTTGGCCTGCCATATAATTCCATGAAAAGTAGAATAGATGCTTTTCTCTTCTCCTTAAGAAACTTTGGTATAAAATAGTATAACTTTTATTTTAGCCATACATTTTGAACTCATTTGTAAATGTCTATTTATTTATTAGTGCACCACCCAGGGAACCTTCTCAGCCAATGCTCCCAGGCATGCTTATAACCAAGGCTGGTATACTAAGCTGTCCAGTAAGATAAATTATTTCCTTCTATTCATTTGTTACTCAGGAAAAGTATCCGTTTAAATGTCCATTTCAGATACATTTGATATAAACAAGTACATATGATTATAGTCTTCCTGTTGGTCTAATGGTGTATGAAGCGATTATCTATGAAACAAAGTACAATTCAGTCTAGATACAACATTTTAAATGCGACCATCATCTGATCATACAAATAGAAAAACTGAGTGCACTGTGGTAAAAGTGCAGTTAGTAATGCAGCGCTTCATGTTCTGTAACAATGTTTCATAAACCTAAGCAGTGTTGTTTTCTCACATAGCTTATCACAAATCTAAAACGGTTTTGTTTACCCATACGACTTACCATAGGCTCCCCCATGCTTGGCTCCCAACTGACTCGCCTACTCCATGGACTGATGACAAAGCAGACAGTAGTCAATTTCAATTCATTAGACAGCGGGGATCCCCTCCCGAGGTTATCAATCATGCTGCTGCTTATTTGCTTATTTATTCATTTATTAGCTGCTGTCCCATTAGAGTACCCCTACCCCTGTAGACTAAACAGCAGGCCCATCGGCTCAGTTAATATTGCCGCCTAGTTCCCCATGTTTTCTCGGTATTAATACTTTTTTAATCATACAATACACCCAGGAGCCATGACTAATGACTCCCACATGCCCCTCAAAGATTTCCCTCTTTTCACTAAGTTCTTATCGTAATAGCATCTCTAAAGACGAAATTTCAATTTCCACATCCAGCCTGCGCTGCGTTATTATCAGCTTGAGCCGAATTGACGATGAACAGTGGAGATAAGGCAAGTAATTTAATTTCACTCAAATGCTTGCAGACTGCGAAAAACAGAGGCGGAACTTGATTGGTTAGATAGTAATTTTGCTTGGCATTCCAGAAGGCAAAGTGACGGGATGTTGTGATACATTGTGTCAGTATGCACGGTTTTGAAGAAGTCGGGGAAGGCATAGGCCTAAATATTGCCTATACATAGTTTGGGAACCAAAATATGTTGGAATTGGAAATAGATAAAAGAGTTTTAAAATGGGTTCTACCGTTGTAGGGTTTTAATATAATATACATGTATTAATGATATGTCTATTATATTAAAAAGGTGGAAAGCGTATGGGTATTCAGTTCAATACTGGATCTCAGAGCATGCAATGCATGGCAAACCACTCTCCTATTCCTTATTCCCTATAGAGCCGTTTATATATGAAGAGATATTATCTTCTGATTTTCTGAAAGATTCGACAGACACATTTTGTAAAATGTAAGGCAAACAATATAGCTTTCTAAATAAAATTGCATGTCGTGAAAGGTTTTCAATAGATCAACTGGTGAAAGTTTTGTGAATAAAGTTACTGGGACGGTGCCTATAGTTTTACCACTTCGTGGACTGCACCAGCCTCCCTCCATACCCCTCTTCTGGCAGCCCGAACATGCTAGACTTGACTAGAAGTGGCAGGCAGTCGCTCAGCGGGACAACAAGGCAAACTGTCGGACATTACGAAGCTTCTGACATGCAAACGGCTGGCCGCCAAGCCAAGGGGAACTGATAGGCTAATTGACTAGCTGACTCCCTGTCAGAATTGGCATGTCAGCAAATCGTGAATCAGCACCGGGAGAGGTTGTCAGTCGAAATGTGATGCATAAGCTGGTACACGCTCTTTAGAGGGGGCATGCATCACACTTAAGGCTTAGATGCATACGTCTCTGCTTCTCGTTCTGGGGGAGTAATGTATGCACCACAATGTACTTCATGTATAATAAATATCGTATTAGTGCTCGTAGGGTCCCCCACCGCCACTACGTTGGGATAGATGGGTCCCAGCTAAAGTAGATTAGGATAGGTTAAAATATTGATTTGGATCAATTCCCAAAAGGACATGCAGTACATCATGGTATAATTTTAGTGACTTTTTTTATTTACCGATAGTGAAAAGAATGAAGCTTGCTCAGCAGTGGTAGCGTATCAAAATGTGAAGATATAAATTAAGCATTCGCGTCAGGTACTTGATATATGAGATATGATTATACTATTAAAACTATTAAAACTTTTAACAGTTCTCATATCTCTCAAATGAATAAAATGATAAATGGTTCCGACAAAGTGTATTACAATAGCCTGAAATATTAATCAGGACTCCCCTTAAAAGTACTATAAGATTAGCATACAGCACAATAAAGGGTGGTTGTCCAGCGACATACCAACTGGTATATATAAATCCAGCGAAGGCAGTAAGAGGACAAATCAGTTGTATTGCTGCACCAATACACAGATGCTACGATATACATGAACTCTTTCATGAATTCCATGCATAAAAGCAATGATATCACAGATCCCGAAACAGTAAAATAATGAGGATTGATACATTGCCTGTCGGGAAATACAATAGGGAGAGTTCAAATATTGATTTTAATCCCATTAAAGAGTTAGCCCCCAGTATATTATAACCCCATCGTCTGGTGATTATTATCTATAGTGTATTTATCAAAGAGAGGACCCCAGGAGAGGAAGGAAGAAAGAGGGAGAGGGGTGGGGACAGTGGCCAGGCCATTGGTGGTAGTGGCACTGCTCCAATGTACAGATGGGAGAGATATAAATTGCGCATTCTGATCTTATCTAATGACATCTCACTCGGCCGTTTTCTACCCCCTACTGACAGCGGATCCATCATCATGTCAACTGACATATTACCCGACTCTATTTGGAATGCAATGTCATCAAGCGGCGCGGATACGCAATCATCTATTTTTCAGTGCACGCGGCCTGTTTGCCCGTGGCCGACTGATTGCCCAATTCCATACGAATTACAACAATGCTAAAAGAGCCGGCGCGCATTTGTACAGAACCGCTCCATCCTCTGTATGGCCCGCGCGGCACAAAGCAGCGGGGATTTCAGCGCTTCATTTAGGGGACAGAATCGGTCTGTACATGTCCACCGGTAGGCTATCTATCTATCTAGATGGGAGGGTTGGGCGTGGGGCGCCGGCCGGGGGCTGGCTGGGGGCGGGGGCCGCTCCCAATAACTGCAAAGCGACAAATTTGCTCCCATTGTGGGGTGGGTCATTAATCAGGGCCTGATGATGCGGTGAACAAAGGCTCCAGCAGGTAGGGCCCCCGTTAAGGCACCCTGGAGGCGCCCTCCAGGCGGGGCCGGGTCAGACAGCGGGTCGGTCGGGGCAGGCCCTGTGAATCACCCAATCTGTATATAACCTCCTCCAGTAGTTTGTCCTCCTGCCTCCCCACACCACCACCACCACCACCACCACATGTATCACTACACCCAGGAGGAGTGTCCAGACTGACCACAGAAATCTAACCTCCGGGGATCTGTTTGTTGGGCCCATCCTCCTCCTGCTGACCCCCTCCTCACCTACTTCTCCAGCCATGTCAAACACTATCCTCCAGGTTGCCGACACGACCACTCCAGGGCTCCTCCACGGTATATAGAGTGGTGGACTCTCGGTCATGTTATGCCACTCCAGTGACGTGTATTAGGGTCTGGAGTGGGGAAAGATACTCGTTTGACAGGTTAGAGAGAGCCATTGCGAAGTGTATACATGCATATGTATACACGGGTTTGGTGGACAGGGAAGGCAACAACTCAGCCGAAGGTTTTCAGGTTTTCAGTTGCAGGTTGTCTAGGTGCCTCTCTTTTACCAGTCGCATATATAGAACACACAAAATGCATAGATATAAGAACTCCTGATTTAGATAAAGACCTACTGAAGTTCACGTGGGACTCCCTCATGATAAGAAAATGTGCTTAAACTCATTGCATTTAAGCAGCGGCTCACCTGAGAGTTGTTTTAATCAATGTAACTTCGAGGCAGTTCACGGACAACGTGCAGCTGAGATAAGAGGTTTAACCTTACCTTATAATAATCTAAAACAAGGTGTGAAGGCTGAACGAATCTTAAGTTAGGCTTGAATTATATATTTCTGAAATCTGAAATGCTCGAGATAATAAATCTATAAAGCAAAAGTGAGCATGCAGCTAAATTATAGCTCGACTTGATTAAAAAGATTTTCGGTAGTATTTCAAGTACTGGTAAGCCAGTCCCTGCATGGATGGGTTATGTGGCTTTTAAAACGCTTTCTGATATATAACTTCAGGGAAATAGAGCGGGGATGTCTAGCTACGTGTTGTTCGGCTGTAAAACCAGTCGGATTTATTCTCCATCACTGACCCTACCTACATCTGGGGCCCCACCTAGGGAGTTGGGTTGTCTGACACCATTTCAGTTTCAGTATGTATAGGATGTAAAACGTCTAGAAAGCTTAAAACGTATAGACTGAATAGCAAACCACAGCTATAGTGTAGATGATTTCTCTTCTACCAAAATAGGCTAGGAGCCATATTGATGAACTATCTATAATCACTATTACCTGCAGTTTTTAAGCACGTTGAACGGATACATATGCAACATTTACTTAAGAAAATCTTATTGAATAATAATCAACAATTGTCTTCATCTATAATTTGTAATTCCATAATTATATATATTTCTGTGCCACTTCATCATCACAAAGTGATCACGTGACCACGTCTGCTCAAGGTCTATATAAATGTATAGTTTGTGGTGATCAAAACTGGGCAATTTTAACAAATTATTCATAGGCTTGCAATGAACATACAACTACTTGCTATTCATGTTTACATGCAATTATATTATATATATCATTATGTAGTCCAGACATAATCTATATGTTTCCTATATGGCAGACATGCATGCATATCATGCCATCAATTTATAAATGGACTTTTGACTGTCATCTCTGAAACGGAAGAGGAAAAATAAATAATTCTAGTTGCTATAATATTCATAGCTTTTTTCACCTGCCTTCCTGTGCTGTGTTGCTATGGTTTACTTCGTGGCTTACCTCAATGACTCATGCTCTATTTGCATAGATGGACACAGGGCCCATATGCTTACATGGACAGAGCAAATACTTTATACATGGTATTCCGTGTTCATTTTTTAGCTTTAGCCGGGAACGTGTATAGGGATGATGTCATCGCCTGATCTCATGCCCTGACCTCATTCACTGACCTCCACTCCCACCCCACCCCAGCCAACCACTAAATATGACGGCTCCGTGCTGTGCTTATTTAAATGATATGATTCATGGGGGTAATTACTGCAAAATACACCAATATTGTCTTCCTATCCTTTTTTTCTACTTTTTCCACACAGTCTCCGGAAGTTTGCCAGCCCCCACTGGCCGGAAATTAAACATTGTCCTACCCAAGCCCACACATAGAGATACTTATCTCAATTGATAATTGCTCTTGTTGAAACTTCCCCCTACAGCCATAGATGCATGCAGCGCCCGGGGCGGGAGATTGCGTATGGTTACTGAATGGGTCAGGGGGATCACTCACCCCCACAGGCCGTTTTGGGTCAGTCTGGACCTATTGATGATAAATGGGGGTCCTTATTGGGAACTCTGCAGTAGCAACAGATCGAGATAATTACTTGTGGTCACAACCAACCCGTCCGGGCGCCATACAATCTCTACCCTACGCCCCCACACTCTCCACCGCCTCACTGACCGTGGAGGAGCAGCTGGAGAAGTTGCCACCAGGGGGAGTAGTGTGTCGGGGGCTCGGGAGGGGCTCCTATTGCTCCTCCACGGTCGGCCCAGGAGGTAAGGGGATGTGGCGGCGGGAGGGGAGGGATCAGCGGGGCCCGGGGATGATCCGTCCGTCTGCCCGCCGGGGGTTAGGGCGGATTAGGCCGCTCAGCCCCGACAGAAACACGGCACGGTATACTGTAAAATTATACATATTTTCGCGCAGCTAAATCTTTGCTCTCTCGGCAATAGATAAAGCTTTTGAGCAATCAAACTATCACACAAATTTCGTGTGAATTTTCCTTTTCATATTAGGGGCAGATATCTTTTTTCTTTCGCTCATATCTTATTTGCACGTATTAAAAGGAGTGCCTGGAATGCGCAAAGATATGTACAGCGTGAAAGATGTTACCTTTACAGCATTCACCAACTCCAGGGGAAGGGGAGGCAATGAGTAAGCCCCATGTTCTGAGTCCAGAGACCTTCAAGTGGGAGGAATACATGTATACATATACATACTTTTCAATTTGTGGCTGAGTTTTAACCACTGCAGTGCGAAAAGGTCAGGAGCGAACATACATGTAATTGTGTTACTAGTTTTCTCATGCAAACTAGAAACAGGAGTGGTCAGTCAGACTCAACGGGGTCATTGTAGGGGTGAGCCATTCCACAGTATGTTTAGGTTGTGGAAAAAAATTGGTGTACGTCAGATGTTCCAAGGGTCTGGGGTCTGGAACCTTTGAAAATCTGCGCACTTTCCTGTACAAGTGTACTTTAGTGGGGTTGAGGTGTGACGTTTTTAGAAATATGCTCGCGTGCTTGATCAATAGAAGACGCCTTACAGTAAAGTGCGTTTTCAACTTTGTGGTATATCAATTATATCGAATGATTGGAGAAAATAGGCTTAGCTTTCTATGTCTAGTAGTTTGGAGTTATAATTATGAGACACCAATGGTTGTGGAGAGGTCATTTTATGTGAAATTCGGGAAGATGTTCCACGATGTTCATATATATGGCAATCAGGAGCATAAAGGTGTTACAGATCAGAATCAAGATTCGTCAGCTGATTGACAAATCAAGATTCGCCAACTTCCACTATACAAATAATCCCAAAGCCATTGTGAGTGTTAACAGTAGTAATCCCGACCTGCAATAGATAATATCGCTCGGCCCGGACTAGGACTAAGTAAGCACTTGATTGTGTCAATCCCCCAAACCTGTGAACCTAATTGCTAAACCCTGGAGCGGTAGTAATAGTAGCACCATCACGCGTTGCCTGCATTTTCGGCCTTTCTCCATGTACTACTACCAACCTAAACGCGCCGGGTCGCACGCATGGGGTCAGACCCTGGAGCCCGCCCTGGAATCAGCGTCCCACCCACCCACCAAACCACCTGCGAGACAACATATGTGGGGCAATTATCAGGCCAGGAGATGTCCGCCATCTCATTGCTTCCCCAGAGACCCGTACGGCCAAGAAATCAAATGTTCCAATAAAATGCGGGCGGCGGGGCGTTATCGTCACCGTCGTTTATTCCCGCGGCCCCGGGGTCGGGGCGGCGGTAGACGCGGCCGACGCGGCCGAATACCGTGGAGGAGGTGGCCTATCGGCGGTAATAGCGCGACGCGGCGTCCGCCCTAGGTACCCTCCAGGGAGCCTACCTACGGGGGTCTGGGGAAATGAAGGAGATGGCGATTCCGGCTTAATTCCCGGCCCAAATCCAGAACGGCTGTTGCGGAGAGATTGGGTGATCGGCCGACCTGGTCGATACTCCTCCATGGTCAGATCCAGGCTGGGGGATCTGGAGGTGTTCCAGACAATATAGGCTGGTCGGGATTGAGAGTCGCCCATTGGAGGATGGTTTTTCCCGTACCTATAGGTCTTGACTGTGGGTATGGTGGTGGGAGTTGAGGGTATGGGAGTTTCAGCGTTAAGGGCTATTTTTAAGTTTTCAATGAATCCTCAGCATGTGTGGGGGCTATACATGAATAGGGGGACGTGAGGAGAGGGGCGGTCTTCGCACGGACTTCAATGACCCTGCCGCTTTTATAATGAAAAGTGGCTGCTATTGACGGCGACAAAAACTGGGGCGGCAAGAGCGAAACGAGGGCGGCGGTCATTCAAAGTGGACGAGTGCAGAGAGGGTCAAACGGCCTGAACCACTTAGTCTGGGCCATGCAAGGGTTGTGGCCGGGCCGCTATTCAAGGCTGTGGCCCGGGCCGCTTTTCAAGTTTACCACCCACCTACCTACCCACCCAGCCACTCATGCACCCACCCTACAACACTGCCCACCCACAACCCGATCCCATCACATGATGTACACCTCCATGTTTTAGTGTGTCAGTACGTCAGGAAAAAACAGGGAGTGGACAAGCACCTACCTCAAACCCAGATATAACTACCATCAAACATGGATTACCCCCCCCCCCCCCCCCGTGGAAAACCATCAACATAACTAGCGCCAAGGATAAACGCCCCACCACAAATTGTATAGCAGGAGTACCACTGGAGGAGCTGGCAGCCAGCT
Source organism: Lepidonotus clava (assembly GCA_936440205.1). Lineage (NCBI taxonomy): Eukaryota > Metazoa > Annelida > Polychaeta > Phyllodocida > Polynoidae > Lepidonotus > Lepidonotus clava. The sequence goes on from OW387134.1 coordinate 42,625,757, forward strand.
GGCAACTCGCCTTCTCCAGTGGAAGGCAGTTGCACCCGGGAGTAGGGAGGGGTCAGGGCGGCAGCGTCTGTAGCAGTAACAGTGGCTACTACTAGTAGTAGTACCACTACACACGTCGGCCGCCCCGCGCCGTGTGGTACTCACGTCCCGCGCGCGGCATTGCCATGCAGTGAGTGAGTAGTACTAGAATCAGCAGCTGGGGCGCGTGGAGTTGTAGGCATCACTGGCGGGGCGGTGCCAGCAGCTGCAGTTGTACTTCTAGGCCACCGTAGGCAGCAGCAGCAGCAGGCACAAGCCGACAATAGCAGTGGACGACCACGCGTTGGGGCGCGCGCGGCATGCATGCATGTAGCAGAAGGGGTGACGTACGCATCTGCATGTAGCCACCACCACTCCTACTTCTACCCCCACAGACCTGCGCCATCACCACCACCACCACTGCTGCCAGCACCACCAGCCACCCACTCAACCCTTCCCGTCCCATCCCATCCCATCTAAAAACCACCACTTTCACTCCAGCCAAACCATCCAATCCCCGGCGTCCTGTCCAGCACAGGAACTGGAGTTGCCTTGTTGCCGTTCGGGACAAGTTCAGTGGTGTGTATCCATTGCCAACTACAATGAACCATCGCCATCAGTAGGCTGAGACTGTGGCAAGTTAAAAAGGGTGTATATATGCATACATGTACAGATGGTCACATATTCTGACTGACTGACTGATACATGACTGACTGCCGATTGCCTGGCTGACTGACGACCGGAGGCAGCCAAGCGGCACTCCCCGACAACTGCTGAAGCCTTATTAAAGCCCCGGCCGACCCCCGAGGCCGCTGGAGTCATGCCCGGGACACCTAGAACAACACCAGTACTACTACTACTCCTAACTGCGGCAGCGGCTGTGGCGGCGCTGGGACACGGACGACGACACGCGGCGCTCTGAGTCGGCCTCCTCCTGCACCCCACTGAGCCACCTCCCAGTCAGTCAGTCACTGCTTGGCGGGAGGCCCGACTGCCTGCTTGGTTGGTTGGCTGGCTGGTTAGTCGGGAGCTAGGAAGCTAGGCTGTTGGATGGTTTGTTGGGATTGGCCACTAGGGTTGTTGTATATATATATATAAAACCAGCATTTCTGGCAGAAGGCAGAGAGGACAGCCTGTTTACATAATGGAGATCAGGTTTATCTGAACCAACCCAGAAACATGATTGATCAGCCAGGATGGCAATCTACTACTACTGCTACAACTAAGACTGCCTCCTCCAGGGGGTGAACCATGTGACAAGGACACTACTGGAAGAGTACAGCAGGACCCAGGAGGAGTAAGCCACGACTACTATCTCCACAGGGTACGAGTGTGGGAGGCGCGGGGGCGGGGAGACCGTCCCGGGACCTACCTCAACGAGTCCCGCCTATTTTAAAGGACCAAAACACGGTGTCGGAGACGGAGGTACATTCACAGGATTGAGGCCACCGTTGGTCACGTTTGGGCGGTCGGTCGGTCGGTGGTAATAACCCCTCTACTTTAAGAGTCCACCAAAACCACCACCATCAACATGTGAGCCTGTTATTGTCATCGGTGAAAGGGCAAAACAGTATTTTCCTCACTTTATAACAGTATCCAAACTGTTCGCACGGAGCCATTTTTAGTTTACTTTTATACCCACGGTGGAGTTGCACTTCAAAGGGAAAGGGGACACGTTGGTCTGAACGGTAGCCAAAGTGGATAGGCACACGTTTTTCTTTCAGTGTTTGACATTGTTGTCGCGTGGATTACAAACCAACCCCCAGTCACAACGATGGATCTAAATGTGATATACGCCCAGCTTTGGGCCATACTAACTGTCCTGTTGACTATAACTAAAGCAGGTAAGTACCTTAACATTCCACAAACTCCCCGAACATTCTTCACTGAATCCCAATACAAAAACTACTTAACTTTGCAGTGATGGCAAAATGAGGTGAATTCTGCATAAACTGAAGTGAATCCATTCCCATTTTGACCGAAATAGAAAGGGTCCCTTTTCCTCTAGGAGTTTGGGTCCGATTTAGGATTTACTTTCAGGATACAGAAATGCATTTATTTATGAAAATCATGTGGGTTAAAGGTCCTTTTGAGGGGATAAGTCCAGCTCTTAATAGTGAACCAGAATGTACTCTAAGTGCCCTTGCAGTCGGCCGGACGGGGCGAGCAAACAGGAGGCAACACGATACAGGTGTTCAGTGTATGCAGCAGATTATACGTTGGTCCAACACATTAACATGAATCCATAGAAAACGCCGCGTCTGTAAAGCCGGTATAAACAAATACGAGTTGTTGTAGCTGCCGGGCTGGAGTCCTTAAAGAGGTGAGAGCGTGGAAAAGCGGCCGGCTAATCCTACATATGATCGGGTGTAAGCCGAGGCAGTGGCCGCCCGTAATCCGCCTCTGATTGATATCTGTCCCCCTGCAAGATTAAGGAGTCGGCTTTCACTGAAAGCCCAGGGTGGTAGGGGACCTGTAGCGGGGGTAGGGGGTGGAGGTTAGGGGGGCGAGTTAGTTAGCAGGCAGGGCACAGCCTTGGGACCGTCCGGCCGTCCCCTGATGCATAAAACTTGGGAAGGGCGGATGGCAGGAGGGCAGGGACAGGCGGGAGGCGTATGTGTAATATGTGCGAGCAAACGGCAGCAGTAAGGGCGTTAAGGGCACTTGTAGGGGTGAGTGCATTGGGGGTTGGTAGCTAGAGTAGGTGCGAGCATTGCGGGGTAAGGGCATGGCAATGTCCATGCGGGATTTTCGCCGGGTGGGGTGGAGGGCCACAGCTTGGCCTCTAGTCCCCTCATGGCCCAGCCCGGGTGTCATCTTCCATCGAGGCGACACAAACATAGAAAAGCACACCCTTCCCGGACCCCTAGACCAGCAGGTGGAGGCCTGGGCCCAGCCAGAAGCCCCCGGCCTCCCGTGGCCACTGCCCCCGTGCGCCTCACCACATCCCCAATGCTGAATGATATTATTCCGCCCCACCACTGCCTCTGGGCTCCGGTAGTGGGCCACAATACCCCGTCTAGCCCCAGATCGGTTTTTATTTTATCTATGGCCCAACTATATCCTACCCCACGTGCGGGGGTTTTATGTTTATACTATATACCCAAGGTTCTTGTCTGGCTTTAGGAATATAGGCCTATATACTGAAGTGAGTTTGAGTCACCCTGTATGGCCCATCTCGACCAGTCAACGTTAACGTGCCTGTGAAATTTCACATAGACGAGCCTTTATACTTAAATATAGGCGATGTAATATACGTTTCCGTGATTATAATCAAACGCCCTTAGAACTGGCTGAAGAGGTCCTAAGACCTGATATAGGATATACGTGAGGGGCGGTAAAATTATATATTATTTATATACAATCTTTGTATATAAATAAATAATATAAATGAATATACAGATTTATATTTTACATCTAATATCAACAAATAATTTATCATGTATTAAACTATCATTTATATAAAAAAAAAAAATAATAATAATAATAAAAAGACCCAGCCATATTCGTTCGGTCCAGCCTTCCGCCCATCCATCCGGGTTCATCCAGCCCATATGCCTAAACACCACTGCCTCCTAGATCCCACTTTTGGCACAACTCGGCCAAAAACTCTGCAGCGGCCGCAGCAACTTACCAGCCGTATTGGCAGCTCCCTAATAAGTCCACCCTAGGCGTAGGCCTATACCATCTATTGCCAATTAATATCTTAGATACACGGGGTGGCTCCTCTAACCAAGCAGGCCGTGCCGTTCCAATGAGATTAACAGGCAAGCTGACGGCCAGCCTTGATCGAGTTCCCTTTTTCATGTTTGCCAAATGAAGGTGGGGTGGGCCGGGGCTGAGTGGTTAAGAGGTATCGGCGGATCAGTTCAATTCTCCGGCAGTGTAGGTGGGGATGGCGGTGTCAAGGTGTCCCGCCCTTACATGACATGCTCTAACCATCTCTGGCAGGCCCCCATGACATGCCCTGACAACACCCATGGCTGATATTATTGATACATGACCCACACCTGTCAGTGGTCATGAAATGCCAGAAATTGTTTACTGACAGTGGCCAAATTGTTTACTGACAGTTGGGAAAAGCTGACATAGCCCGGGGGAGGCTCGGGCAACATTAGGGTGGCCAGGGCACGTGCAAATGGCATTATCGATGGCCCGACGGCCGGCATGACAACCTGCTATATACGTACCCTGTTGCTGTGATCTTATTTGTTATATTGCAATATGCCATGAGAAATTGTAGCCCCCATCTTTATCATCCTACCTCTGCCATGCCATGTCATGTCAGGCTATGTAGCCTATGGCATGTTATATACCTGAATCCAACCATCCGTTTTTCTCTTATGGAGAATAGTCTATTCCCGATTTCTTCCTAAAATAGTTATCTATACGTGCAACCATAACTACCACTAGCAGCTACTAGTATATATGATTTTAAAGAGAACGTTATTCTTCTTTTCCTTTATAAGACTAGACCAGGACAGCAATTATTACCTGCGATTGTTGGCGATTGCGGAATCATTACCAGTGCCTGTTGGCGATTATGGAATCGCCAGCAGAAACTGACCAATAGCAGACCTACAGCTTTTAAGTTCCCCCAGGGAGTAGCCTTATCTTTCCTACTTTGACAAAAAGTGGACTTTATTAAAGATTAACGGACATCCACTACCGCCTCTGTGTCGTATATGCAAATGGTGTAAAAGTCCTATCCAATATGCATGCGTCTCCGTGAAAAGTAAATAAATATTTCACAGTATACAGAGAAGGCTCTAAAACCTGGCGTGTGCATCACACGAAGCTTGGTGTGTGCCTTAAGGCCAATTACATTTACTGATAGCCGATGATTGCACCAGAAGAATCACATGAGCACGTTAGAAGAGCTTCTATAGATCTATAGGTTATCAATGCGACATTGTCGGTGGCATAGGGAGGCTTAACAACTCCAATGTTAACGTATCATAAACAGTAATGTACCTCTTGATCTTGTCTCAACTGTAATGATTAATTTTGTAAATAATTTAAAACATGTTTATTGTTACAAAGGTGTACTTATAAATTATCTATTGGAGTGAGTCTCGCCTACCGTTAGTCATATAGATCTTAGTATCACTTAAAACTAGTCTCTCCTACCTTTAGTCTCACATTCAGAATTAAATTCAAATAGATATACATAGTTCACACGCATAAGGGTATATAGCCACACGTGGTTATAGTAAAGATCCCCATCACATTGCTCGGTATCTATGCTTTATGATTCTTTTTTAAAAAAAGAGAAAAGACCATGCAACATATTGTTGCACTCACTGAATTACACAAATCCCAATAACACAATGTCCTCACTATTGAATTGGCTTATGAAGCATGCCACTGAGCTTCCACAACCCGTTTTTAAGGATCAAACCCTGCATATATAAAAGCACTCTGCTCTGACCTCAGTACCACAAAAAATTCCGGCCTGGCACATGCCATTCACACTGAAATGCTGGTAATTGAATTCGCCCATTATGTTGCCACTCGGGGTGGAATTGCCCACCGTTGTCCTTATTTCATGCAGCATGAATAAAACATCAAACTGTATTATTCCTTCAACGCTGTATTTGCCCATGCCGGGCAGTACGGGGGCTGTTAACGTTGCTGCGTGGGTATGATGGGAAAACATCAAGTCTGACTACTGAGTTTTTTCCCTCCTCTTACCATCATTTACTGTCACTAAAGCACTTGCCTAGCGAGCCAGTGCCGGCCCTAACCCCGGCATAAGGCGGACCCAAATTGTCCTCGTTGTTTAATGTATGGCCGACATGATGGCCTGAATTGTGTATCATCCCGGCCAATCAACCACAAAAGCATGATGATTGTCCCTTGTAATATTTATACAAGCCTGGGTGCTTTTCTGTACACAAAGAGGAGCGGTGGTACATGCATGCCCTGTAGTTTGGGTTATAGGCCTACCACATAGCACTAGTCGTGCCTATGGCTTAGTTACAACATTGCTTCCAGGCTTTTCTCCCTGCTGGCCTCTAAGTAATAAAAAGGGCCCTTTTAGTCTAATAGCCATCATCATCTTCTTGTCAAAGGGGGTAGAATGGGAAAGCCTGTGGTCCAGTGGTAGGCTAAGTGTGATTAGATTCAAAATGGGTATCTAACTAGGCAGGTCTGTGCATCGATTACACATCGGGCATATGGCTAAGAGGCTCCCTTCCGAACGGCTGACCAATGCTTGACCAGCGGCTGACCAGGCAGAATGGGGTAGGTGAATGGGGCAGTACCAGGTGGCTGGTCAGCTCATAGAGCACTGGTCGTAACGCCCCAGCTGTGAACACTATACTCTCAATACCAGCTCGCAACACTCCTGCACCCACCCCAGCGACAAAATCCATTTATTTTACACACTCGTGGAGAACAAAAGCTACCCGTTTCCAACATATAAACTTTCTAAAAGTGCTCGTAAATCAATTGAAATTGGCCCCATATGTTACCGGAAGGTACGTTGTCGGGTTTCTGTTGAAGTATGCACGTGAGAGGTTAATGTAACCAATTGTGGTAGTTTTTACTGCCTACCATAGTACTAAAGTAAACTCGACAGGATACTTATTGGAAATGTGCCAGTTGTATAATTATTCTTTTCAAAAGTAGGCGGACTTTCAATACTACACCGATCACTCCTACAACAATCACAATAGTAATATATTCTAAAGGTATGTATTTTTATGTAACACAAGAAGTACAGTCAGGTGGGGATATGTATTACAGTATTTTGTTTATTATCATCCAGTCGGATGTAGGATTTTGAATCTTTATTATGAAATAGAGTGAATGGGGAGTGCATACATGAATATCTAAGCAACGTAAATATAAATATATACCAATTGGACGAACCGTGGCACAATTTCCTCAATATAGGCATCTAGCCTCTGGACCCTCTGGTCCCTCCAGACCAAAGATTACTATTGACCAAGAGTCTATACTCCCACTCAGTGACCAGCGACCCTGTTAACATAACCTACAGATCAATACTGACCCATTTCTCCAGTGATAGAGAGAGGCTATTATCAGTTTCAGGTGAAAAACAATCTCCCTTTATCTACACACTGTTATACCGAGTCACTCCATCGATCCTCACTATTAAACAGGTCTTTCAAAGAGCAGCTCTTAGCGACTCTGACTCAACTCGTATAGCCCGGCCGCCGTAGTGGTAATTTAGACTGCGTTTACAGTGTGATATTGATCATGTATGATAACCGTCGCTAACAAATAGAAAGTAATGTATGGGGTAGGATGGAGGGCCTGGAGTTTGATGGAGTGGTCCGACCGGCCTGCTATATCATACACACGGAGGTGGCCTTACGTAGATGTTACCCCAGGGATTATCCACAGCCTATGTCGGATTACGGACGGTTAGCTAAGCCATGGTCGCTCATTATTAGAACGGCATGGAAAATGAGGGGTGTGGGGGTGGGAGTAAGTGCATAATTGTATATTAGGAGGACAGGTGGGGGTTATTACTATTATGAGCCGCTTGTGTGTGTCCTCCAAAGGACAGCCTGGTGGCAGCTGGGGGTGTAGTGTACGAGGTATAAATCAGCTGGTTGGTTGGCTCCGGCCTTGTAGGACATGGCAGGGGGTGGTTGTATGGTTAGGGGAAGGTATGGGACTACATGCAGCAGCATGTGATGTTTTTAACATGCTTTACATGCACTCAGCATGTCAGGTAGGTTGTTGGCATTGCTGGGGGTACTGCTGAGGTCAGCATGTGGCCTGTGATGATGGGGGGCGATGACAGTGGGAGGGGATGCGGGTTTTGTTGTGTAGGTGAATCTGTATAGGTGTGGTATTGTTGTATCTGTACCTGTACAGGTGTCTGTAAATGTGCCTGCATCTGTGACACTGTGCCTACACTATACCCAACACCATCGCAGTTGGTGGCTGTAACTTCAGAAGCAGGCTGACCTGACTCTCAGCGGGGAATTTAATATTTCACTCGGCCGCTGACAAAAGCCACCCACCCCTTTTCTACTCTGTCCCGCCAACAATATCAAGGCCCAGCACACAATGTCCCACCTCTGATCGGCAACCACTCCCGCCCCCGCCCGACTTTGAGTTGACCGCCTACCCCTACCCCTTTCCCCGCGGGACCCTGCACTCTGGCCGTGAATTACATTATTAACCGGTCCTTTATAGGCCCCCCACCCCATCTGTTGCACGGGCCAGTGTCTCCCGAAAGGTACCTACAGCCTGGATGGAGGTTCATTTAAAGGTGATCGGAGGTGATAGATTGCGACCGGGTGCCATTGGGGGAACCGGTCCTTTTGTTTGGATTGACAGAAGCTTTTAACTGATGCTCGGCCTAGAATTGCGCCCTAGTCCTGCCTACGTCGGCCTATAAACGCTGCTGCTGTGGCGGCCCCCTAGGCCTTGTTTAGGGTTAGTTAGTTATTCAGGTGGGACTTTGCCTTAAATGACTAGCGACACTTCGAGGCGCGGCGGGGATAATGAGGACGTCGCACCTCGTGACCTAAACGCCCGCAATCAACTCGCCAATGTTTTCCCTTGATTGTTGATTGCTTGATTGTCATCCACCAACTTTGGCGTCGGCAACGCCGCAGGCTGCGACCCTTTATCACACCCCACCCCAATCCCTCTATCCTTTTAAATAACGCAATAACCCCCATTTTTCTCCCTTACCGCTACCCCCACCAATCTACCCCCACTCATTGACCCTGACGTAACAATGGAAAACTGGGAAGGGGGGACGTTTAAATTTTGTCTGTCGCCCCTGCCATGGTGGCGACCGACTTAAAATTTGTCGGTCGCCGCCGTGGCGACCGACAAACCACACATGTCATCCCAGCACCCCGCAAGCGTTTTAAAAGCCAGCTAAATGACACCTCTGGGTGAGAATTAGCCAATTAGTGTCCGATCGGAGGGGCCTACACTAACGCACTGATGACAATTATTTAATAGCCAGTTGGCGCTGCTGTCATTTGTCCCCAGTCACCCTAACCCCCGTGTACCCCTCTCCCTTTAAGCCTAATTCATACAAGGCAACCTTACGAGGGATGTCGATCATAATAGCAACCGCAAACAGAATGGTGATCATTTGACTAAAATATCCATTCAACAAATAACCGAGAAGTTCCCCATGCAGTTGAATTTGTGAGTTTACCAGTGATTTGGCTAAATCGCAGATGGAAATCGATAAGAAATCTGGCCCAATGTGAATAGGGCATTAGCTCGGGTGGCCAGGCACGGATCTAATGGGAGCCCTTAATGCAGCGTCCTGGGATTTGCCACCTGTGCAGTATAACAGGCGGCTACTCCGAGCCTGGAGACAAATGTAGGTTTAATTCGATCAAGCCGGGCGGGAGAACCCAGCACAAAGACGGGGAATACAACCACCATAAACGCCGGGTTATTATGATCAATAACAGTTAGCAGAAGGGCTATTGACATGAACCCATGGTCGTGTATGCACTTGGGGTAACTGTAGATCAGACAGTCAGCAATGGCTGTCCGCAAAGCCTTTCAGGCTGCCACCAATCGGCCTGACGGCGCCCCCAAAGGCCCCGCGGTTTGTCCACAGTATCTCTGAATGCCCTCCATATCCCCTTACTCCTCTTGACATTTGGGGTCTGGCAGAAAAGCCGCTCCAAAGATCCAGCCAGAGTTCATTATAATTTTTTCTTTAAGCTACGACTTAAAAGTGCAAGCCCTGCAGCTTTGTGTATATATACATTCTGGTTTTGTGCTGCTCTCTTTTGAAAAGATATGGTGAGACGGAATGTCGCGGGTTCAATTTTTTCGATGGCATTTACTCGCCGCAAGCCGAAACCTTGTAGGTTATTTTGTATGACACAGCCTTGAAAAGCGCGACGCTCTGGCCAGATCGGAGTAAGCGATAACCTGTTTTGAAGGACACGAGATACTTTCAGTCAACACCTGGCTGAATGGGGGTGAGAGAAATGACAACAAGGCAAATATAGTGAACACGTCGGGTCTGAAAAGGGTATTTTTATACCTACTGGCCCCCGTAGCAGCGGATATACGAAAAGGATCCCAAATTCAAATAGCCTCCAAGGATGTGGTGGCGTGTTCAAATCCGGTTTTACACTGAACGACCTTTAATATTTTCTTTAAATGATAACCGGAATGTTAAGCATCTTAATAAGTGAAATTCTTATCTCTGGTGAACGTCTCATCTTAAGTCAATTAGTAGAATTATAGTGCATCAAAGTTTGCAGGTTTCCAATTTCATTTTTAGTTTGTACGGCTTGTAATGTTCAACTTTTAGGCAGTCAAACCATGCAATCGTTCAGTGTGAACACAACGTTAATAGTGCCCAGAAGAAAGCCCTAGGTTGACGTTGGCAGGTAGTGGGTTTATGATCACGGCCCTACGTCATATAGTAAAAGCGGGCAGGGTTGCCTTGGGCCCCCTTCCCTTCTTCGGGGACGGCTCAAATGACAAGTCATGCACACAGAAGGGCGCGTCAGGCAGGAGCCATCTGAGACCTTCTATTTGCGGAAGGTGGCCACCAATGGGGCGGCCAATGCAAAAGGATAGGGCGAATGATTCTTGCCTTCCTCATTTGTAGTCGTCGAGAACCACTGTCAACAGACCTCTGCTGGCCCCTGCTCGGGATGCCGCTACACAAGCTTACGTGATTACATAGTCCCCTTCCCATATTAATTTCCCCTCGAGTATCTGTCCTGCTGTTCCTCCGTGGGAAGGGAGATGTGTGGGTAGATTGCCAGGTTCCGAGCACTAGCTGAGTCCTGCCTGGTTGGTTGGAGGGTAGGATGCACTCAGGGATCTGCTGGTACTGGGGATCTATTATGGTGGCGGTAGTGATAGTAATGGGAGCGGTTACTCTTTAAATGTTTAGGGACTATTGTATTTTTCCAAACCATGACTCTTGTATTTGGAAAACTTTCATGTTTGGCATTGACAGAAAAAATATGCTATGTTATCAAATATGATAGTTGCAAAGATTTAGATATTTGTTTTTTCCGAACCATGATAATATCAATGGTTAGCTTGGCTTAAAATTTGATTACCCTCCTCATGTTAGGACAGATAAACACGCTCATTAAATATAAAGGTTTCGAGACTGGTCCGCTGAAATCACGGCTGTCTTGTCTCAATTTACAACCTATATCCTCCCTTGTACAGAGTAACCCCGCCACCCCTCTCGCCAGCCAGCATTGCTACCCTATACCTATCCCCCCAAAACCTAGGCCCCCGCAGCCTATACTTGGATTACAAGGGGCTTTGGGTGACCCCATGCCTGACACGGGTTGGTATAGGCTAATAACAAGAAGCCCGCGGGCTAAGGCTTAAAACTGAACCAAATCCATCCCTGAATGGGCCAGTGGCCCCTCCGCTGTGCGACCCTGTCGCGAATTTAGAGTAAGGACATCCCACCTGCGGAGTAATTAACTCTATACAGGGAACACCTAAGGTCCATTGAACAAAAGACAAGGCCCAACACCCGAAACCTCGACTTTGTCTGCCAATATGACCGTGCCCGTAGAGAGTCCTTAAGTCGCTTGAAGATCAGCTTTAAAAGAACTTAGGCAAATAGAAAAAGTCATTTAAGCCGCCGCTAGGAAATGGGGGACATAATTATTGGGAATTTTGCTGAAGAAGGCTTGAGGAATAGAGTGTTTGATAAGGCTTTTGGGCCTGTTGAATGTGGATGACTAACAGTCTATGTTTATATGCTATGCAGCATTGGGATATGGGCTTAAAACATAGGCTGTGATATAATTGGGACATGGGCTTAAAACTACGGAGACTATATCCATATGCATGCCTTTCATTGATAAAGACCTTTTAGCCACAGAGGGTGTTTTTATTAGTAACAATCATACTGATCGTTGGAGAAAAAGTAATTGTTTAGCATCTATTAGCATAATATTATATCCAAAACATGTTTTCTTTACAAAAATAAATAGATAAGCGTGTTAACCATTCTGCTCTTTTGGTTAGGGGAAAAATCCATCTTTAGAAAAAGACATTACAATTTGATAAAAAAAAAAAAACAGACGCAGTTAAACGCCGTTAAACGAAAACTCCCACACTGAGCCAAGGCCTTTTGGTTGGGTCCCTGCTTTCAGGTGTTGGTGTTGTCGGTGGTAAAATGGCCGTGGCCGGCCGTGTGACATATGTCAGTGGTGGGAGTGTGTAAAAGGACACGGCCACAGGCAGTCCCAGATACCTGTCTTGACACCCATCTATTAACGGCGCCCGTGTTCTCCGTTAAGGACGTCTTTCCTGGCCTTACCTCTTCTCCGATCCAGGCACCGCCGTTCTCAGACATGCATACATGTATGCACACACACATACACACATACACAGACACAGACACAGACACATACCACACAGACACACACACACATATCACACCACACACCACACACACACACACGCCACACACCACACACCACGTGCACACACGCACATACAGTCATGTACACACATTCAATTGCCTTGGGTGGCGACCAAAAAAGATACATGAATGAAAAATCTAACGAAAGTCATAATTCCGATATTTGCATTCGTAAAAGATTCATTATCGCTTATTTGGTAATTATTAATTTGTTTTTCCCACTTTTTCTAATTTCAAACTGTATCGGTACATTTAATGTCGTTCTAATGGATATTGGACAGTAGCATATACAAATACGTACTTTATAAACCTTGTTTCAATGTTCAAGAAATTTCGTGAACTTTTATGAAGATTTGTGAGCGTTTTCTGGACGTATAGGTTCGTGAAGGCCTATGCCATTCCCATGAATATTAGTGAAAGATTTTTGGCAGCTAGAATAATACGGCGAATTGGTCACTAACCAGCATATCATGATTCACGATTCACAAAGCATTGATCATAATATACTTATTAGTGACTGATTAACCTAAAATTGATGTAGGCTAAATATCTAGGCCTTTGCACTATTCATTTATTGGAAAGCTCAGACTGTAGGCTATGTTCAAAATACGGAGAAAATCATGTTTGTTCAAAACAATTGTATAGATAAGAAATGACACACACTGTCAAGAGCCGTGCAAAAAGATGGTAACAAAGAGTCAGGTATCTCAACATTTTTAAGGTCAAAGAACTAAACAAATGTGATGTGTGGCATGCTGACAAACGCAAAAGAATGTTTTTACATGGCAACCACCGACAAAATGCGAAGAGATGCTTTCCAGAAATAACCTTCCGACGAATTAAAAGATGCAAACGTCAACCTCCCATCATTCAAGCAAATGTATATTACCAGCGATGATATTTTACCACTTCAAGACAGTTACAAGCATGGGGTCAACATCTACAAAATTTCAATTTCGAAGTATGAATATTGCTATAAAAAACTGAGCGATAGCATTCATTTTTCCCTTGTCATATTCACAACAAAAAACTACGGGACCTACTTTCGGAAACACAATCTCCAAAAAAGAGAACATATCTGCCTGTCATACGTTAACATGCACCTGCAGCATTTCTTTTTTAAACCAGAGGCATTTCAGGAGGCAAGCTGAATCAACATAACGGTGTCTGTAGTGGCTGTCTAGGTTGGTTTACTTTTAGAAGTGTCCACTTGAGAGGAGGAAGGTGTCAGAGAGGTGTCGGGGGAGGTTGTCAGGGGCCGGGGGTCGGGGAGGGACATCTGTGGGAGCCAGATTAGTGAAGGCGACACAGGCCTTTGTGTCGGGACAAGTATCCAAACCTCTCCCGGGAGGGGTACCCACGGGGTCGGATAATGAGAAACGGGGAGAGGGACGGGGGCTTGGGGGATTGGGGGTTAGGGCAGAGGGGTGAGAGACAAGGTTTGGAGGGTTCAATGGATGGGATAGGAGGCTACTTGGATCCAAAAGGCTGTAACTTTAATGTTAACTTACCAGGAAGAACGGAGTCAATCTTTTAGTAAATCATTTGGTGGTGAGCAACGATCAAATCATGGAACATTTAATTTATTGCAGTCAACTACTTTTGGAAATTCATTTATTGTCAATAGTATTGCAAATCAATTGACTATTCATTGCAACACTTTTGGACAGAATATTTTTATTTGAGAAAATTAGGCGAACACTTACTCTAGAGTAGACATCATGATTGATTCTATTGATTTTAAAGATGCAGCCTTCCAACCCTGAATGCAGGGGACAGTTTGAAAAAATTAATGTTAATTGAAAAAGATAGTTGTAGTCATCCACTAGAAATGGTTGAAACGTTAGCACCCTGCAATGTACATATTTTATTTCAGTGCTGATTTTTCTACTGTCAAAACGGGCAATGACCTTAATACGTAAATATACACAATGATTCAATCCAAATTCAAATAAATAAGTATTGGTCAGCCAGGGACGGCGGCTAATATACAGAGTGGTCTAATTGTATCTAACCTGGTAACATTGAAGCCACGAGTGACCCCCACTGGGGGTGCGGGACTGTACAACTGGTGGACCGCGTCCGACCCTCGGCCAATTACCAGTTACAACGCAGGGGCAGGTCCAACATTAGAGGGCGTTACAGGGGTGGTGCCCCCAGGGACCCCTGGGACTCAGGCACACATAAAAATTAATCAGTCTGTCTCCATGCAGTCCAAGCAAAGCCAGCAGACCGATTCATATTGATCAGAAATTGAATTGATTATCAGCATTGTGTGGTTTGTTTGCCATCGAGGGACCATGGCCCGGTGGGGGGCCTTTTTAAGATTTTTCAGCAAGTAACAATGTTAGCCTTATCTTTTCAGATAGGGCCACGGGTTTGTGGCTTTGGTATTGATGGTGTAACGAAGCTTTCAACGCGGTTACCCATGGTTAGATCACTCGCTAAAACCACTCCCTCCCCTCTATACCTTCACACAAAAGCATTGCCCCCTCCCAAACCACAACAAAAAAGTGAACATCCTGTCCAAGACAGATAAGTCTCTGAATCCCCTCCCGATTCACCTAGACCTCACGGGATCGATACTAGAACTCTGGCAATAACACAAGATCGATGGAGCGTCCCATTATACATGCTCTACTTAATATTGCTTTGAATATTATCACTCTATTGATCAAGACGTCTAAAAGCCATGCAAGCGGAACTGGCCGTTTTTGACATTCACGCCCAGGTGAGTGGATACAAAGGCAGTCTTTGGGCTGTCGACCCGCCATCGATTGGGCTGTGGCCGTTGTCATAACGCCTCCCAACACTTGTAGGCGGTTATTGTTCGCTTCGGTTATTATGGAATGCATGCAAGTTTAATCTACGTCCAATCTATAGTATTCCCCCGGCGCGGCATGGCCTGGGCACGGGTGGCAATGACAGCGCCAGCTGGTCTGGTGCCCTGATGTCCCTATTGGACCCTTTGCGGTTGACCTTGTCCTAATCCTGTTTTTCCTCGATCTGTCCATTCCTGGTCCTTCTCTTATTAATTTGTCCGAACCCCGGCAATCCATTAATGTATGCATGAGTGGTGCCAACGTCGTCAGCTGGTGTGGTGTCCTGATGCTCCCTTTGGACCCTTTGCGGTTCACCTTGTCCTCATCCTGTTTTACCGCAATCTGTCCATTCCAGGCCTTTCCCTTATTACTCTGTCCAAACCCTGGTAATCCATTAATGTATGTCCATGAGTGGTGCGGATGGTACCAGCTGGTCTCGTGTCCTGATGCCCTTATTTGACCCTTAGGATTGACCTTGTCCTCATCCTCTTTTCACTCGATCTGTCCCTTCCTGGCCTTTGTCTTATTACTCTGTCCTATATATACGCTAGCAATCCATTTTATATGTATCTCCACACACAGTGACCCATATGACTATTTAATCTCATATCAACCTCAATCTATGCCTATAACTTCTGCATATATCTGTTCTTATTCTGTCCATCTCTGACAGTTCATTCCTACTCTAGACACACGACAGATAATGCTAAGCAAGTTTATCCCTGTCCATCTGTGTTTACTCGCTGCCATTCTCTTTTTTCTGTTAATTGTATGTAATCACTCCTTGTCTCTGACTACCCCCACTAATTTGCCTACAGAATGCACGACTACTGCTTCTATCCTATTCATCTGTCCATAACTATAGTGCAAACATTACTCTCCCCTTCTGTGGCTATCCCAATCCTTTTCAACCGAGCTTCCCAATTCGAATCCTGTCTTGGCAGTTTCAAACCTCTTTCCACTTCGCATGTCCCACAATGGCATGACACTCTTGCAAGAAGACAGAAGCGAGGAACGAGGAGAGAAAAGACTCACTTTTTTCCGTTGAGCAGCTCTCAAGTGCTCCAAACTCATTTCCGATCAAGCTGGGATCGTCCCATCTGGTAGAGGAGGACACACCAGTCGATCCGGGGCGTAATCACGAGCACGAAGACTGTTCCCCGATAAACAATAAAGATCCCACAGATAACGTTCTCATGGCCAGCCGTCTATGAGCTGCTCATACCGCCTTTGGTGGGAGAACAGCTCGCGAGTAGCAAAACTTATACTGGGCGATCTGCTCAGCAATACTTTAAGTTTAAATGGGAGATTTGATCAGGAGTAGTTAGAGTTTTACAGAGTGACTTGCTCACCACAAGTTAAATTTTTGATAGAAGATTGCTCAAAATTAGTATAGATTTTACTTGCAGATCTACTCACAACTAGCCAAGGCTTTACTGAGACCTGCTTGCCAAGTGGTACTCAAGTTATGCTCGGAGAGATGTGAATCGCTATTTTAGCTCATACCTTGGAGACAACCACATACTCATCCAATCTAACCAGAAGAAAACTTGAAAGTTCAGTCAATTCCTTACGGGAAAAACAGCACGCCGCTAGTTCAACTTCTGCTATATGAGAGCTACTCATCATAACTCCAACTCCTTAGGGGAGAGCAACTCTCCACTAGTTCATCTCCTACTGGGAGAACAGCTCTCCACTATAGTCTTGCTCCTACAGGGAGAAGAGCTGACCACTGGTGGTTCTATCCCAATACAGAATGCTACCCATCAACATAGTTGTTTAGGTCCACGGGGAGGATGTAGCAAGAGATATGCATCATCCTCCCCGACGAATGAGCAGTCTATATTACCATCGCTGCTTTACAATTAATGCCATGTCTACATGCATACTGTATTTTGTGACCACCAGAGGGTCCAAATCCCTGGGTGTCCCCTAATCAATGTCGACAGGAGAAATTGCATCAGAAAAGCGGACCGACGCCATTATGTTCCAAGAAGGACGGACGGCCTTTCTGATTGTCTCGTATCACAAGCTTCATATTGCCGCTCGTACTATGATATCCCACTGAGGCATGTGGCGATAATCCTAATCAGAATATCAACTTAATGGATTATCTCTATCCTGTGCCTCGGCATAGATTACAGTAATTCCGCCGATGCAACAACAGAGGGATTGCCACAACAGAAATCCCTATCGGGTTTACGGCTTGGAAACTCGGAGAGGGAAATATTTTCCTCTCTTTGGGGTTTTTCGTTGCCACGGGCCGAGTGCGCTGAACATTAGGCGAACCTGAAATAACGATTGTTATTGTCACAATATAGATTTGCCGCGCGAAAAAGGGGACGGACGCGTACCAGATAGAACTGAATCGATCGGGCTGGGGCGTTTGATAGTGTTTCGTTCTTGGCCGTATGAATTGTCTTGCTCCCTATTATACACTGGGGGCTTTGTCAATGTATTGATCCGTGCCCAGTGGATGAGGAATACGGCCAAGGCAAAAATGCTCCCAGCATTTTCTGCCTTTCGTCTGTATTCCAGGGCCTGAAGAATAGGCATAGGCAGTGGTCGTACATTCCGTAGGCAAGTCAGTGTGAAATGCCAAAGTAAACATTTACATCTGCAGAGCGGAAAAACCATATATACATTTTAGCATACCTCTATTGGCTATGGCAATATTTATAACTAGGTCAGTGTGTTCGTGCGATATGTGGAACCTTATATAAACCGTTGATGTTCAAAGACAATGATAAAAATATAGTATATGCAACCAATCTTGCCAATTTAATTATAATCATAAGGTGTATAAAAAATATGTCTATCTGCAGATCGCAAAAATATCAAAATCATCTTATCTTGCTAATACTCTTTGGTCATAGCTGGGTCAGAGTATTTGTATCAAAGAGACTGTGTGCATAAAATAATGCGAAAAGAAAGCGATAACAGCTTCCTTTCTAGGCCCACTGACCTCACTTCGCCTTAAAGGTTGGACCTCATTTGTCGGATAGGGGAGGGTGTAAAAGGATGACCTGATGTAATTCAGATCCTCCTGTGACCCCGGCATCTATGTCAACGTCCTTATTAGCTAAATTAAATTCGCCCAAGTCTTTGGGGTGCTTATTGCTTGCCCTCCCTGTCGACCTGCCATTAATTCTGCCTCGCTGACTTTTGGGACCCACATTAATTTTGCAGGACGTTAGTATTGGAGAAGTGGCCTAGTAAAGCAAATATGTGGCCAGCAATATGTGGACCCTCGCCCACCCTCGCCGACCCCCGCCCACCCCCGCCCACCCCCGCCCACTACCCGCCCTGGAATAATATTATATACCACAGTGACCTATATTTTGCTGGCCGTTCGATCTGTGTCAACACTGCACAGATATGTGCAATTTGCTTTGAACAAATGCCACCCTTTCGTGTTTCGCAATCCGTTATGAGGATTTTGTGCCCGGGGAATCATATGTATTATAGGAATTAGATCCAGTTCCAATATTGCCTGACAGGCATTGAATAATAAATGTATAGACATAACTGCGCACCCTTTAAAGAGCGGTATGAGAAATTCCTAAAATATCCCATGCGTCATGAGCATGTGTAGTTTCATACGTGCGTATTAATTTTATATAGATAAAACTTTGAAAGCCTAAGATCATAATCCACCCGCATCGTATTGTTATACAGCTTTTAAATTTTACCTGATCAATAGATGAAATTCAAAGCTCCCCTATATGAAGTATAAAGTCTTGTCGACCTATATTTGTACAGTGAAGGAGGCACTGTCAATGTTAAAAGCTGTCTGAGATAAAGATCTAGGATGTCTAGCCTGAAGGCTGGAATCCTGCCTTAAAGCATTTCACCAACGCCGACGTCACCTTGGATGATGGGTTTACGTATAGCTGCGGCGACTTAAGGATGTATTCCACTATCCAATTTGATTCGCGATTTTGCAAATCGCTAGCGGGAGTAAAATCGTCAAAGGGAGTTAAATAGTTAAATGCCAAAACATTTTTTATATAATTAGAAAGGATTTTATAGAGTGTTTTTTTATAATATGGTTGTAACATGGACGGGTTCCATAAATAATATTGCTAATGAGCATTTTGAAATTCCCAAATTTAAAATCACCATCAAAATCGCCGAGTGAAATGTAGACTTTAAACTATGCCCAATGTGGCAACCATAAATCGCCACCTAGGATCACAGCCACAATGGCCCAAGGCTAGGGCTATTGTGACTGCACATGGGGAGTCCCAAACAGTCTCAATCCCTGCCCCCTGACCACTCAGCCTTATCAAATGGCCTCCCAAAATTAACAGAGGGAACGGCAGAAATAGACGTGTCCCTTTGAATACTGTAATAACACGTTAGGTGATACATCTGGCCTAAAACGTCAACATATAATCTTATTCCCAAGTTACATATTCCCAGGCTTAAGTCAGCTGAGATGCATAACAAGGGCATTTAGCCGTAACTTAAATAAGTGCCGTTAGCTCAAACTACTTTGATCCTTTGGTATTTTTTCCCTCAAAGGAACCCCTTAAAAAGCCTTGCCCCATCCTCCACATCGATAAGTGTCCATTTGTTAGGTCGCTCTTTTATCTGAGGCACTTTTCTCAAGGGTAATAGGCTGGGCATAGACTCCAAGTCCACTCTACTACCTTTTGCCGGCGAAGAAATCGAAGAGCAATTTAGGCTTGCATTGGGTGTTACCGACCCACCGCTGGAGGGCCCAGTCCAGTCAGGTTGACTCCACAAATTAGTTTTGCCGCCAGCAGATAAACTGATTTGCCTAAATCAAGGTGCTTCTAAGGTGAGTGGTGACTCAGAATACGCCGGTTAATCCATGTTATACACCTTTTTCACGAGTTTGCGCAGTGGACCCTCCAATAGGCACCTTGTACCCAAAACCCCAGGCTCGGTTCTGTAAGAAACCATACCCAAAACCTTGCATCAGACATATATCCGATCGTGGGGTGTCACAGTAATGAAAAAGGTATAGCCCAACCACCACGTTTAGGGCAGTGTTAAAGTTTGTGAAACCATTCTTCCTGAGTGCAATTTAAGTAGAAATGAAAACGGGGCCGTGTGTGTAGGCTGTTGACTGGGTGACCTTTCTCACGTATCCCATTGTTGGGATACACCGTAAGGTCAGGCCGATTTAGCACCACTTTAGTCTGGTGGTTATTGTATTTCTTACACACTGTGTAAACCAATAGGCGTATACAGTAAAAGCCGTGCACGGTTATATGTAACCCAGGCTGTTTACACAAGACACCTAGACCCTGAGGCAATTACACCGTACCTTAGGGTAGATAGGTAGATAGGGCTGACAGTCACCAGGACAAGTTTCCTGGAAAATATACAACCCATAAATCAAACCCTTAGCTGTGGCTGCAAATTTACTGCCTAGATATATTTAGGTTATCTTTTTTCATTTTTTTATTCTTTTCGCAATATGATTTAACATTTACTATTGTATATAGGCCTATCTATTATTTGAGTGTGTATACTATTTTGTATAATATGATATAACATGTATGTCTATTATAGAAATAATTAATGATAAGTAAGTATGGCGATTATTAAAAAGACCACTTTATCTTTTTAATACTTTGCGATCGGTTATCGGGTTATCGAGTTTCAATCGCCTCTTTATCATGCAAAAATAGAACGTCATTGAAATTGGGTAATTTATGGCTGATAATTTACTATACCTAAGGAACAAATGTCAATTTAACAGGAAGGGTATTGTGGGAATCTAAAATGTGTTAATAATGTTTAGCACTCTTATAGGCTACACAGGGAATTAAATGCATTCTTATACCATATACAGATATACCATGCTGGGACTTTCTTTTGCAGCACACAAAGTAAAACCTCAGCTTTAATTAATATGAAAATGCCAATATCATGGGTACTTCAAGACTCAAAAGGGCAGTATTGTGACACTTCAGCGTTTATCAGATTATCATTACCACCAGTGACACGGCCACTGCCGCCTCGGGCTAGCCGAGGGTGGTAAGTAGTACATGAAATGTGTCTTTGACCCGGTGGCCTTTTATGTTAAATATCACCCGCCGCGGCTTGAACTCACACCCCTAGGTCTAAAGCCTGATTTCAACTAAGCGATTCCGACTGCCGCCAATTTGGAACTGTATTAAATTTTCTTTTTCCCAGTAAAATTGCAAAATACCATGAATCCCACATATCATTAGAAAGGGAATTATAATCCATTTCTACTGATATGTAATATGTATGTACTTAAACCATATTCCGACTGAAGATTTATGAAATCGGGAGTAAAATCGGCTAGTATAATACAGCCTTTAGTGGCAAGTATGGAGAATAGCATCCAGACAAACAAAGTAGTCCTAGCCACCAGAAGGGGGGTGTGGCTGGCTTTTGGAACAGCCCCACTCTCATCTGGCCTTAATGGTTAATAATTGTATCAATGTATTTTATCACGGGGTGGGGGCTAGCATAATGGCGGCCGTGATGAGTTAATCCGGGTCCTCAGCGGGCCACATGACCACGTGGTTTTGTGTATGAGGCCCTCCATTTAAGTGAGCATCTCCCTTATCCTCCATCTCTTTGTTCCCCTAAGCCTCCCTCCTAACACTCCGGTTACTCCATCTCAGGACTTTCCGAGTGTGATTATGCATCCATTGTTTACTAGCTATACGCTCAGCGACTGCGAGATTAGAACGCCAGACGGAGACTGCTTAAACTGTTCTAAAAATGATTGATTCAGAGAAGCTTCTCTGCAATATCCCTGGACGTGCGCGGTTCTTTTCCGGGCCGATTGGTGTTTAAGGCTAATTAGTTTTTTGCTCATTAGTTCTAAACAAACATAAAGGCGCCAGGTGCACGTGGCTAACCAGGACACGTGACCCTAACGCTGGCACCTGTCTGCCCTGCCCCCACCTGGCCGTTTTGGCGCGAAAATCCCCCCAACTGTCCGATTGTCGTCTGCTTCCCACTATAACCCGTATCATCTCACTGCGCACGCGCCAACTTTTATTCATGCGTGACCAGACATTGCTTAAGGCTGCCAAGTACCGTTATCCAAGACATTTTGTTGAAAAGCAAGAGTAATGTTTCTCCAGTTAAAGATCCGATCTTTCATTGGCATGTTGGTCCAGCTCGCTTTTTCACCACATTTTTTTCTGAACATTTTTCATTAAACGAAAACACGTGAAATGTGAAAACCATATTTTTTTTAGAATTATCCTGCCCTGCAAAGTATTGTTAATTCGAAATCATTCTGAAAGGCAGCATTTGGCCGAATCTTTACCAAAAACAAGCCTATGCCTGTTCCCTAATCAAGATGATTATTTCAACTCTACTGAAATATCACGAACACTTCACGTGGTACAATCTACTTGCTCGGCTCTCACTTTAGCATGTTTTTAAATAAAAACCAGGGAACTTTTTGGAAGTTGGCTTCTGAGTTTATCACGACCTGCTCGGTATTGATAGCTTTACCTGCACTGGAGCGGCTCTCAACCCATTAAGTAACATAACGAAACAACATGCGCCATTAGTCGGCTTACAGGTGTTAGCTCATTAAGTATGCAGAACACGTGATCCTACTGGGCACCCACTGTCCAACTCTCCAGGCCCGCCGTTCCATGTGAAACGCGATGTACTAATCATGCCTAAAGCAAATGTCACACTGACTTGTTTTGTCGCTCATTTTATCCCCCTTGTTCTCGTATCTCTGCCTCACCCGCCACCATCAACGTGTGATGTGTGTGGGTCTCCTTTGAGCAAAGCTCGCGTCTCTTATTCTTGGAAATGGTTCTCACGATATGCATTGTTACACAGACGCAGACACAGACACAGACACAGCCACAAACACACACATAGGATGAACAGGCACAGATGAACAAACACACAAACACACACACAGACACAAACACACACACACACACACACACACAAACCCACACACACACACACATACAAACACAAACACACACACAAACACACACACAAACACACTCATGCCTATTTGCAATTCCTTGGCTCGCAATGCCTCACGACTGTGGCATCGGCGGCTCTTAGGAAACAAATCTGGGGGGCTTGAATTGCATTGGAAATCAATCAGTAGGTGCGCCGTTCATCAGAATGGGCCGATCGCAATTCAGGGGCTTGATTCCCCTCCCCCCTGCCAGCCGACAGGGAGTCAGGAGACGGCGTCATCAATCAAGGCCCCAGAGAAAGGAGATAGATGGCCCGGGTCAGGCTGTTGGTTTAGGTAGATGGACACTGTGACCAGGCACATTGTATAGTTGTGACCAGGCACATTGTGTAGCTGTGACCCGGCACATTATGTAGTCCTGACCAGGCACATTGCAACCATTGTCGGTTAAACCGCTGCCACACTATCACACACACACACACACACACAAAACACACACACACACACAGAGAAAAATAAAGTTAGAATTCTATCTGGCAGATAGATGGGTCTAAGGAGTTGAGGCCACAATGGCCCTAAACTGGGGTGCTGGCGCTGGTTTTGGTGGAGGTGGTAGCGGGACTCACGCATGGACATTGATGTGAACTGAAAGCATGCAGATGTGGGACATGATGATAAGTGAATGACGTGTGTCGGGCCCGATAGAAATCTGCCGGGCCCGACGGCCGCGCCATATGTCACCCCTTCTGAATAGGATGGTAGCGTGCCGCGCCCGGCCGAGGGGTGGCAAGAGAGAGACAGAGAGAGTGGGAGGGAGGGGTTGTGGATTTAGGCTGAAGACTGGGAGGAGTAGAGAGGCGTCCAGGGTGTAGATTATGTGTGAAGTGAGGGATACAGGATTCAGGGAGAGCATGTGGAAAGATGTAGGGGTGGGAGGGAGAGATTGTAGGATGGGAGGAGACATTAGAGAGAAGAATTTGGAAAGGTGTTAAATGGACGGGGTCGGGGGGTTGGATGGGTTGGAAGGAGTGGAGGGTGAACGTGTGTTGAAGAGGAGAGGGCTGGGTTGTAGGTGCACTGTATGTGCATGAGAGGAATGAATGGTTTGGGAAGCACTCAAAGAAATATTGAAGAAAGGGCCAGGGAATTGGAGCATATTTAGAGTGTAAGCAGAAAAATCCTTACTAGGTTGAAAAGAGGATGGGGGATTTAATTAAAAATAAATCTTATAGAAATGAGATAAATGATAGCAGGATATAAAAGGATGGGGTTTAGGTTTGAAAGAATTGAAAGACAGCTACCCCTCCCACAACTGGATAACCATCTCATCCCAATAGCAGCAGCCGGGGCTGAAACTCCTATTGTACCATGTGCAAATAAGGTGCTATTCACCAAACTCCTCCCCGACTCACAATGAGCCATTACGTCAACGGAGCGATAACATTATAACTGTACCGTGAAAGGCAAGCTGGCTGTTATCACGCCCAGACCAGGCAACATCTGAACCGTGACCATCCAGGTCGCACCAGACAAACCCCCATGCCATGCAAAGGGGACAATCATCACCCCTTAATGACATTGTTCGCAAATGTTACTTTACATGCTACAGACGGGATGACATGGCACCTTTGGTACTCTCACGGGTAAAAGTCATGCACAGACCCTGTTTTATGGGCGTGGAGAATGCGCCAGAGGTGTCAGGACTTTCAGCCCCCCAGCCAGGTGAAGCAGATGCCTGGACTGATAAGGCACAATTACAGGATAAAAAACACACACTTACAGTGATAAAAAACACACACCCTAGCTGTATTATGGCCAAGGCCCAGGCAAGAGCAGAACGACAGGGTAGTTTAACAAACTGAAGACATATACAATTATAATACTTCTTGACAAAATAATCAGCAACTGCAGACATTGTGATTCAATGCCTTAGACCATATCCAACATGATATAGTTTGAAAGTAAGCAGAAACATTGGATTTGGTGGTAGAAAAGGGACTTATAGTAATGCATCTTTTCGCGTCACGTTGCACTGTGGTACGGTGAATTTGAAATTTAGATGACTATGGATTTTGTAAATAAATATAATACAGTGTATCTATTCCTGGCTGCGACGATCAATTTACTAACAAGTAGGTTATGGTGACTTTATTGGTCGTTTTAGCCGGCGAGAATCTTCAGTTGACACATAAATTAACCTATTTGTTTAACAGATACTCATTATAACAGGAAGTATTTAAAACTAATTGCGCCCTTCCTCACAGGTCCAAGAGAAGAAAAAAAGGAAAAACCTTGAGCACACTGTTAGTTAGTTATACTTTAACAGCGTGATATGTATTTTGAAACACTAATATTGAATATGACGAATGATATATGGCTTTCATAATCTTCAGTGGATTGGAGGAACTCTTAGGAGTGTCCTATACTCAGAAGGCCAATACATACAAATTGTGCACAACTCGAAGCTAGTAAAGGTGATACAAATCTTCAAAGGATATTCGGTCTGGTTCTCTCTTGAACCTTTAGTAGACTTTTCAGTTCAAAAGGCTTTACATTCATCGGCGTCTAATTTGCATGTTGGGATGTAGTGGTTACCCATTCCTAATGTAAGTCAAGCAATTACGTTCACGCCTTAATTAGCTTTTAATCAATCTGTGACACACGGAGAATAGTGGGCTTATCCGTAAGCCTCCGGGGGATTTCCCAGTATAGGGATTTTGTTATGTAAGCTAATCCTGCATACTATTTCACACATGTTTGGTGAAATAGCTCACATACAACTATTTCTGGTTACATTTAAATACGGTTTAATTGGAATAAGGACATCTTATTTGGAGCAGGCATCGCACTTAAGATGGTAACTTACCTTTGTAAACGTTATTCTATTTAAACCTTTAAAAGTTACAACCATGTTTTATTTTCAATAATTTTTGTATTTTCAATCTTTAAGTCAACCAATAGGCGTGTCGCACTGCTGTCCAACACGCATACTCCTTTACACTGAGAATAGAACTCATGTACTTGAAGTTGGCCCAGGAAATGCATGCGTGCCATATAGAACACCAAGCCACTCCTCCAGCATTGAGAAGCCAGGCGAATTGGATCAAAGCTGCTACATGCCCTGCGCCGTGCTTTCTTCCCCATTCCAGCCATGTTTAATTTAATGAAACGTGTTCACGCCTAGCAGGCCTGCAGACAATTAGAACCGGCCAGGTCTCGGCTAGCCTGCAGGATCCTGCACGCCGCGAGATCTGTACGAGTAATCAGAGCGTATTGTCTGCAGGAGTGTCGCCTGCGGAAACATTTGTCGAAACGCCTCGCGGACGTTCTGGGGCAAGTTTAGAACTCCAGTCTGGGGATTAATACCCATGGCGTTTATTGCTGCCAATCACAATAATTTGTCGAGGAGAGGCCCAGCATATGGTATGCGATGCTTGAAGGTTTAGACCAGGCACGTAAATTAAATTCAAGTCGCAAGCCGCGCCTGTTGGCTGGTAAGCCTTGTTCACACGCAAAGATTTAGGGTTGAGTTTTATTGCCAGCGATTTGAAATCGCCGGCAATATTAGATTAAAATCTTTCAATGTGATTGCACTTCATAGGTGATGGAAATGTTACGGCAGGTGGCGAAGATTACACATGGTCAATGAACATTATAGATTGACTATTACCCTGTGTTGGTTTGCACTGACATTTCGAAATGGCATGCACCTTGTCAGTAAAGTGCGTGGTTTTAAATCCCCTTTTGTAAAAAGTGAGCAAAATATGGAATTTGCGGTCATTATCTCCCATCTGCGGTTCGCTTTTTGCCTTCTATCTCGCAAATCCGCTTGATTTTATAAAAAAGGACCTTTAAAGCTGAAAGCCAAAATTCAATTCGGATCAGCGCAGATTTAGCGATCGAACACGCCTTTGCCATAATGATAAGTCCCCGAACCAATTTATTTTCTTTTGCAGATAAAGTATGCAACATATTGCCTGCGCCACAACACTAATACGCCGGAGCCTTTTATTCGGCTTTCAGAGCATGTTGACTAAATTTGTTGGGTGCCAGGGCTGAGATGGATTATCCCTTTATCTCATAATCCTATGCGGCGACTTGCCCGTAATTGATTGGTTCTCCAGCACCTAAACACCAGGGTAAATGGCCCTAAAGTAGCGGGTGGTGAGTTGTATATAAATGCAAATATATGTAATGTGAGGCGGCAGACGGTGGGAATATGTGTCATGCTGCCTGAAGGTCCTATTACACTACACGACATGAGCTGCGACGTGGCTGCGACATGACCGTCATAATAATTATTATGCATATGACTGTATTGTGGTCGTGTTGTATGCTGCTGACTGTGATGCCAGTTTTATCGCACTAGTTTAATCGGGTAATAGTGGCAGTGGGATCCGACATAAAAGTCCTATGATTGTTCTTTTTATCACATACATGTTCTAGAAGATGACATTGTCATGGGGCGTATCTAAAGCCACAATAATCATTTGATATGTTTAATAATGCCGTAGATATAATCTGCAAATGCCTTGAATTTGCAGTCCATGTCGTTCATCACATGTTGCAGGGAATATTATTTCAAACAGACAAAAGCTTTGGAAACTTCAGGGTACAGTGTAATACCATAAATATTGAGATTAGGCTACCGTAATGCTGTGATATACACATACAATGTACACAGACTGTCACCTCCTCTTGCGATACCAAATAATGTCATCGTGCGACATGATCCTCATATCGTAGGCAGTTTTTATCGTGCAGAGTAATAAGGGCCTTAGTGGCTATACATAAGGCTTGCAAAAGCTTGTTCCGGACATCCGCCCTCTCTGTGGTTATATTAGTCCACGTGGATATTGTCCCTGCTATGCAGCCTGACCTCGAAATTAAATTAGGCCGTTTATGATATGGGGTGGTATTAGGGCTCTCCCCACTACCCCCTTATTATTGACAATTACATAGAATGATCGGTCCTGGTCGGTGGATTGTGAATGGTAGGCCTGTTTAACCGGGTGTCCAAGGACACTTGTATTGCCAATGGCCTTAGTGGGATATTCATGTAATCATAATAATCGGTAATCGTTAAGCAACGTCGCTAGTTAGTGCTCTTCCAGTTGTGGATAGAAGATAACATTAATGTTTTATATTGAGATGAAGGATACAACATCATCATTCATTAATAAATTCAATGATGTATACATATAAGATATGTATGTGCCTATATGTATATACACATGTATATCTTAATTTATACATAATACATCTAATATATAATAATAGGCCCTATATCAATAAACTGATAAAAGTTGGGTATAATCAAGCTTTACACAACAATACCCAGGCTTCCAAATGTCTGTCAGTACAACTGCAATACAGTTTCATTTTTAACCACAAGTTTACAATGTGAATTCACTCCACGCCAGAGATAGGCATCATCTAAATCTATGATCTCGGAGTAAGGCACTAAACCCAAGCTCCTAAATGTCAAATCCATATTACAACACCCATAGAAATACCACATTCATGCGCCAGGGCCGTCCGAGTTTCCGGTATCACCCTACTGTACCTTTTTACCTATTAGTACCTCACGCGAACCTCCGCCAACAAAAAAGATCGATCCTGCGGCAGGCAGTCAGTGTCCGTATCAATTTTTAATGCAGTTTGAGCTTTATGAGCAGATTGGCTCTAACTCTGCTCACATGGAACCATGTCTGGCTGGGTGATATATGTACATACTCTATAGAGTGCTATATGCGGATTGAATTTGCAGCTTGCAGATGGCAACACACGAACTCGATCACTGGCGGGATTATATAAATCTTCCGTTAGTCTTTTATTGAGGACATTTTCTATGCAAAACGTACACGATTGCAGTGCATAAATTTGGTGTAGTGTCTTATTGTTGATGATAATTATTATCATGGTGTTAAATATTGGCCTACCTTTATGTTCTTTTGGCTGTAGCCATTCAAGAATTGTTACAGCTACAAATAGCTCAACAACGAAAGATTGCCCTCAAAATGATTAACAGAAACAAGGATGTAAGGCTACATTTAAAATTCTATGGATTACTCCTCACTTACCCCTTCTCACCCTTTACTTATCAAACTGTGTACACTTTATAGTGTAGCATCTTCAAGCCAGTTTTCACGGAATTTGTGTCAATAACGTGCAATATAAGAGTGTGTTAGTGTAACTATTGTATAGTAACAACAGGGGACACTCAATTCAGCGGACACTTTAGCATGCCACACCTGCCTCCCCGACAATTGCCTACCACACAGAGGCCGTTACACGCTTGTGTTTATGGATCAGCCGGCGCGAAAAGACTCAATTGTTTTATTGCTCAGAACTGCTCAACACAAAAGGAGCAGCTCATTCTTATTGTGGTATCGCCCGAGGCAGATGTATTCCCGCTTTAAATTTGAATAAGTGATAGAGATAGCTCGTTAGTATGCCAAGACCAGAAGTGAAAAAAAACACCACCTCTTTTTTCTCTCCCCTTGCCTATTCCCATAGATTACCACCGCCTTACGCTATTGGAGTCTCTTTGGTATGATAAAACTCGGGTGAAAAAAACACATGGGTGTCGGGGAATGGGGCTATATTTTAACGTCGAACACATTGTTATGCAGTTTGACGTATGTCATGTGTCTTTTAATGTAAAAAAGATGCGTCCATCACGGAATGTGACAAGCCTTATTGAATAGGGTAAATAGCTGGGTGGGCTTTGGTGGCCAAGGCCTTCTTTTCTGGCACGCTATACTCCAATATAGGAGAATGCCAGGCGGCAGGCGTGACCGATTTAATAAACAATTTCTATTGGGACCCATTAAGCTGTGGCCGATTATCATTCTACGGGAATTCCCCAAGCGAGGCCTTGATGGATGTATTGAGAATGAAAGGAAATAAAGCAATCATTCATTATGTAACGGGTGTATGTAAATGGCTTGTGTGTGGCGTTGGTGTCAGTGTATATAGGTGGTGGGAAAGTGTGTCATACCTTTTAAAGGCCACCTATGATGATGATGCTTCCAAGTTTAATTCATGCTCCGAACCAAGCCATGCCATGTTACTTTTAGATCAGAATTCATAGTACAATGATTGCAGACAAATATAGAGATTTAAATCTGGTAATTGTAAAGTAAAGTTTTTAGAGATCTAAAAGTTATTTTCTGAATTTGTTGCCAACACAAATACAACAATTATCTTCCCATGCGATTTTTTGTTAAAATAAACAGTTATTTCCCAATTTCTAAATCAACTTTAGGGCTTTAGGGGAGTTCCCTCGAACATTATTCAGCAATCCGGCCGAGCCACTTAGAGCCTGGCAAATATCATAATTAAAAGGATTGCTTCTCTAATGAGCTTTTCATAACCAACATCTTCGAGGTCGTGTCTACCTATTAGAGATGCAATTTGCCTGTGATTGAATTAAACATTTTACCCCGTGCCGCTATGATTAAACCATCAGGGCCGTGCACCTGGTGGTGGGCAAATGCCTCCAGCAACCAGCTTCTTCTTAAGGCTGTATTGCACAAGGCGATTTTATTCCCGATTTCCAGAAATTTAATCATATAAGTGTTATATATAATGAGAAATGGTTATCTAATAGCTTTCAAACGATTTGTAGGATGTATGTTGGTTTGCTATATTATTGGAGAAATGTTATAAATTACCAAATAATTGCTAGTCAGAATCGCCTACTGTAACATAAACCTTATTCCTCCAGTAAGGGGCTTCACAACACACGAAATGGGTCAGAGGACGAGCGCCACACATTGCAGGCTTCCTGGCTTGGCAAAGATAATCCCATTTCACAACAGACCGATCGCGCTTAGCGTATTTGTCTAATTATCCGAGATCAATTTCCTAATTAGATCATCCCCACCCTGGCCGAGCCTGCCTGGGTCAATTGGCGCAGTCAGGCGGAACGGCCCTGGAGAAGCCGGCAATGGGCAGGGCAATGGGCGGCCATGTACTTTGTGCTAATGATCCACTGCCGACCCGGACGTAAATCATGTTAGAGGTGTGGGCGCCGATCTCCGCGCCGGGCCTAATGTGATGACCTCAGTCGGCGGCAATGTCTCATCATGTTTGTCTGGGTCCTGCCGACAAATACTCGCCGACGGGTTTTATCACCATCCCGGCCCTACCTGCCACCGCCGCCACCGCCGCCACTCACCTCCTCCAGGGTTGGTTCTCTTGCTTAAGGTTAACGTTGGGGCCTACTTTGCGATTAGTAATTTGCTTTACAATTTGCTGGTTTGTGTATGTTTCTTACATACGAACAGAGCAGAAATCTTATATACATTCACTGTTACAATAGCTCCGGCTCCACTGCCCGACGATCGAGTTGAGTTGAGTTGAGTTGGACTCAGTCTCATAGTGGAGCCGGTATTACGACTGGAATTGTAGCTATTTGCTACGACTGAATCGTCGGGTCCTACATGTTGAGTTGTTGAAGATGTACGACTGAATCATCGGGTCTTAGGGGTGTGTGCAGTAGATAAGCATATAATATAATATAGCCTTGGTACTATGACAGTCGAGTTGCATCCTATGGCATGGTAGAGTTTTGAGCTAAGACCAGACTGTCGCAGGCTCTGGCGCCTCTATAGGAGCTAAGACAATCGAGTTGAGTTGAGTTGGGCAGTGGAGCCGGGCCTTTGCTGGTCGCATAGCTGGTGATAGGGTACTCACCGCTAATATATCGAGTAGAATAGGAACATCCTTAATTTTACTACGCGGCTGATTGTTGTGAGAATGTCGTAAAAACGCACCATTTAAAATGATCAATTAATTTTAACTCAGATAATTATATCAAGCAGTTTTCAATACAAAAATTAGGAATTGCTGGTAACTGACTGAAAATAAATGTTTATGACAATAGTTATTTTGCCAATTAAGTATTATCATGGCTATCACATACATGTATCATCTCATCAAACAATCATGTCGCCATAAAAATGTAGTAGAATCAACAACATGTGACCCTCCCCCTGTTTATATATCAATAACTACCAAAATTATTATTTTTACATATATGTCTGTGAAACCCTAATGGCAACCCGAAACATGGCTGGCCTGAGCCTAGTGCATTTAAATGCACGAAGTCTACTGAAAAATAAAGAAAACATACTGTTGGAGCTGGGACATTTTGATATTATTGGTATAACAGAGACGTGGTTGACTGGACATATACCTGATGCCGTCCTAGATCATCATGGCTACACTTTTGTGCGCCAAGATCGATCAACCGTAAGAGCTAATAGCTCCCACTCCGTAAAAAAAGGGGGGGGACTCATCCTTTATGTCCACTCACGACTGGCTCCATATATATCCCTAATGCATTCCATATCTAAATGTGATTTAAACAGTGAAGAACTATGGGTTGAACTAAATAAACCAGGACGTAAAAAATTGACGATAGGTCTCGTCTATAGGCCGCCTAGCGGCAATATCGGAGACTTTATTGAAAATATCGATAATGTTCTCTCTGACGTTATCGGAATCGGTAATGTCAGGGGTAAAGAAGTGGTTCTGATGGGTGATGTCAATATTGATTACTCCTCCAATAAGGACCCGGGACGTACTAAGTTGAAAGAGATAGAGTCAAAATTTAATATTCGGCAAATAATTAAAGGCTATACCCGAGTAACAAACCATAGTCGTAGTTTAATTGACCTAATTTACACCACTATCCCTGAAGTATTAATTACCAGTAGCGGTTGCATGGATATCTCGATATCTGACCATGTGCCTGTATTCCTAATTCGAAAGAAAAAACGAGAGCCCCATACAAGGGAACAAGTGAGGCTGAGGAGTGCTAGCTTATACAGCTATGATCGATTCGAGTGTCTATTACTTGATGACTATAGATGGTGTGAATATTGGCAACCTGGCAAAAATATGAATCAACTATGGGATATCATGCGAATTATTATTCGTGATAACCTTGATTTATTATGTCCCCAAAAAGTTATACGACTTAGAATAGACCAACCTGCATGGTTTGATGCTGAGCTCGTACAGGCAATTGCATACAAAAATAAATGCTATAAAAAGGCTAAGAAGGGTGGTCATGGTAGAGACTGGGAGGAGCTGAAGAATTGTAGAACACATGTCCGTAGATTGATTACCGTGAAACGTAGGTCCTATGTAACTGGTAAACTAAAAGAGCACAGAAATTGCCCAAATAAGTTCTGGAAAGAACTAAATAGAAATATTAAATTTGGCAAAAACAAAAAAAGTGGCGCCTGTGATCGGATCAAATCTGGTGAAACTCTCCTAACAGGTCAGGATGCTGCAAATTTTGCGAATGAACATTACGCGTCTGTAGGTGGTAATTTAGCAACCAAATTTACAACTACATGGTCACCTGGAGCACACTTTGACAAACTCGGCCCAATAAGGAAAAAATTAACATTTAACTTTGTTGGAATGTCTGAGGTTAGACATTTGATTAAATCCCTTAGCTCTGTTAAATCCTCATATGTTGAAAATATTAATATGTCCTACCTCAAAGACGCCCTAACTATTTGTATAGTTGAGTTCACGTATTTAATAAACGAATGTCTTCTCACTGCAACAATGCCACTGGACTGGGCAACCGGTACAATAACACCTGTCCCAAAGGGAGTGCCCTCGCTAAATATTGCAAACTACCGACCAATATCTGTCCTACCCGCCCCCAGTAAGATACTAGAAAGGGTTGTATACAATCAGTTGGTATACTACCTTGAAAGCCATTGCCTACTTGACCACCGGCAACATGGGTTTAGAAAAGACCACAGCACCTCAACCGCTATCTTCGATTTCACAAAATACCTTTATGATAACCTAGATTCCAAAAAATATGTTTGCTGTGTATACATAGACTACAGTAAAGCTTTTGATACTTTAGACCATAATATCCTATGCAAGAAATTAAGTGCTTATGGACTATCTGACCCAGTAATAAACTTCTGTGAATACTACCTGAAAAACCGAAAACAATGTACCAAATTAAACAATAATATGTCAAGCCATCGAACAATTACATATGGGGTACCCCAGGGCTCAATATTGGGCCCACTCTTCTTTATACTGTATGTTAATGACCTTCTCTACCTATTTGATTAAATAAATGGGCCGAAGCTAATGCTGTATGCCGATGACACCGTAATATACTATGCAGACCTTAATGCCACCCATGCCTGTGCAAAGATTTCGGAAGGACTGGTAAAACTAAGTGAATGGTGTTCCCTTAATAAGTTAACTATAAACACCCAAAAAACCAAGAACATGATCTTTGCGCCGATTGGCAGTAGCTGTGATATCCCGACGATCTATCTGGATGGGGAAGTACTAGAGCGAGTGCATCATTATTGCTACCTCGGAGTTACCATTGATGATAAGTTATATTTTGACCAATTTATCAGGGAAAAGTATAACAAAATGAATGCCCGGCTAATACAGCTAGGAATTATGCGGAAATACATTACTAATACAACTGCCAGCCTGGTATATAAACAAATGATAGTCCCTATTTATGACTATGCCAGTTTCATGATTGGGAGTGGTCCAAAATCCCAGATAGATCGACTAGATAAGCTACAGGAGAAGGCCATTAAAACTATTGATCGGAGTGTTAATATACATAAGGATTATGTGGCTACATGTAACTATTACAAGATTATGTCATTAACCCAGCGTCGTAATGTTCAGCACTGTGCTATCATGTATCGTTTGAGCAATAATTCCACGATTATTGATTCTGTAAGGCCGAGAATACACTTGCGAAGCCACCGGAAAGTTAAGTTTTTGAAACAAAAACAGAAATACACTAGAATAGAAAAGAGCCCCATGGCCAGAGGAGTCAGGCTCTGGGATAGGATCCCAATCCCGGTACAACGAGCCACAACTAAATTTAAGTTTAAGAATTGTATTTTGAAGATACCACTTGACTGAATTGACGACTGGAGGCTATGCAA
This sequence comes from Lepidonotus clava, assembly GCA_936440205.1. Lineage (NCBI taxonomy): Eukaryota > Metazoa > Annelida > Polychaeta > Phyllodocida > Polynoidae > Lepidonotus > Lepidonotus clava. The sequence continues at coordinate 42,660,881 of OW387134.1, forward strand.
AGTATTTGAAAACCAAATATACATGAGTGTGTGTCTGATTCATCTCATCTCATTAAGCCATTATCATCACTTATTATATTCACTTTTCAACTCTCTCGTTATACCAATTTCTAACCTTAAAATATCGCCGACTTGAAAAACATGTACTACGTGAAGTTCGGATCAATAAACAAAAACAAAAAAAAAAAAAAAAAAAAAAAAAAATGTATTAGCACGATGAATCACAAGAAAATGCTGTATCCAAGCTATCGAACGCATTCATCACATAGTTGCATCCCACCCTAAATCTCCCACTCTAAAGCCGAGCAGGATTCCTGTACTAGCCCAATCCAGACTCCATTTGTCTCGTTGCGCACAGAATACATTGCCCGGGGGTTAGAGGGTGTTTTCATTAGGTTAGACTGGACGTGTGGCATCCGGGCTGGGGCCGACGGAATCTGGCGAATGGGTGAGGCTTGGGGAGATGGCTTCACCGGCCTCTCACTAAATCTGTCAGATCCAGGCTTGGTGCGGCCTGTAGTGGGCATTCCTGGGGTGCACCCATGACCCTCAGCCATGCCCATAACACAAAAGGGGTGCACCCATGACCCTTGGCTGTCCCCTATAACACGTAAGGTATTACCTGTACATTGGTTGATGTGTTTTAGGGACGTCCCCTGCGGGGTCTTTTGTCAAAGGGTTTGTCTTTGTAGTGGCATTCCAGGCTCGTGTCTACGCGAGGGACATGTATAGCAAAGCGCTCGCGCTTTTGGATTCAATGGGAAAATCAATCAATCGCTAGGGTCTGAGGCCCTCTGGGTGATAGTAGTGATCCCGACCACGGGATCTCTTGGGACGTTACGAATACGTAGCATGCAGACTCAGTTATTCATCCATTTGCTCGAAATTGGTTCAAAATCATTATCAATTATTATTATATTTCTAGCGATTCCATGATATTCAAATTAGCGAGTAATAGGAATGGGTGGCATAGGCCTACTCATTATTCCTTTGAGATACTATTAGGAAGAGACCGATTTCAATTGTTTAAAGCCCTCATTTTTGTAAGAAATATTTTATCCTAATTCCTTAAGCAAACATTAGATTTTGCAAACAAATTATCCCTGCTATCATATGAAACCCACCCGATCCTCAATAGGCCAGTTTGTATTCTGAAACCCAGGGACATCCACTAAACAGTTGCGGATCAAGAGCACCAGCAATGGAAACCCTGCCCAGGGCTTAGACGGACGGCTGGCCGACCGGTCTATGGACAAATAACAGACTCTTAGAGCCGGGGATCGTTGAATGTACTACCACCGCCGGCCCGGGCCCACCGCCCTTCGGTCACTCCAGGGGGACGAAGGGCTTCTGGAGGTCATCAATTTCTGACCGGTGGTTGGGGGCAGCAGGAGGCGGAAGGCCGGTCAGTGTTGGTCAGTGAGTGGTCAGCCTGTGGTCAGTGGGCGGTATCGGCATCCTGTAGGTTACTGAGGGCACTGGGTGCAGCGCTTTGGACACGCAGATCCGGGTGTTAGGCCTAATGTTAAAATTGGTTGGAGGTTTAGTTGTTCATTATTGATTACAAGGTCACGTTTCGGACCGTGTTTCTGAAATCTTAAATCCATTAAACACACGTGATACCACATAGTATCCTTTGACTATTTAAGAATTATTGTTCAGACAAAACTAAGTCAGTGTATATTACAGCTTTTAATATAAACTGCTGGACAGAAAATCACCCGGTAAATCTGTCATAATGATTTAAATATAATCAATTCACATGTCAAAGGAATGTTTGAGTCCACAGTCGGCTAGCCATACAGCGGTCAAGCTGGGTCATAATGCAAGCAAAGTATTGATCGTCCCACCACTGACCACCACCCCCCTCCACTGACCACCCCCAACCCCACCACTTGACCCCGACCTGTTTGTAGGTCCGATCCCCCACCACCACCACCCACCACCCTACACCACCACCCACACCACCACCACCCACCACCCCCACCGACAATGACAGAGTAGTTCTCTGTCAGGACCATAGGTGTCACCACCACCGAGTCACGTGACTGGGGCCGGTTGCGCGCGCAGGCGGAACCTCCAAACAGTACCGCAGGCAGATGGGGCCTGTGATGTAGCACCGAAGGGGAGGGGGGAGGGGGTAGGGGGTCACAGGGGGCTCTATAACATCATCAGAAGAGGGGGGAAAGGGAGGCCCAGCGGTCTAGTTCTTGATGTTTTAATACTTTATAGGCCATTGTTGGTTCTAGTTCACCCTTTGTGAGAATACAGAACTGAAATGTATATTCTATTGGCTGGTGTCTATTCGTGATTCCAGAATCATGGGTAATGTATTATGTAAAGCGAAGTCGTGAGATGCGACAGGAATAATTTCCAAAGCCCTAGCCTTCCTAACTTCTATTGCGTGTTCATATAAATGTATGACATATATTATGAATAAGATATGTGCCGCATATAAAGGCTTTCTTCATGTTAAATAAATCACAGATAAACCTTTTCCCAGAAGTCCATGTCTGGCAGTGGAATACTGCATTCTACATCTATTTGATGAATCACATTTGGCCGTGACAGGTCTACATACGTAGCTGTAGAACGTAGTCTAAACTGCTTGAATAATTAAAGGCTTTGCTGCAGCAGATTGCAGACTCTGCGCACATCATTACTGTATCAAAGTGCACTCCGGTTACCACACAGACATTCCCCTTGAAATGTGCCGTGTCCTTTGCAAATATGCTGTGGCATTTTTCAATGCTCCCCTTATTATCCACCTATCCAAATGTGTTGTCACATTTCAAAAGCATGCATCCCCTAATGTAGACTTGGTGTAATTAAGTAGTGTAGCATAGTGCTATCTTTTCTATGTGCCCTATACGTACGGTGTATATTGTTGCACTGCAATGCATTGGTGTACAGCATAATCATTAAGCATACTTGTGTATGGATATATACGATTATCTAATATATATTACTTTATTTTTTCACAGAACCCAGATGCAAGTTCCCAAAGGAATGGAAAGGCCGATGGCACCAAGGAGGTCTAGGGGAGATAAATATTCGACAAAACAGTATAAGCCGTAAAGGAATTTGTTGGGAGCACCATAGAGATTATTACCTTGTCAAAAATAGGTGAGTCTTATCTTACTTTCCATGTACTACTGGCCCATTTTCTTTGTTGTTTCCAGTAAGGACGCTATCATAATTGCTTTGCTATATCTACTTGGAATGGCCCTTTGATTGTACGTGATAGCATTTGCCGCTACCGATTGAATGGCCCTTACTCCACAGAACCCCATTAAATCAGCTGACATTCCTGACCTAACTGTGTAGATATTTGGAGTTTATCCCTTTCAGATAAAGTGTGTAACCGCAGCTGCCACATTGATTTTTATACACCCGTTCACTCCCTCAGAATATATAGCTTAACGAACTTGCCCTCGTATACAATGGATCCAGTATTTCATGATCTCATTAGATTTCCATAAACCCCTGAGGCTGACATTGAATATAGGGTGTCTTCATTGAATTGCGTGTGATATAAAGATGTGGAGTACTTAAGTGCGTACCGGCTATATATTATTACACAAAAGCAGTATGGGCAGGCTCCCACCCCAACCCGTTTTCCTCTCCTCAAAACGTATTACCATAATGTTGAAAGTACTCGTATCCCCGACGTGGCCTGCATATCATATGAACTCTATTTACATCACAGCCGACCCTGACAAAATCCACCCGAGCCTAAATCAACAAAATATTTCTTATATCTCTGAAAGAAATCCTTGAAATGTATTCAGGCCGGACAAACACTCTTTTTCCCCGGTTCCAAGATACAACTGGGGGCTTGTGATGGGACGGAAAAAATGGAGCCAAATGGGGAGGTTGATGAGATGGGATTGCTTGTAAGGGACCTACTCGAGGTAGTTTCTAAGGAAGATGGGGCTCGGCTGCGTGTCATGAATATGTCCCTGCGCCAGAGGACCCTAGGTAAACTAACTCCCATCCGACGCACTTTCTAATTATTCCAGCGCCAGACAGACTCAGTTTGCTCACTGATAATACCCTCAAGTTGGTTGGGGCGCCGTGTTTCCGAGAGGGACGAAGGGTCTAATTGCTTTCACAAGTATGATTGACTAAATTCATGAAGCAGGGCCGAGTCTTTGATGAAGTGGGCCGCATTGGTAATGTCACCTTAGCGGAGGGGTTAATAAAGAGCTCGCGAGCAGCTCATTGCCTTGAGTATACAATAGACATGTCTGAGCCTTCTCCATGGCAACCGAATGCTCATTGCATACAATAGGCATGTTCTAATAATACGTTCTCTATGGAAAGGACATTTCCAATACGTACAATAGGCATATTCCTATAGCCTTTTCTGTGAGTGGGGCCTGCATTTTGCACAGGACAAACTATAGACTTGGTTTACAGCAGACTTGAAAATGGCAATCTCATTGCACACAAAGTAAATAAGAAAGTTGCATTAGTGTATCATAGTATTTACTTGTGTTTTTTTGTATCATAGTTTATTAAAAGATAGACACTCATAGCGCTATCTATACAGCATACCTGCACCTTATACAGACAATGTTAAGCACCGTTTCTACTACCCAGAAAGGAGACCACAAAGGGCACTTTTTCCATTTCCTATTCTGTGGAACTGCTCGTCAGATAAAAAGTCCATACTATAGGATAATTTAGTCTAAACGAGTTGCTCATTTCAAGGAGTATACTATGGACATGTTAGTTGCCGTCTCTAGCTCATATTGTATACAATGCATAGCTGGCTTTTGCTAAATACACTCAGTATTAGGATCTAACAGTCTGGGTTTAATATGGTGGGAAACTGGAAATTAGTATTCATCCCATACCCTCTCCACGGTGGGAACAGCCTATGGCAGATGACAGGCCCTTGAACTCATTGAAAAAAGCTACTCATCTAAGATATGTCTCTACAGGGCAATCTCCCCACGGTAATTGGCGTACAGGAGGGCGGTTCGGCTATCACTGAAGAATTGGATTTTCATTTTAATTGGAAAAATCTCAGATTCACACCACCTTCTCTGTGTATGAGCGTGGGAGTTGGGCCATCCCCATCCAACCCCCCATTGTACCAATGTGACATCCTCTCCTCCATGAATGCTTTGATAATGTGGTTTGTATTCATGACAAGGAATCACGGAGGGGAAAAGCTTGGTGGGCGTGTTTTTAGAGTACAATCTGACAACTTAAGGCTGTTGACGCCAGCCCCCAAAAGGACCGATTGTTGCCAGGCAATGCCGGAGGTGTCTTGCTTGGAGACAGCCAATGTTTTAATAGCACAGCCTCGGCGCTTTGAAATATTGATTTGGTAGTCACAGCCAAGTTTACACTGGCTCCTCTCATTGTATTCGCATGGCCCCATGATAAAAAGGGGGAAGGGCGTCTCCATCCAGTGCGATGGACACATTCATAGTAAATCACTCAGAGGTCAAACATGGTTGTTTGATGAGCGCTCTGCCCCCTTGGTATTACTTCAAAGTCCCCCCGCAGCCGTCAGATTCCATCAATGAGCAAATCGTGTTCTGCTCAAGCATGTGGGTCCGACCTGCTCGCTACTGCTCCGTCCTTTTACTTCTCCCTCCCTCTGTCTCCCTCTTAGCTCCCACTGGGGACCTACCCAGCTCTTACGGCTTCAGAGACCAACTGCTGTCCCTGTCTAATATCTTTTTTACTCGCATTTGGGGCTGGTCCTAAATGGGGTGGTTTGTGAGCGGCTCAGCAGACAGACGACTGACCAGCTCTATCTCAGCTGTCCTCGGGGTGAACAGCTCACCCGAACTGCTCACAATCCTCTTCTGCTCCTCCTCCACGGCCCTCAGATCTCTACCCACTCTCCCCCTCTGTCCTCCCCCCACATCCCCACCACCCATCGCGTATAATAGGATCCATCGCCTTATCACACTGCCCTGTTTTATTTTGATTGAATCGATTGAGCTCGGCGGCACCCGCCAAAAGACCGGCCTAATGAAACATCTTAGCGCCGAGCTGCTCGGCCTGCTCGGCGGGCCCGGCGCGAGCAGCTCGGTGAATAGACAGCCCTGGGCTATGATCCGCTATATTTGTCATCATCCCAGTCAGTAGGCCTGCCACAGGCAGACAACAGGAAATCACAAGCGTGAGCAACCTTTTCGTTTACCCGCTTCAAGGCGACACCCATTGCCATACGCTTCCCCCTCCTGTCATCCCCGCTACATGCCCCCCTTCCTCCAGTCACCACTACCAGTGTATCTATATCCATCCTTGCCAACTGCCAATGGGAGCCTATAGCCCTACCTCAACCCATTCCAGAGTCGGGAAGCCACCATTTAATGGGATCCGTGGCTGGCGGAAAAGGTGGGAGGAAGTGGGGGCATTCTGTGCCACTCAGAATAAAGAAATACTTTCTGCTGCTGGAAAGGCACAGTCAGCCAGTCAGGGCTAGATCGATTGAATGGCTGGATGGCCAGCGTGTATTTCCCCATTCACCGAGCATTTAAAGACAGCCTTCTAGGAAAGGCTATTGTCAAAGAAGTGGAGAAAGAGTAGTTCTGTAGGGCTTCGAGAATGGCTTCGAAACTGGCTTCCAGTGACTCACTCCCTGGGCTAAAAAACTCCCTTTTCTTTTTTCTCCCTTGACAATGCGACCCTTGTGAAATCAAATGAATGGATCACACGAAGAATGTTATTTTCCCCCATTCAGAATTCTAAAACTCAATTTTCCCTGTAGGCGCATTTTTTAAAATCGAATCTCATCAACATAGGCTTGTTGTATAGTGCCTGTCATGAAGCAGTGATGGATGAGAAGCGATGTCATGTACCATGAAGCCCCCCGGAGGAAGGCTACGAGAGAAGCTACTCTGAATCTTAAAGTAGTGAGCCAACATCTTGGCTCAATACAAAAGCCATTCATCTCTCAATTCCCAAAGAGCTCTACATTGATGGCCAACTATCCCCTATAGCTGTCCAACCATCCAAGATATATGTATGGTGTATGTAAACTGTGGCTACAATTGCGGAACAGTTGGTTGTTCACCAAGAAATATTTGCAAAGACTAGGCCACATTTTACCTCCTCCTCCCTAAGCTAAGGGCACATTTGAAACTTCATTTTAAAGGCCTATCTCAAATAGACGGCCAATAATTTATTGTCTATAGTATATTTGCTTGTGCATGGTCAATCTGAAGTAGTTAAAGGCAGCCTACACAGTTCATCCTTTTCTTATAAGAACTGGCTCCAAACAAAGGCTATTCAAAATTTGGTATCCTCATAAGATGATGTTTATCGATGTAGAAAAAATGTGAGAATGAGAGGCTAAGCCTGCAAACCACTTCCTTGGCCCCATACAGAGTAATTCAGCCCTCCCCCCCCCCACTTCCGTACAGTCCTATCCCCTATAGATATCCAACTATCCCCAATAGATGGCCTTTGTGAATGAGGCAAACTATTTCAGAAATCGGGAGGCAGTTGTCCTCCAAGCAGTGGTGGTCAAAGATTAGGACGTGGGAGGTAGGGACCCTTCCAGATGCGAATTACTGCTAGTACTGATAACGCACCTCTTGATGAATGACTAAATGATTGCTTCGGCGTTTTTCGGCGCTGGTCTACCCCCTTCTCTAACTCCCCCTTCCTCCCTACCTCCCAGGAGCAACTCCCAAGAGCAGCTCCCCCAGTGGCTAATTGAAGTGGATAGGCTACAGTTGTTCGGCGCTGAGCGCAACAAATTACTTCAATTTGGTTTTACGCATGTCGACTGGGCTAGGTGACTGATGATACATGAGATGACCATGCTCGTCTGATGGCTGGGCTAATGTGCTCGGCTTGCGAGCAGCTCAGCTAGCTTTAGGAGCAGCTCGGTTGGGGGCTACCATAGAGTACTGGACCGCCCAGCATAAAAGAATGCCTCGCTAAAAGTCCATTATACCGCCACTTATTATGGGGACATGTTTGTGAAACACAAAATACCAGATGAATGGGCCTTTATATTGGATCAAGCACACACACCCCACTCCCTCCCACCCATGGGCATGTCGCTCTATCACTCTTGTTGATAAGAGACTCACCGCCAGCAGAAATATTGACACTTGAGTGGGGAGTGAAATACGTCCACTACCACGCGCATTTTCACAAGCTGGGTTGGGGCTACATTTGAATTTTAAATCAAGCTCAATAAAATTGATATTGCCTACGCGGGTGCATGGCACTGTGAAATGGAGTTTTCAAGAAGGGCCTGTCTGGATTGAAGGAGGGAAAAACGCTGTAAGACAGGATGTCATTAAATCTCTAAGATATACGTTGTGCCAAGGAGTAATTGCCCTTGTAATAACACAAATCCAGGACAGCCTCTAGTTTATCTCTCAGACATCTTTAGACAACTATAATTAACTTTAGCTATTGCAATTAAAATCCCAATCAAACACCAAGATACGAACACAAATAGCAGGTTCTACTCTACCTTCAATGCGTAACCTGAATTTTAATTAGAAAGCATTAAAACAATAAAATTCGATAATAGCCAAGATAAGAATAACTTAATAACTCTAGAGGCATGACTAAACGTAGTCAGATCACGAAAAGCCATTAATCTTTCAGTCTGCGGTGAGACCTATGCCCTTTTAAGTGCACCATCCATACCGTTCACCCCGACCATTTATTTCGACGCTTATACGCTAATTTGATGATTGCCTAATTATTTACAAGCCTGAGGTGAAAAATAAAAATGAGGCCAATCCCCAGGGTGCAGTAAGAAGTAAGGATCCCTAAATGGGACCTGATGATGGCATTCATCATAACGCCCAACATCTGCCCCCTACTTCCAATACCATTGTGTGGCCGTATGAATATGCATTGGTTCTGTTAGCCCTGAAGCCTTTTGGAGTTATTCCTGCTTCGTACTCGACGATTTTCTTCTAATCATACTCCTAGTTTTCCCTGATGATTATAAAAGCACTGTAGGCTATATGCTTCTTACTGTGTAACCTAAAGGTTACATTTATAATCAAATTCGTGAACCACCTTGCCACTTCTCTTTGAGATAACCCATGATTTTGAAGATTCTTCGTTATGCTGTGTGCAGCTTAATATTGTCTAGATGAAGATAAAATAATAAATAAAATCACCAGAATTGTTTCAGCTACACTAAACCTTACACGTATTTAGCTGAAAACTAAAACTAAATCGAGTCATATAATGTTTTACGCGCATAAACGCATCTGGATAAGACAGGAACAGAATCGCAACAACATTAAAAACGAAAAAGCACCACTCGGTGTAAACTGGACTTAAGTCTTTTTACTTCAAATAACAGACACCCACCAACATGGGGCTATTGCGTACGCTGGCGCCCAATGACTGTGTTATTTTTAACGGGCGAGCAGCTCGTTAGACCCTCATTGAGCGGGTAATAGTGTGAGTAACTCGGTGATCATAACCCACTGACAGATGTGCTGACAGATGCGGCGCTGACAGTTGACTGTAAGAGGCAGGAGGCGGCCAGTATGACAGGGGGCGGACAGGAGCATACAAGAGGCGGGCAGGGGCATACAAGAGGACAATATGCCACCTAGATACGAGCTGTGACTAACTTAATAAGTGAGGGGTGAGGGGGTGTTGTTTGGTCGAGAGCTAGAGTTTAAGGGGATTAGATTCTGTGATGTGGACTGAATGTGTTAGAGGCTGGAGGAGGCCTGCGTTGGTTGGGAAATGAGAGGGGAGACCATCACTTAAATGTGCCATCGTGAAAGCCAGACAAGGCCTGTATACTGTCAGGCAATGTTACTTCATTTTGAATAGTAATTGTCATACACTTGAAATATAGTATAGACTAGTTGTATAGGTATACTTTGGAAGTCGGTTTGTAGTCCAGAGTAAACGAAACATTAGGTATGTGTCCGGGAGTATTATTTTGCTTTACCCCCGATATATCGGCTTGTAAAACTACGTTACCCAGTGCAAATAGGGGTGTGACTGTTTGTGTAGGTTTTGCCAGAGAAGAAAGAGACGTTTTGGAGTTCAAGTATACGTGTTTAGATTATGAGAAATGATAAGTATGTGGGCACAAAGAGTTCGGATAGAGCTACTATACTCCCACCGTTATTATGTACATTATACAAGCCCTGCATGGACAAGCCCTCAGTCTTTATGTCTGTATGAAAAACACAATTTCCCATTTACAAACATTACACTGGGGCGCACAGTAGACCTGTACATACAAAAAGGGCCAACATTGAGTTGGAGAGCACATACATGTATAAGACACTGAAGGTCAATGCATCCAGGGAGGTAGTGTCCTCCCCACCACTAACAACAACCTCCGCCATCCCATCACTATGGCTTGACACGACCTCAACATGTACCTGCAGGGCCTGTGACACAAAGACTACCTCCCTGAAGTATCCTTTATTACTTATGGTAATTACCTTACTATCCTTTATTACTTGTGGCAATTACCTCAGTGTCCTTATGGTAATTACCCATGTTTGTCCGATCACCACCAGTGTCCCGGACACTTCCCCGAGGGGTAAGATACCCCAACCCTATTACCACCATCTATTGGTGTCGTTTTTCATCTAGGGAAACCGGTAACAAGATCGTCCTTCACAGGCCCAACCTCATCTCAATCCCTCCCTACACCGGAGGACCTCGATCCTCCCGGGTGTCCTCCTCCACGGTCTGGCGTTACATTTGAACCTTCTGGAGGACCACCAGACACCCTGGAACAGTGGAAGCGCCGCCACACACCCGGGAAGCTCCTGGAAGCCGCTGGAAGCCCGGGGTCCCTATGTGGCGAGCGGCGGTCCCCAGCTATTGTCACATTAGTAAAATGATCAAAATTAATGCCTCCCAGGAGGCCGGAGCCGAGTTGCCCCGTGCCGCCGACGCCGCCCACCAAACCCTGGAGGACGACCCATTCCCAGGACCACTCCCCCCACCCCCCCACAACATGCACCCACCCACGTTCCTCCAGCAGGCGGTGCCTGTCCCATCCCACCACCCCCTCCGCGTCCTCCAGTGCCAGAGTCCTGCCACCAAAGGCTAAGCTAATAAAGAAATATGGAGCGCGCCACCGTGGAGTCCAATCCCCCGGTACGCCCCGCCCGCCAGATCTAAATCGTGACTCTGCACATTTCTCCGCGCGCCTTGTATATCTCACACAGCCCGCCTGACACGTGTGGGAGAAGAAGGAGTAAAAAAAAATAGAAGGAAAAAAAAGAAATTGGAAGAAAATCAAATTGAAAAATTGTCACATAAAGTACAGCTTTCACATCCCTGCGGCCCTCACGTAGTTTTTTCTCTATCCATTTTCTCCTACTTTTTTCCGCTAGAAAATTGATACCAGGAATTTACATTATAATGTTCCCACAGCAGCCGGGGAGGATTTTCCACAGTATAGCCAGGGTTTGGGGGAAAGGGACTAGGGGATTTAGAGTGTGGATATATGGGGCTATCGTGTGACGCCCACCATTACCTTATATAATCGACCCTGATTCCCATTTCGCCAGTCGTTTCGTGATGACAATGCCACAATCTGGCCATGGGAAGTTTAGGCCGACCCATGTTACGGTATAGGCGCGGCTTGCATGTTGAGGGGCGGTTCGCATTGTCCGAAAGTGGATTTATGATGTCAACCACAGGCCCTGTTTTACCATACATGTTATGTAGTTGTCGGGGTTGGGAGTAACATTGGTCGGTGGCGCAAGTATATGGTGCCACCTGTAAACCCAATGTACATATCTAGATGGTGCTGCATCTAGGCATTTCCAAAATACAGTGCTTCCAGGGTGTCCAGGGTGAACCTTTGGCCAAAAATACCGGGGCCGCGCCCTGTATGCCCAGATGCCAGCCTCTCCGAAATTCGTTTGTATGTGACCCCAAGCATTTTCGTCCTACAAGATCAAGATCTAACATTAATCCTAGCGTTGTGAAAATATGGCGCTTTACTATTTCATACAGTTTTATTCAGTTTCAAGGAATACTGGCAAATCTCACAAGGTTATCTAAAGACTTATGAGCTTTTTGGTCCAGATTATAAGTGTAAGGACACAGTGCAACGTGGCAATCGGAGGTGGGGTTGAAGTTATGTCTACTGCACTAAATAGGTAACGTTCTATTTGTTAGGGATAAGGGATGGGTTAATAAAATGTACATACAATGCCAAAATCCTATATTAAAAAAGGAGACTTTAAGAAACTACCATTTTTCCACACTCAATTTCTACTGGCACATGGTGCCCTATAGGCGGCCGACCCTGTAGGCACCCACCTCTACAATGTACCAACTAGCCGGCATCATGTCAAACGGGAAAAGAACATGCAGCTAGCCGGTCTATACACAGTCATGCAAACTCCCATTTAAAAGGGGGCCGACTTGATTTGAATCTACGAGGGGTGGCAACATAGGGGCTATAGTGGAAAGGGGGTACTCTGTCTGAAGTCTTCTACTATGACACGAACCACAATTGAGTGTTTTAGAAGTACCAAGAGTAGCAATATCAAGGCCATTTCAGAGAAATTTTGAGATCATTAAAATGACATTGAAATGTACAGATTACCTACAAATGGTACTTTGTTGTTTCTTTTATTTATTAATTACATGGTATTGAAAAGTAGCTACAGGGATTCTTTTGATAAAATTAAGAAGTAAATGACAGTCATTAAACAGAACACCCTTCTATTACTTCATTGAAAGAAAACAGCAACTTGGAATGTGCATTATTGTTTACCTGTATTTGAGGTATTTTATCCCCCCTATCCTCCTCCTCCAAGGAATGAGGCTGTGGGTGGGGAAATAAAAATGCCAATGAAGTTAAATATAGCCGTTGACTCGGACATCTATAGGGTGGCAGGCTTTCAGTGGACCCTTTTAAAAGCAGCCATACCAACCAACCAAACACCCATCCCCCCTTATACCTATACACTGACCACACGCTGGTGGCCACAATAGCACTGGATGAATTATGAGGCGTTGAGGCGTTCGCACCCCGAACTCTGATGGACCTAAGCCCTATCATTACCGCCTCCCACCTTCACACACTCAATTGGGGAAACCAGCAGGAGGGCCAGGGGCGTTTAAGTATTAATTTCTGCACGCTACCTTGAGCGGGCCGATTCAATGTTAAATGGTCCGACTTTGTCCTGGCTTTCCCCACTGTTGAATATCCCACTGGGGTTTACCTATTTATAAATAGAGGGGGCGCATGCAGGAGTGGGCGGGGGAACCTTTGGGTTGGATCAAAGCCTTTGCTTGGAGAAGATTAATGTGCCATAAGGAAACTGTGTTGGGAGACTATTGTGGTGGAGGTCAATAGCTTATTAAACATTACACTAAATGTGTGGGTTGATGGGCACTGCAGCGCCGTCTGAAATAGTCATGAGTCTCATTTCAGTGATGGATTGTCACACCTTTCCATTCATGAACATTGAATTTTGGCTTTAATATTTCAATAACTAGGCCACAGACCTAAGAGTAATGTGTTGATTTTTTAGGAAATTGATCTTTACATATGTCCATTCATGAATAATAATTTGATGATTAATGTTTGCACAATACATTCTAGATGATATAGCAAGGCTGCCCTCAATAAACATGAGGGATGGCAAATTCAATATAACTATTTATGAATATCATGTGTAAAGGTTTAGGCTTGAACATCACTAAAATATGGGCACCAATACACAGCAAGGCCGCCTAAACTAGCTATACGGGTTGCACTCTAGTTCATGAACATTGAGCTTCAAAGCAGGAGTTCCACAATCAGGTTCTGAAGGGTATGAATTATATTGCGGATAGATCAGGATCTAATGGCAAGAAGAATCAATTTTGCATGAAGATCTACAATCTGCCTTTATTCTTTGACCCATCAAATTCATATATATACATCAGGTGAACCATGCATGGACTGAGACAGACTATAGGCTTGTCTAAGCCTTAAAAAACTCCATGCTGAGCCTATATTTCATAGTCAATATATTTTAATTCTCGCTACTTAACGACGTAGCCTTGATGTTTACCATTCATCCCCAATACTCCTGATGGCCACCATAGATAACCTTTTAGGTGCTGACAGCTCTCATAGAAGCTCATCTACAATTCATGCTCTTTTACCACGGGAACAACCCAACTGTGACAAGCCCTACCTGCATACAGAACATATCAAACAGCCCTATCCACTCACCTAACTACCTTTATATTTTTATCTACGGCTTAAGGATAGAGCACTGTAGAGTGCTTGTGTGGTAATTTATTGGAATACAAGTAAATACACAGTAGGCCCGATTGATTCGTCAAACTATAATGGGACAGTGCTTTTAAAAACGTTGTTTTATACAGAGTGGTATAGAGGATAGGCCTATAATTTATTTGGAGGAAATCGTGATCCCAGGTATAGCGACCAAGTGTTGACAGATCTGTTTTACAATTTTGAAAAGGGGCTTAAAGAAGAGATCTGAGGCATTTACATTACAATAAATAGAATTTTGACATCCCTTGAAATCGGATGTGTGTACAGGTAGAAGCAATTTATTATATCTATGTTAAATATACATTCAAATCCATAACCACCTTAACTACAGATATACCACTGTACTATGAATCTGTGAGAAAAGTAGGAAACTATGTCCTTACTTTTATTGGAGAAGCCTCAAATGGAGGAACGGGCCTGCTGATATAAGGCTATATGAAGACTTGCCTCTCTCTTTTATATTGAAATTACTCCAAAATACAAACGCTCACTCTAAGATGAATACCAAAGATACTTTAAAATGGGAAACCAAAGAAGGGAAATAAGATGGCATCTGTAGTGGAGCCCTCCCCACCTTTGAAAACCCTCGTTACCTATCCTTAAACCACTAGCCATGCAGGTGAACCTTCAAAGGGCTATAACCCTTTAAGGGCTGGGGTGGGAGCCCGAGGTATGGATCAGTAGCCCCAGGCGATGTGAAGGTTCCCCCACTCCGTCAGTCACCGTTCATCGATCGCCCCCCGCGCCACTTGTCAAGATTTTTATTTTGTGGATGACGTATCGATAACTGATCGGCGGCCCGTGAAAGATTCCCGAAAGGCGCATCGACCAGAATGCTGATGAGCTGCAGGCGGGGCCCCGTGCGATCGAATCGAACTCACCACACGGTCCGGTCCGCCGTTCGCCACCCGTGCCGGCTCCAGCATAAACAATTTTACTATAATCTGGTATTTGGTGGCTTTCTTTTTAAAATATTGGTAAAAAGTAGGGATTTGTACACTGTTGGGACCTTTCGGAAATTTTGAAATTGTGGGTGTTGTTTAGGGGGAATCAGAAAACAATAGGTTATTAGTGCACATGACGGGAGCATTCATTGCCGCTGGTTGCCAATATGTACACTGTAAACAAGTTATCACTGCTTAACTTAATTCCGTCAGTATTTCCTTCTTTTGACATGCAGATATGAAAAGGAAAAAAGATTGCCACCAATTTACACATCTTTTATTGCCTCATAGAGCATGCAGAACTTATCCATGCTAATATAATCCGCCTTCTTACTTGGGGTTTCATTAACAATATTATTAACGTTACCAATTAGCAGAACAATGTCAATTAGTAGACTTAATCAAGTTAATAAAGTTACATTCTACTCTACATTCTGACGACCCTCTCCCCTATAATGTATACATAAAAACAACGTCAAGCCAATCCACACAACCAGCAATTTAACACAATTCCTTCATGTGGGCCTCAGATAAAAAAAACATAATTTTACAGGAGTTCTAACATATACCCCAGCTGTTTATAATCACACACTTAATGTAGCCTATAGCGATAGATCCATAGCACTCAAATATACACCCATCCAACCCGGAGCCATACATAAACGTAAGCAGCTCAACCGGAAAGAAAAGCAGCAGAGAAAAGCGGAAATGTATTACATGCTAATTCCTTTTTCCACGCGACAGAAAGAAGCTGTTTTCCGCCGCCATTGATTGCCGAGAGTCCATTTGCTGTAAAACAATTAGCGGCGGTTGTGTTCCAGCGGGGGTGGCGACGTTATATATAAGGCTGCCAGCCACCAGAGACCTATCCTTATCGATTTCCGTCGGCCCATTGTGAGCTAATGGAGAATGGAGTGAATTTCTGTTATCATTAACTACATCCCAAGGGGGGCAGGACCGATGTAAAAAAAAGTCCTCCAGGCAGCTACCAACAGGCGTTCTGCTGACGGGGTTGATAATAAAACTGGACCACCGTGGATGTAGCTGGCTTTATAGACTTGTCTTGATTTATAGGTCCTGTCGGTTGCGATGCACAAACAATAGCTGGGGCTATAATTGCCCTTATAGGCGGCGCCCTGCTAATGCATTGCACTGTATTGCAGTCTAGTGCACTGCATTGCAGTGACAACCTTGTAGTGCATGTTGACAAACAAATAACCCCACTGCATTCCAGCTATGTATAATAGTAATTTGCCACAGGCCACTCAATTGTGTGTGTGTGTGTGTGTGTGTGAGCGTGTGTGAGCGTGTGTGAGCGTGTGTGTGAAGGGAGGGTCAATTTTAACATGCACAAAATAGCCCAGCACTTATTTCAGGGTTAAAAATTCCTGTCCATGATTGATGTGGATTTTGAGCATGCCGTGCGTTAGAGCACACTCCAGGGCTGGTCGCAGTGGGGGTTGATTGGTTGGAACATTGGCGGGGAATAATGTTGAGTGGGTGTGGGTGGGTTGTATTAAAAACGCAGGGGGGGGGGGGGGGTTAATATTGCATGTTAATGATGGGAGTGCGGTTTTTCTCTCTTGTAACTCGGTTGGCCTTGGTTTTGACGGACGAGCCACCTGTTACGTCCTCCTGGTGGTAATGGCACTGGTCGATACGTCGATAGGGGTGGTGCACCACACACCTGTTACCACCACTATCTCCCCCATGCCACCACACCACCACCACCAGCTATCTATGAGGGGACTGGTGTCCACAGGGCAAGATGTGCGACCCACTATGGGGCTCCACCTACAAACATGTTTTCGGATACAGAACTGTTGGTTTTCCTCAGAATGACCAGCAATCCTGATTAGTTGGTAGTTATCCAGATAATTTTTCTTAAGCTGTGCATAACTAGAAACGAGTGTTTTTGAATGATATAATGTCGGATCATCGCTTTGCTACTACTTTTATCATTTAGGTAAAATGTCACATGTCTGTGTTTCTAAACAAAGTCTGCATGAGAGGCGAACACACTATCGAAGGCGAACTTTGAAAGCACTTCCTTGGTGGGTTTTAAGACGGACTGCGTACATGAGATGCGTACATATTAAATATTACACAAGACATACATATTAAGTATTATACAAGACGTATTCAGAATGTTTCCAATTCGTAGTCAGGCACTTGGCCGATCAAAGCCACTATACACCAACCCACCACCCAACCACCCAACCACCACCACCACCACTCACCACCACGTAGCCTACAAATGATAGATTATGGTCGATTCATAAAGCCTACCTGTCGCCCGGCCCGCGCCCAGTGGTCGATGGTCCAATCATGACCACTAGTGTTTGGCGCTACAGCACTTTCACATCGCATGCTCTGCAGCACATGTGATTTGTGACTTTTGTTGCGTCCTGTTCGCCATGACCCCCTTTTCAGGCCAGCCAGCATGGCAGATTATTTTTCCTGTTGTGGCCTATGTTTATGATGTATGGTAGCTGCCATGGCGTTGTTTAGCTCGCAATTGCCCATTTCAGAACTAACTTCAAAGTTTCCAGTTTTCAATTTGGTTGGAGGTATGATTTATATATGTGTTGATGGAATGATGGAACGGTCTGGCTACTTTTGTTTTGTTTGTTTGGACTTTGCGTAAATGTAAGCTGAAAAACTAATGAATCTGTCAGGCATTCTCCATGCACCAACTATTTCTATACACAAAGATAATTACCACCGTCTCTCATTGAGGGGAACAACTCAGAAACAAAATTATGAAAATTGATGTCATCTCTCATGGAACATATGGACCGGCCCCATGAGTTGCGACGGGAGTCTTTATAAGATAAAAGTCATGTTTGGTGGGGGACCATTCTGACCACTGATCGATCGGAGCAGCTCGGAGCAACTCGGAGCAAGTATACATCTGAACCAGGAGATGGTATAGAAGGAGTGGGGCAAAGAGAAAAGGGGCCCGCAGGCGGGGGTAGAGGCCGTATTTGGTTAGGAGGATGGCGGCGCACACAGTGCAAACATCGGGAGGCAGGCCCTACTCGCCCGGTTCAATCATTGCTTGGGCCGGCCAGCTCTCAACGCCAATTTACCCACCCTCCACACCCCTCCCGAGCTGCTCACCAGCCCCCACCAACTGCTCGCGAGCTGCTCCTATGCTTTGAGCAACTCGTACTTACTTCCCCATACAAAGTGTTTTTGGGGGTCCAAACTTTTAACATTGGGTTAGAGCGTCATGGACAATTTCCGAGCTGCTCGCCACTTCCGCGAGCAGCTCGCGAGTTGCTCAAAACTTTTGAGTAACTCCAAGTGGGGGGAATCAAACCGAACATTGGGTTAGTGCCGGCCGCGCGTCCTCCAGGGGATACAGGAAAGGCCAGACATCAGCCGCCATTGAGGGGTGCTTAATCTAACCCTGCCGCTCCCCCACACTGCTCGGTGAAAGGGCCAAGTTATCCGATTTGAAACTGTCAGAAGAAGACGAATCGAGTTTCTTCTTATAGGTGCCGCCATTTCAAGCCTCATTTGTGCTAAATGGGACGTTGCCTGGCGAACATTGGCCGACCGTGGGGCGGCCGGTAGGAGGGGTACTGGAGGGGTACTGGAGGCCAGGGGGCATCCAACGATTAGTTTCCGCGGCTGCCCCTGGATCACCATGGGCCGTTGATCTTTTTAGGGATCAGGAGAAAACCAAAGTTCCGGCCGCCGCCAGCGTCAACTCCCACGAAAATAAAGAAAAAATCCCCCCGGCCTTTGACTCTGAAAGGGTGATTTGCTGCCACTCGAACTAAGCACTCTAGCCTGGTTTGCATTGGTAGAGATCCCCATACGCCATGCAACAGGAAAAGTAGCATTGCCATTTCTTTTTGTTCATTCTCCAGGGTAGGCAACCATGCAGTATTATCGCAAACACTAGAACCAGTACATCCAACAATCCGACATTAAAACTTGTATTGATTCAAGGGAAAACCAAACGCTGCGCAAATAGAGTAATGGGCGATTGGAGACCAGAAAAAGTCTAATTGGACATTACAATTCTGGGAGGATCTAGTTATAGAGTGGCGTTGTCAGTCCAGTAATCTAATTGATTGGCGCGGCTCAAACAAAAGCCTTGATGAATGTCCGTATAACCTGGAGGGATGTTTTGGCTTAGCTCACTGACCCCAGGAGCAGGGCTGATCCTCCTACCCTCACCCCATTCCGCCCTGGAGGTGGCATGGCATGCCATGGAGGAGCCCCATCTCCTCCAGGCTCATCCGACCCTGCTATTTGAGAAGCACCAGGAAGGGCTGGAGGTCTCATGGTATGTCAGGCCTGGAGGTCCAGTGTCATCTTTTTCATCGGGGCAATTTGTCCGGAGTAATACAACTAAGTGGTCGGCCACATGCAGGGAGGGAACCCCTCCTGGAGGCCAATGAACCTGCAGCTAGCGTGTTGCTGGAGGTGTAGGTGTAGGGGTGGGGGGGGGAGAACAGGGGAAAGAGTCAGGAGCAGGACTTTGGGCGTGTTCTGGGAACAAACACGAACGACAGGCCAACTTGTAAGGTCACTCCGGCCGGGAGGATCCACTGGAGGAGATGGGGAGGGAGGGGTAGAGATAATCCAAGGGATTCTTTTTTGTTGGGAATCTAGACTCGAAATAAAAGGAAAGATTACACATGAATATAGGCCTCTGGCTGGAAAACTAGATGGCTTTTAAATAATATATATGTCATGAATCATTTGGTTATTCTCCTATGCAGGTTTCAGCTAATAGTTTCAAACATTTTCGAACTGCAAGAAAACGGAAACAGGGGATACACATAAGTACGCAAGAAAAATATTCTGCATAAAAAATCACCAATCCCTTTCTTCCAGAAATATTGGATATGCGTCATTTCATCCAACCCCTTCCAGGAAACCCTCAGTATTTCCAAGACAGAAAACCTCTCCCAGGCCACAAATGAGGCGAAGAAAAGTGGGGAAAGGGGGGGGGGGGGGAGGTCGGGGGGGGGGGGGGAGAGGGCTGTATCAGCAGCCGGAGGGGGTGCGATGAGCAAAGATTGCCGGAGGGGCCATCCTGATCCCCGGTCAAGTGGGATTTAGCCGGCCGATTCAGGCCCAATGCAAACGGGGCGCTCATTCCGAAAGGCTCATTTAGTTTCGGGGCCCCACTCAGAGTTGGCGAGCTGCTCACCCAACTGCTCACCCGGGCCTGAGCAGCTCGCGGTGCCATATTTCAGGCCGGCCGCTCGGGCTGTCGCGGTCCTGAGTTTGTTCGCTTGGCGCGCGAGGAAACAGAGCGAACCTGGAGGTGTTTGTTCGATAGATGGGGCGGTGGATGCGCCGGGCGAACTAATCCCTCGTCGCCGCCGCTTGTACACATGGACGCCGGGCGCGCCCCAGACAGACATCTATCACGACCTGCCTGGTTGTCCTTCTGGATCCTCTGACTGTTTCGGCTGTGGCTGTGACTGTTACTGCTGTGGTGGCTAATGATGTGGCTGTTTTCTGACTCAGTTGTTTCCGTTTTTCCGTTTTAATTACACCACTAGCTGTTTCTGTAGCAGATTGTTATGTGACTGCAACTGGTCCTGTTGTGGTTGCTATCTGTTGCGGCTGTTTCAGTTATAAACTTTTAGTTATACCGCTGTTTCTCACAGTTATGGTTGTTTTCTAACGCCGACGATTATGGCGCGACATTTACTGCTATCTTTGCAGTGGTTGCTGCTCCTCAAGTCCGATTCATATGTGATGGATAAACAGAAAGGAAAATAGATGTGCGCCACGCCATTGAACAAAAGTATAAGGTCATCTGTCGCCCAATACAATGTTCCATATGATATACAAAATCGAATAAATAGTACATATCTATGCTAACCTTTCTTTAGACCTAAAGCGCCAGTAGCTGATGTGGCTGTTTATGATAGGGCAATGTAACATGTTGGTGTGTCCAGTAGCAAATCTGAGGCCCAACTGGCAAACATGCGCCATGAAACTTTCCTCCCATACAAGGAGTGTCTCTCCATGGTCCGAAAATGCAATTTGAAAAGCTTATTCCCAACTTTTCAAAATGCCGGGTATTCCCCCAACAATTCTGTGTCTATATTTCTCTGTCCCTCCTCAGAAGTTCCGTAGACTGTACTTCACAAATAAAACAAGATAAGATAAATCTAAAAAGGAAAAATTAAAAATACAACATCGAGCTGCTCCCCAACCGAAGCGGCCTATACGGCACAAGCTGCTCGTCGGCGGCCCAACTATACAAATTAGCCCTGGTCCGGACCTATATACCGCGGCCCCTTACAACGGGCCAGCACCCGATCGCCTTCTATTTGTTCGCCTCCTTGCGTTTCACTGGCCACTTGGCCGGCAGATAAGTGCCATACGTGGTATTGATTCATCGCTACTTGAGGGCTGGAGACGGCTCAACGCCGCGCCTACCTTCTCCTCGGAGATGGCTCGTTTTGGGACTTTGGGAAGGGAGCAGCTCGCCCCAACTGCTCCTTTTGGCTGGCTGCGAGCAGCTCGATATTGACTTCTTCCGAATGGCTGGATTCTAATGGCGGCGCGCGAATCTATCTCCGTTTTCTATGTCATATGTGAAGGGTATGGATCGCATCTGGGTCGCGCAGACCTTGGGTAAATAGGCAAGAAAATCGCGGATGTCACCATTACAGTTGGGGGAGCACTTCAATGTCTCTGCACGGCTCGATACTTCATTGCTGAAGTTGACGTATTATTTGTAAGGGGTTTGAGTGGGGACATATCGCTCGTGTTTCGAAAGTGGGACATTTGGGACGCACCTGGCGATATTGGCGGTATTTGTAGGTGGGTGTTTCAGCGGTTATATATATTTGAAATTGGTGTGAGTATACTATCCTGATAGGATCCAATGAAGGCAAAGAAGCTCTATATGCATCTGCTAAAAATGTGTTGTAGTGTATAGAATTTTGAGGAATGGAAGGTTGTAGGATCCAAGAGAACATTCATTTCCTAGTCGTAATTTTTGTGAAATCATCGCTAATATCTCATCATGACAAGAACTGATAACGTAAGACTGTATGTAAATGTTACAGACTCATGTTACAGTATGTTTAATGTAGCAGAAGGGGACAACGTAAGGGGAATCCCTCGGTTATTTGGGAAAACACCGTTAATACCATATAATGGTAGGATCTAATAAAAGCCACATGCGATAGATTAACGTGTCTATGCAATACATAGCCAGAAAGAGGGGTGCAATTGCAGGGAGACACAGCGCCATTTTATATCCTATAAAGACCACTCAAAAAGCTAACCAGCCACAGGCTATCTGACAGGTAATTCCCATTATCATAGAAACTGCTTCTGACCTGGGCGGAGCCCTGGACTATGAGGGGGTCTGGACCCCTCGACACCAGGGGCCTTGTTAAGGTAAAGGCTGTATTCCACTAGCCGATTTAACTTCCGATTCCAGCAGATCGACAGTAGGAATTGGGGACAATCATATGTATGCTATATATCATTCAAAGTGATTTTTAATATTTTTCAAATTATATGTGGGATGCCTAGTATTCTGTGATATCTTTGGAGTAAAGTTATAAAATACCCAATCACCAGCTCAAAGGATCGCCTAGTTGAATACAGGCTTTAAGCGGCGATGAAACGCTCTGTGTGAGGTCGCGTCATACTTAGTCACATCCGACGCACCCCACGGACGTCGTCCTGTCGCCGCCAATACACGTCACTGCTCTAACCGAATCAGAACTGCTCTCCACGGGCTCGCGGGCTGCTCCTAATATGCAATATCTGTCTTCTCCTTTCAGAGACCGAGATTGTTTTCAATGCCTGCTGATCATGCGGCGGCACCCCAACGTCTTGCAGTATAAAGAAAGTAAGTTGGTTATTTCACTCACACCTCTCTGTGTTTCTTTATAGGATTAGGATTTATGCCTAGGTTAGGATGGAAAAGGGGGATTGGAATACGCTTTTGGTGGAGTCATAAGGGGAGCTATAAGAAAACATATGGGGGAATTTAGATAACCGAATTTGTTTATCACAGACCGATCATCTGAATAGAATATACGGCCAGGAAGAATTCTTCATAAGATAATATAATTTTCCTGTTTCCACTGACTTCCTGGTATACCTCTGGTATCAATCTACCAAGAGCTTTCCTACAATGTAAATCCCTACTTCTTGCCGGGCCCCTTTAAGAATCGAAAGAAACCACAAATCACCTAGTCTCAGAAGCTAAACACACTCCCAATAGAACAGTACATATATCATAATATTCATTGGCACAGAAGGCTTTCTTCTGTTTCCACTATTCCGGCGAGTTTTATGGTCACTTGGAAACTCGGCGCCTGAGCTGCTCGCGGTAGCAAAAAGCTGCTCGGAGCTGCTCGGAGCGGTTCTTCATGGCCCGAGTCGAATGCCTGCGGGATGGGGCTTTAAGGAACACGTCCCCGAGTGTATTTGAATTGATGGGTTGCACGCACATCTAGACAAATCACCAGAGACATTCTTACTCCAGTAATCAGAACAAAGCGGTTTAATAGAAATTCCCCGGTAGTTTTGAACGCGGCTTGCTTTTAAGGCATTATGGCGGTGGCACCGATTAACGCTTGGGCGAGCTTCGGCTTCCAGTCAGGAATTGTTACGGTTAAACTTTCATTGATGTATGTGTCGACGTTTCTCATACAAGGGTTTAGAGGCACACGCGATTTGAGCCGCGACACGTATTTATGGTGAACGCCATTGGTGATCAGAAACTCATTTAATTTGCCGATGGTTTAGTAACTAACTGGAGTTTGTTCTGTTTGAATTTGCAGGTTATTGCATGGCGCAGAATACGTTAAAGGACATATGTCGAGAGATTCGGGTGGAGGCCATTCTATTCACACTCGTGAGAGGTAAGAGCAATTTTCATACTTCAAATCATTCGCCACTCCGTGTATGTTATTCATAAAACTATGCCATATGATCGTTATTATTTTCTGAACAAATGAATATGGTCTTGGTTTGTACCCTGACCACTGTCCTTTGGGTCTACATTTGGATTTAATTGTTTAAGAGTGTTTCTCTTCGAAATGGTCCCGGCCTTTAATCTATTGCCTATCAGCCAGGCAGACATATACGTGTGGTTCTTGGATATAAAATTTTGATCAGACTCTTATTGATCAGGTATCTTTAAGAGTTCGACACATTCTGACAACGTGGAGGCATAATAAGGATACCGACAACATCCATAAAATTTGATATCAAAAGGTCCTTCTTTGCGACAGTTTAAGATATCTAAACTGCTAAAGCATACAACGTGACAACAAGCTCCCCGTGCATTCCAGTAGAATATGTACAGCAGCCCCAATGCCTTCCAGTTCCACTGTCCACTTCGAATTTTCACACCCCCAACCCCAACCCCATCTCTCTCTCCCCACCCACCAACACCAATTCAATTGTAGATTCTGTATCTGCAAGTGGAAGGCCGTGACCGCCACAGAACCGGGCGCCTTAAGTTGCCGGCCGCAACCCAAGACGCTGGGCGCCCGGCCTCCTCCAGGGTTGGGCGCCCATTGCTATGCAAGGGGTGGCGTCGACGCCATCAAGCAGGAAATGCCCGCCGCCATTTCCATGACGCGCCTGGAAAACGTCAGGATCGGCCGCCGGGACGGGGATCAAAAGGTGGTAATGATCCGCGCCGAACAAGTGCTTCCTAATTTGCGGCGCGGCCGGTCCCTGACTAAACCCGCCCCCACCATCTGATTGCATTTCGATACTGGGGGCGGTGGAGGACGCGACGCCGCGCGGTGTTTGCAGACGTACGCGTTAACGTTAACGTTGGCGGTATATGGAATACACGCACGCGCGGCAACATGTGGACTTAACTTGACGCGTTTGAGGGCGCGTGACAACATTTATGTTGAAAATCCAGCTCGAATTCTGAAATATAAAACCTTCCCTGTCATTTGATTTTAATTCAGTACTACCGTGAACGCGTGGCGCGTTGAGATACTCGTTAACGTTAACGCTAGCGTTTAAACCGCGCGGCCCTATTCAGTCCGCCCGCGCTCCGTGACGTTAACGCGGAGTTAGTGCGACGACGCGCGCGGCGCCCACCGACATTAGGTGTTATTCAATTTGTTCCCGGCCAGCCCAAGCCCTCTTCACCTATCATAAATCGGTGGCAGTCGTGACGTTAAGGGGGCAGTACTGAAGGCGCTGGGGCTCTATTTCATTGGGCGGGCGGGGCGCGATTTGACGCGCCGCTAAGGGTCCAGGTCCGCGCGTAAAGGAAATGGACGCCCACTACAAAACGGATCGGTCAAAACGAGGCTGGCTCGGCCAGAACGAGGCGCTGGCCGAGTTCTCGCGTCACGTGACTCTCGCGTGACTTCTACCAACGACCGGAAGTGACTGGGTGTAGGCCGGCAATGACTTGTGGGAGTACCGGAGAGTGGGTATATATAAATGGGTCGTTACCAATCGCATTGCGTTGCTTATCCCCGTAGACGTGGTACTTGGGAGGTATAGCATGCAATTACTTGATTTCCACTCTGTGTATTATCCAATAGGGCCTGGCGGCTCCTGGGTCGTGATAGACAGTTGAGGAATTGACAAAAAACTATCCTATACTAAGAAGCTGTGTTGTGTGCTTATGGAAGGGAAACCTGTAGAGCTACTATGGACTGGCGACACCAAAATTTAGATACCAATTTTGTGAATCGCCATGCTCCACTGTATATCCGCCAGATATACTAGCCACCTTGTAAATAACTTCTATGACCGAGGTTTTTCTCAACTATGGATGGATACGTATGTACAAGTTTCGAGACTTGCAGTTTGAAAACGACCAAGCTTGAAAACCTTTAATTTTGAAACATGGACAATATCAATATTTGACCCTGTACAAATTTCCAAGGTCTGCGCCTGTATGCCATACATAATTTTATGGTAATATTCAAACAACGAAGAAGTGAAGCCCCTACCAAGAACAGCACAAAGCAGTAATGGCACTGCCGCTTGTTGCCAGGTCTGAACAGAGGGGGATGAGGTGTAAATGACGTGTTGAGAGGTCGGGCCGAGGTGGGTGGTTAGCTCGGCTGATTTGTTGGTAATTAGTAGCCACTTTATTTTACAAGACACACACTGGAGGCATGACTCACCCCTATTGATCGGCGCCTCCTCCTTACTGTGTCAATAGGCTCTGGAGGAGCTGCCCCCTCCTCCAGGGTGAGTTGGGGGAAGGAGTAGGAGGAGGGGCTCCCTGACCTCCTGGAGGCAGGGTCAGGGGAAATCTAAGGCAAATCCTCCGTTTCCTTTGACCTTCCCTGGCGGCAAGTGGTGACACTAACGATTACGCCAAGCCTGTCATCTCGGCCCTCACTATGTTAGCTGATTATAGGCTACAAGCGCCGTGTTCACACTAAAAGGCACCCAACCACTCCCAGTATTTTCCTCCTGGTGCTGCCAGTCCATGCCCCTCATCTACCAATTTTGGGGGTATGAATGGGAGGAGGAGAGGCAATAATTTGTTGCACTCTAAATTTAGAAAATGGGGAATCACTCATCCGCTAGATATTTGTCATAATATATCAACTTGAATGAACTTATCGCTTACAAGTTTTAGGAAATAGACATGTTGCCGCCAATCGCATACCCATATATTGATTTTAAGAACCTTCATGTCGCATGTTGAATATAAAACACGGCCATGTCAGGCTTTAGTGGGTTGACACCCATGCACTCCTGGCCTCTGAAAGGAGCAGAAGAGGGGGTTGTGCCCTGGGGAAGTGGCCCAGCAAGAAGCGAGCTGCTCGGAGCAGCTCAGGGTCTAATGGGAGCAATTGGCGTGTCGTTGACCCGATGTGAAACAGAAGTATTCCATTTCCATTGTGGGCAGGTCATCCCTATGTCGAACCCGCCACTCAGCGCCGTGTGGCAGCCGGCGATGAACATGCTTTATAACGCCGGGGCTGGGGCAGGCGGCGATCGGCCGGGCCAAGCCATCGAACTCGCCTATAATCCAGGGCCCGGGGTCCCCAATGGCTAGTTATGCTGATGGCGTCGCCGTCCTAATCGCTAGTGGTCATGCGGAAATGATGTATGGCGGCGTGAACAATGCTACCTCCGAATACGACTGCTGTTCGACATGGGCAACGCTCCCAGCCAATACATCCGGCAAAAAAAGTAAACGATAAAACTTTGCGAACACATACAGGGTGAGCGTATACATTATGGTGAGTTCGGTGGGCGTCGTTTAGGTTTACCGCTGGTATGCACGGGACGTTTTAGCACAAAGAAAACCGACCCATTTCCTCCCCCATCCCTCATGCAATGGTCGTGTAACTATACCATTAACGTCCCCCCAAAATACAACTCCCCTAACAAACAATAATGTCACTGCTGTTGCTTTATGTCTATATTATTCCCGTCGACAAAATGTTGATGGCTTCCTTTCACCACACATGCGCTACCCAATTTGCGAACAATGTATGGTTATGTTTTAAGTTCTGAATTGTTCAACTCTAAAAGAGTAATATTCCAGCGTTCCTTTTCTATGAAGTCATACCAGTTAACATTCCTTTCATGCAAGTGGCCACAATTTCAGGGACCAATTCTCCCCGCCATAGTTAATCTATTTTGTTTATTTTACCTGCAGACTTTTTAGTTTCGGATGTGTTTTATCTACAAAATAAACCGGAATTAACCTGAATGCGTTTAAGATGTTGTAAATCAGCTATCATTAGGAGACCAACCAGTTGACCATAAAACATTATATTCATTTTTCCTATACGACTTTCAAAAACAAATAAAATCAAAAATCAAAGAGCTGGGTTCAAACTAGGCCAAATGACGCTGGGCGACCAGTGCTTCTTTGGCGGCACCTAGCTTTTACATAATAAGCTTGCAGAGGAAAGGTCTTCCAAACTATCCTGTCTATACAATAACTTATACCATTTTCTCTTATTTTTCGCAGAAACGCACTACCAGGTGAAATGTCCATTCGACGATGCCTACTACTTCAACTACAATGACCTCATGAATGGGTTCTGTGAGGGGTCCGTGTCCTACGCCAAGCCCTGCGCCGGCGACTCCAAGTACCGTTTCCACTTCCAGCACTGCGTCGAGAGCGCCATGATGCACGACCGAGGTGAGTGAGGGGATTGACTGGTGATAAGGGGTGTATTTGTATACGTCTTTTCATGAGATTGCGCACAGGACTATCCCATGTAGATGCCTCGTACCAAATGTCATCTCAGGCCCGGTTCCATAGGAAGCTGTGCCTCAACGACTTGGTCCAGACAAATCCGCTGGCAGGGTGCCACAATCATGAAAAGGATTGATAGCAGGAAATAGCAAAAAGGCAAAAGCTCGTAGTTTCCCTTGTTTTGGTAGAGGCAAACCTAATCTTATGAGAATAGTCATATATTAAGATTGTGTAGTTTGGATCTGTCAAGGGTGGGAGGAGGGGGGCGCCTTCACCCCCAGACATTAGGCCTACACGTTTTGTTGGGTACCCACACTTTACGTATTCAGTTCCCAAGCAGATAAGAGAGACCTCAGTACTTGACTATACCGCCCCCTATTCGTAGGGGTATTCATGGAGCCACGCTTCCAAGTAGGGAGTAACGTCCCTGCATTGGCCTATATGCAAGTCCGGAACTCCATCATATGGTTAGGGGGAGGGGGTGAGTGAGGCCCTAGAACAACAGCGGCCCCTACTGGAGGAGGGAAGGGCCGCCCCAACCTACTGGAGGAGTGGAGGGCGGCGTATTGACGCCGTACCACCAGGGTCGGGGCCCCATCGCCACGCTGGAGGACGCCCGTAAGAGCAATATCCTGTTGTAATGAATCTGGGTCAGGTCGGGGTCAGGGGGCATGCGCACACAGGCTGCTGCAGTGGTGCCACCAGGCGGTTTGGGACAGGAATCAAAGCAGTCTGGGACAGCCTCAAACAGTCTAGGGACTGGGCCATGCAGCTGTGTCAGAAATCATGAAAGTATAAAGGTTGTTTTATAATGAATTATTGCCAGTGGCGGGAGCGGCAGGGCAAAAAAGAACTCATGCTTCTTATTAAGCTTATTAAAAACGATGTGCTCCAGGGGCGGATGATGGAGATGATGATGACAGCAGTCATATTTAGAGAATTGGGCTAATAAGCTGTGTCAATAACCACTAAGCCGGTGGACCAATAGAGGTTGATCGGCGGGCCGCCAAAGACGTGAGCCAGCATATACCCTGATACCGTCCCTACTCCTACACCTCCCCACATGATCACGACCCATGATACAGTGGTAATGCCCGCCGCATCGGGCCTTGAAATACAAGTCCCCATGGCGTGATATAATCTGCTGGGACGGGATTAATTCGATGTTTATGTCCCATTGCATGGGGCTGGTGGGCCGCCGGCTACCACAGGGCTCGGGTCCCCTTAGGTAAACCCGGGATACAGAGGGGGGACTCACATGGCATTACATGGCTGGCTGGGTTAGGCTCCCCAAGCTGTCTCCCCTCACACAGGTCAACTGTGCAATAGATACGGCAAACACTCACGTGCCGACCTTGGTGTGTAGAACCCATTCACTGCAGATTTTGTCAGAAAAATACGTGAGCATAAAAGGAAAATGGGGACATGTTTTTGTCCTCTGTGCAAAGGCTTAGATTGAATTTGGTCGGCTTTTCGTGTAACGTTCCCAGGCCCCAGCCTCAGGTATTTGAATAGGATTGTAAAAGGGTCAAGTAGATTGTGCTTTTCATGTATAGCTCTATACAGCGAAAATGTGTATACTTATGCAAAGCCTTACACCATTCATATGGGAAGATTCACATGTGACATCACCTGGTTGAAACCTCAGTTAATTGAATCGCATTGTAAATCTGAGAGATCCAGGTAAAAATTTGAAATGACAATCTTTGAGGCCGCCGTTTAGAATCACAAACCCTCCTTCTGTTTCAAGTGTGCTTTATTAGTTTGCACTCGGTCGACATCCGCCCCGTCTAGCATTGACTCGCTGTCTCAGACGAGGTCAATTCCGCGCTCCTAATTGCTTTATTAGAGCAAAAACGAGCAGCTCAAAGGACGGAGAAGAACGCAGACAATAAACAAGCTGTGAGAAAAAAACAATCAAAGAAATCCTTAATCTGGATTACTCACACGCACCGTTAAGTATTAATTTGCGTCAGGCGGGTCGACAAACCAAAGTGCGGGGATTTGCTAGGGGCCAAAGCCACAAAACGCGGACGCGCGGATCAGATTTATAGTCCACGTCGGCCGCCTCCGCTGCGCGCGCAGCTTCCGTCGGCGGCGAGAAACGGCGAGAGATGGCGAGATTTTGCGTTATCGCCGCCGGAAACGCTGGTCGGGCGCGCGCGGCGAGGCCGACCACCAAAAGCCGTCGCCCTCATCCGACGCGCCTCTGTAATCAAAGATTAGCAAAGTGTGGCCACAAATTCGCTGCCTAAAAACATTTGTGCCGGCATTAAGGTAGGCTTTGATGTGGGCCTGAGTCAGGGCCTGGGGATCGATGGGCAAATCGTGCGTGTCACGGTGGATCGACGCCGGCCGGTTTGGGCCTATAGAAGGGGGCGGCGGGCGGCGGGGTAGGTCGTCAGGGAGAGGTACGGGGGAAACTGACGTCGACCTTAACCTACTGAAGGTGCAAGGACAACCTAAATGTGCGTCTACACTTACGATTAGAATGCACATTAATCCTTATGTCTACCTTATAACGGTCCCGACACAAGTTCTAACAGTACCTAGCTGTGCCTTTGAGTGGTCGGTGAGGGTGTAATGAAAACTGGCGTCGACCTGTACTGAAGATGCAGAGCAACATTGAAAGGCGTTTATAATATATTTACGATTAAAATGCTTCGGGGTTCTGACAGCTATACACCAATGACGGATACAATTTCTAGCAGTACCCGTGCCTTTGTATGGTCGGGGAGGGGTGAAGGGAAAACAGCGTCGACCTTAGTCTACTGGAGGTACAATGGCAATCAGAGGGGGTGCAGGAGGGCTATGTGCCGTATCTGTCGTAATGTAGAGGTCTAGAGATGGGTGAGGGGTGACCTAAGTCCGGCCAAGGTGCGATGTAACAGTCACGTTTTGCGACGTTCTAATAACGCTATGTGATGTTCTGCGACGTTATTAGAACGTTCAGTGACGCCAGACTCTTGGCTCTTAACTCATGCATATTTATTTCGCATAACTTACTGGGAACAATGATGCAACCTTAGCTCATTCCCTCGGCCCATTGGAAATACAGGGGTAATCATAACCTGTTGAGCTCGAGAGTGTATACATAGGCGTGACCTTAGCCAGTTGAGAATATATAGATCTGTGCGACCTAAACACAGGGAGTGCAGGTTCACCTGTCGTTTGGATTGGCAACCTTAACTGCAGCGCAGTGGAATTATAGTAAATAAATAAAAATTGAATTTTGATGAGTTTTCATTAACTTTTGAAATATAGGACATGACGCCTCATGAATGAATGCTAATCGGGCACTTATCAATTTCTCCTATCATGACAAGAATCCTTGTTAGATTATTCATGTACATCCTGAATGGTTTCAATGTCACATTAAAATTGCACAGAATAAGATAAATGATAATGATCACGGCATTAATAGAACGGAACAACATTGAATCGACTGATAAACGTCATAAACCGAAAAGAATGATCAAAGTTGGCCACAATAGTACGAATTAAGAAGTTTGTAAATGATCTCATTTAATTTTTCACCCTTTGAAATGATGTTGTTTCAAATTTCCATATGACCACCTGCTGCTTATCCTAATTCAAAGAGGAGTCTAATATGATATATATCGCAAGTTGAAATTTGAATATAAGAGAAAACAATACATTTGACTCTTCAGATGCACCCCAAGATAATTATGCGTTATCCATTAATCAAATATGAACAACAACATTAACAAGAACAGTTAGGATACAAATTAGTTTAATCATGTGAACGGCAGAACAACATAAGAACAACTCACCATTGCCCACAATAGACAGAAACCATCCATAAACATCAATGAACTTGTAATCAAAGATCAAAATTCCCGTCACCAATACCCAGCTGAACATCGAAAAACACTCATTTCCCGAAAGGATATGGCACCACCTGCTAAATAATACACCCCACGAACGGTAGTTGGGGCGGATGAAATGGCGCTCACTCAGCTACCTAGGCATTTCATGCATAATGCACTGGCTCCATCATTCAGCATAGGGGAGCCTGAAAACAGCTGAACTGATGGCGGCCTTAACGTTATATTATAGCGAGATGAATGGGTGGATTGGTCGGACATATTGACCAGAGCCTCGGCTGGGTACTCAAAGGGATGATTTCCATTAGTCGGGCCGGCCCAGTGCAACAGATTTCCCACCATCGGAGTTCACGTTGTTTACACATGGGGTCGCCCCTATTCCCCCAGTGGTGTACACTCACCCACTGTTACTTCCTCCCCACTCGTCCTCCCTCTTTCAGGGTTTAACACATTACTCACTGCAGAGGTGGGAATTTTATTTATTCCCCGGAAAGCCTGGTGCTGTGGAGATAAGAAAAGAGCAGCGGCGGCAAAAAGACATATTTGTTCAGGCTGGGATTACTGCCTACCCGTTTGCCATTGTAATAAATCATGGGCGCTTTTGGAGCAGTAAAAATCCGGACTCCGACTACAATGTGTGAAATTTTTCCTCTTTGAAAATGAGTGGTAGAAAAAGTTTCAATGTCCGCCCACTTTCTGGGTTTCCGTTCTCGTTTTGGACTGTTTTGAAATATAGGGGTCATAAATATGAAGGAAACAACGTTCAGTCGTTCTGCCCACCGACTCTCACCTTTATAAAGCTGCTGCCGCCAAGATTAATGTGCCTTTGTCCCGCGAGTGGCGCGCGCGTATCACTTCCGGGCAGTTTGCGACACCTGCCGGCATTTGCAGATCCTCGCCATCCCATAATAGACGGGTCATAATTCAGAGGGTATATCACGGTACCTACACATATTCTGATCTATACCTCACGGTTTCATTGCCCCGTATGACATCCTAGATATATACACATGCATAATACAGAGATTGCCCTCAGGCCATTTGCCCTATACATGTATTTCCAACTATGCCATGACGTGATTTCAGTGTAGTATGTGATTCTTTTGACGTGACCGAATAACAGAATAGATTTGTTCTTTTATAACACATAGTAATATATGTATATGAAATCAGGCATCAACCTGCTATAACTATAGTATTTGAGGTTCTTCAATTATCTTTAATATTAGTACAGAAAGGCTAGCTCTTACTGATAAACAGGTAGATTTTACTCTTAGACATCTTGGGTCGATGACTCAAGCAGGCAGTCCATCAGACAGTCTCAGTGGCCCAAACTATGGTAAACAGGTAATCTCTGCATAGTCCCCTGACATTATGATATATATACACATTTGGACGCACGGCCCTGCTCGCCAACAAAAACGCCATATCAGGGCCGATGGGATTTATCATCATTCTCATTATCATCATAATACAGACGTAAGTTTCGAGCCGGGGCTAAATGACAAGACGGCAGCTAAGTGTCTTATCTGCCCTGGCACCGCCAATGTGTTCGACACAGACGTGGCGGAGGGTGCAATTATCTGTGTGTGGCGTCCTAGGGATATTGATGGCGATTTGTTCGCCTGCACAGGAAGACAATATTAATGAGTGGACAGAAGCAGTGGCGGCGGCGGCGTCCCAGCTATCTGCATGAACCCTTGGCTCTCCTCTATCACCACTGAAGCCTGTATCACACCTGCCAACTTTACCTCGGCGCGATTTGCAAACACCTGAAGTTCTATGAGAATATTAAGGGAGGCCACACTTGTTACACATCATTCGGAAGGGAATTCAATTTTATTTCCAAAGAGACGTAGCAATTCAATATTCGACCGAATTTTTTATGTTGACAATTTTCGAAATTGTGAGTAAAACATCTGCCGGTGGAATCCGGCCTTAACAGCCGGCCGGACCCACCCGTCTCCCGTCTCGCCGCACACACAACACATCTGACAGGGCCCGGCCTGTTGGGGCATACAAATACGCCCCTCTCTGTCCGTGTCGCCGCGCCCAGCCTGGCCCCTCGACCATTAATCTATGCGGCCATCGGTTAGGGCGGCCGGGGCAGGCACAAGCCAAGCGTGCGACAGAAGCCAGCGACTGGCGGAGAAGCCACTTGGAATGGCTGCAGGTCGCAGGGATCTAGCCCACATGGCTGGGTGGCTAGATATAGGCGTCCCTTGAGCCCAGAAGGGCCTTATTGTTTTTTATATTGATTCTCTAGCATTGATCCGCTATCGCATTTGAGAAGATCCCAAATATATATTATACAAAGTGGATTGGAAATGCTATTGTGAGCTGTTATAAACAGCCAAGGGACACTCAGGGCTGCTAAATGTGGTAGAAGTTTTCAGTTGCCTGTAGTATGAGATCACATTAAGGATAAAGGATATCACGACCCAGAAACATATAGTAAACATATCAAAAGAGAGATGCTAGTAGCAATAAAATGCGTAGGTTTATGCATAATATAGGGCCTATACAAATGGTAATTAAAAATATTACAATCCAGAAACAAAATTTAATAATAGAATATAACAAGAGACATGCAAGTAACAATAAAATGTATATGTTTAAATGAAAACAATTTTTTATGTTACCAAAATATCAATCATTGAATATCAATTACTTTTCCTTTACACAGATCTGGATTTCGAGTGCGTGGCCACCTGGAAAGACGGCTCCGACATGTACATGTACGGCAAGTTCACAGGCGTGGCCAACGAGTCCAAGGACGACCGCTTCCGCTGTTTCGTAAGTATGCCACCTAGAAATAGGATTATTTGCCCGCCATCCCCACAGCACTCGATCAGGCAAATTGGTATTGGCCCTGCAGAATTGTGCCACTTAGGGCTTTGAAGTTTTTGATAATCGATGCAATGGCTATCTGACTGGGATCCGGCCTGACAGTTTTCCTATTTAGCGTTGCGGGAGTGGGTCGTGGGAGTGGATCAAAGTAGGTTTGTAGTGGGAAAATGGGGTGGCACAGGAGGTGAGTGGGAGGTGGGGATGAAGGAATCTGGGTGAAGGCTGGGGTTGGGTTGGTGTGATTTCAATAAGGCAGTGTATCATATGGGCATGGTAAACTGTGCCAGAGGGCACCCTGACCCTGGCCAGGTCGGGTTGGACGCACTTGACTCCCCGGGAATAGCTTTCTGACGGATCGAAGCGCGGGCGAGCGCCTGGAGCAGCTGCGAGCAGTTCTGAGCAGGTCCCTCACGATCTGTCTCATGATATGGTGCACTGCTTGTTCCTGCAGATTGCTATGAACTGGGCATATCATTTATAGGTAAAGGTGCTAAATACTTATAGTGCATCAGTTTGGGGGGTATCCTGTTTAAGAGAAACAGAATTGTGATAGGTAAGCAATTCATAAAGGGAACAAGGAGTCAAAGAGAGGAGCTATGTAATGCTAAGAAGAATGCTTGCAGCAAGGAAAGGTGGAGAATATATATGTTGGATACATCAAAAGGAGCATGAGATTATAGGGACCCTATAATGTTTTACCAACGTGGGAAGTGAAGTAAGGACATGCTATTTGAAATATAAAATGCTCAGTGGGGAAATATACAGCTGCCGATGTGGACAGTTGAGCATTCCATCTCAAACATGAGACGTGCAGAGTCAGGCGTTTAGGTGTGATGTAACCTGGCTGATTGGCATTCTCGTTTGGATTTCAGAAATATGAGTACTACGGCTCGGAGCTCTTCATGTCCATGTCGGCCGACGCCACGTGCCGAGGTCTGCGGTCGGCCAGAGACGGGCCACTCATCATGCAATTTACCAAAGGTAAAGTGTTTTTTGGAATTTTATACTTTTACATTGAACTAGTTTCATGATAATCTATGACTATCTTTAAGATATTGCATGTGGTATGAAAATCGATGGATGGGCATGCCTTTATGTAATTCACTAAAGATTTGATGATACTGTTGGATTGTGTAGGGTCACAAAGATCTGGTTTGATGGTAATCGAATCCTACCTTTGAAATGTTATGTAGAATGAATGGTGCTTGACTATTTTGGGCCTATTCCAATTCTATGCAAAGCGTACGAAAAAATACATGCATAAGATTGTGTTTAATTTATAGTAATAAGATCAGGCAACGGATACTGCAACTGAATATTCACAAACTGAAATACTTGGTAGAGAATTCGAAATAATATATCCTGTCTACGGTATCAGTTGGTTTCTGACGCTTATAACATGAGTAGGCCCACTCTACCAAAGTGATATTTTGATATTCATTGTATTGATGCACACTATACCAATTTATTTTACATTATCAGATTGCCTAGACCACTTATACATATCGTCCTTAAATTCTTGTAATCTTAATCCTGATCAGCTGATGTTCATATTACTGTAACACTACAGTTGAAATCATGTGACAACATAATGGACACTGCAACTCTACACCCAAGACCAAAACTTCTCCAAAACCAAAAGTCCTCCTATGTTTTCCTAAGCTTTCACACTTTGCCTTTCTCTCTACATTTCTGTCATGCCATGCATTTCTACACTCATTTCTTTCCACACCATACATTCCTCCATTCATTTCTTCCACACCTTGCATTTCTCTAAACATTTATTTCACACCTTGTATTTCTCCCCACAGACCACCGTTACCTACCCCCGACGTCGTGTAAGTTCCCGGACTGGTTCAGTGAGCAGGTGTGGAGGGACATGAGCGGGAAACACCTGTTTGAGGTGGGCAGACAGAGGGACACGGTCCAGGTGAACTATAAGAAGAGGCCAGATAGTAGAGAGACTACAAAGACCGAGCTACGATGTACGGAGATACTGGAGAGGAACGATACGGCCCGGACCTTCATGGCAGTCAGCTTCTCCTCGGTTGGATGGTGAGTTGCTCATTTAGGGAACATTGAATACTGTGGGTAGTGTGTTATATTGGTACATTGGAGTGAAATATCTAAGATGGCGTAATAATGGTGTTATTGTTCTATGAGGCTCTATCTGAAGTTCTGAGGAAGTTTAATGAGAAATTGTGATAAATTTTAATAACTACTGCCTACTTATTTCATCGGATAGCTCTCTATGTCCATTGGGACAACCCTATTTAGTCTTACCTTACCTCAATAATCTGATGATATCATTCTAGTTGAAATCCACTGAGATTCCATGGGCTGACTGCCTATTATGACGGTAACCATGTGGAAAATTTTAGCTCTCCCGGTTGCTTAGCGGGTTGCATTTTATATGACAACATAATGTGCCGATCATATAACGAGAAAGTTATTATATCGTTCTCTGCAATTCGGATGTTCGAAACAAAAGCAGAAACTGATCCCCATGTACTGTTTCACTTATATTACTTTGTCTGGAAACTCAGGAGAATATCAGCCTTAACAGGAAAATTGACTCTCTGAGGGCCTGTTCCCACCGTACTCGTCCCATGGCTAATACCAAGAACATAACCTTGGTTGTGTACAGATGCGATAGATTTAAGAAATTCAAGCTTAAATGATCCATGCTGTATACCTGATTTCCTGGAGAGTAAAATGTTTCCGATAGCCTGGCTATACTATAAGGTGTGTATTCCTTCTTGCTCTCAAACAACAGTAAGAAAGTACTCTATTTTCAAACAGTAAAGACAGGTGATATGTTCTGCATTTAAAGATGTTATTGCTGTTCGACCAAGCAATCTGGTTCTTACCTATTCTCCGTATTACGGTTCGCTGTGACAGGCGACTATCACGCGAGACACCACCGGGTACAATGCCTTTATCCTTTATCATTGGTGGCCGCCACCTTTTCTCAATATCTCATGAACTGCGGGAGATTAAGGATTCATTCTTTAATATTCCATAGACCAAACATCTGGTTTGTCCTCAAAATCCCATTTTACCATAACTTGGCATAATAAAGATTGTCAGAGCTATCCCAAAATATCTTAGCACTGCCAGCATACGACCGGAAACTGCTCCAAAATGGCGAATCAATAGGGATTAAGGCGAATATAGCTGATACATCGTCTGGCG
This sequence comes from Lepidonotus clava, assembly GCA_936440205.1. Lineage (NCBI taxonomy): Eukaryota > Metazoa > Annelida > Polychaeta > Phyllodocida > Polynoidae > Lepidonotus > Lepidonotus clava. The sequence goes on from OW387134.1 coordinate 42,699,137, forward strand.
ACATAGAGATGATTCCCCAGGCGTCACAGTCTTCATTTACAAGATATGAAATTCAAGCAAGAAGAACACTTTCATGTATCAACATGTCCATCTTCATCCTTTTAGTCTTAAAAACAAGTATAAAACACTGGTCAGACATATCTGAGAGATACGATCTCCAGACAGCATAAGAAAATACACAAAGGCGCATTTCCTCGCGTCTCCTTTCTTATCATATATGCAGCTCACATTATCCCTACCGAATAAGAGCAGCTTCTGTATGAGAGCAGCTCAGCACATGTACATGCTAAATGAATATATTGCGGGCAGCTGGTCCCATTTCCACGGCCCGGTGGTGTGTTGCCACCTCCAGTACAACCCTGGAGGAGCGGGATGGGGGAGGTGGGGGTAAGGGGTGGGAGGAGGATGCTGTTCTTGCCCCAGTTCTGGGGTAATGCAGGCCAGATTAGCGTCCTGACACATTGTGAACGTATTGATGGTAGCCCTCACGCCCTGCGCCTACCAACATATGCAGCAGCAAAGGCAAGATGCTGTGGCTGGTTACAGAATAGTATACAGTCATGAACAGCAACATTATTATTATCTTTGTCAGGAAGGGGGGGCAATGCTATTGTTTTGTACTGGTCTCTAGGATCATTTGCCATCAACCGTCGGATTATATTTGGCTATCTGATTTGTTAAAAATGAGGGAGGGGGAAGCATACCCATCTATTGAAGTAGTGTAGTACTTTTCTTGGCTACTGGGTATCAGCCGTAGGTGATCAGTATCCACACCGGGGACTAGTGGAAGAGAAAGTAACCAGCATTACATTTATAACTTGTAGCTGGTATCTAGCAGCCCATGAACGTACTTTTTCACCTCATTGAAATTGATAATGTTTACGGAAATAAAAATGATATGATTATAATTATAATATGATTTTGTATGTTTTAGCTGCCTTTATTTATACCAATTTACCAATTGCATATGGATTCTTTCTTTTATTTTCAGTGCTACGAAGTATCAATGCGTGGTGATCAAACAGAAGGCAACCGACCTGGTTGAGGTAGCATTAGGTGAGTATAGCTTTTTCAATTGTAACATCTAATAAAATCTGCCGATTTCTTATGCTGCGTGCCCAGACCATGCATTAGCATTATTATCTGCATCGGACGGTCTGTTGATTAATCTCCTATCTATCAAATGTAAAAACTGATGCAATAATTTGTAGTTTGAATCGACTGCATTTCCAGTACAATGAAATGCATCCATTAATCTCGTTAAGCCTGCGATGGTCATGAATTAATTATAAACGTATCAATAATAACAAAAGATTTACACTCCCAGGGAAACTCGTTGAAATGGACGAGGCGAAAATGTGTGCCACCAGAGGAGAATTCCCAGAGGATTATCTGCTCATAAGTACGTGTTTTTCCTACATATTATTTATCCTACAAATAAATAAACTCCGCTTATTTTACCCATCCTTTCATCCGGCGGCGGAATAAACAAGGATCTTCCATCTGCACCAGATGTACAAAAGATTAGCCTTTGCTAAACACAACTCTCTTTGATTACAACCCACTTTTTACGTCCCCCGCCGCTGTGTCTTGTTCCATTTTAATCACTGGCTTCCGTTCGAGTTGATTTTCCACGTTTTATTACGTGTTTATCTAATTTTGCCCTTGTCGCCCTGTTCTGCTTGCAGAGAACTCCTCGGAGGGGATCTCCTGTCCCTTCCAGGGTCGTTACCACGTCCTGTCCGGGACAGCCAACTGTCACGAGGACATCCTCAGTGGGTGTAACAATACGAGCCAACTGGACGTACGCTGTGAGGAGGATTCGGGCGGTAAGTTCAATATTTATTATACTTAGTTTTCTTTAAAAGAATTCTTAGAATTTAGTTTTTGTTCAATAAATATCAGGTTTACCCCTGGTACTCAGGATATCACACCATGTATTATTATAGAATTAGATAGGTTATAATGAACAAAAACGAAATATAGGAAACTGAGACAACAATACATTAGGACAAATACAAAATCACTATGTAGATTTAGTTCGGAGCAGCAACCTCAAGCTCAAATGTCTGTAGGATAACCATCAAATAATAATATAACTAATTACAGCCTTACAATGGTCAGTTCAAAACATCCTGATAATATAAAATAAAACTCCTAAACATTCACACAGTTTTGAGTTTCTACCCTAAAGTCATTCCAATAGTTAACCCCTCTATAAAGTGGACCACACTGAAATTTAGGAGTATCAAAAAAGCTCTTTTGCTTTTGCGATAGAAGGTGGATGGGTGTGCTCACTGGAGGGGTGAGTTCATTCTAGGTCTCTTGTGGTTATCATTATACGAAATTGCCATGAGATAATCGACGATTGGCCGGGACTCTTGTTCAATCTCTGTAACTTAATAGTTGTCATTTGCAATCTAAGGAAATGCAGTTCAGCTTCCAAAATTTAAAGTGGCTTTAATTAAATTGACTCTAGCTTTTCACGTCCTGTGCTTTCACTTCATGAAAGTGCTGTTATCTATGACACATTGGATATTCGACGCACTTGAATAATGTATATTTGAGAGAAACAATTGAATCTTAAAATCAACAATTTCTCCGACAGAATTCAACTGTGGGGTGTAGGAGACGAGATAAGAGTTGCTTGGTCCGTGCCCCTGTCTTTTGTTCCCGAAAAAGTAACAAATAAAAGTGTGGATAAGACACCAAACTCGAAAAGCACAAATAGATGGACGACATGCTATTCATTAACTGTAGTGTAGTCAAATTGCATAGAGATCAACATGTTTCGACTGTTTGAAAGTCTTCGTCAGAATCACTCTAACTATAACTTTGGAAAAACCAATTAACTACCAAAATTATACCTATCATTGTGAGCAACCATTTCAACACCCTTTATTCGACCCTTGTATCACACGGACACCATTAAACCAAAAGTATTCAGTTTGGCATTGAAGCCACACGGACAGCAGCCAGATGGATAGGGCATTTCAATCCCCACCCCGCCCCGGGCCATAAGGCGGCTGACTCCTCCAGTTCTCCTCATAGGGCAGTTAAGCCTGACCTTTAGCAGTCAGAGGGCAATCTCCGCGTCTACTATGGATATTCCCCGTAGGCGGCGCCATCGGCCAACCTCTCTTCCCTTACCCAACACCCCCTCTACTCCAAGACGCCCCGCCGCCGCCTTTTCAAGTATTCCACACCGTGGAGGCTGACTCATGGTCTGGAGGAGAGACAAAGATCAGTCCCCAAGTGTGGCCGGGGAGGTGGCCGCCCTTGGCCCGGCCCCCTTTAAGTATGATCCGCCGGATAAAGTCGCCCAAATAACATTAAGACTATCGCGCGTCCGTGCCTGGCATCCCGGCGCGCCCGGAGGTGTGGCGGTGTTCCCACGGGGTCCGTCATCAAACAGCCCATGACGAATATTTAGATAACAAAAGTGCCGGCTTGCAATACAATTCCCAACCCCCTAATGGATTTGAAGGGGGAAACCTCCTACCTCTGGCTTCTTCCTTACCCCCCAATGTATTGGAATGGCACCCCCAGACCTCTAGCCCCAACCAAAAACCCCATATGGAATGGAATGGGGGGAAACTCCCACCTTCAGCTCCTTCCCAACCCCCCAATGTAATGGAATGGCACCTCTCTACATAGCTCTGCCCCAAACAAACCCTCCTATGTAATGGAATGGCACCCGTCCTACACCTACAGTACACCCCCCCCCCCAATGTAATAGAATAGCACCCTATCGCACCTCCACCCCAAATCAAACCAATCGCCCCCCCCCCCCCATGTAAGAGAATGGCACCCACCACCACACCTCCAGCTCCACCCCAACCAAACCCCTCAATGTAATGGAATGGTCACCCCTCCCACAACCACCCCCGTTCCTTTAACCCACTCACTTGTTGTGTACCCCGAAAAGAAAAGCCAATTATTCTGCGTCAAAGCCAACACCTTGGCAGCTGCCCTTCTCTGATGGAATGCGTATCGGTGATAGCGGGCAAAGGAGTCCAATTTCCAAGGGGGGCCCGCCCCAAGAAAGATTTTCAATTTTCAATGGCCGTCACGGAGGGCCTTTGGCGGCAAACCGGCTTATCTCCACCTTATCAGATGGGCAGTTTTCTGCCTGCTGGCCTCGGCTCCTCCAGGGTGCGGGGAAGCAGTCATTTACTGGCCCCTCAGGATAGCCGACCTAGTGGCTGGATTTACACACTGATATCCCTTATCAGAATTGACTCCAGATAAAGTGCCAAAGTAAGAGAGTGGGAGTAGACTTTCCACCGAAACTGTAGGGCTGTGAGGTCTGCAGGGGGTAAAGGGTTGTTTTTCTCCCACTTTCCCCCATATCGAACCTTCTTATCTTATCGCCAATCTGCCTGGCGTTGGGGGTTTTCTAATTAAGGCGCTTTGTGTTAAATGCAACACCGTTTGCCACTTCAAACCTCCTCCAGTGAATCACCCTAATAAATCTCCGTCTAGACACCCCGTTTTCCCCATTCATTTTTTTCTTATCATTTATTTTCTAATCACTTTTTTCCATCATTTCTTCCCCATCATTTTTTATCATCATTTTGCCCCTTCCTGTCCGTCAGTTTCTCTCCATCCTTTAATCAAACAGGATTATGATGGCTTTTGTGGTTTCTCTCCCCCTCTACAGGATTGCTCCAGACGGAATGCCTGTCCTCGTGGAAGCAGGATAACACCACCTTGGTGCTGGTTCGCCGCCTACATGATAGGTCCAAACACGACAGGATTAGTTGCATTGTGAGTCAGCCTTTCTGCCGTATTACTGAATAGTCTACAAATGCTTTGACTCAGCCGGAGCTTTCCCTTCCATTTCCTAAGTCAATGAGAGCTACTATAGAAGTACGGTTTAAGCTCAATAAAATTACAAACCAGTAAGGTAAACGGTATATGCTAAGGCATATTCTTTAGTTATTATACTAGGTTTTGATCTGAACAGAAAATTGCATTCAGTAAACAAATATAATAGGCAAGAATAAAATATCTGTAATGCCATTCATAGCCAATTTTTCATAGCAAAATTTCACAACGTATGCTTAACAAAGGATTTCATTATCCTAAATAACCATTAGACTATTCCGCAGTAAATGTTAAAGGATGAAGGATTATATTAATTCCCACTTAATGTTTTTGTACCTTCAGAGTCTTACAGAGAGAAAACACACGATAGAATTTTCAACAGATGCGAGGTGTCACAAGGGTATTAAAGATCTCGTCGAAAAGCCAGTCGAACTAAGTCTAAGCAGCACCAGAGGTAAGCTAAAAACTCCCTTTACTTTTTAAACATCCCCGAGCAAGTAAGCATAGAATAGTCAAATGTCAAAATCTAGAATGTAAGGTGACATTAACCGACAAAGTTGGATGGTATCAATTTTCTGTGCTCTTAATAAGTAAACCTCTACGGAGCTCATGTGTTTTATTCCTATGTGAATATGGCCGTCTATAGTAACAAACATTACTTAGGCTTTGCATAGCTGAAACCACTCCCAAGCAATTTATCATTCTACTTGTAAACAGTTCATATCGGATAACCCTTTAGGATATAGCACACATCCTTTCTAGTCTTATTTAATATTGGAATGAAATGATATAAAAAGCTGAGAAAAACAACTTATAGATATCCGAGGCTCAGTTGCCTCGTGCAAATCCTACTGTCCATATACTACTCACACCTCTATAATTACACACACTCTCCCCCAATTCCCTATTGTTATAGCTCTGTCTTTATTATATCTTTCAGCCCAATGCGAGGACGTGGTGCATCACGAGGCTGGGTCGTCGTCCTACGCCAAGGTGGGAATAGACAGTAAAGGGGAGGGTTCTTACCAGCACGTGGGGAGGAAGAACAGGGACAAAAAGCCGCACCAGCAGAGCCGGGAGGTCTCCTACTCCACGGCGCAGAACGCGGCCACCACCACCACCACCTCCCCACACTCCTCCAGTACACTCCTCCTGTGCTTATTGACCCTACTAGGACTCTCCTGCGTCCCAAGGTGACCAAAAGGGTGCTGCTGAGGGACGCCTGGCGAACTTGCCACAATATGGTTATTATTACTATGATTATGATTAATAATATCCTGGATACTGTGCTACTTTTCTTTTTTGTTGGTTCTTTTATAAAGAAATCGGATTGTTTTGTTCCTCCTACGAGCGCCAGTCCAAGTTGATTATTGACATTAGGATAGTTTTGTCATTGCATGCGACTTGGCTGAGGCAATTGGATCATTGGCTCTTGCCTGCTGACTCCTCGATCTTGACTGACGACAATGCTGGAGTTGGCTGCCCACGGCCCTAGGTTGTCAATTGAGGCAATTGACAACGCCGCCGCGCCAACTTGAGCGTATGGAAAGTACGAAAGTTTCCAAGCTACATGATAATAACTATGCAATGCAAGCGACCACCATCCACTTCGTACTGACTACAACTGAATTACTACTTCATCCACTGCTGGAAGTGTGCGTCCTCATTAGTTGTAGAGACCCTTGCTTTGAATGTGAACAA